>OY856410.1:1476632955-1477367955 GCA_963693085.1 Alisma plantago-aquatica
ATTTATATTAACGCAAAGGGACATGTCCTTTCAGCATATATTCCATTAAATCCCCCATGCACTTTCTACTTAAGAGTTATATCATTATATCCCATGATCTACCACTCAAGAGTTGGATCACTATTGGTACTTTGTTACCACGAATTGAAGTGTATAATGCAACCAGTGTATTATGTCTAATGTGTCCATGACTAAGGAACAACTATTTCACCTAATGTCATATGCCAAGTACGTTATCCAATCCATACCATATGGTATGCCAAAGGAGGTAAAGCATACATTAAGTAAGAAAATATATTTACCATGTAGTCCTCATGTCAACTGTAACTACGTTTGACATTTATCATGAGTATTATCCCATTTTCACTTTCTCATATTAATTTTTGCTCTTTATTGAAGATTCAACCTGATTTTAACTAACCGTTTCATATTTTCATATTTCTTGAATGTGGATAACCAATATCAGATAGGGAACTTATTATACCATTTCTAATTTTCTATTATCTCATACCCATACAACACCTCACGAGGTTGGATCAGTTTCGTATGTATATATTATAGTATGGTAGTGCTAAACCAACTTGTATGAGTGGTTCATCTAACATATATCCAAGTCCAAGTGGAGCTTCCCTTAACCCACTACATGAGGGGGTACCATGCTCAATCTCTATGAGCTCACTAGACCTATTCTCCCCTTTTTGGTCTAGGGTTCCTAGATGTATCAACTTCACCAGATTTATCTTCTCATACCCTACACAAGCAGAATATGGAAATCCCTTCATAGCTCACTACTCATGAAATATTCTTACCCCACTCTCTTTTTCACATAAACAACCCTTAGAGTCCTACACAAGGGATTACCAACCTGAATATGAGGCTTCACAACATATTACCATTCCTTACTTCTCTAGGACCATGGGACTCTCTCTCCCTCACCTGGTTGGTAGGTACTCATATCATATACACATTTATGTAAGAAGCCTCTCTCTCTGTCTCTAGGGTTTGGGTCTTCTAAGGACATCAAGGGTAGGGCAAGCCTCTAGGAATCATGCATATAGTAACTCAACTCATCCACTTAGGGGTAGTCTAGTCTAGGACATATCATACAATTATTTCTCATAATTCCTCATGACTTTAGGTTCTTGACTCCCACTATGTCCTACTCTCTCATAGAGTTAACCCAATAGATGGTCCTAATACTAGAACCCACTTTTATAGAAGAGATTGAGGCTCTAGCTGATTCACCTCTTAGATTCACTTAGCTTATCTGATCTCAGATATGAACACACACTCATATGCTCAAAGCCTCAAAACTAAATTCAAATCTTCAAAACTAACTAAGGTCATCATAAACCATATTATCTCATCACATAGAACTAAACTCATTTCATATATCCCATATGTTATGTACCCCAACAAGGTTGTGGGCCATCTGATCTAAAACAAAACATGTCTTCCAGCATGATGCCTCTCTCTTCCACTAGGTGTGTGACTACCTCCTACTTGTACTTGTGTGGGGAAATACTTCATGTTAGGATGAATATAGGATGGATTCACTACCCGTCCTTAAGTTTTTATCTCTCTCATAGACCTGTTCTCCCCTCTTGGGTTGACACACCCAAGGGTGGGACACCAACTCTAAAGTTTCAATATGAGTTTGCATCTTTTCCACATTACATAACCATTCATTACCCATGTTTCCTATGTAAGTACAATCCTATATCGTGTAACATGCATGCCTTACTCCATGTAGTTGTATGCATGGGAATGCTAGGGTATCCCAACTCATCAGGTTTTCTCTCTTTTCTCTATCCATTGCTTAGAATAGGATTTATGCTTAGGGTTAGGAACCATACTCCAACACCTTAGGGTTTTCTATGTCCCTCGTACCACTTAGGGGTTCTTCTAAACTAACCCTTTCTCCATCTAAGGATTACTTTGTAAGGAAAAACCCATGAAACATCTACTTTATCATTATTTCCACATTTTATTTTCATTAAATATCAAAGGATGTCTTAATCCTACTTCTTCTCAAAAACCCTAACGTGAGGTGAGGATGGAAGTATCTGTGACGTCCCCATATTTTCTAAAACTTACTCTGATGTGTGACATCCAAATTGAATCCTCACCTCAGTGAGAGTCCTAATTTAAACACCCCACATTAGGCTAAAAAGAAGAAAATCAGACGGAGTCAGAAGGAAACAATAGTAGCACATTGACACATTTTTTACGTGCGTAGAAACACAAGTGTACGCGTTAATGTAATATAGGACTTTGTGAGACCTGAGTCAAACTCAGGGACACGTGAATTATCGGAGACCACTACTAACTACTCACAATCAGCTAGACCGATTAAAAAGTTGGAGGTTGTTGTAAAATTAAAAGAAAATAAAATAAAACAAAACAAAGCAATCGATTAACTGTTTAGTTTAATCAATTCAAGTGGGAATCTTTAGGATTGCGGTTTCACCACGGGTTATCATTGTATGAATTTCTATATAGTCACTCAGATTTATCTCTCTATCTGGGTAGTGGCCTGAAATCAGAATTGCCCACTGTCGTGGTACAATTCACTACCTGTGTCTAGTTCGGTTCCACCATCGTAGTAACCTATACCCTAAACTAGGTGCATTAAAACCGATCTCTCGGTATCCACCATTAACCTTACACCACCTTGTTCAAGGGATTTGTCAATTAATGTCAATTCCGTCTCTTTTCAACCATTAATTCTTCTTTCAATGTAATTAAGGGCATTAGATTATTATTATGGTGATCAAACATAACAATATAATTGAGAAAATGAAATTATACCACGGATTTAAGAGATAAATGATGAATTACTATGATAAAATTGTCATACAATGATTTCTCGGGCTACTCCCAGTCCTAAAGATAAAGGGGATTAGCCCCACATGTTCATCTCAAGGCAAAACATGGTAGAGAAAAGGGGAAACATGGAGAAAAACGTGATTGAGTGGTGAAACCCCTAAACGGAGATGATCCAATCGCTCCTTGGCATAGAATACGCGTTCTCCCGCCTTTCGGTGGTGGAAATCATCTTCTTCGGCGTTTGGATCGGCTTAGGCGTGCTTCTGGGCTCCATTCTTCTCTCCACACCTTCTCGGGACGTGTGCAGCGGCTAATGACGTGATAGTTTCCTCTTGGCCGCCGTCATTAGGTATAATTACCGAGTTAGGTCATCAAATAATCACAACCGTCAGAGTTAGATCGATCTGAAGCAAACTTGTATCTGACGGTGTCGATACCATCGACGCATTCGGTGGTATTGACCTGGCGTGATATCGGTAGTTCTTCTTTTCTTTTCTTCGTTGCAACTGATGCCACCTCAATACCATCGACGCGGGTCGATGGTATCAAAATTCATAGGTGTCGGTTTTTGTCCTTTTACCGTCGCTGTAGCTCCACTAGTCGATGGTATCGACATTTGTGTCAATAGTATCGACTCTCTTTTCTGAAGCAACCTGATGTTATCTCGATACCATCGACTCTCCTGTCGATAGTATCGAGATTTTACTACTCCTTGCTGTTGGCTGCTTGTGGTCCAGTCGATGGTATCGACCACTGTCGATGGTATCGACAGTAGAAGATACTTGTTTTTCCTGAAATTTTAACATGAAATCAAATAAGCCGAAACAAAACATATTCTTGTGATAATTTATGCTCAAAATACTGAAATAAGGGAGATTTGACATAGAGAATGATCATAGACCAAAGTAGATGAATTATGCAACATTAACCACAGAAGTGACTAATAAATGCATAAAACACATATAAAACAAGTCTATAAATGCGACTCAAAATCATCGCATCAAACTCCCCTAAGCTTGAACATTGCTCACCCTCGAGCAACTAAACCTTAGAATAGAATTGCCAGAGTCAACTGAAGAACAAATCATCACAACAGACATCCCATATGATCCCCACCGGACATTCACATTCTGGCCCTCACTAACCACAGAATGATAATTACCCTAAAGGCGACAATAATTATCCATAAAAGATATCTACCTCAAAACTGATGAATACTATCACATAAGGCAATTAACATAATAAAACTCACCGGTTCAGACTCGGTGCATTTTGTGATCTCCTATACTACGTTGCTCGCCCTAACTACCATCTACATGGAAGCAGCTCTCCTGATATTCAAAAATGAGGAGAAAATCACGGTGGCCTACCAATTCGAGCAACGGGTGGATGGAATGGGTGGCTAACGGTAGAAATGGAAGCAGTATATGGTTTCAACATGCATAAAACAAGAATGCCCTAAATGATGCATTTGCACATGAACATGCCCTAATGCCTAAGATTGGGTGGAATGATGCATGCACTAACATCCCGTCTCAAAATGAGATGGAATATCTAACTGAGTTACATCATGTACTTACTCATCTTAATATGCAGGTGAGATTATGTTCCTTTCTCCCTCTTATTCTACTTGCTTCTTAATAACTTTCTTTTTCTTTTTCATTTTTTTTATTTTTTTTTCTTTTCAAGCCCTTATATCCACAAATGACAATGAATAATTTATTGGGCTTGCTTTTTCTGCATAACTCAAAGATTTGAACTATTTAGAAGGTATGGAACAATTTAATTCACCATTAAAGAAGAAATGAGGTACATGATATACTCTATGCATAAGAATTATGAATGCAGCTAAATGACACACACCTAAGGGTAATGTGCATGCATTTTTTTATTTTCATGTAAAACATGTGAAAGTGGTTGTAATGCAAAACCTATCTATATGAGATGCAATCAAAAAGATTAAAACCGTAAAGTACTTCCAATTCTTATGGTGGATTGTGAAAAACAATGAGGTGGAAAGATCACAAGACTAATTAACTGAACCTTTGAAAAGTATTATGTGTCCCTCCTTACTGACCTGTGTAGTAGTTAAGAGGTTTCTCTCTCTTACTTGAAATTAGAGTCTCATTATCATTTGGTCAGTTTAGGCTCAAACAACCAATTTCGTCCACTTTTCATGAACCGTTAGGAATGTACAGTTGTGATTTTCTGTTTTAAAGTTGACAAAACCAATCATTTTCTTAAGTTACGTGCTCAAAGTTGACCAACACTCAAGCTTGCGAACACTCAATTTTTTTTTATTTTCCCTTAATTCCCATGTACAAGAAAGTGAGATGACACATGACTTAAGACATCCATAATTACACTAGATAGAACGTGGATCCTACAAACAAACTAAGATTGCAAGAAATAAATGACAAGAACAAACAAAATAAAACTAAAAACTGAGAAAATAAAAGATAGAGCTGTTCCAACTACCCCCCCAAGCTTGAATTCGACTATGGCCTCATAGTCAAAAAAAATCTTAAAGGTTGGAACAGAGATACCGATTTAATCTTCTGGCGGAGGCGTGTACTGTGGAGTTGTAGGGTCCCAGGATGGGTACTCTCCCTGAAAGCTCGGATCAAACTGGGGCATAGGTGGAGGTTGTGGATACCCCCCAAAGTAGTTCTGGCTCCAGTAGTGATCATAGAAAGGCTGATGTTGCATCTCCATCCTATGCAACCTGTCATGAATCTATTGTTGGTTGCCAAGGAGGAGGCGCTCATTATCGAAGATCGCCCGCTGATTGTCAAGTAACCAGTTCGTAGTATCCTGAATACCGGTATACACTGTAGTGTGATGCTGCTGCATTTGTTGTATGTCCTACAACATAGCATACACTCCCTGCATAGAATAGACATCCTCGCTTGGCTGCGAGGGTGGCGGTGGTGGCGAAGGCTACGAAGATGAAGATGCACCCGGATGCATGCGAGGACGCTTCTTAGGTGCCACTCGTGCCCAAAGAGGAGTGTAGGTCTCCTCTTCCTCTTCAACCTCATCGTCATTATTGTTGTCGTCATCGTTGCTGTCGTCTTCATCAGAGTCAACAATGTCTATGATTGGCCATCGGAAATGTTGAGCACCCTCGATATGGAAGACAGGATCGGGAAGCGAGCATTCTTGATATGCATGGTTTACATGGCAATGAGCATATGGTAAACCATCTCGAAGCAAGATAAGATTGGATCGGTGAAGATGCTGCAAATTAACCTTGCTTCTGCTGGAGAGAGGAGTAAGCTGCTGGAAATTCAACCCAAGGTAGGAGGCCAACTGTGTAATTAGTCCTCCAAAGTGAATTGGATCCTTCCGCGTACTCCGCTTTACAACAAACACCCGCTGCAGAAAGAATGCTCCCCAGTTGCACTCTTGGCGCTTCAGTAGTTTATGCAAGAAAAACAAGTCCGTCTCCTGGAATTTGCTAAGAGCCAGATCACCACGGCCGAATAGGGTGGTGCAGATCATGCGGTGAAGAACTCGCACAAACAGATGCTCGAAATCTGCTACCGCCGCATTGTGGTAGCTCACAGATTTCCCGGCGGCACCGTCATGAGTTTGGCGAAGATAGCATCATCATTTGTTCTGTTGTCTGGCCGCCGGTAGTCATTTCGCCCATGGTTCCAGTTGTAGATCTTGTTGAACTTCTTGAGGGTGAGATTATAATCATTGTTGTACAACCGGAAAGACACACGACCCTGGATACACTCGCGGTCTGTGGTGATGATATCATTGGGCACGACACAGACGTCCAATGATGCCATTAATTCAGCCACCAGCTCCTTGTATGTCGGCCAGTCACCGAAGAACGGTTGGCCATCAACATGGTATTCCATCTCGCCGGATGTCCTGCTCGTGTGTATCGACTGCCCTTTCAAGATGTAGGTGAGATTAGCATCGAACCCCAAGTTGCGGATCACCTCCCGATCAACATAGCGGGTCGGCTCAATTTTCCTCTTCATGATCTCCTCGTAGATCTTCTTGACCTCCGTGGATGGATGGACAATCCGCGGGCGTGGAATCGACGTAGTTGGTGGTGGCATGAACTCCGGGATGTCCATCGGGTTGGCGCGCGAAAACGATGCACCAGCAACATGCACCATGGTTGCGGAAGAAGGAGTAGAGAAAGAGCTCAGTGAAGATCGGAGAGGGAAATCTGCACTCGATGAAGAACGTGCTCCTGGATGCTCATCGCCGAGCTTAGATTGCTCTGGAGGACGCTCGGCGCAAGTGGAGAAGAATTTCTCTGGGGTTGTGACGTCATATGACGACAATCCTTCTCATATATAGCTGATGCTGGCACTGCTGTGTGCCCGTCGATACCATCGACGAGGGTCGCTGGTATCAACACGCGTAGCACAATCCATATGCCGCTGGTATCGACGATCTTCGATAGCTGGATCTGCGGGACCCAGATCACTGACGTGTCGATACTATCGATAGGTGTCGATGGTATCGACTCGTCCCACGGATCGACTTTCTGGTTGCAGCGATCGCCGTTGATCTCCTCTCGCGGATCGGTGATGTGGAGCGTCGATACTATTGACGCAAGTCGATAGTATCGACTTCCGTTTAGGGCAACACTCTCGTGAGGCCCGGCCGTCGCCTTCTGCTTGTAACTGTGTCGATACCATCGATTGGCCCGTCAATGGTATCGACTTCTCTGAGACGATTTCTTCTGAATATCTCCAGAGATCTCGATGGTATCAACTGGCATGTTGATACTATCGACTTTGACTTTGTAATCAACCTGTTGGTGTGTTGATACTATCGACGAGGCCGTCGATAGTATCGACGCAGTGCGATTTCTGTCGTCGCCAACCTGTACCACGGTCGATACCATCGACACAAGGGTCGATGGTATTGACTCTGCCTCATTCCTGCACAATGAGCAAACAATCACGGTATCTTTTTTACACTAAAAACCAAGTCAAAACAAATCAAACTACAAATGTAAAAGAAACTAAAATAAAGTACCGATGGCTGGGTAGCCTCCCAACAAGCGCCCTTATTTAACGTCTTAAGCTAGATGACTTAAAGCTCGTCATGCATCCGAAAGTGCAATGAGTTTTACCTCATTCAATTTCCTCATGTAATCTTCACCAAAATACAATTTCAACCTTTGTCCATTGACCAAAAACGTGGTCTCGCCATCGCGCACCATGATTGTGCCATGGGGTCATCTCATCACCAAACTTTTGTTGTTCCACCAACCATAACTTCCACCAAATGACTCATCAACATATACTTCACAAGCAGTTATAGTGATATCAGTATCTTTGACTTTGAGTTGATGATAGCCAGACGAATGTCAACTTTGGAGAAAACTTTAGTAGTGTGTGTTGGTTATGCATGCCCAGAGAATCAATCATGAGATCAATGTAATGACATATCATGTGAAATGATTTGATTATCATTAAAAAGCAAGCTTCCAATTTATTATTTATAATTCAATTATGAGGTAATGATGTAACATGATAAATGTCTAGATAATAATATTATTCAATGGCATATGTCTTCAAGTACATGACTTGGAAGAAATTAGATCATACGAATGTTAAGAGTACATATTTACATTATCAGTATGTCCATAATCAGTTGTTATTGTGGAAGGTTAAAGACAACAATAACAAATAAGATCAAAGAGTGAGGTTGATGCCAAAATCTCATTTAGTCATGATATGGTGATATCAAACCAAGCACACATATACATGTTAGAAAATAGGAAGCCATCTTCATGGAAGTCATAGTATGTCTCATAGTGATGGTGGTGGTAGTGGTCCTTAGACCTAAAATCATTGCACTCTTCACATGTTGTTAGGTACACTTTCACATCATCAAATGCAGTCTTGAAACTTGGGTTGTTATAAAGGTGATGATTGGGTGGCTTTGACACATGGGGATAGACGGTGAAAGATAGATATGGGATTTGTCCCTCCTATTTGAGTGTGATGTCCTTGGCCTCTTAATTAGTGAGATTGATAAAATCATGTCCATGCGCATGTAAGTGAATATGTGATATTGAGCTTACATATATCTCAGACAATCTTCTATTGGTTCAAGAAACATGATTGAATAATAATGAGGGTGATTGCTCCATGTCTCTAATTTAGTTTGGTCATCAATGACACAGGAACTATACAAACACTACAACATCATACACAAATTGTAGGTTGAAGTTGTTCTCCAACTTTCCGTTTACTTGGGTAGCATTGATGTGCGACACGGCACCGCTCGTTGCTTGTGATGTCATATATGTTATGCAGATTCACTGCCAACGTAATATGGGACCTAAAGGGTCACACACATAGGCCTTGACCTAGAAGAGAGTTCAAATCTTGAATGTATTAAAATTAAGTGCAAACGTGTTTAGGCATTTGATTCATGCAATAAACAGGATGACAACACTGCCAAATGCCCATCTCAAGTGTCGAGACAGTCGTTTAGAAGTGCCAAACGACCCTCTCAAGTTTTGAGATGGGCGTCTAGGTGTCAAGCTTGTTGTGAGTTGAATTTGGCTAAGGAACAAACCAACCCGACCAAACTGGCTTGACTTGGGTTACTAGAAGGCCGTCTGGGTGACCGAGACGGCAGTCTCACATGGATGAGATGGTCTAGTTTGGTCAGGGAAGGTTCTAGATTTTTCCCTACTCGTTTCTCTTGAGCAATACTTGTTGCACAAGGAACCTAATGTCTAACATTGATGGGAATTGATTTGCCAAATTCATGTACAATTGGAAACTACGAAATGACTATCTCACAGTGCGAGATGATTGTCTCACAGTGCGAGACGATCGTCTCACAGTGCGAGACGACCGTCTCACATGTAAGATGACTGTCTGAGTTTTCCAAATTGGCATTTCGACTATTGCAAGCTACAAAGTTTCCAGAATTGTTGTGAAACTTTGAGATCTTTCGGTCCTTTCCACTTCTTCATATTAATCCTGAACCAGATAGCAACTGGGAACCTTGACCCTGGCCTCTACTATATATAGAGGGGTACTGGAGGTTCCCAAAGAACAACACCGACAACTGAGAATCAGTTTCTCTGACAACTGTTGTCCTCTCTGGTTGTGGTATCCATGAGAGCCTAGGCAAGTCCTAGTTGATAAGAGAGGAATAGACACTGAGATTGTTTGTGGGTGAGGAAGTTGGTGACTAGTACACTGATAGAAAGGGACTACTCCTTTCTAATCATTCTAGTAGGACGACATAAGTTGTAGAGGGTCTGTGTGGACTCCCATAGAGGTAGGAAGTAGTCATTTGTTTCTTGGAGGATAATGTCAACTAGCAGTCCATGACAAGAGGAGCCGATCAAGAAGAAGACATTTGTGGCTATAGTCTGTGGTGCAGACCAAGACGTGCAACGGTAGATGTGTCCAAGTAAAACTAGGATTTAGAGTTGCACATCTACAACGACGAGGATTGTCGTTGGACTTGCTCCAGTACCAAGTATATCCCATAAACCATCCTTTCAACACTATATTTAATTATGCGATCTACTGATTATTGGCAATATGGTAGATGAAAATTTTAAATTCTAATGCCTGCTCTATACCATATTTCCCTACATGGGTATCAGAGCCAACATCAATTTACTATATTATAGGATAATCGATATGATCGAATTTTGATTTTGTCGTTCTATTATTGCATGAGATGAGAATAATATCTTGTCAAATCCAACACCACGATAATACCAACCTTATATATATATATATATATATATATATATATATATATATATATATATATATATATATATATATATATATATATATATATATATATATATATATATATATATATATATATATATATATATATGGGCCCATCTATAATGCCAGCACGGGTAACTACCCGCCCCCCATTTTGGTTACTTTTTTTCAAGTTGGTTTCTTTTGACATGTAGAGGGTTACTTTACCTTGCAAACTATTGATTTTCATGCATAGATACTTACGTTTGTAATAGTAGATTTAAAAATACGGTTACATATATATCAATGTGAATTTTGTATGGGATTACTTTTTAGTCGTATAGTTACTTTTTTATCAACATAGTTACTTTTTTTGATAGCAGAATTACTTTTTAGGTCAACACAGTTACTTTTTTGGTTGTCGGGTAGAGAAATCCAGGCTACCCACGTGGGTATTAAAAAAATGGCCTAATACCCGTGCGGGTAGCCTGGATTTCACTACGCGACAGCCAAAAAAGTAACTGTGCTGACCTAAAAAGTAATTCTGCTATCAAAAAAAGTAACTATGTTGATCAAAAAGTAACTATACGACTAAAAAAGTAATCTCGTACACAATACACAACAGATTTATATATGTAACTGTGTTTTGAAATCTTTTGTTACAAACGTAACTATCTATGCATGAAACTCAATAGTTTGTAAGGTAAAGTAACCCTCTACATGTCAAAAGTAACCAACTTGAAAAAAAGTAACTGAAATGGGGGGCAAGTAGTTACCCGCACGGGCATTAAAGATGGGCCCATATATATATACACATATATGTATGTATATATATGTATATATATGTGTATATATGGGATTAAGAGAGAAATATTTCTCCCCCCCCTCTCCCATAACCCGTGGCGGAGGCCGGACGCCCGAGAGGGTGATAAATCAAGAGATGCTTCTCCGTGTGGTTTCGAACCCGGGTCCCTTCTTTGGGGACCAACAGAATTCGCCAACCGGGCAATTCCCTTGCCGGCATATATATGTATATATATATATATGTGTGTGTGTGTGTGTGTGTGTAGCATGGTTATGGCCAATAACCCCTATATTTTGTGCACGGTTGTATGATTGGTTTATCCTCTTATCTTAGTCTGCGCACTGAGCTTATATCTTTTCTTCCCCATGTAAAGTTAATTCTTTCCTACAATTCTCCCCTCGAATGTAACTCGAGGTTTCCAAATAATTATGTAAAAGTAGGATAGTTTACTTTCTTGTTATGATGGAGATTAAGGATGATATGACAATGAAGGAGGACTGGAAGGATGAACCTAACCGACTTCCTGGTGGACCCAACCAATCAACTGAAGGAGCCAGTAGATGGTGGACAAATGGAACCAGACGACTAGTGAGACGGCCTAACAACCAGCCAGGAGGTGAGTCAATAGGTCCAAGGGTTGAACTCATCAACCCAGACTGGAAAGCACAAATCTTCATCAAAAATAGGTTTCTGCATATGATGTCAACCTAGACGACGTAATTTCTTGTGGCTCCAAGGGATTACATTAGGCTGACCATAACCATCACTCTCGTTTATTCATGTTTTCATTGTGGGATATAGCATGTATATGATACATACTATATATGTGGTGATTAGATAAAGTATATATATATATATATATATATATATATATATATACTTATAAAACAAACTTCCTCAAATAAAAAATTAAGTCTTGGATGCTTCCCATCAACAACCCATATGAAAAGCTTGATTGAATAAGCGTAGTTTACGCCTTTGTGTGGTGCACCATGTATTTCATGGAAATGTGATGGTAGATATGTAGTTTTGGCCTTTACAAGGTGCATACCTATTGTGTTGGTTATTAGGTCAGGATTAACTGGTGATTCTTAGGGTGTCTGGGCCCAAAAGCATGCATATGATTATGGCAAGGGGTGGTGTATATCATCTATCCAATCTAGAATTACATGTGATGCAATTGGAAAGAATTGCCTACCTTGATGGTTGACTATGTTTGCGGTGTTGATCGAGCCATAGTTGAATTATCTTGGATCTAGCCCACTAGAATATTGTACGCTATAATATTCTGAATTGATATTGAGAGCTACCAATTTGAATAAAATAGTGAGAGCGATAATAATTAAATACCTAATCATATCATAAAAATTTTCAAATCAAATCAAAAAGGGTTTTTGACAAATGAAAATTTTATTTCTTGTGGAACCAAATGGAAAACAAATCATTACATTCGAACAAATTAAATGAGATTTATTTCCATAATTGGTTTAGGACCTTGAGAAGTGTTTTGCATGATCCTGAAACACTGAAGCCAGTGTCCACTCCAAATTCACCTAAGAATGACATGTATGCTTATTTGAAGCATACCAATGACCTTATGTTGGGTCATATGAACTATAAATTGCATAAACAACATGATAAGCATGAAAGGTATAATGTCTCTAAGGTGTTATGTGAGTGCAAGCTAACAGAGGGAGATCCAGTAGAGCCCCATGTGATTAATATGATTAGGCATATGGAGCATCTTGAGAAACTAGGATTTCCTTTGGGTCAAGAGTTGGCCATGAATATGATTTTGCAATCATTGCCTAAATCATATAGTTGGTTCTTTGAGTGTTATCACTTGAGCAACATGGTTGGACCACTGTCAAAGTTGCTTGACATCTTGATAAATGTTGAAGCACAAATGAAGATGGACAAATCCTTGATGGTGATCAGCGGAGATGACTCCAAGGACAAAGGAAAAGCCAAAAAGCATTTTGTGGCTAAGCAAAAATCCAAATCTTCTGCACTCAAAGTAAGGAGAAGGATAAGGGAACCTAGGAAGATGAAGCAAAGGATAGAGATCTCTACTTCTGGGGTATACATTACTGAGATTAACTTCACTACTTCTTCATCATGGATACTTGATACCGGATGCGGATCACACATTTACTCAAATTTGAAGGATCTGTAAAGAAGTAGGCCTTCAAAGAAAGGTGAGGCTGAACTATGTGCTACTAATGGCTCAAGAATTGTAGCCTTTGCGTTAACTCCACCAAGTGGGCTTGTAATAGAGTTAGAGAACTTCTATTATGTACTTGTCATTAATAGGAAGATCATATATGTATCTTGTTTGGACAAGAAAGGATTAACATTTCTTATAAAGAATGGAAGATGTATATAACATGAATAACAAAATGAAATAACTCAATGACTCAAACAAAACATGCCTTTGGCATTTTCGTCTAGGGCACATAAATAAGAATTACATGTCTAGACTATATAAAGATGATTATCTGGACTCTTTTGGTTTCAAATCATTAGAGACATGTGAATCTTGTTTGTTCGGCAAGATGGCTAAGACCCCTTTCACTGGTAATAATGAGAGGGCTAGTGATCTATTAGGACTCATACATACTAATGTGTGTGGCCCTTTTAGAACAACTACCAGAGGTGGGTTTTAGTACTTCATAGCCTTTACTGATGACTTCAATAGGTATGGCTATGTTTATTTAATGAAACATATGTCAGAAGCTCTTGAAAGTTTCAAGGAGTTTATTAATGAATTACGGAACTAACTTGGTAAAATTATTAAAGAACTTTGTTCTTACCGAGGTGGAGAATACTAAAACCAGGAGTTTGAGGACCTTTTAGAGTCCATGGGATCGTATCCTAGTTAACTCTACCTGGAACACCTCATCATAATGGTGTTTCAGAAAGATGGAATCACACATTATTGGATATGGTGTGAACTATGATGAGTTTAGCTGAGCTTCCAACTACCTTCTGGGGGTATGCTATGGAAACCACGTGTATATACTAAATTGAGTACCATCTAAATCGGTTTAAAAGACACCATATGATATATGGCATGGGAAACGTCCTAAAGTGTCTTTTATGAAGATTTGGGGATGTGAAGATTATGTCAAAAGAATGTTTTCTGATAAGCTTGGTCCTAAATCTAATAAATGTCATTTTGTTGGATATCCTAAAGAGACTAGAGGATATTACTTTTATTCCCTATATGACAACAAAGTGTTTGTTTCCAGAGATGTTGTATTCCTTGAAACCCAATTTATTTCCAAGGGAATCAGTGGGAGGAAAGTGGAACTCGAATAGGTTCAAGACGAACAATAAAACATTGAACCATTACAAGTACTAGAGGAACTAAAAGATTTACAAGGTGTTGTGGAATCTCAAATTCCTCAAGTTACACAAGAACCTCATAGATCTTATAGGACATGCCTTGATCCTGAGAGATATGGATATTTTGTGACACAGGACGGTAGTGAATTGATCATAGAGGATAAGCCAATTACCTACAAAGATTCTATTGAGGGACAAGAATCTGAGAAATGGCTTGAGGCCATGAGATCCAAGATGGAAACTATGTATACCAACAAAGTATGGACTTTGGTGGATCCACCTAAAGAGGTAAAACCCATAGGGTGCAAGTGGGTCTTCAAGAAGAAGACCGACATGGATGGTAAGGTACAAACAAGTTCAAGGTGTTGATTATGAAAAAACCTTTTCTCCAGTAGCCATGGTTAAGTCCATCAAGATCATGCTTGCTATTGTAGCTTATCATGACTATTAGATTTGGCAAATGGATGTTAAAACTGCATTCCTTAACGGGAATCTTTTGTAGGATGTTTAGATGACACAATCTAAAGGGTTTATAGATTCAAAGTTTACCAATAGAGTCTTTAAGATACAAAGTCA
This sequence comes from Alisma plantago-aquatica, assembly GCA_963693085.1. Classification (NCBI taxonomy): domain Eukaryota; kingdom Viridiplantae; phylum Streptophyta; class Magnoliopsida; order Alismatales; family Alismataceae; genus Alisma; species Alisma plantago-aquatica. The sequence goes on from OY856410.1 coordinate 1,476,648,247, forward strand.
ATCTATGGATTGATGTGATGGATTGGTTTTTCTGGATTAATTCTAAGGACGGAATTTCATTTGAGGTGTGTAGGATGTGATGGAGTGGACTTTTGGAGTCCTTAATCATCCAATGACATAAGTGAAATCATAAGGTTGCATAATATTGAGAGTTCCAAGGTTTTGACAAAGTAGGTGTTGATGTGATGTTGATATCATGGTTAAGATTTCTCTTTTTATGCCTTTTTGAGGAATTTAATTGAATGGTCCAACAATTGAGTTTTGGCACCAAAGTTTCGTATAAGGTACCTTGAGTAGTTTGGAAGCTATAGTTAAAATTTGGTGGCATTCAGATGTTCCTAGAGGGAGTTATTAAGGGTTGAATTTCATGAAATAATGTAGAAATTGATGATTAATAGACCAAAGTTTAAGAGCAATGATATGTACTTGTTGCATTGTCACGCGCTAAATCTGAGCCACCCAATGAGGGTGCCATGGATCCTGGATGGATCGGATGGCTGAGGTGTCATCTTCAACCTCCACCTAGTTCGCGGATTGTGGCTGTAGTTGGGGACCATGATCGCTGACCACGATTCCCCTCTCTGACCCTCCTTGCGGAAAACTAACTGAACAGTTGGCTCCGTAGTGACACGAGCAACCTTTTTGACCCCTTATTGGAGTAGTTTGGCGGACTGGTCAGGGAGAGCGAGCCCCAGTCTCGCACTGCTTCTCTACAACAAGGAGCAGCTGGTGGCCGAGAGTGTAGAATACAGGTATAGGGCTCGCGAAACATGGGAGCGAAGAAGAAGAAATGAAAGAGGGTGAGTAAGGGAGTTGAGCTAGGGCATTTCCGGTCACCTTCACTGGGAGTTCCATGGTTGACGAAGCCAAGTTAGACTAGGGAATAAGATGGAGCTTGGAGGAGGCCACATGGCTTTTGCACCACAAAAAGAGCCCGAGGTTGAATTAGTGGAGGTCTGGCGAACACCTTGAAGGCTTTGTTTCGAAGATCCACCGAGTTGAGGCATTTTGCCTCTTTGCTCCGCCGGGCCAAAGCTGGGCGGCAACGCCCTAGTGGAGGGGGAACTCCATAGCTGATCCTTGGGAGGTGAGAAACCGCGGAGGTCTGATGGTCAATGAACAAGATAATGGTGTCCATGGGGGATGGAAAGGAGCACCTCCGTGGGGTGCATCGGTCACCGGAGGAGAGCCCAGGTGGTGGCAGATGCCTTACAGAAGAACACAGTCTGTTGGGGACTCAGATGCAGGTCAAACCACAGAGAGAAAGTGGGGAACTCTGGACCGGGTATAGTCAAACGAACCAGCCAAACCAAATCAAACCCGGGAGCTAGCCGCTGAACCAGATCCAATAAATGTGGCTCAACGTGAGTCTAGGAGCCTTGACCCATGACCCTAAATGGCACGTGGCGCATCATGGTTGGCCAAAAAAGGTAAATCACCCAGTATTTCCAGTAAATTCCTAGATCTTAGAAAATTCATAGAAATTAGTATGTTTATGAGAAAAATACAAACAAGGTACCGTTATTCTCAGAAAAATGTGTAGGACAACATGAAATCCTAATACCAGGCTTTTGATGCACTAATCACAGTGATATCATGCAAGATGCATTAAATTTGTTTTATGGATATTAAATAGCAAACGATGGCCTAAAATTATGATAAAATGTCAGTAAATATATATTAATGTTTATAATCCATATAAGGTCAGTGATTATGGTGTTGATGCACAATGTAATTTTCTCTATATGGCTAATTAGGGCTAATAACCCTAAGTTAAATGCAATAAATATATACATGCTCAATAAATGATGAAATTCACAGAACATCCTCATATATGTAACTGAAAGATAATATGTAAATATGAGATCAGTTTTGTTCATGAAATCCATGTTATATGAAGATGACCCTTAATGCATGGGTTGTAACCCTAATATAAATAATGCATGCAACCTAGGGTTAATATGTGCACAAAAAGGATATGGAACCTAATGTTCAGATAATGAATCATAATCTGTAAAATGACATCTGTAAGATAAGTCTAAGATAAGAATGCAAGTAATGATGCACATATCCTAATGAACTAGGTAAACCCTAATGGACATAACTAGGGTTGATATGATGAGAATTTGATGACAAGATATGATCTTGTCTTGATCAGGTTTGACAAAGATATAGATGACGTGAGGAATATGATGATTAAGTTTATCTCTTGATCAAGGTATGCCATTACCTCTTACTTGGCTTACTATACATTATGCTTGTGTTATATGGTAGTAAAGACTTGGCATATGGTATTGATTGAAATGATTGTCTTGTATGATATGTTTCTTGAATTTCTATATGTATTGCTATGAACTCATCAAACATAATATATTTGTTCCATTATATGAAAGAACCAACTCTATGGCAGTGTGCTTGGAAGTGACCAGACTCTTTGGTAGTGGTCACGTTGTACATATGGAAGCACCAACTCTTTGGTAGTGTGCTTGGACCCAACTCTTTAGTAGTGATTACATTGTACATATGATCCAACTCTTTGGTAGTGATCATAAAGGTCTTAATGCATTCAACTCTCAGGTAGTAAATGCATGGATGATATAATGGAAATTATGCTTAAAATATGTGTTCTCTTTTGTTAATGAACATCTTTGTTCAAGTATACACTTTTCTTATATTCTTCTTTTACTGCCAAGTATTAGTTTTATCTTATTTCCAAGATATGATGAGAGGTATATAAAAGACACGTAGGCGTACTCAGTACAATATTCTTGAATATTGTGCTGACGTGTATCACATGTAATCTTTTGTTAAGGTTGTGGTTATGCTTTTGAAGATCCTGGATAGTTGAGAGTTGTGTGGCGAGTTGATGTACAGGTGGACCTGTTGTCTTAAGATCCTGTTGTTTAGATGTAGTACATGTATATGTATAAGTTTTCTATTCAATATGTAATATCAAATGTTGTAACAATTCATGTTGTAATTATATGTTGAATGGTGAACATGTGTTGTATGGTTTTATTATTGTTCATGTACATGTACTACTGATGTATGTTCCTTTTGACTCCCTCGATTTTCTTCTTCTTAGCCTCATGTGGGATGTTTAAATTGGGATTCTCGCTGAGGTGAGGGTTTCAATTTAGACGTCACACATCAGATTAAGTTTAGAAAATCTGGTGACGTCACACATGGTATATGAGCATGAACAATATCAAAGCCTGACACTTTCTCATCATGCAACTCAAAACTAAAGAACCTTGAACCTTAATAATCTTTTAGGGTTAGATTAGTCATCTTTTAGAGACTAGATCTGACTTAGCCTCTAGGTTAGCACCTAGATGTCTGAGAATTGGGTCTAGACTGGTGCTTGTTGAGTAGCAAGTCCTTAGATGTCATTCTTCTCTTGTAGTGCAACAGTATGGGATGTTGCACTATTTGGAAATGACGTGCATCAAGGGAAGAGGAACCCTAGACATATTGTGCGCGTTGTCTAGTGTAGCTACACTAGTCTACCCCTTGTTCTCACCCTTTTCACTAGTTTTCATTACACTAGACTCTCTACTATGTGTAGGACACTCGTTTTCTATATTTGGTTTCTGATTCCAATCGGATTGAACCTTGATAGTTTTCTCTGACAATTTTTTATAAGAGAAAACCTATATAATACTTTCTTATATATATGTATTACAAAAATGTGTCCCCACACATGTATGAGTAGGAGGTGATCATGCAACCTAAGTGAAAGTGAATGACATCAGTCTAGAAGAGAGAGTAGTTCTAGATTAGATGTCTAGAGCCTTATTGGAATATATGATAGATGGAATAGATGATATAAGTTTTGATGATATGATGCAAGTCTTATATAGATAATATAAGATGGTTATGCTGATTTATGTTTATCTTGAGGACTTGAGTTTAGTTTTGAGGATTTGAGATAGACGTTGATGATGAAAGTATGTATGGTTTTGTAAGATAAGATAAGATAGGTTAAAGCAAGGATGTGAATCAACATTAGCCTCAAGCTCATTTACAAAGGAGGACCTCTAGTGTTAGGACAAGTTTTGGGGTTAACTCCAGAGAGAGTGAGACCCATAGGGAGAAGGTCAGAGAACCTAGACTCTGTGATATGAGAATTCTGAGATATGTGATATGATATGTCCTAAACTAGATTACTCCTGAGTGAATAGGTTAAATCAAGGATATGCGTGCCTACCAACTGGGTGAGGGAGAGAGAGCCCAAGACCCTGGAGGAGGTAGCTATGTTGGTTTCTATGAAGCCTCATGCTCGGGTTGGTGGTTCCCATGTAGGACTCTAGAGGTGTTTATAAAAGAGAGTTGGGAAATAGTGTGTCTCATGGATAGAGACCTATGAAAAGTATGTCATGGAATGTTTTGGTTTGTGCTATGTGGCTAGAGCTTGTAAAGCTATCACTAGTGCCAATGAGGTAATCCGAGAACCCTAGACTAAGAGAGGAAAGATAAAGTATATGCATACGAGATACTCCATAGAGTTGAGTTAGCTCAGAGAGACTAAGCATGAAACTATCCTCATGATATGGGTTAGGAGAACCTCAATTGGACTAGATAAAGTTTTGATATATGTTTAACAAGTCAGTCACATAAGTTTGTTTAGCACAACCATGATATAATATATATATGTAAGGATGTGATCTAATCTCAAGATGTGATATATAGACATGATGTGATGGAAACCTAGAGATGGTTTAATAGATGGCCATGCATAAATGGTTAACCACTTACATGAGTAATGATGATAATGTGATGTTGTTGGTTAATCTTGTAATAAAATCACCAGTAAATGTGGCATCAATTATGAACAATGAAATATGATCATACAAATGAAACATGTTACATGAGGTGTTAATCTTAGTGCTTAATAAAGATGAAAGATATAGTTTGACAGTTAGCACAATATAACAATTATGACACCTTGATATAATGGGTTAACCTTTGTTAACTCATTTAGAACATGGTAATATGATGTGGGAACCCTAATGCATGGGTTAAGATAAGGATGCAGCTCTGATATATGAGATATGTCATGACATAACCTAAGTTTCTAAACCTTCAGTTAACCTGGAATGGGGTGTTTGTGCACCAAGATCGTTGTAAAACCCCCCTAATAGTGCTTTGGATACATGGTTCTAGGTAACCTTTGCGGATATGTTACACATAGAATAGTGCCTACATATAGATGAAGTCAAGATTAGTTTTTCCATGGAAGCATGAGTATGGTTTACTTTCGAGGATGAAAGTTCTTTTAAGATGTATAGGATGTGATGGATTGGTTTTTCTGGCTTAATTCTGAGGATGGAATTTGATTTAAGGTGTGTAGGATGTGAAGGAGTGGAATTTTGGAGTCCTTAATCATCCAATGGCATAAGTGAAATCATATGGTTGAATAATATTGAGAGTTCTAAAGTTTTGACAAAGTAGGTGTTGATGTGATGTTGATATCATGGTTAAGATTTCTCTTTTTATGCCTTTTTGAGGAATTTAATTGAATGGTCCAACAATTGATTTTTGGCACCAAATTCGTATATAAGGTCCTTGAGTAGTGAGGAAGCTATGGTTAAAATTTGGTGGCATTCAAATGTTCTTAGAGGGAGTTATTAAGGGTTGAATTTCATGAAATAATGTACAAATTGATGATTAATAGACCAAAGTTTAAGAGCAATGATACGTCACGCCTATCGCCTTGTCACATGCCAAATCTGAGCCACCCAATGAGGGTGCCACGAATCCTGGATGGATCATATGGCTGAGGTGTCATCTTCAACCTCCGCCTAGTTCTTGGATCATGGTTGTAGTTGGGGACCATGATCGCTGACCACGATTCCCCTCTCTGACCCTCCTCACGGAAAACTAACTGAGAAGTTGGCTCCGTAGTGCCACGAGCAACCTTTTTGACCCCTTATTGGAGTAGTTTGGCGGACTGGTCAGGGAGAGCGAGCCCCAGTCTCGCACTGCTTCTCCACAATAAGGAGCAGCTGGTGGCCGAGAGTGTAGAATAGAGGTATAGGGCTCATGAAACATGGGAGTGGAGAAGAAGAAAAGAAAGAGGGCGAGTAAGGGAGTTGAGCTAGGGCATTTCTGGCCACCTTCGCTGGGAGTTCCATGGTTGACGAAGCCAAGTTAGACCAGGGAACACTACTATAGAAATAGCATTCAGTGTCGCTTTTCTGGGCGTCGGTTATTAAGGAAAACCGACGCCTATAATATAAGGCGTCGGTTATTTAGACAAACCGACGTCTATATCCGAAGACCAGCCAGACACGGGTACCACTTTGTATTCAGAGTCGGTTGTTTATAACAAACCAACGCCTAAAGTCGCCCGCGAAATCCAATTTTCGAGTGAAAAAAATAGTGTCACTTTCGGCGTCGGTTATGTAGATAAAAAACCGACGCCTATGTGCGATGGAAATTTGCGTGAAAAGTGTCCTTTTCAGAGTTGGTGATCCTTTTATAACCGACGCTGAAAGTGGTTCCCGCCAAATAATTTCATGAAAATATCGTCCAATTGGACGTCGGTTGTTTCAAACAACCGACGCTAAAGATGTTTAGGCATCGGTTGTTGTAAACAACCGACGCTATTTGGGAACTTCATAACCCTCGATCGCCCGACTCTTCCCCTTTCTTCTGTTTCATTGTGAGTGATTTCTTCTCTGCTGTCGCCCGACTCTCTGCTCCTTCTTCTCCACGACAGCGCCGCCGTGCCACCACTGGTACTCCGGCGCCCCCTTCTCCGGCGCCCCCTTGTCCTTCTCCTCCGCCGCCGCACCCCCTTCTCCTTCTCCTCTGCCTGGTCGCTGCTTGCCTGCCGCCGCCTGGCCGCCTGCCTGCCTGCCGCCGCTGACGCTCCCTACTCGTCGGAGTTGCTACCGCTGGTTCTGGAGCTCACCGGCCGCCGCCCACGTACTCAACCAGCTCGACCTCGCCCTACTCTGCTTGCCCAGGTACCTGCCGACCTACCCAGGTGCAAAATTGGTTCTTTATGTGCCGACCTAATCTGCTTGCCTAATCTGCTTGCGCAAAATTGGCTCCCAACTCTGCTTGCTTAATGTGCCTAATCTGCTTTAAGTGGTCCTAATATCATAACATGATAGTTTTATAATCATGGCTAAACATAATATGAACTAGATATTTTTATGTCATTAAATCAATGAACTTAGGAATTGGGGGTTCAAGAATAACCCTAATGATAACAGGATAATAAGGAAACCTAAACTCTAGATTAGGACTTGAGTAGCGTTTAATGTTATTATATGATTTGTGGCACTTTAGGATGTATATACATGCAACAAAAGTTAATTGCTTGGTTTTCTTATTTGCTTGGATAATATACTCAGTGAATTAATGTATGATTTGCATGGATCACCATCAAGGTACGTGGTTGTACTTATGATTACATGTATTTACTTCCTATGTTTGTCAAGGTTTCTTGAAGATTGAATAAGTGATAGATGCTGGATGTTTATTTATTTCATGCAAATTATAAAGTCCTTATGATTATCACATTAAGTAAATCATGATATTCTGAACCCTAGGTTACACAGATTGAAAGGTAACACACTTTGTCCTAAGTTGCTAATTTTTATTCTAATATGAACTCTAGTCTCATCTATCCATGTTGCCTATAGTTTATAACATTGCATTGTGAATTATTGCATGTTTGAAACTATTAAATTCTTGATTTATTATTTAATAATGCTCTATAGATTAGGTACTTATCATGTCTATTAAAATCATACCAGTATAATTATGTGATCCCAACATATTAGGATTAACCATGTTGTTGGCCTAGAAACCCGTCCAAGATTGACTCATTAGGAGTAAATCTTGGATAGTCCCCGGTTTGGGACTGTTCTTGAACACCTAATCTCACTTAGGATGTAAGTGTATAATGTGTATTGGGTTTTCGAGAAAATTTTGGTAGCATTTCCCCGTTTGTTCTCTAAGTACATATGTACTTAGAGAATAGCGGGGAAATGCTGCCGAAATTTTTTTGAAAACCCAATACACATTATACACTTACTAGTGAGATTAGGTGTTCAAGGATGGGATAGGTGGTACACATTTATTATATATAAGAATGACATCACATGTGTTTGTTGGCCTAGAATGTGAACAATCATTGTTCTTTATATTACTTGTACATTGGTATAAATTAGAATGAACAATCACTAAATTATATACTGTTTGTATGGAGTCCGGCTTCATTGTAGATATCTATTATTGTGTTTGTTGGCCTAGAAACCCGTCCAAGATTGACTCATTAGGAGTAAATCTTGGATAGTCCCCGGTTTGGGACTGTTCTTGAACACCTAATCTCACTTAGGATGTAAGTGTATAATGTGTATTGGGTTTTCGAGAAAATTTTGGTAGCATTTCCCCGTTTGTTCTCTAAGTACATATGTACTTAGAGAACAGCGGGGAAATGCTGCCGAAATTTTCTTGAAAACCCAATACACATTATACACTTACTAGTGAGATTAGGTGTTCAAGGATGGGATAGGTGGTACACATTTATTATATATAAGAATGACATCAAATGTGTTTGTTGGCATTTCCCCGTTTGTTCTCTAAGTACATATGTACTTAGAGAACAGCGGGGAAATGCTGCCTAATCTTTTCCTAATATATACTTGTTTCCTAATATATACTTGTTTTCTCTGAGCATAGAATGGATAGATCATGGATGTCCATTCATAATCGTTGCACCCCAGAGTTTATATCTGGTCTTGATCAGTTTATTAGATTTGCCGAGGAACATAGGAAAAAACCTACATATAGGTTCTACTATCCATGTAGGCATTGCGGTAACAACTTGAAAGTCAACACTGGTGAGGAAATCAAAAGTCATGTCATGTGCAACGGGATTGTACAAGGCTATACAGAATGGCACTAGCATGGAGAGATTTCAAAATCAAAACCAGTAGATGTCGATAGCAGTGCTTGGGTGGAAGAAGAAATTGCCTCCGATGACGTAAATGTGAACGAACCAGTTCCAGCAGACATCGTTGATGCGATGCTGGATAGTTGTAGGGTAGAGCACACTGATCCACCTCCTATCTTTACAAACATTGTGCATGATGCTGAGATACCGTTATACACAGGCTGTGCTAAGTTTACGAAGCTTAGCACTGTGTTGAGATTGTATAAGTTGAAATCTAACAATAGATGGAGCGACAAAAGCTTCACTTCATTGTTGACTTTGTTGAAAGAAATGCTTCCTGAAGGAAACGAGCTTCCAATCTCAACATACCAGGTAAAGAAAATGTTGTGCCCAATGGGAATGGAGGCCAAGAAGATACACGCATGCCCAAATGATTGTGTATTATTTCAAAAGGACTATGTAGATTTGAAAGATTGTCCAAAATGTGGTGCGTCACGGTATAAATTGACGACTTCGGGGGAGTCCAAAACTGGTTCTCCTGCCAAGGTGTTGTGGTATCTACCTATAATATCACGGTTTCAACGCTTGTTTGCAAATCCGAAAGATGCAAAGAATTTGAGGTGGCAAGCAGATGTTAAGAAAAATAATGATGGGATCCTACGACAGTTGGAACAAGCTCACTTGTATATTTTACACAATATGGACGAAGTGAGTGTTTATATCGAGGAACATACCAATTTCATAAAGAGACAACATCCTCGAGCAAGTTCAATGTGGCTTGCTAGAGAGCATAATAAGACTTTTACTAAGTGGTTTGAAGATAAAGTCTTACATCAACTATCTCAAACACCAAATGATATTACAGAAACTATCAAATGCCTCGCCTTTAAACCAAAACCGAATGTTATGTCTTATGAAGGGTTTGACATTAATGGATTCACATATTACACAAAGCGCCAAGATGATAAGAGTGTCGTCCAAAATAGTGGGGTCACTCTTCAAGCGTCGACTATGTACTTTGCAAGTGCAAAGGATAAGAGTCCACGTGAAGCTAAAATGTCATATTACGGTGTCATTGAGGACATTTGGGAGTTTGACTACATAGATTTCAAAATTCCGCTCTTTAAATGTAATTGGGTTGATAACACCAAAGGAGTTATAGTGGATGAATTGGGTTTCACTTTGGTGAACTTTGAAAAGATTGGCGAGAAGGGTGAACCATTCATATTGGCATCACAGGCGAAACAAATATTCTATATCGATGATCCTGCGAATGATAAATGGTCGGTTGTTCTTCATGGTAAAAGACAGTTCATTGAAGATCCTATAGATGAAGAAGAGTACTATGATAAGTATGATGACTCCAGTCCATTCTCAGTTGGGTTGCCCACTCCACAAAATATTGAAGCTAATGATGACTTATATGTGCGCGGAGATCACAATGAAGGATTGTTAATTGATAAAAGATCACAATTTTAGAGACATGTATGTTAATACAAATGCTAAATGTTTGCCTTTTTCTAGTTAATACAAATGCTAAATGTTTGCCTTTTTCTAGTTAATACAAATGCTAAATGTTTGCCTTTTTCTAGTTAATACAAATGCTAAATGTTTGCCTTTTAAATGACATTTTCATATGGCTGACCATGATGAGCATGATGTCCATGATGAGCATGAAGTCCATGATGAGCATGCTGTCCATGACGAGCATGGCGAGGATACTAATGTAAGTTCTAAAAACATATCCTGTATTTCTATAAAATTCATTATCTTCTAGTTATGTCATATATCCTATATTTCTATATTGGGCTAATTTAGTGTGTTTATTTTTGTCAAATTTTAGGTTGATGCACCTGTACCCACTGAAGCACTGGAGCAACTTGATGCGCAACACCAAACACTTAACAAGAAAAGGGGCATCACTCTGTTGAAGAAGTTATTAGCGCTAAGTGGTAGTGGATCCAAATTGGTGGTGGAGTTTGATAATGGAGGAAATCCAATTGGAGTGAACCGCAATAATTTTGTAAACTATCTTGGGTGTACCACTCAGAGCCATTGTGGTGTTAAGTATGATAATTGGCATAAAGTTCCTCAAGGGAAAAAAGACTTGATATGGAAGGATTTATGTGTGAGTTATTATTATTTGCAATTCTATTTTGTAGATTACAAATTCTATTATTTGCAATTCTATTTTGGATACTAGTTAATAACATTTCTATTTTACAGAATCTGTTTGCATTGGATGAGAAGTTGCATCGTAAAAATGTGATGCAACGCGCTGGAAAGATGCTTAGGAATTATAGGACAAATCTGAACAGAGAATACATAAAAGAGGGTGATAAGAAGAAGAAGTCAGCCCTTGAACAATGGAACTTCTTAGACAAAGAAGATTGGGACAATTTTGTTGCTTCAAGAAAATCTGAAGAATTCAAGGTATTAGGCGTCACTCCCAATTTAATTAATATACATTGTATTCACCTATTCAAGATTAACATTTAGTGCTACTAACCAAATCATTAATGTGCATACTAACTAGGCCCTCAGTGACGCACAAAAAGCAAGGCGTGCATTGAATGTGCATGACCACACTGTGGGTCCAAAAGGCTATGCAATCGTTCGCCAAAGACTACAGGCGGAGTCTGCGGCTACTCAGGAGTCTGCTCCTACTCAAGAGTCTGCCACACCCATGCCTCGCCATGATATCTGGATAGCTGGCAGGAAAAACAAGAAGGGTGAAATAAAGAAGCCTGTAACTGCTGAGGCGGCTGCAAAAATGGTAAAATACAACTCTTAGAGAAATCGTTTGAATATTGATTATTTGTGGTGTTAACTTACCAATTTTTGTTTATGGTGATTAGCGGGAGCTGCACGAGCAGAGGAAACAAGGCACGTTCATCCCTCAGGGCACAAGGGATGAATTGACAGTTGCTCTGGGTAACCCAGAGCATCCTGGACGTGTTAGAGGTGCCGGCGCTGGTGTTGGCATCAAAGAATTCTTTGGGCCATCCCAGCGCAAACCCAGAGCGGGACTTTCTCAAGAAGAGGTAACCTATTCTTTTTTTAGAATGTTACTGCAAAAGGAAATTCATTAATAAGAAGCTAATGTTTCTTTTATCCATGTATAGGAGAATAAGAGAGTTGAGGATTTAGTTGCTAAGAAGGTCAACGATGTAGTTGCTGAGAAGGTCAAGGAAGAATTGATGCAGTGGCAGGCATCTCAGGCTTCCAATATGCCTATGGCGACCCACTCTTCTCCTGATGCACAAACTGCGAGTAATCCTGGAGACCCATCGCCTAGCATGTCTGCTGTAAGTATTGTTTATGACATTGTAGTTAGTCTTTTCAATTTGTTATGTTTTCAAGATGATATGTATATATGTATAATATTCTTTACATAAATTTGTAGGCATTGAAGCCATGCCGCTTAAGAATGCAAGACTACGTTGTTGCAGAGGCGCAAGCTTACCCGTCCCTTCCTGGGGCAATGTTTCACGGGACTCCAATGCCACAGGGCTACGTTCGTGTGAGCCCGATACGTGTGTTACCCGATTGGAGAGAAGCTACATTGCCATATCCCCACCCAGATATTGATAGACTTGCTGATGCAGAAGGCGGGGTGAAATTGTGGCCCAAAGCAGATGTCGTCTACACGACTGAAATTGTAAGATAAATTTACATTGATTTAGACTGTTAATGTGTATATATGATGTCAACTGATCTGAAATTATATGTACAGGTTAAAAAGAAGACACCAGGATCACCTAGGACTCCACTTCCACTTCCCGCATTACCCGATTGGGTTCCCACTGACCTAACGTACCCGTTAGGTCCTGCTTGTAGGGGAATGGCATGTTGGCTACGGGCACATAATGTACATTGCCCTATAATTATTTCTTTAGATGCAGATTATGCAGGTCAATCATACAATAGCTCTTTATTTATACAAGATATTATTGAGCTGTTTATGTATGATTGGCTGAATACATCAATGATAGAGACATGGATAAGGTGAGATCTTGTTTATACATCCATATACCTTGTGTAAGATCCGGTGATCTGGTTTCTTATATATTAATGCATACGCCTATATGTTTTGCAGCTACTTAGTCGAAGATCATTGCAAACAATTTGAATTTGATCATTTGGGATTTTTGATTCCATCATTGATTAGTTTGGTAGCTAAAAACCCTGATAATGTTCAACAATACTGTATAGATGCTTTTACAATTTTTGGTCAGCAAAAGAAGACGATAATAATAGCTCCATTCAATGTCAAGTAAGTTTACTTTATTTATAATTTGGACTTAAGAAAATTCCATTTTTATTTTGCATTTTGAGTTATTAATTGTTAACTTCTTACCTCTAGCGGTAGACATTGGGAGTTACTAGTTATTGTCCCCGGGACATTCACTGTTTATTATCTAGATCCTGCGGGGAGTACATTGAACCCTAAAATTGGACACGTAATGAGAATGCCATTATTCTGGTGAGAAATATTTCATTTTTATATCCGTTAACATCTTTTATTACATTACTATTTACTTATGCAATTTACTATGTTATATTAACATGTAGGGGTTTAGATGCATTCAATAAGGATGGAGGAAAGGTCCCAAGGAAAAAGAACCAGCCAATAAATTGGGAGAACGTACAAGTAAGTTCCCGACTCCCCGACTCCAATGTATATATCATTGATGTGAATTGTGCTTAGTTGTATTATTTTGTATGTTTCAATTTATAGTGTGCTACACAAGACAATGGCTGGGCATGCGCATACTATGTGATGCGATTTATGCAGATGATTATCAAACATGCCGCATTGGACATCGATAGCATACATGAGGTATTATATATAGTCTCATTAGTTAGTATGAAATATATCAATCTTATTTTTATATTATTACTTATATATATACATCATTCTCTTTGCAGGTGTTTAAAACTGACCACACTATAGGTAAACGCTTAAAAAATATACATGCTCCATATACGATGGAAGCATTAAATGAAGTAAGAGAAGAATGGGCAAAAGCCATACAAGCAGTGGCAACTGTAAGATATAATTGGGATGTTGATAGCGATAATGAATGATACTTTGTAAATGAATATTTCTGAATGTTAATACATGTATTTGAATGTTTCTATATGTGTGAATGTGAGAATTGAATTGATGTCTGAATGTATGTACTTGTGTGAAATTTTCCTTGTGACTTTTGCAGGTTTGCGGCCTGTTTGTAGGCTGATATCAATGGATGTCGTAAACCTGCAGTTCAGAAAACTGAACTACAGGTTCTCATCCTGCTGACCAGCCACAGCAGGCCTGCAAACTGATATGAAAAAAAAATATATAAATAGGCATCGGTTATTTATAGAAAACCGTCAGCAAAGACCTACAACGTCGGTTATGTATAGATAACCGACGCCTGATGTGGCCAAAGCAGTCCTGGAAATGGCGTCGGATATTCGTATCGAACCGACGCCTATTTAAACAACCAGGCGTCGGTCTTTTGGTATATAACCGACGCCAAAAGGGTTCGCGCCACAGAAAATGGCGTCATCTAGGACACTTTATGTGTCAGTTATCAACTAAAAGACCGACGCTACATGGAATATAGGCGTCGGTCTTTTAGTAAATCACCGACGCAGAAAGTGCCCTAGATGACACCGTTTTCTATGGCGCGAACCCTTTTGGCGTCGGTTATCTACTAAAAGACCGACGCCTATAGGTTAAATAGGCATCGGTTAAAAAATCGACGCCGAAGTGTTCGACCTTTAGCGGCGCCCACATAGGCGTCGGTCGGAAACCGACGCCAAATGGGGTTAAAAGACCGACGCCAAAGGCCGTTTATGTAGTAGTGGAATAATATGGAGCTTGGAGGAGGCCGTAGGGCTTTTGCACCACAAAAAGAGGCCGAGGTTGAATTGGTTGAGGTCTGGCGAACACCTAGAAGGCTTTGTTTCGAAGCTCCATGGAGTCGAGGCATTTTGCCTCTTTGCTCCACCGGGCCAGAGCTGGGCGGAGGCGCCCTAGTGGAGGGGGAACTCCACATCCGATCCTTGGGAGGTGAGCAACCGTGGAGGTCCGATGGTCAACGAAGAAGATGATGGTGTCCATGGGGGCTGGAAAGGAGCACCTTCGTGGGGTGCAGCGGTCACCGGAGGAGAACCTAGGCGGCGGAAGCTGCCTTGCAGAAGAACAGAGTCCATTGGGGACTCAGACGCATGTCAGAACACGGAGAGAAAGTGGGGAACTCTGGACCGGGTCTAGTCAAACGAACCAACCGAACCAAATCAAACCCGGGAGCTAGCTGCTGAACCAGATCCAATAAATGTGGCTCAGCGTGAGTCCAAGATCCTTGACCCGTGACCCTGAATGCCACATGGCACATCATGGTTGGCCGAAAAAGGTAAATCGCCCAATATTTCCAGTAAATGCCTAGATCTTAGAAAATTCATAGAAATTAGTATGTTTATGAGAAAAATACAAACAAGGTACCGTTATTCTAAAAAAAAATGTGTAGGACAACATGAAACCCTAATACCAGGCTTTTGATGCACTAATCATAGTGATATCATGCAAGATGCATTATACTTGTTTTATGGATAATAAATAGCAAACGATGGCCTAAAATTATGATAAAATGTCAGTAAATATATATTCATGTTTATAATCCATATAAGGCCAGTGATTATGATGTTGATGCATTGAATCATGTAATTTTCTCCATATGGCTAATTAGGGCTAATAACCCTAAGTTAAATGCAATAAATATATACATGCTCAATAAATGATGAAATTCACAGAACATCCTCATATATGTAACTGAAAGATAATATGTAAATATGAGATCAGTTTTGTACATGAAATCCATGTTATATGAAGATGACCCTTAATGCATGGGTTGTAACCCTAATATAAATAATGCATGCAACCTAGGGTTAATATGTGCACAAAAAGGATATGGAACCTAATGTTCAGATAATGAATCATAATCTGTAAAATGACATCAGTAAGATAAGTCTAAGATAAGAATGCAAGTAATGATGCACATATCCTAATGAACTAGCTAAACCCTAATGGACATAACTAGGGTTGATATGATGAGAATCTGATGACATGATATGATCTTGTCTTGATCAGGTTTGACAAAGATATAGATGACGTGAGGAATATGATGATTAAGTTTATCTCTTGATCAAGGTACGCCATTACCTCTTACTTGGCTTACTATACATTATGCTTGTGTTATATGGTAGTAAAGACTTGGCATATGATATTGATTGAAATGATTGTCTTGTATGATATGTTGCTTGAATTTCCATATGTATTTCTATGAACACATCAAACATAATATATCTGTTCCATTATATGAAAGCACCAACTCTATGGTAGTGTGCTTGGAAGTGACCGAACTCTTTGGTAGTGGTCACATTGTACATGTGGAAGCACCAACTCTTTGGTAGTGTGCTTGGACCCAACTCTTTGGTAGTGGTCACATTGTACATATGATCCAACTCTTTGGCAGGGATCATAAAGGTCTTAATGTATTCAACTCTCTGGTAGTAAATGAACGAATGATATAATGGAAATTATGCTTAAAATATGTGTTCTCTTTTGTTAATGAACATCTTTGTGCAAGTATACGCTTTTCTTATATTCTTCTGTTATTACGAATTATTAGTTTTATCTTATTGCCAAGATATGATGAGAGGTATATAAAAGACATGTAGGCGTACTCAGTAAAATATTCTTTAATATTGTGCTGACATGTACCGCATGTAATCTTTTGTTTAGGTTGTGGTTATGCTCTTGAAGATCTAGGATAGTTGAGAGTTGTGTGGTGAGCTGATGCACAGGTGGACCTGTTGTCTTAAGATCATGTTGTTTAGATGTAGTACATGTATATATATAAGTTTTTTGTTCAATATATAATATCAAATGTTGTAACAATTAATGTTGTAATTATATGTTGAATGGCGAACATGTGTTGTATGGTTTTATTATTGTTCATGTACTTGTGCTACTGATGTATGTTCCTTTTGACTCCCTCGTTTTTCTACTTCTTAGCCTCATGTGGGATGTTTAAATTGGGATTCTCGCTGAGGTGAGGGTTTCAATTTGAACGTCACATATCATATTAAGTTTTAGAAAATCCCAGAACATCACAATTGATGCAAGCATCTCGGAGCTAGAATCTTCATTTTGATGAGACAAACAAAGGGTTTGGATTTGCTCAAAATGAAGATGAACCTTGTGTGTACAGGAAGGTTAGTGGGATCATAGTGATATTCCTCATATTGTATGTAGATGACATCCCTACTTTACAAAAGGTAAATATATGGCTTGGAAATACATTCTCTATGAAAGACTTGGGAGAAGCATCTTACAACTTGGGGATAAAGATCTATAGGGATTGATCCAGAAGGCTTCTTGGACTAAGTCAAAGCACAAACATTGACAAAGTGCTGAAGCAATTCAACATGAAGAACTCAAAGAGAAGAAACATGCCAGTGTTGCATGGAGTGTCCATCTCTAAGAGTCAATGTCCCAATTCTTATAAAGAAAGGGAATGCATGAGTGACATTCCATATGCATCAGCAATTGGATCAATCATGTACACAAGGTTGTGCACCTATCTAGACATCTCGTATGCCTTGAGCATGATGAGCAGATATCAGTCAGATCTAGGTGAGGCTCACTAGACATCCACGAAGAACATCCTCAAGTACTTGAGAAGGAATAAGGATCAGTTCTTGGTCTACAACAGAGAGGAAGAATTTGTTGTAAAGGTTACATTTATGCAAGCTTCAATACAATCAAGATGGTTACATATCACAATCAGAATTCATGTTTTGCCTAAAGAATAGAGCTGTAAGCTGGAAGAGTTCCAAGGACAAGATAATTGCCAATTCTACAAAAGATGATGTGTATATTGTTGCATTGAGTGCAAAAAAGGAGGTTGTATGGTTCAAGTAGTTCATCACAGAACTTGGGGTTGTTTCACATATGTTTATCATGCATTCTATGCAAGTGAACATATCGAAGTAATGTACACCTTTTGAGGACCGATTCAAACACAGGGAAACATTCTCCAAAATACTAATACTAACTATGATCTAATCACCTTGACCGGTAAAAGTGAATTTGTTTTATTGAACAGAAACAATTGCATAAACAAAAAATCTTAAAGATTAAGTTACACAGATTAAAGGAAATTCCTCAAGACAATAGATTCACCACATATAACATTGTAATTACCTAGAGACTAATATCTATTACCCATATACCTGGATAAAGATCTTGCTTCCAGAACTACCAACTCCCTTAATGTAGTTCACTACCTATTCTAAAGAAAATCCCATTTCTATAGTAATTGGTTGATTAGTTAGATGCTTTACAACTAATCTCTGGGTTTCTCCTCATGTTTATTCTCCACCTTTCCCAAGGGGTGCAATAAATGGGTAAATCTATGATTTTCCAACCCTTAGCCTCTCTCTCAAAATGATTTAGGGTCTTATATCTATCAATGGTGATCGTGCATAAATAGAACAAGACAATTTAATAGATTTATATCCAGAAAATTGGGATAAAGATGATATTAATGCATAGAAATCAATAACAATGCATATTTGGGCTACTCCAAGATGCTACGGAATTAAGGGGTGTAACCCTACATGGTTTTCATTGATGAATACATGGTTGAGAAAGAGAAAAATATAGGAAACATTAGAAAACTAAAGTAACCCCTGGAGAATGGCTGATCCTGATGATCCCCTACGTCGTACGTGCAATCTACTATCTTTCAGCTGCAGATTCACCTTCCAAAGGTGCTCAAAGAATCTTGGGTGAAGCCTTTGGTTCCTTTCTCTTCTCTCCTCTCTCTCCAGTGTCGTGCAGTGGAAAAAACTACCTCCCTAAGTCTGACCAAACTCCCCTCAAGTCATAGGAATCACTTAAGGTATGAAATAATGCCAGCCGTAGGAATAGAGTGTATCTTCAGATTGCCTGATCGGGTAGATTAGGTAGTACCGACTGTAAAGTCAGTAGTAACGAGTTTCTAGGGTAGTTGTGATTCATCACAATATCGGTACTATCGACTTATCTCGATAGTACTAAGTCTTTAGGTCATTTGAGCACTGCTTCCCTAATGCCATCTCGATAGTACCGAGTCAGTGAACTTGGTAGTACCAAATTTTCTCGATTCATTCTTCTTCTTTACTGATGAGGTTTCAGTACTACTAACTTTGGGTGTCAGTAGTATCAAATCTGGGGGAGTCTTCTGGTCCAATACTGACGTGAAGTCAGTACCACCGAATTTTGGTGTCGGTAGTACCAAGTCTGTGAAGATCGATTGAACCTGAAATTGCACAAGAACTTGGATAAGTACTCTTGATGAATATTAAACCGTTTTAATTTGATGCATTTAGATAGAATAGGACATTGATAGAATTTCATGCATAAATAATCAAATAAATTACAAATCAACACATAAAATCAAGGAAAATATGTTTGTGAAAATGACTAAAAACCCAAGCATCAAACTCCCCTAAGCTTAAATGTTGATCATCCTCGAGCAACACTCTCTTAGATCTATTTGATGTAAGTTAGTAAAAGAACATAACACATGAACTCTTTACTTAATCATGTCCATCAAAAAATCCCAAAATTGGCCCTCAATGACCACTAAATTGATAACTGCTATGAAGCGACCAAAAATTTCCATAGAAGATGTCCACTTTTTGATCAATGAACACTATCAAGAAAGTTGTTAATATCATAATAATTTAGGCATTCACTTGGTGCACTATGTGATTCCCTATTCTAAATTGTTCTCTCCTAACTACCAACTAATTGGAAGCAGATCTCCTTATATGAATGACTGAGGAGATAAATCATTTGAGTGGCCTACCAATGAGAGAAATTAATGATATGAGATAGGTGGAAATTGAAGAATTACAAGTACATCCAACTTATTTATGCAAATATAATGATGACCTACATGAGTGAAAAGAATGTCATGCATGAATCCTAATGCCTATTGTCTCTTTTCTTTCTTTCTTTTTAATACGTGATGCATGTATGAAGTTATCTCATAAAATAATATGAGACTGTAGAAAACAAACAAATGTGTCATGTGGACTAATTCAACTCTTCAAGAAGACTCAAGGACATACTTTCTCCCTGCAAAATTTTGATATTGTTTTTTTCGTAGCCCGTATTTTTTCTTATCTTCAACATGATTGGGTTTAGGCTCGGGCTTTCAGTTCATACTTTTTTTTTCTTCCTTTTTTTTGATGTGCAGGTATGTCCCCACTTAAATATTCCTAAATAGAGACTACAATCCACATGAAAAAAAAGAACTGATTGCTATGAAATGTATGAAATCTACATGAAATTGCTATGCAACTAAGATGGTATGCACTAAAGTTGTTCATGCATACAAATGCAATTTTTTTCTTCTTTTTTCTTTTCAAATGCAATAAAGAATAAGCTAATATCATGTCACCTATTATGCCATGCCATTCGATTAAAAGAAATAAGTTGGAGTATTCATTCATCTTGAGGTGGTGAGTCAAAATTGGATGGAAGAGATGGATGGAATCACATAACTAAGAGACAATGCCTTTCATAGGATTATGATATGTCCCTCTTTAATGACCTACGAACCGGGTAATCTTAAGGTTTCTTTCTTAGATTTCCATTTA
The DNA here is from genome assembly GCA_963693085.1 of Alisma plantago-aquatica. Taxonomy (NCBI): domain Eukaryota; kingdom Viridiplantae; phylum Streptophyta; class Magnoliopsida; order Alismatales; family Alismataceae; genus Alisma; species Alisma plantago-aquatica. The sequence goes on from OY856410.1 coordinate 1,476,668,867, forward strand.
AGATATCGTTAAAAGTTTGATCAGCTTAGGCTCACCAACATCGTCATTCACATTCCCAGTTGATTTAGATGTTCATTCATATCCTATGTCCTAAAACTGACTTAACCAAACACTTCCTCAAGTGGTGTTGTAGAAATATTTTTGCAAAATTAAGCTATAAAGAGATGACCATAACCATGCAAGGACACCTATGAATACAACCCTACATTTACTGCTCCACAATTACACTAGATAGGTGTGGATCCTAAAATTGCATAAATCAAAATAAAAATAAAATAGCTAAGATAAAAATGCAATTAAAATCTAAGATAGATGGTTGTTCCATCACCCCCCAATCTTGAATAAGACTATGTCCACATCGTCAATACTCACACTTAAGAGGTGGAATAGCGGTACCATCGCTCAAAATGGAGGAGGTGGTGGATGTGGCATGTTGGGGTCATGGGGAGAAAACATCCCCTAAAAATATAGATCTGATGGTGGCATTTGCGGTGGTTGTGAGTACCCTCCAAAGTACCCCTGGTTCCAGTAATAGTGAAAGAATGACTACTGATGTTGCTCCATCCACTGTAGGTGCATTTGGAAATTCTCTTGGTTGGAAAAGAGAAGGCGTTCATTCTCATATATCACTTGCTGATATTGGTACACTCATCCTTGTATCTCCAGCACACTAGCAAGGATCGCCTAATGTTGTTGTTGTCCTGTCTATATCTCCTACAACATCCCATACATACCTACCATGTTGTACGAGTCATGCTCCTCCTAAGAAGGGGGTGGGGTAGATGAAGTCGAGGCAACATAGGTGCAGGCTTTTTTGGTGGGACCGCTCTCCGGTAATGGGGTGGTCTCCACCTCCTCAACATCGTCGTCGAAGTTGCCATCATCACCTTGTTGCTTGTTGTCATCAGGAGTTGCTTCCATGGGTGTGTCCTCTTCCTCTCCCACATCTAGTGGCCACCAAAAATGTGCTACTCCTCATAGGTTGAGGATGGGTTTGGGGAGGCTACGCTTTGGGAACTGTCCTCGACATGTGCAGCTTGTATATACCGTGTTATGGTGTAAGGTAAGAAGGCTCACCTTGTAGAAGTGTTGGATATCCAGTTTATTCATAGATTCCATTGGCGTGAGGTTGGATAAGTTGAGGAGGAGATGTAGCGCTATTGGGGTAATCAACCCCCCAAACAAAGTTGTCACTTTCCTCTACACATTGCACCAAAGTAATATCATATGGAGGAGAAGGAAGGACCCAAAGTTGACGATTTCCCATTCCAATAGCCTGTAGAGGAAGTAGAGGTATGTCTGTTGGACCTTCCCTTGGGCATTGGCTAAACGAGTGAAGATAGTGTTCGTGCAGAGGTGGTGAAGAACTCAAGCAAAGGGGTTCTCAATGTCAGTGGTAGAGTTGATGTGCCAGCTGATGTGAAAGCCTTCTAGCATGTCAGTGGTAGAGACTCTGTAGCACCAACTGGTTGGGTCGATAGTACCGAGTCTGTCTTTCTTTTGCAGATGACTCACTGATGTGAATTCGGTACTACTGACTTGTAGACTCGGTATTACTGACTCTGTATGATCTTCACACTCCATAAAAGGAGTCAAGGTACATTTTTTCAAGAAATAAAAATGAAAAGACAACTACAATGCTAAAATGAAGGTTGGGTTGCCTCCCAACAAGCGCCATTGTTTAACGTCTTAGACTAGACATTCCTAAGAGCAAGATTCTAATGGATTGCCCTAAGTTGCACTTCTTCTATTCTTGGCTCCACTTCTCCACCATAGTAGTGCTTTAATCTCTAGACATTGACAAGGAATGACCTAGTCCCATCTATAATCTTCACATCACCATGGGGAAAAACTTTCTCAATCACAAATGGTCCACTCCATTTGGACCTCAACTTGCCCAGATGTAACTTAAGTCTAGATTTAAAAAGAAGAACCTTTTGTCCCAGGAGAAACACTCTATTCAAGATATGCATGTCATGAATCTTCCTCATCCTCTCCTTATAAATTCTAGAACTTTCATAAGCATCCATCCTAATCTCATCTAGTTCATTCAGCCCTAATAACCTCTTTCTACCCGCTTCATTCGATCCAAAATTTATATTTTTCAACGCCCATTTCACTTTATGCTCAAGCTCCATGGGTAGATGGTGAGCACATCCATAAGCCAATCTAAAAGGCATAGTTCTTATAGGTTATTTATAGGCCAATCTATATTCCCAAAGAGCGTCATTAAGCACAACACTCCAATTTGTCCTATTAATCGAGACTATCCTTTCCAAAATATTCTTCACTTCTCTGTTGGTGGTAAGGAGTACCCACTCGATGTTTCACCCCATATTTACTCAATAAGGCTCCAAATTTCCTATTGATGAAATGTGATCCATCATCACTAATAAATAGTCTGGGGACACCAAATCTGTAGAAAATGTTATCCCTTACAAACCTACACACAACTTGTGCGTCATTGGTGCGGTTTGGAATTGCTTCCACTAACTTAGATACATAGTCAGCCATAAGTAAAATGTAGATATTAGAATTAGATGACACGAATGGGCCCATGAAATCAATGCCACATAGATCAAACACTTCAATCTCTTGAAACACATTTAGTCACATTTCATGTTGCTTAGAAATATTACATGCACGTTGCATGCATCACAATGAAGAACAAAATTGTGAGCATCTTTAAACAATGTTCACCAATAAAACCCACTATCTAAGACTTCGGTCGCGGTCCTAGAGCGATCATGATTCCCCTTGTAGGTAGAGAATGATAGTGTGATAAAATTCTCTCAACGTCACATTCGGGTACACACTTCCTCAAAATTCGATCCCTACATTGTTTAAGAAGAATCTGGTCATCCCAGATGTAAAACCTCAATGAATGGAAAAATGTATTCTTTTCTTGGTACCCCCAATCTACATGCATCTCTTTGTAGGCTAAATATTTAACAATATCAACAAACTAGGGATCCTTGGTTTTGATAGCAAAAAGTTTTTCAACTGGAAAATCCACAACAATAGGGTTATCTACATATTTTGCATCCACTCTTTCCAACCTAGATAGGTGATTTTCTACCACATTTTCCACCACTGTCTCTGGTAAAACTAAAATCCACCTAATTAATCTAGGTTTTGCATCTTTCTTTTGTAATAGGTATTTTATGGTAGCATAGTCAATCCAAACAATCACCTTAGCCTCAACTAGGTATTGGCAAAACTTCTCAAATGCAAAAACAACCACTAAGAGTTCTTTTTGTGTGATTGTCTAATAAAGTTGTGCATCATTTAAGGTTTTAGATGCATAATATATGAATGTAGGAGCCTTATCTTTGTGTTGACCCATTACATCTCCCACTGCATAATCTGATGTGTCACACATCAGCTAAAACGGTAGGATCCAATCAGGAGCTTGCACAATAGGTGTGGATATAAGATTCTCCTTTAGCACTTCAAAGGCATTCAATCATCATTCATCGAAAGGAAATTCATCATCTTTTTCCAACAATTCTAACAAAGGTTTAGCAATTTTTGAAAAATCTTTGATAAAACGACAGTAAAACCCATCACACCCCAAAATGCTCCTTACTCCCTTCACCGATGTCAGTGGAGGTATCTTGGAGATAAATTATGTCTTAATTGGGTCTACATCCATACTCTTATTGAACACCTTGTGTCCAAGCACTGTGCCTGTTACAACCCCAATTTTTGGGTTCATATGGTTAAAAATGCAATTTCTCCAATAAAATGTATGCTTTTGAAATTGTATGATTTATGTATAATGAACGGATTTCTTTGATAATATTTCCTTTAAATATATGATTTCATGGACCCTAGAAATTTAGTGAGTCCAATATGATAAAAATAGAAAGAAAATCGAAGGAAATCAAATCATGGATAAAAAGTGAAAGAAAATTGAAAGAAATTGAGATAATAAAGAAAATATGATAAATATGTGGAAAGATATATTATTGAATCATCATGGATGAGATTTCAAATACAAAAGGTTTCTAATGGTAAAAGGAATCCAAATAAATTAAAATAAAATAATAGGAGAGAGAAGATATGCATAAACGATGCCGTAATAAGTGATAACTAGAATATCAAGTCAAGTCTCTCATACTTTCAAATTTGAGTCCCAAACTTGGTATAAAAGTAGTTTAAGCCATTATGGGATTTCTTATCAAATTTGGGATTAAAAGGATATGCGGTTTAGGAGATATGAATTTTGTAAGTTTCCTAAAGTGAGAAGGACAATATTAAATGTCACAATTCAATTCTGACTTGTGTTCTTATACGGGGCCTGACAGCTGTTGGATCGTTGATCCAACGGTGGCTGCTTTTCAATTAAGATCAGGAAAGAGGAAGAATAAAGGGAAATTTCACAACTGATTTCCTCTACACACAATCCATGTGCGAGTCTGGGATTTGCTCCAATAGTTTCGAGAGCCCAATCTAAACTAAAAGACCCCTTGGTTCTGCCATTTCCATGAGGGATTGGTTTTTTCACAAGTGCAGGCAGGGGTCAAATTCCATCAAAGCTAAGATCAGTCCTGTTGATCTACACTATATAAATAGGGGTAAGAACCCCTCTTAGAGATCAGAGTGTATGATAGAGCGTACATAACTCTCCCTTGCGATACCCAGGTTGGGCCATCGGCCGTGAACGAGATGCCTTATATATTTATGTTCAGGCGCCAGCTAGTGGAATGGATGACCTTGACCACCATAGGAGGTTTGAGGAGCCACTACAGGTTCGCAGAAGGAAAGTGGAGTGCAGGGAGCTCTCGCCTGGTTTCTTGGACCACCGGAAAGAGGAAGTCAACCTTGTGGCTGACCGCTGGGAGTTGCCAAATTGTGCGCAGGGGCACCGTGCGAGGTTGGGGATGAAACATGAGGAAAAGATCTCCTTGCCCCCAATTCTTGTGAAGGAAAGGAAGGGGTAAAGTGGTCTTTCAACCATGTTTTATGACTCAAACCTCGCTGGAGCGAGCTGCTGACGTGGCGACGTCCTATTGGCCCAAAGGTAATTATCTTGCGAAAATCCTAACTAATTATTGGTAGCTCGAATGAAATAATATTATATATGAAAATTGATCATAAAAATGCAAGGAATCCAGTAAAAATATAATGGAATACTGATTCTTATTGAAATTCAAAAAGGATATAAAGATATAATCTTTAATGGTTTAATTGATGAAAACCCCTAAGAATTGATGATAATTAGATCTAATAATGTTTTTTTAGATGTTACGATAAAATATTAACATGTTGTTAATGAAAGAGATAATTAGGTCTAAAAATATGATCTTTATGCATAATTTACTTAATTTAAGTTTCCATGTACATGAATTTGCATTAATGGGCCTAAAACCCTAAATTTGATAATTATGACTTTAATGATTTGAATTGTGCACATCCATGAATAAGACAAAAATATTGTTACAACCTCAATTTTACATGTGTTTTCATAATTAAAATGTAATAATTTTATGAATATGGACTTGAATTGAGAAGGTTGTATGCATTGCTTCAAAGAATGAGCTTCTTTGCAAATCTCGCCTTTGACATGAATTTTGTGATTTCTATTGTTATGTTAATCCAATAATGGATATAAAAGAGAGGAAAAGAAGAAAGTCCAAAAAATAGAGAAAAATAAAAGATAATAGATATTGAGCAATGCATTTATGAGAAATGTATGGAAATCTCTAGAAAGTGGCATTGATGGACACAATTGATTAGATTTTGTTTACATGTGATTAATAATGGAAAGAGTAATCAAAATAAGGAAAAAGGAATTTAGTTAATAAAAGGAATAAGTAAGGAAAGGAGAAACGATAGAGGTAGATGTCTCTAGAAGGATAAGAGGTAGCCTCCAAAGGTAAATTTCATGCAATAGAGTTCCTTGAGGACCTAGGAGTTCAAGATACCAAGATAATGGCATAGGAAAGAGGAAATTCCAATTAATTTGGCTTTAATTAAAGAATACTTTTTTTTGGGATAAGGTAAAATATTACTAGATCATCAAAAAGAGTGTATAGGGGTAAACCACCCCGTATACTATACACGATCACTTAAGACCCCAACTCAAAATGACCTCAGGATTAACCTTCAATAGGCAACCTAGGTTTTCTTTACAATGCCAAGCCAGCCTATTAATAAAAAACATCAAAGACTTGGTACTTATCCCTCCCCCTCTTCCCATGGGTTCTATTTGAAAAAACACTAGAGGGGGGGTGAATAGAGTTTTAAAGATATTTTAACAATTATTTAACTCAAGCAACCAACCACAAGAATATTGGACAAGGGGACAAGGATTTAGAGTGGTTCCTACCTTAGCAAATACTAAGGTAGTCAGTCCACTACCCGGTTGCTTACCCAACCGGGATTTGGAAAGAATTTAATTTTATTACCTCGCAAGGACTTTACATAAAATTACAATTCTCTCCCTAAACCCTTCAAGCAGCCTTCACCTAGAAGTAATTGCACCAACCTTGAAGCAGCCTTCACCTAGAAGTAATTGCACCCACCTTGAAGCAGCCTTCCTCCTGAAGTAGCTTCCCGTTGCAATAGCCTTCTTGAAGTAGCTTCCCATTGCAATAGCCTTCTTGAAGTAGCTTGAAGTCCACCTTCTCCTCCGAGAAGAACCTTCTCCAATCCGCAGCCTCCAACCCTAGGAGTAGCAAGGAGAATACAAAGAATAAAAAAGAACAAGAAGGAAAATGGAAATTACAACTTATCCTTTGAAGCACAAGGCTTGATTTGCCTATATCAAGCGTATTGATCTCCTAACCAATGAGTGTAGAAGTGTAAGTGCTGTGGAAAGGAGATACTATCCTATAGGACACGAAATTTGAGCAATGGGAATGAATAGACAATGTTGGAATTGCTCTATTGCTCAAAACAGATTTCCAATGAGTATTCAAGCTCAAGTGTAGCACTAGTGTAGCTTAGGTGTGTCTTGGTGTCCTAAGGCATGTCCTATTTATAGGAATGACCTACAAGTGCTTAAGGACGTTCTAGACACTTTCTAGGGGGTTCTAAGTGCTTAACTAGCCGTTAGGTACAAGTTAGTTGCTTTAGCAACAACTAGTTAATTAATTCTGCAGTTGCTGTCAGAGTCCATCTCGGTCGAGGAATTGTCGACCGAGACACCTACTCGGTCGAAGTTTTGTCGACCGACAGGCTCTCTGGATCAAGTGTTAGCAACGTTCATCTCCAACTGCCAACTACTTTCTCAGCTGTGTCTAACGACTACTTGGGTCATTCTCGGTCGAGAAGTTTGTCGACCGAGAGTGTCTCGGTCGAGGATTTTGTCGACCGAGATTGACCCTGTTTCAATGTTTCACTTTAAGGCATTAAGTGTGTGTATGAGTGTGCATAGGTGACACTGTTGGATGGGATGACCTATCTAAGTGTAGTGATTGGCTAGGGAAGATCTAACGCTTGATTTACATGATGTCTAAGTACTTGTACATTATATACTTGTACAAGTTTACAACTAATTACATTTCATGAAATTTACAAGCATTCAAGCATATAGATTCCCTAGAACTTTGTCATCCACCTTATTCCTGCAACACTCAAGTAGCTCATTAGATCGACAAGAATGAAATGTTTGTCATCATCGAAACAAAGGGATTTATCATAATGTCAATTTAGCCAACAATCTCCCCCTTTTTGAAGATGACAAACATTTCCTAAATATGAAATAAGGAAATATAAAGCATGTGAGTTTCATACCTGAGGATTACCTTTTGTAGCCATTCTTGTTTTGCAAGTGAGTGCTGGCTAAGATGTTATGAAACTCATTGACTCATTTATATTTTTGATTTTATATTCTTTCTCCCCCTTTGTCATTTCAAAAAGATATCCAAGTTGAATATTTTATATTTCTTCTCCCCCTTAATTTTTTATACTATGCTCCCCCTTAGATAGATATTCTATTAGGAACATGGATTTAATATCATTTTTGTCTAATTTAGCCACAATTTGTTTCTCAATCATTTGCAAAGGATGTTAAGCCTTGAAATGATATGAGATCCTGTTAGGTTCATGGCATATGTATTGATTTCTCGCCCATTTTACAAGGGATGTTAAACCCTGAAAATGAAATGAGAATCCTTTAATCTTTCAGTACATAAAGATGTCTCTAACCAAATGCACGGGATGTTAAGCCCTGATTTGTTTAGAGAATTCCTTTAAGAACAGGATATATCATTTTTAAGAAATTTGTAGATTTCTTCATAACCAAGAGTCAAAATACTAAGGTCATAACTAGCTCCAAAAGATGTTTACAATGTTTTTGTAAGCTTCTTAATCAAATAATCAAATTTGTTTGTATGAGCTCCCCCTTAATCTTACCATTTAAGCAATTTAACACTTCTAAGGTCATAGATGATTTTAAATTAGGATTTTGACCTTTATCAAAAGTATACTAAGATTAAGTATAATAAAATGATGTCCAAATAAGCATTTTGTCAAAGCTTTATTTTAGGTCGTCCTTGACTACGACCATAGCGCCCCTTGGTCAAATTTTATTTCAACCAAGAGGCAAAAATTGCAGATTTCAAATTTAAGCACTCATATGTGAAGTACTTGATTAGATATCAATTTTGAAGCATGTTTAGTGATACTCAATATGAAAACAACCTCTTAAGAATGAAAGCACGATTAATATCTCAAGTCTTTTAAAGATGCCAATTGAGAAATTTTTATCTTATGTGTTGCAAGCATTTCTAAGAGACATATCATCATTGAATTATTTTGCTTGCCTATGTATCATCAAGGATCCATGCATACAATTATCATTATCTATTCGTGCTAACACAACATCATCATGATGAAAATGATAATTCCATGATTGTAATCACATGATTTTTATATGGGTAGACCAGAAAATACTTTAGGAAAAATCATGTGAATAATGATAAAACAGAAATTTCCTTTTTATTAAGCTAAGCATAATTTCAGTTTTAACTTAAATCATTTAGAGAATAAACCAAATTAATCTCATATAAGTTTTCAGGGATGATTTCCAAAATATATACAGTCATTAATCACAAATAGATAGCAATTTGATCAATTACAAAAAGAATTCAACAATTTTACAGCAGACTGGAAATCAGTGACATGCTCGGTCGACAATTTCTCGACCGAGGTTCACTCGGTCGACAGATGCTCGACCGACAAAGTTTCTGAAATATTTTCAGAAATGTTAATTTATTCCAAGCAAAATAAGATTATGCAAGTTAGAGCTTGATTGTGTTGAGATATGACATTTGTATATCAAGAATCAGTTTAGGTCAAATCTCAACTAGTTAATTTTAAGCTACTAAGTTTTAGGAATCCAAGCTAAATCATCATTCTTTTTCTTATATGGGCATGAAAATGAATAATATCCAAGACGCATGCAATAATGACAACTAATAGAGTCAACTTCATTTCTCTTTCTAGGAATTGTGTTCCTAGGTACAAACATAATCTTAGTCTTGGATGCTTTAACTCTTTTGGGTTTATTTCTCCTTGGATCATATCCTAATCCTTTTCTTCCATTATAACTAGAGGAAATTTTCAGAATATTTTCAAGCATGTCATTTCCTCTTAACTCATTTACATTTCTTTGTAACTTAGAAATATCATCCATCTTCTTATTTATATCTTTCTTTGCTTGATCCAAATCAGATACTAGAGAGTTTCTTTCTTTGACAACCTCATCATAATCTAAATGTGAACATAGAACATGTTGTTTCTGAAGATCATTCACTTGAGTTTGCAAGTTTAACTTTTCTAAGGAAAGAAGATTGCAATTAGCTTCTACCGATTTTAACTTAAGATCATAATCTTCATTTTCCTTTTTGAGATTTTCATTTTCGGATACAAGAGCAAGAAGTTTAACATTTAAATCATCATTTACTTTATTTGATTTCTTAAGTTTCTTCTTGCACTCAATATATTTCTCATGAGTATCTTGAAGACTAGCAATTAGATCTTCTTTTGGTAGATCATAAAGACTTACCTCTTCTTCGTCTTCATTTGTTGTAGCAATGAGGCATTCTACTTCTTCTTTTCCATCATCACTATCATCACTTGAATCATCCCATGCAGCTTTATATGCTCTTTCTTTCTTTTTGTGAGATGATTTCTTCCCTTTCTTGAGTTTTGGACAATCACCTTTCATGTGTCCCTTTTTGCCACATTCAAAGCACCTGGAAGAAGAAACACTAGAAATTTTATTAGCTTTAAAACTTTTATATTGCTTACCATTTACAATGAGAGTTTCTTCTTCACTATCATCTTCACTTGTGTCATTGGTTGATGCTTTGAATGCAATGTCCTTCTTTTTGCCTTGTTGACGTTCACGTTCTCTTCTTTCTTCCTCTTCTAAAGTTGCCTCATGAGCTTCTAGATTGCAAATGAGTTGCTCCATTTTCAGTTTAGTGAGATCATTATCTTCTTCAATGGCTGTCACCTTGGGCTTGTATTTGGGAGGAAGTGATCGAAGTACCTTTGATACCTGGTCTTCTTCAAGAACGGTTTTTCCTAAGGCATTTAAACCATTAACAATAGAAGAGAATTTTGCAAACATTTCACTAATGGATTCATTTGGATCCATACGAAAGTGTTCAAACTTCTGTTTAAGCATACTAATCTTAGAATTCTTAACTTGAACTGTACCTTCATAAGTTATGGACAGTCTATGCCAAATGTCATAGGCTGTGTCACAATTTGATATTCTATTAAATTCTCCTACTGAAATTGAACAATATAAAATGCTTACAGCTTTGGCATTCATTTGAGCCAACTTTACCGTATTTGCATCCCACTCTGCATATTGTGTTTGAGGAAGCTCGTATGGGGTTGACACCATCCTCCATAAGTCCCAATTGATGCCTTGGAAGTAGAAATGCATCCTTCTCTTCCAATATGTGTAGTTTGTTCCATCAAACGCTGGAGGTCTAGCGACAAGTGTTCCTTCAAGGTTAAGGTTGTTGAGCACCCCGTCACCCATTCTTCAAGACCTTGTTAGGGTTCCTTGAAGCCTGCTCTGATACCAATTGAAAAAACACTAGAGGGGGGGTGAATAGAGTTTTAAAGATATTTTAACAATTATTTAACTCAAGCAACCAACCACAAGAATATTGGACAAGGGGATAAGGATTTAGAGTGGTTCCTACCTTAGCAAATACTAAGGTAGTCAGTCCACTACCCAGTTGCTTACCCAACCGGGATTTGGAAAGAATTTAATTTTATTACCTCGCAAGGACTTTACATAAAATTACAATTCTCTCCCTAAACCCTTCAAGCAGCCTTCACCTAGAAGTAATTGCACCAACCTTGAAGCGGCCTTCACCTAGAAGTAATTGCACCAACCTTGAAGCAGCCTTCCTCCTGAAGTAGCTTCCCGTTGCAATAGCCTTCTTGAAGTAGCTTCCCGTTGCAATAGCCTTCTTGAAGTAGCTTGAAGTCCACCTTCTCCTCCGAGAAGAACCTTCTCCAATCCGCAGCCTCCAACCCTAGGAGTAGCAAGGAGAATACAAAGAATAAAAAAGAACAAGAAGGAAAATGGAAATTACAACTTATCCTTTGAAGCACAAGGCTTGATTTGACTATATCAAGCGTATTGATCTCCTAACCAATGAGTGTAGAAGTGTAAGTGCTGTGGAAAGGAGATACTATCCTATAGGACACGAAATTTGAGCAATGGGAATGAATAGCCAATGTTGGAATTGCTCTATTGCTCAAAACAGATTGCCAATGAGTATTCAAGCTCAAGTGTAGCACTAGTGTAGCTTAGGTGTGTCTTGGTGTCCTAAGGCATGTCCTATTTATAGGAATGACCTACAAGTGCTTAAGGACGTTCTATACACTTTCTAGGGGGTTCTAAGTGCTTAACTAGCCATTAGGTACAAGTTAGTTGCTTTAGCAACGACTAGTTAATTAATTCTGCAGTTGCTGTCAGAGTCCATCTCGGTTGAGGAATTGTCGACCGAGACACCTACTCGGTCGAAGTTTTGTCGACCGACAGGCTCTCTGGATCAAGTGTTAGCAACGTTCATCTCCAACTGCCAACTACTTTCTCAGCTGTGTCTAACGACTACTTGGGTCATTCTCGATCGAGAAGTTTGTCGACCGAGAGTGTCTCGGTCGAGGATTTTGTCGACCGAGATTGACCCTGTTTCAATGTTTCACTTTAAGGCATTAAGTGTGTGTATGAGTGTGCATAGGTGACACTGTTGGAGGGGATGACCTATCTAAGTGTAGTGATTGGCTAGGGAAGATCTAACGCTTGATTTACATGATGTCTAAGTACTTGTACATTATATACTTGTACAAGTTTACAACTGATTACATTTCATGAAATTTACAAGCATTCAAGCATATAGATTCCCTAGAACTTTGTCATCCACCTTATTCCTGCAACACTCAAGTAGTTCGTTAGATCGACAAGAATGAAATGTTTGTCATCATCGAAACAAAGGGATTTATCATAATGTCAATTTAGCCAACACTATTGTTCCTCTCATGCCATATATGTAACATGAGGTCGGTCCACACTAGGCCGGCAAACCTCCAGTGATGTCTATCCCCACTGGACCTACTAAGCATCCAAGTCATACTATTAGTGATGCCCGCGGGGGGGGTTGCCACCCCACTTGAGTTTGAGAGAGGACCGGGTCCGAAGATACTTGGTGAAGTCACACTCAAAGAATATGTGATGTTGTGTTTCGTCGACCTGGTGGCACAATGGGCAGGCACTCATGTTGCCATTGAACCACCTACTGGTTCTGTCACTGGTGGGAAGTCTCCCCAAGATCACCCTGTAGGCACAGAAACTCCATTTGGGGCAGTGGAAACTCCCCCATAGCATCTGGTACCAAGGAACTTGAGGTTGATTGCGGTTGGTCTTCCAAGGCATCCCGCCCGCAATCACACTCCAGTTCCCATGCTCCTCAACATAACTCATCTTGCAATGCTCCCAAACAACACACATTCTCCTCCAAGCTCTAGAAGCACCAGCGTTATCAACTCATGTATCAAGGCATCCACCATAACGAGCCCTCATCCATACACCCCAGATAGAACTTGGTTTTACAAGGAAATCATGGACCCTTCTCGCTATAGCTTCCAACATGATATCTGAGGGATCAACCATACCCAACCCTCCTCCCTGTCTCGATTGGGAAACCTTTGCGCATACAACCGCATGGTGCCTCCTACTCCACAAAAAACCACCCAAAATCGATCTCATTTTCCCCAAAACGAACTCAGGTGTCACCACGAGTCTACACCAGTAACAAATCATACTAGTCAGAACAGAATTCACCAACACCGCCCTCCCAGCTAAGGACACCTTCAAACCACTCCACTTCTCAACCCTTGCCCGCAACTTATCCAGGCATTCCTAGAAATCTGCCCCTTTCCCCACACCACCCGACAAACGAACACCCAGGTACTTGGTCAGAAAGCACCCGATCTCCAAGTGGATGGCCTCTTTTAATCTTCCTCTCCTAGAGTCATAAGATTTCGAAAGAAACACCTGTGATTTAACATCACTGATGTGTTAGCATGTAAGATCAACAAACTTCTCAAAAATATGTTACACTCCTCGGAACACCTTAGCATGAGCCGCCACAAAGAACATGAGGTCATCCGCAAAGAGAAAGTGTGACATGACTTTAGTGCCTTGGACTTTGTACATCCTTATAGATCCATCTTCATCAACTTTAACCATGAGATGAGACATGTTTTCCATAATAAGAGTGAACAACAAGGGTGATAGAGGATCACCCTGCCTCAAACCATTCGAGGCTTGGAACATACCTTTTGGGAACCCATTTACCAACAACGAGAAGGAAGTCGTCTGTATGCATTGTTTAATGATATTGATAAACCGCTCAGAGAAGCCGAAAGCCTCCATCGTACTCTACAAACCTTGCCAAGAAACATGGTCATAAGCTTTAGCTATATCCACCTTGATACAAGCCTGCTTGGATCTCCCCTTGACTTGGAAGTCCCTCAAGAATTCCATAGCCGGCAACACATTATCAGAAATATCCCGCCCTTTCACAAACACCGCTTGGTTAGGTGAAATAATATCAGGGAGAATACTCTTCAGCCTACCCGCTAGTAGCTTCACAATAATCTTGTAGACTACCGAACAACAAGCGATAGGACAGAAGTCACTCATGACAACAACACCAACATTTTTAGGAATAAGCCTAATAAAAGCATGGTTAACCTGCCGGACCATCCTCCCCCCCATAAGAAACCACCTCACCGCATTGAACACTTCCCTTCCAACTATATGCCAATAGCTATGGAAGAACTTCACATTAAACCCGTCGGGGCCCGGTGCTTTGGAAGCACCTATGGAGAAAGCCGTGTGTTTAATCTCCGTGTCAGTAGCTAACTTTAGCAGCTCAGCATTCATACTATCACTGAATTTTCTTTGAAGACCAAAAGCATGCCTTTCCCTATTGCTATCCTCACTGTTGTACAACTCGGTGAAGAAAATCACAACCATCTCCTCCACTTTAGCCTCCTCATCAACAACTCTCCCTTGTCATTCAACAGATTATGTATATGGTCCTTCATGTTGTTTCTTTTGACATCCACATGGTAAATTTTAGAATTGTTGTCCCCATCTTTTAACCATTTGAGCCTTCTTCTTTGCCAACCATATATTTCATAGGCCTTTTCCAGCTGTCCCAATCTAATGCTAGCCGCAGCCTCCTCCTCCGTAATTATATGATCAATCGGTTGCATTCTTAACTTCTCAGTAGCAATGTTATATCTCTCCTTGGCCTTTTTTATGAGATTCAGAAGGTCAATAAGACTGCTGAACCTAGCTTTCAGAGCCACCTTAACCTTCTTCAGTTTTTCAGCCACCACAAAGAGTGGGTTGCCAACAACTCTCACATTCCAAGCCTCACTAATCACCCCCTCAAAGGATTGCCAATTCGGCCAATGGTTGTGTAAAGAGGCGGGATCACCTCCTTACTAAAATTTAAAGGAAATACAACATCCAAAAGTTTTAACAAAAATTGAGACTTTTGAGGATGGTTGCATAATAATCCAATTTAAATAAGCATGATTCCAGATACATAATAAAATGTCAATAGCAGCGGAAAGAAAGAAAGAAAGAAATATCAAGCCTTCTAATGGCTTTATAGTTTATTACATCATTGCTTTCTAAAAGAAAAGATAAGATAGAATAGAGGATCTAGCTATAGCAACCTAGCCATCCTTCTTCTCAAGCTAACGATCACAGCAAGGGTTCTTTCTTCAAGCCCTTCCTTCTCCTTGGACAGCTCCAACACCTGGGTGGTTGGGAAGACACCCAGCAAGAGGGAAAACAAGAAAAGTATGTGTTACACTAATAATCTTTCAAAGGCAAAGAAAAGATGTAACAAGTAAACTAGACTAAGTATTTGGTGTAAAAGGATATCAAAGAGTATGAGGTTTTCATTAAAGAACTTGCCATTAACAAAGAAAATAAAGGATTTTAGCATGCTTATTAATATGTCTATCTAACTAAGTAGGGTTGAGGCACCTACCGAACCTCTAACCTTAGGTGAGGGAAGAATTATAAACATTTCCAAGTCACCTACAAATTTTTAATGGGGAGAATAATAAACATTCCCCTAGGGCGATTTTATACATGCCCTCTATGGGTGGTTGTACAAAAGTACCACTACTTAAAATTTAAATAGAACATTTAATTTCATGCTAAGAGATTTATGGCAAGAATAAGAAAAATATATTCAACATGGCAATGGGGCATAAATACCCAAACAAGAGAGTACTATAACTGATATCGAGGCAAATAAGACAATTTAGGTTTCAAAGATATTCAATGGTTTGGATCAATTAAACCTCATAGGAAAAATCTAGGTATTGGATTAAGTATTCCCAACTGATAGGTAGATGTACAACATGACTCATAACAAGTAAATCCATACTAAACTCATACACATACCTTTGCCACAGAAGTCCTAAATTCCCTTTTCAAATCTTCTCTCGAACTAAAGATCCAAACTTCCTAATATATGATTTAATTCATTTATTAGAATTGCATATATGCACTTATAAGATTTAAAACCCTAATTTACTAACTTTTTGTACAAACCTTCGATTCAGACCTCAAAAATCTCATAATCGACTTAGTTAGGTTTTCCTGATCAAAATAACATATAATATTGTATATTTTGGAAATATAGATTTTCAGGGTTAATTTTAAATAATTTTTAAGTTAATTAAATCGATATTAAAAACACATTTTCGCAAACCTCAAAATCAAAGCTCAAAAATATTTTTATTAGATAGATCTCATTTTCCTGATTTCAAAACACTATTTATTTTTAAATTTTGACCATCGGATTAATTAATAAAAATTATTTGATTCTGACCAATGGTAGCTTGCCACGTAGGCAAAGCTAACCACAGCCGGCGGTCGCTGGCGGCTGAGAGCGGCGACCCGCGTCTCAGGACCGCGCGCCACCGGTCGGCGACCCGTCGCTTAAAACAGAGAAAAGACCAGCGTGCCCTTAGCGAGAAATCAAAAGAAGAAGAACACGGAGGGGCAAAAAGGTCATTTGCGCACCTTCTTCTTCCTCGGTCGACCCCGTCGCGCGCGAGCAGGCTTGCTCGGCCGATTTGGGCAAATCCGCAATTCTCGACGAAAACTTGCGTTTAGATAGTCGAAAGAAAGAGTAGAACGAGACGAACTCGAAGGTACCTTTAATTTGGACGGAGATGGAGCAAGTAGAGAGCACTAGGCTCTGCAAGACAGGAGCAAACGGCGGCTCGTTGGAGGTGCAAACTTCGATGAAATCCCAAATTAGAGGCACGAACAGGTGGCTTAGGTGATTGCGGTTGTGAGGGTGTAGTTATTTATAGGCAAGGAACCCTAAACTAGGATGTGGGTAGGAGCAAAGGGAAGTGGCCGGTGGCTACTTTGGGTGTTTCTCAAATACGCATTAAAGCTCGCAAAAGTTGGGATAATCTTGTGCGAAATCTCGCAAGGAAACCAACGCAACAAAAATCAATGAAAATCATTGAGTAAATCTCAAGTTATTGCGATTTTAAGAAAACAAAAAATCCAAATCTGTTGCCTAATCCGACTCAAGGTAGAAGATGACCGCGCACCGTTGGATCGATGGACGCGGGTCCATCAAACAACCTGGGCCGTTCGATCGCGCATTAAGTGAGGGAAATATCCCTGAGCAAAAGTCGATTAAAACCATTATATTTTAAATGTTTTTCTCTTTCTTATTTTGGAGGCTCAAACGTTGCCCAAAAATTATGAAAATTTATATTATGACTTATTTCGACGCGTAGAATCCGAATATGGAGTTAGTTTTTCATTTTGAGAAATTTTAATAGGTGAATTAATTAATATGTCATTTTCTCTCTCCTCCCTCAAACGAAGTGATAACATTATCTAAAATTAATGTAACTTCACCCTTAAGTCTTCTTAATAGTTTGAAACACGATTTTGCAATTATCTTCTCAAGTTGACATTATCGTTTTATTTATTAAATTAATTAGAACATTCTACACTCTTTCTTTCTCCTATTTTCCTATTTATTCATATATCATCTAAATTAGTTGCAAATTTGCACAGAGGCTTATTTTTATGTTTAGAATACGAATTTGAAGTTATTTCCCTGATTTGAGATCATTAAATATTTTATTTCTTTTTATTGGCTTATTTCCTATTTTCCTTTGATAATGTTATTAATATTTTTATTTTAAATAATACTTGACCCTTAAGTTACTCTTTACTCAAGGAAACGAATTAACCTATCAAATTATCATGATGGTTTCAAATTATCTTGTTCGTTACAAAATCTTTGTAATTATCTTCTTTACTCATATTTTCTCATATTTCCTTTACTTATTATATTTATCTTCTTTCTTTTATAAAATTCGGATTTCCTTCTTATTTCTTATATTCTAAGAAACACTAGAAGATTCTAGGACGAATTATTTTATCCCCTTTTTATATCTTATGGTGAAATTTGCATATTAAACCCCTTGTCTAAATCTAACTGAGTCATTTGTACATGAAACCTTGAAATAAGAATATATGGGAAATATTTAACCAATATCCATCTAAATTTCTCTTAAATCAAGACCAAGGACAAAAGGATCGAAAATGGAGATTAAAGCTTATAGAAAAGAGTAAAAAAGAGGTACAAAGGAGTTTTCAGTATGTTACAGGTTGAGAAATCTGAATGGTCGATTCATGTTCTTTTTTGCACAAAGTTGAACTTCAAACCAAACATGGTCACTATTAGGATGAGCTCCGAGTCTGAGAGAGGCCTCCAGAAAAACCTCCACCCACGCTTCATTGATAACTTGCTTATGAAGGAAATACCCTTTTTGCTTTAGAATTTGGATTTCAAATTTAATACAAGAGTAGATAATGCCAAGACAGAGTTTCCTCTAAAATTTGAATGAAAAATGTTAAACTAGGAGAGAGATATGAATTTTACAAGTTTCCTTTGAATAACACATAATTTTCTTTGTTTATATGAAATTGGAAACAAGGGGACGATGACAGTCATCGGATTTCCCGCGTGGTCCAGGAGACCATGGATTTGATGATGGTTGTGCATCGTCCACCTCGATTCATAGAAGGAAAGGGAGAGGGAAATCGAGAATTTCCAATCCAACTTTCTCGCATCACACGATACCAAATAGGAATCCAAGACCACGAGGGACTTTGGGAAAGGTTTCCACGCACGACCAGCCTAGGTTTTGGGTGGTTTGGAAGGATCTAGAGGAAACACCCAATTCACCCAAAGGTGTGGGGGGCTACGAGATTGGGGGAATAATAGATAGACCCCCACTCCTATAAATAAGACACCTCTCGACTCCTCACACCCTCACGAACCCGAACGGCTGCTCCAAGAACCCTAGTACTCTGTCGCTCTCTCGATTGGCTTCACTCCGGTGAGGACACCGTCACGACACCACCGCAGATCGAGTGCTGGGAAAGAAGGAGGAAGAACAACAATATCCGTTCGGTCAAGATCCACTGTGGTCTCGCGAGAAGATCCAGCGGTCCAGAGTTTGGTCAGCATACGTGACCATGCTAGTGGAGGCGTGCGTTGCGAGACGTATGATCCTGAGCAGACCAGCACATCACCGATCGGACGCCCGAGCTTTTTGGGATTTATGGTAAATAGCCCCTCTCTGCTAGAATATTCAAGAAAATGACTTTCTTTGCAAAAATCATAACTATTGCTAGGAAGCTATAATAACTAAACTTATTATATGAAATTTTTTCAAAAAAATATGTGGAACATGTAAAAATAGTTTGAGAACCTGATTTCATTCCTAATCACAAAAGTATGTTAAGTTGATGATAAGTGCATTAAAATTAGGTTAGAAACCCTAATTGAGATTAATGATTGAATCTATGATGCTTAAAGGGTTAATTCAAGTAATAAGAACCTATTGAATGATAATGGTAGATTTGAATCTGATCTAGATGAGAAATTGCATGTTTTAGGGTTTTAAACCAAGAATATACGATAATGTATCTAGAAACCCTAATTTAGGGTAAAAGAAGAGATGATTATGTTTAATTTGAAATATATGGAAATATGTTGATAAATGTTGATCCTAAGCCTGTTAGGAGAGATAGGATAAGATGATTAGGGTTTATGAGTGTGTTTCTTATTTAGGGTTTGTAGGGATAAAAGTGATAGAAAAATCCTAATTGCAAGTGAAACCCTAAAAAGAAGTAGAAACCCTAAGGAGCAAGTTAGATTGGATAGATCTCGATAACATGAGTAGTAAAAGGAAATTGTATGCTTATTTCAGGATCTTGTTGTGTGCTTGCTTGTTTGCTTGGATTTCCTACTTTCTTGGAATATTTCTATCTCAAATCAGCAAAACAGCTATGTGGTTATTTATGAGTACATGCTTTAGTTTCCTGATGTTTCTCAAGGATTTATCGATTGCACTGCAATTAAACTACTTGGATGTTTCATTATTGCAATCTTTAAAGTGACTATGTGTATAATAATTTAAGTATGAGTGTGACTCACTCAAACCTACATACCCCTCTGGATATAAGATAAGAGACTAAGCCATGGAGGGAAGGTCAAGTGAGTCAAGCCCCGGAGGGAAGACCACAGGGCACCCAGAGAGGTGACCCCAAGTACCAAGCTTAGGATGGAGAAGGTAGCCTTAAAGACTCTTGCAAGGACTTAACCCTAGAGAGGGTATCCCAGAGGTGGTAAAAGCGGATGAGGTGTCATACTGAAAATGTAAATTTGCATTGTTAACAACTATTTGTTGGGATTATGTTGTTAGAGATTATGTGCAACGTTTTGTTTGTCCCCACATACTGGCATATTCATTTATGCTGACTGACATTTTGTTTGTCAGCATTTTAGGTATTATTTTGAAAAGGACAAACAATAAATTGACATATTGTGAAGAATACGAATAAACCGTGCAAAGAGGATTAGATAGATATACTTTATTGGGTGATAGAAGTCTAAATCCAAAATTTAAAAAGGTATGCAAAGTTTTATTTCATTCCAGCTTTCCAGTATAGTTTTAGTAGAATTTAATAGTTATTTTTTTATTAAATATTGAACCATTGATCCTGAGTTATTGGGATAGCGGCTCTGACCTTTTGGTTCCCCTTGATTGGGGGTTACCAGGAGGCAGGGTCGTTACATTTGGTATCAGAGCCAATGGTTTCTCATTTAATCCTTAGTAATTATTAAATTTTACAAACTCTTTACAACCCGAGGGAGTTATTCAAGGATTTTTCGATGACAGAAGTGTCTAGAAAAGGATCATGGTCTGGGGGCTGGCAATATTTTCCTCCACCTCACTAGTCGGTCATGAGGACTCCCAGATGCGGTGTGATTGCCTGGCCAAAGTTTGAGGTCTTGACTTGAAATAATATACCTTTAGGACTCTCTCATATATTTTGTCCCTTATCAACCATAATTCAATTAAGATTCTAAGGTTTAGGGTTTTTCTCTCTCTTCGTCAACCTCTTGAGGTCAGGGTAAGTATGATAAGGATTAAGGAATCCTTCACCAAATCAATGAAAAGCATGTAAATAAGAGGTCACGGACAAAAGTTTAATATTTTAAGTGTAAACTAAAGATTAATTACATGCTTAGGTTGCATGACATGTGTTGTCGTGCCCTCAGGAGAGACTTGAGGTTATACCTTGTCATAGGAGGATGAGGAGAGGGTTAGTCTTGGAGGGTGAGGCATCTAGGAAGAGGTAGAGACCTGACGCATCCTCTGAGGATGATGCTAACCCTAACCCTAACCCTAAGTGGTCGTTAGAGAGAGATAACATGATGAATTAGATATCAAATCGACCATGTCGGTATGTACGTGGGTTGACATACATATAGGTTTTGTGTATCCATGAGAAGCATGAGCTAAGTTTGACCTAGTGCCTTTTGGCGACCCAACCTTGGAAGGGTCATGCCTGTTAGGGTGAAGGATAACTCCTTCATTGTAGAGGATAATGGTGACCATATAGAAATCCTTATGGTCATATACAAGCATAGAAGAGCATGCACCCATGTAGGAGAGTACGAAAGTAGTGCTGACAGTAGGTTGAGACCTAGACCAGAAGGGCATGCTGGATAGCTTATGAGATAATCATGTAGATCTTTGGATAATCTTGACCGGACATATCTTTGGATCATACATTTCACCCATGTAGGTTTATGCATGAGAGCTTGATCCACTTTCTTAGAGAGAGAACCTCCAGTGGTAAGGTCGGTTGTAGGGAGAGAAAGGCCCGAGAAAGAGGGTTGGAAGCTTAGACTCTGAGATATAAGAAACCATGAGATGTTGGGTATGTTATGACCTAGAATGGATGACCTAAGTGGATGGTTGTGGTTGTCTCGTGCATGATACTTGGAGGATTTTGGTATCATGGATGCTTTTAGAGGAACCAAACCCTAGAAGAAGGATGAGGTTTTTTGTAACGGCCCCATCTCCCGATAACCCCCACTTAAGGGAGACCAAGAGATCAAAGCCGTTACAATTAGTATCAGAGCCATAGCCCCTCCAGTAGGTGGGGCCCACATGGGAATGGAATGTCAATCTTGAGCCGTGCGGTCCACGCATGTAGGAAAGGGTTGTCCATGGTTGACGTAGCCACCCTTGCGCTGGTATTCTGTGATCAGGAGCTGGGTGTCCATGGGCCATTGTGGGTCTGCACTGAAATGGGGAAGAGATTATGAGGCCTTATAGTTGAGCCTTGACGAGGACGTCAAGAGTCTGAGCGGGGGAGATTGTAACATCCCAGGATTTGAGGCCTCAGATAACATGATCTTAAAAGGAATGATTGGACTACCCATATCACCAAGGTTTGCACCTCCTTTTCTGGGAGCCCATCACTAAAAGAACTCCATAGTTAACCGTGCTCAGCTTGGAGTAGTACTAGGATGGGTGACCAGTTGGGAAGTTCACCCCGGCTTGCGCGTGAGTGAGGATAAAATGCGCAGTTAAGGCTAGTGGTGGTCTGTGGGGCCAGTCATCATTCCTAAAACTCTACTAGAGCCTAGGGCAGTGGGCCCGAGTGTTACAAAGTGGGGCCAGTCGTCATTCCTAAAACTCTACTAGAGCCTAGGGTAGTGGGCCCGTGTGTTACATTTTTGGTACCGATGTATAGATGTTGTAGGTGCCTACCTTACCTTCTATGTATAGGAAGGAAAGTTCCTTAGACCCTGATGAGGTATAGTATCAAGTTGTGAGGTCTCGCACCTAGTTGGTTGTCCTAGTGTAGGACTCTCAGGTGTTTCTCAGGTGGAAGAATAGTAGGAAGTGCATGCTATACCCTTACCTATTTGGTTCGTGGATGAAAAGTTGAGCATGTAGTTAGACAACTAATGCATAAAAGTGAACCTAGAGTTCCTAGACATAAGAGGGGAAATAGTAGTACTTGGTGCACCCGATGCTCATGATGAGGTTTGAGTTTCTATAGGTTTGAGCATGGCACCCCTCATGTTTAGAGGAAGAGGAAACCCCTTGGGCTAAGGTATATGTTTGATGAACCCCTCACATATAGGTGGGTGACATATGTATGTATGATCTTGGTCTGATGTTAAGGAATAGGAACAAGTATGACCTACCAAGGAGACCTAGCATGGTTTAGTTGGTGGTCTTCTTTTTAGCTACGTGCCATAGTAGTAGGACTAAGCATGCTCATGTTGATGTAAACCCTAGAAGTAAGGATGTTTGTGACCTTTTTTGCTCTCAAGAGATAGTTTTATCCCATCCTAGGAGGGACCCTTCTGTAGGGTAAGTATCATCT
This sequence comes from Alisma plantago-aquatica, assembly GCA_963693085.1. NCBI lineage: Eukaryota > Viridiplantae > Streptophyta > Magnoliopsida > Alismatales > Alismataceae > Alisma > Alisma plantago-aquatica. Next base: position 1,476,692,190 of record OY856410.1, read on the forward strand.
TTTGTGTAGGTTTTAAGTAACCTAAAGAGGTCTCTCATAGGATCTTAATGAGCTATGTGGAAAGCACATGGTGTGAGCATGAATCTATAGACCCTTGTGTGACCATCTCTAAGGGGCATGAAGATATGTTGCCATGGAGGTAACCTTATGGGGCCTAACCAAGTTAGGTAGGTTGCCATGATCCATATGAAAGGATGTATGTTTTACCATGAGTGCCGAGAGAGATGATGAAGTTTTGGGTAAAGATTCAAGAATGAGATGTGCTATGATGGATCCTAAGTCAATACTAAGGTCATGAAGGGATAAGACTGATGGAAGTAGGAGTTGTCTGTTTCCTGGATGCACGAGACCATAGGGTCAGGAGGTAACAAATACCTTTGCTCAAGGACCATGTGTTAGGAAGTTGGCCACCTCCATGAGTTCATTGGGCCTAAGGGGTAAAGGTGAATGGCACTCCCTAGATGCATAAGGGTCATGTCACTCCAAAAGTGTCAGCACCCTAGAGACCTTGAGGTAACGACTAAGGCTTGCACATAAAAGAGATATGTTAAGATACAGAAGTGATGGGAAAAGTCTTCCCATGGGTGTAGACCCATAATCGAGATGTTTGTGTTGTGTATACATGTGATGTAAATTTGAACGTGGATTGGAAAAGTGTACTGGCAATGTATGTTGCACCATCTCTACTCTTAGAATGCGATGAACTTTGTATTTGGACTATAGCCAAATGCTTATTTCCTCTCATTATGGGGGTGAGAGATAGGGCAATATGCATGCCATACACTAAGGATAAAGATGATGTGAGTTGAAACATTGCTATGATGTTTGAGGATTGAGGAAGTATCATGGATTTTTATAGATGGTTTGCAAACACGAAGAGAACTAATGTAGTCATCATATGAGGACGTTCCTATCAAGAGAAATTTGGAATTTATGAGTTATATAAGTTTGAGTTCGATAACCAAGATGATGAGCTCAGAGTTTTCTGGACTCAGTTAGACCTAAATCCGAGATGAGGATGATAAGTGGAATATATGAAGGTTTATGTCTTCACCATTACCTAGCACATAAGGATGTAGGGTGGTAATGGATGTTCTTTGTCGAGACGCAACTGTCTAGTTTAGCCAGTAGAGAGGCTAGAAGAGGTGGCTAGGTGAACCCTAAGTTTGTGAGATTTGTTTGGCTAACACTCAGATACAATGAGATCCGTTGGTCGAGTTATTGGTGGTTGCTTGGTTAGCCAACCTAGGGCTTGATGCGATAAGAGAATGGGTGAAGAACCTCAGATACATTTCTCAGGAAAAGAAGGTGATGGAACCCATGAATAGAGTCTAGGGTTTCTGAGGAGTCAACCTTGAGGAATCATGACATGCAGGAGCTTGTGATGATAAGTAAACCCTGCATCTACTACTATTAGGATGATTAAAGTTTGCAGTAGTGCTTGAAGACCTGAGATGTATAGATAATGAAGAGTCCCCAAAAGGGAATGGGAGTAGATCACCATAGACGTTGTGGTGGGTCTCCCCTGGACCAACAGAGGTCATGATGCAATATGTTTTCATAATTGAAATGTAATAATTTTATGAATATGGACTTGAATTGAGAAGGTTGTATGCTTTGCTTCAAAGAATGGGTTTCTTTGCAAATCTCCCCTTTGATATGAATTTTGTGATTTCTATTGTTCTGTTAATCCAATAAGGGATATAAAAGAGAGGAAAAGAAGAAAGTCCAAACATTAGAGAAAAATAAAAGATAATAGATATTGAGCAGTGTATTTATGAGAAATGAATGGAAATCTCTAGAAAGTGGCATTGATGGCCACAATTGATTAGATTTTGTTTACAAGTGATTAATAATGGAAAGAGTAATAAAAATAAGGAAAAAGGAATTTAGTTAATAAAAGGAATAAATAAGGATAAGAGAAAAGATAGAGGTAGAAGCCTCTAGAAGGCTAAGAGGTAGCCTCTAAAGGTAAATTCCGTGCCATAGGGTTCCTTGAGGACCAAGGAGTTCAAGATACCAAGACAATGGTATAGGAAAGAGGGAATTCCAATTAATTTGGCTTTAATTAAAGAATAATCTTCTTATTAAGGAAATACCCTTTTTCCTTTGGAATTTGGGTTACATATTTAATACAAGAGTAGATAATGCCAAGATAGAGTTTCCCCTAAAATTTGAGAGAAAAAGGTTAAACGAGGAGAGAGATATGAATTTACAAGTTTCCTTTGAATAACATATAATTTTCTTTGTTTATAAGAAATTGGAAACAAGGGGGCGATGACAGCCATCAGATTCCCCACGTGGTCTAGGGGACCACAGATCCGACAATGGTTGTGCATCGTCCACCTCGATTCATAGAAGGAAAGGCAGAGGGAAATCGGGAATTTCCAATCCAACTTTCTCGCATCACATGATACAAAATAGGAATCCAAGACCGCGAGGGTCTTTGGTATAGGTTTCTGCACACGACAAGCCTAGGTTTTGGGTGATTTGGAAGGCTCTATAGGAAATTCCCAATTCACCCAAAGGTGTGGGCGGCAACGAGATTAGGGGAACCCTAGATAGAACCCCACTCCTACAAATAAGACCGCCTCTCAACTCCTCACAAACCCAAACGATTCCTCCAAGAACCCTAGTATCCTGTTGCTCTCTCAATTGGCTTCACTCCGGCGAGGACACCGCCGTGGCACCACCGCAGATCGAGTGCTGGGAAAGGAGGAGGAAGAACAACAGTAGCCATTCGATCAAGATCCACTGTGGTCTCGCGAGGAGATCCAGCGGTCCCGAGTTTGGTCAGCAGACGTGGCCACGCTAGTGGAGGCGCACGTTGAGAGATGTCTGATCCCAAGCGGACCAATGGATCACCGATTAGACGGCCAAGCTTTTTGGGATTTACGGTAAATAGCCCCTCTCTACTAGAATATTCAAGAAAATGATTTGCTTTGCAAAAATCATAACCATTGCTAGGAAGCTCTGATGACTAAACTTATTATGTGAAAATTTCTTAGAAAAATATGAGGAACATGCTAAAAATAGTTTGAGAACCTCATTTCATTCCTAATTATGAAAGTATATTAAGTTGATGATAAGTGCATTAGGATTAGGTTAGAAACCCTAATTGAGATTAATGATTGAATCTATGATGCTTAAAGGGTTCATTTGAGTAATAAGAACCTATTGAATGATAATGGTAGATTCTAATCTGATCTAGATGAGAAGTTTCATGTTTTAGGGTTTTAAACCAAGAATATATGATAATGTATCTAGAAACCCTAATTTAGGGTAAAAGAAGAGATGATTATGTGTAATTCGAAATATATGGAGATATATTGATAAATGTTGATCTTAAGCTTGTTAGGAGAGATAGGATAAGATGATTAGGGTTTATGAGTAGTTTTTCTTATTTAGGCTCTGTAGTGATAAAAGTGATAGCAAAACCCTAATTGCAAGTGAAACCCTAAAAAGAAGTAGAAACCCTAAGGAGCAAGTTAGATTGGATAGATCTCGATAACATTAGTAAAAGGAAATTGTATGCTTATTTCAAGATCTTGTTGTGTGCTAGCTTGTTTTCTTGGATTTCCTACTTGCCTGGAATATTTCTATCACAAATCAGTAGAATAGGTATGTGGTTATTTATGAGTACACGCTTAGTTTCCCGGCATTTCTCGAGGCTTTATCGATTGCACTGCAATTAAACTGCTTGGATGTTTCATTACTGCAATCTTTAAAGGGACTATGTGTATAATAATTTAAGTATAAGTGTGAGTCGCTCGAGCCTACATACCCCTCTGGATGTAAGATAAGTGACCAAGCCCTGGAGGCAAGGTCAAGTGAGTCAAGCCCCGAAGGGAAGACCATAGGACACCCAGAGAGGTGACCCCAGGTACCAAGCTCAGGATGGAGAAGGTAGCCTTAAAGTCACTTGCAAGGACTTAACCCTAGAGAGGGTATCCAAGAGGTGGTAAAAGTGGTTGAGGAGTCATACTGAAAACATAAATTTGCATTGTTAACAACTATTTGCTGTGATGATGTTGTTAGAGATTGTGTGCAACGTTTTGTTTGTCCCCACATACAAGCATATTCATTTATGCTGACTGACATTTTGTTTGTCGGCGTTTTAGGTATTATTTTGAAAAGGACAAACAGTAAATTGACATATTGTGAAGAATATGAATAAACCATGCAAGGAGGATTAGATAGATAGACTTTATTGGGTGATAGAAGTCTAAATCTGAAATTTTAAAAAGGTATGCAAAGATTTATTTTATTCCAGCTTTCCAGTATAGTTTTAGTAGAATTTAATAGTTATTTTTTATTAAATGTTGAACCACTGATCCTGAGTTATTGGGATAGCAGCTCTAACCTTTTGGTCTCCCTTGATTGGGGGTTATCAGGAGCCAGGGTTATTACAGATATGTTGTTATAAAGCCAATTTGAGGACAAACGATCATTAATGTCAATAATTTGAGTAATTAGGGTTTTTATGAGTAGAAAAGCTATTTTAGGGTTTGTTGACCTAAAAAGGATAAAGTTTGAGAAATTGATCTAAAAGAACTCTAATGAAACCCTAATCTAGATTCGAAACCCTAGAAGGTAATTCCAAGTCAATAAAGAAAGTTCTTGATGAGTATGTAGTAAATATGGTGTACATGCTTTTCAGGATTCTGTACTTTTGTGTGATTGGCTTGCTTGCTTGTTTGATTGCCTAATTGGATTAGACTATGCTTATTTCTTATGAAATATCTAAATCAGGTATGTGGTTCTTTATGAGTATACGCTTTAGTTTCCCAACGTTTTCCCAATGTTTTATTGATTGCAACAGAAATAAACTTCTTGGATGATTTTATTTGTACAATCTTTAAAGTGAATATGATTATCACAGTTTAAGTATATATATGATTTCTTGAACCTATATACCATATCTGGATGTAAGATAAGAGACCAAGCCCTAGAGGGAAGGTCAAGGTGGTCAAGCCCCAGAGGGAAGACCACGGGGAACCCAAAGAGGTGACCCCAAATACCAAGCTCATGATGGAGAAGGTATCCTTAAAGTCACTTGTAAGGACTTAACCCTATAGAGGGTATCCCAGAGGATGAGTAAAAGTGTTTGGGAAGTCATATTGAAAAACATAATCTTTCATTGTTAACAACTATTTGATGTGATTATGTTGTTAGAATATATTTGCAATGTTTTGATTGTCACTACATACCGGTATATTCATTTATACTGACTGACGTTTTGTTTGTCAGCACTTTAGGAATATATAAAATTGGATAAATAGTAAAGTGGAACTTGTGAAGAATAAATTTAAATCATAAAGGAGGATTTAGTTATATAGAATTCTACTGAGGGTATAAGTTTCAGTTTCCTATTTTTGAAAGGTATGTGAAAAGAAAAGTTTTATTCTAGTTTTCAGTTTAGTCATTGGTAGAATTTATTAATTATTTTTTATTATTTGCAAAAGCATTGATCCTATTTTTGGGATAATGCCTCTGACTTCTTGGTCTTCCTTAAATGGGTGTTACCGGGAAGCGGGGTCATTACAATGCCTTCACTCACCATCATATGACACTTCTTCCAATTGAAGACTATGTGAGTGTCCTCACACCTTTGTAAAACCTTGTCCAAATTGTACAAGAAATCACTGAGTGACTCCCCATACGTAGAAAAATCATCCATGAACACCTCCAAGCAGCACTCTATAATATCAGAAAAGAAGGAAAACATACATCATTGGAAAGTGGTGGGTGTGTTATAAAGGCTGAACATCATTTGTCTATATGCAAATGTGCGATAAGGGTAGGTGAAAGTAGATTTCTCCTGATCCTTTAACTCAATCGAAATCTAATTATAACTAGAATATCCATCAAGGGAACAAAAGTGTGAACAACCGATGATTTGTTCCAAGATCTGATCAATGAACGATAAGGGAAAGTGATCTTTTAAGGTGATAACATTCAAACATCAGTAGAATATGCATACATGCCACCCTGTCACAAACCTAGTTGAGATTAACTCATTAGAAGCAATAGTTTTGATAGTGATCCCCCTTTTCTTAGGAACTACTTGATTTGGGCTAACCCACATAGAGTCCAAAATTACATAAATGATACCTTCTGATAGGAGCTTGTCCACTTCCTTCTTTACTACCTTAGTCATGATAGGGTTGAGTCACCACTGAGATTGAACTATTGCCTTACCTTCTTCTTCCAGTAGGATTTTATGCTGGCACAAGCTTGGAGAGATTCCTTTGATGTTTTCTATTGACCACCCAAAAATGGCTCGGTGGTTCTTCAGCACAATGAGTAACTACTTCTCCTCTTCACTACTCAAGGACGATGATATGATCACCGGGAGCTTCTCTTTTACAACCTAGAAGACATATTTCAGATGTGGTGGCAGGGGCTTGAATTCTAATTCAGGTGGCCTCAATAGATATGGGACCAATGGCAGAGGAGGTGGTACCAAATCTTCAAAATATCTTGCATAGTAGCGAGGTAGCACCTTAAGCATCAATTCACACTCTTCCCGAGAGTGGCTGCATGTACTGTCCTCGACCATGTTCATCAAGCACGCTTCCAACAGTAGCTTTGGATATGTCTACAACAAGGAATCAGTTGTAGCCTCCTCTATGGTAGTTGGGTCATAGTCTTCTTCTACATCGTCTGGGTAATGCATTGTCATGGCTAATGAGATCACCTTGGTGTTTTCCATGATATCCACTGCTAAAGTGACCCTATCTACTTTGATCATTACATGAGCCATGTCCAGGAATGGTTTCCCCAGAAATAGAGAAATCTTTCCTTCCACATGTTGAAACATGTTGCATTGTGCTTTGTCCCCCTTTTCTTGTGAGTGCTTAGGCATCTTAATCTCAAACCGGTCATCATGGGTTCCCATGGTAAGACGTCCCCTGCCCATTTCCAGAATCATATCGATCATGGCTTGAAATGGGATACATAGTAAGAGTTTGTTGCCATGATCCTTCTACATTTTCATCACCACAAAGTCCCACTTTCACTAGAACAACTTCACAAATGTCATATGGCTGGACCACAGAGTTGTCAGCCAATTTGATAGTCATACTACTTTTCCTAGTCTCCTTGACACCTAGCTTATTGAAATTTGACAAAGGCATAAGGTTGATGCTTGCCCCTGAATCACATAGCACTTCACCAAACTTGGTCTTTCCTATAAAGCAAGTGATATTGAAATAACCCAGATCCTTTTAGGAGGTAGCGTTCCCAGAATCAAAGCACTCACCTGATCCTTTAACACCACCAAATTATCCTCATGTATCCTTCTCTTCTTATTGATCATGTCTTTCAAGAACTTGTTGTGCGATGGTATCTGCTCAATTGCATCAATGAGTGGAATATTGACATATAATTTCTTGAAGCCGTCTAGAAGTTTTTAGAACTTCCAGTCTACTTTGGTTGCCTTCAAACTATTTGGAAAAGGCTCTGATGTCATTGGTGTCCTCTGGTGAGGTGGGAGATATTCTTTATCTTATATCCTCCACCTCATCATTGTGCTCCTCAGTTGTCTTTTCCTTTTCTAACACATCATGTTTATATGCATATACTGTCATAGCCTGAATTGTTGTTCCTATAATTTCACCTGCACCAGAATTCACTGGTGCATCGTTCAACAATGTCCTACCACTACTGAGTTACACTTCCTTGACATGTTGATTTTCAGAAGGTACGTTAGGACTTGCTGGAAACCCTTGCTAGTTTGGATGCATCAATGTACCCACATCATCTACTATTTGAGAGATTTGACTTTACATGTTGCAAATTCGTGTCCCTTGGTTCTAGAGTTCTCTATGAGTTTGACCAATAAGTGTTTCATTCTAACTGACCAGCTTTCCAAGCATTTCTTCAATATGGTCAATCTTCCTTTGTTCTTGTTGATATTGTGATTGGCCACAAAAGTTTTGTGGCTTGGGTTGTTGTGCCTGAGAAGGGTCTTATCGGAAATTATTGGGATCCTTGCATGAGAACTTAGGATCCTTCCTCCATGAATATTCATTGCCCTGATACTTCCATTCTTGGTGCACAAACTTGCATTCATCTTCTTCTTCTTTAGAAGGTGGTCCTTCATTGGCACACAACTTTTTTACAATTAGGTCCAACTTCTCATTTAACGCAGAGATGACTTTGGACTCCCTGAAACTTTTGCCAGTTGCCGGAAGCTTTCTCTCATCACCTGACAACTGGTTCTTGGACAGTCTCTTTAATATCTCATGACATCAGGTAGGTTTGTTGTTGAGAAAGAAACCTTATCCTGCACTGTCAAGTGTGGTTCTCTCTCCCTTATGCACACCATAGTAGAAGATCTTCAACTGCCCCAAAAAATCAATACTGTGGTGTGGTACATTCCTCAACATATTTTGGAATCTCTCCCATGCTTTAGAACATGATTCGTTGGCCTCTGCCTGAAATTATGGATCTTCTTCACTAGGTCATTTGTCTTCTATGGATGGAAGTAATGCTCAAAGAAAGTGTCGATCATCTAATCCCATGTCTCGATACACTCATAATCCAGATTGTGAAACCACGACTTTGCGCTATTTGCCAGAGATTACGGGAACAATTTTAGTTATATGAAAGTTGTCGATATTCTGTCTATCTTGACCATATCACAGTTCTCAACAAAGATACTGATGTGTGTCATCGGGTCTTTAAAACTGTGGCCGTGGAAAGCTTGGGATTTTACTAGAGAGATCAATCCTGGATCAATCTTATAGCTAGACACATTGATGGCTTGTCTTTTGATTGGTCCTTTTTGAGATATTGAGAAAGAGGCTTTCATCCTTTCCCATATCATCTGTTATTCTGCTCCATCACCCATTTCTATTGACTCAAGTTCCTCTGGTGTTTCAAGTCCTTCAGGCGGAGGTGTCAGTGGTGGATTTTAGTTGAATCTATCAACAGATCTTACAAATTTTGTTTCTCTATGAAGGAGTTATGCTTGCCCGAAACCCGGTGAAGATGATTCTCCATAATCGTGGGATTGATTATGCACCATACACTAGTCCCTAAAAGTAGAAAAATAATTGTCAAAAAATGATAGTGTAGCTAGAAACAATAATGATGTTGTGATTCAAGTTTAAGTGAAATAGAACTAAAAAATAAAAAGGGTTGGCCTAGAGTGGCTGACCATAGCACTCGTAGTGTTCGATGTTGCGGTTTCCATGGAAACGGTGCCAAAATTTTGACACATGTTTACCATGTGTTATACGCAAGTGAACGTATAAAAGTAATATAATGCTTTTGAGGCCCAAGTCGAACATAGGGAAACGTTCTCCAAAATACTACTACTAACTATGATCTAATCAGCTAGGCCGGTAAAACTGAATCGGTTTGATGGATCAGAAATTATTGTAGAAAGAAAACAAGCTTAAAGAGTAAGTTACTTAGACTAAAGGGAATCCCTTAGGACAATGGTTTCACCAAAGATAACATTGCAATTTGCGCCACACACTAATATCTATTACCCATATCCTTGGATAAAGAGCCTGAGCCAAAACTACCCACTCCTGCAATGTAGTTCACTACCTATTCTAATGCCAATCCCATTTCCATAGTAATTGGTTGATTAGTTGGGTGCTTTATGATTAATCTCTAGGTTTCTCCTCCCGTTTATTCTACAAATTTCCCAAGGGGTGCAATAAATAGGTAAATCTATACTTTTCCAACCCCTAACCTCTCTCCCAAAATGATTAAGGGTCTGATAATCTATCTATGGTGATCAGGCATAAATAGAACAAGACAATTTCATAGATTTATATCCATAAAACAGGGATAAAGATGATATTAATGCATGAAGATCAATTGCAATGCGTATTTGGGCTACTCCCGAATCCTAAGGAATTAAGGGGCTTAGTCTCGCATGGCTTTTATTGACAAATACATTGTTGAGAAAGAGAAAAACATGGGAAACATTAGAAAAACTAAAGTAACCCTTAGAGAATGGCTGATCCGGATGATCCCCTACGTCGTGCATGCAATCCGTTGTCTTTTGGGTTCATATTCGCCTTGCGAAGGTGCTTGAATCATCCTAGGTGAAGCCTTTGGTACCTTTCTCTTCTCTCCTCTCTCTCCAGTGTTGTGCAATAGAAAATGTTACCTTTCTAGGTCTGGCCAAACTCCCCTCAAGTTATAGGAATCACTTAAGGTAAGAAATAATTCCAGCCATTGGATTAGAGTGCTATCTTCAGATTGCCTGATCAGTCAGACTCGGTAGTACCGACTGGAAAGTCAGTAGTACCAAGTTTCTACTGTAGCCGTGATTCATCACAATGTCAGTTCTATCAACTTGTCTCGATAATACCGAGTCCTTAGGTCGTTCGAGCATTGCTTTCCTGATGCCATCTTAGTAGTACCGAGACGGTGAACTCGACAGTACTGACTTTTCTCGATTTATTCTTGTGCTTTACTAATGAGGTTTTGGTACTACTGACTTTGGGTGTTGGTAGTATCGAGTCTGGATGAGTCTTTTGGTCCAGTATTGATGTGAAGTTGGTGCCACTGACTTTTGGTGGTGGTAGTACCGAGTCTATTAAGATCGGTTGTGCATGAAATTTCACAAGAACTTGGATAAGTACTCGAGATAAATATTAAACCATTTTAAATAGAAAAAATCATATAATATGATGCATTTAGATAGAACAAGCCATTGATAACATTTCATGCATAATTAATCAAATAAATGACAAATCAACACATAAAGTTAAGGAAAATATGCATGTGAAAATGACTAAAAACCCATGCATCATTGTTCCAAGCATCAACGATGAATTGACCTATATTTTGACAATAATGGAGCTATTGCACAAGATAAGGGACCCAGATGGCATTAGCGCTCAATGCATATACAAAGGTGGTTCCATATCATAGGAGAGATCATGCAGCGTGGAGATGTGAAGATTTGTAAAGTTCCAACTAAGAGACATGTTTTTGATCCCTTGACAAAGACACTTTCATAGAATAAGCATGATGGTCATGTTAGGTCACTCAAAATAAGATTGTGGGTGATTGGCTTTAAGTGCAAGTGGGAGTCTGTTGGTTATGTATGTCCAGAGAGCCAATCATGTGATGATTGTAATGGAATATCATGTAAAAATGATTTTATTGTTAATAAAATGCAAGCTTCCAATTTATTCTGTTTAATTCAGTTATGAGATAATGATGTAGCATTATAAATGTCTAGAGAATAATATTACTCAATCATATATGTATTCAAGTGTGTGACTTGAAAGAAATGAGATCGTAAGGATGTTGAGAGTACGTATTTACATTATGATTATGTCCCTGATCAACATTTATTGTAAAAAGTTGATAGACAACAATAACACATGAGATCAGAATGTGAGTTGGTTGATGACAGAATCTCATTTAATCATGATATGAGATATCAATCCAAGCACACAGATACATATTAGAGAACAGTGTATTAGACAAAACCACCATGAGACTAACACATGAAAGTCATCTTCATGGAAGTCATAGTCCTAAAATAATTACACTCATCACATGTCATTGGGTACACTTTGACATCATCAAACATAATCCTAAAACATGGGTTGTTATAAAGGTGATGATTGGGTGGATTTGACACATGGGGATAGAATGTGAATGATAGATATGGGATTTGTCCCTCCTATTGGAGTGTGATGTCCTATGCCTCTTGATTAGAGAGATTGAGAAAAGCATGGTACTTCACATGTAAGTCAGTATGTACTATTGAGGTTACATATATCTCAGACAGTCTGCTCTTGGTTCAAGAAACAAAATTGAATAATAATGAGGGTGACTGTTCCATGCCTTTATTTCACTCTAGACATCAGCGAAAGGAACTATACAAACACTAAAACACAATAGACATATTGTATGTTGAAGTTGTTCTCCAACATTCCATTTACTTGGGTAGCATTCATGTGTGACTAGGAACTGCTCATTGCTTGTGATGTCATAAATGTTATGGACATTCACTGCCAATGTAATATGGGATCTATAGGGTCACACACATAGGCCTTGACCTAGAAGAGCAGTTCAGATCTCAAATGACATTCAAATTAAGTGTCAATATATTTAGGCATGTGATTCATGCAACAAATAGGCTGACAACACTACCAAATGCCCATCTCAAGTGTAGTGATAGCCGTCTAGAAGTGCCAAATGGTCATCTCAAGTGTTGAGATGGGCATCTGGGTGTCCGGATTGTTTTGAGTTGAATTTGACTAAGAAACAAACTGACCCAACAAAACCGGCTTCACTCAGGTCACCAGACGACCATTTGGGTGACTGAGATGGCCATCTCGCATGGGCGAGATGGTCCAGTTTAGTCAGGGAAGGTTCTAGATGTTTCCCTATTCATTTCACTTGAGCAATACCTGTTGCATAAGGAAATAAATGTCTAACGTTGATGGGAATTGGTTTTCCAAATTCGTCTACAATTGGAAACTGTGAAATGACCATCTCACAGTGCGAGATGACCATCTCACATGAGAGATGACTATCTAGGTTTTCCAAAGGGCCGTTTTGGCTGTTGCAGGTTGCAAAGTTTCCAAATTTGTAGTGAAAATTAGAGATCTTCCAGTCCTATCCACTCTTGCATATTAATCCTAAATGAGATTGCAACAGGGAACCTTGACCCAATCCTCTACTACATATAGAGCGGTATTGGGGGCTTCCTAGAGCACAACACAAAAAACTGAGAATCAATTCCTCTAATAATTGTTGTCCTCTCTAGTAGTAGTAACCATGAGAGCCCAGGCAAGTCCTACCCAACAACGGAGGGATATCCACATGAGAGAACAAATGAGAGTTTCCATGGGTGAGCAAGTCTGTGACTAGTACATCGACAGAAAGGGACGACTCCTTCCTGATCGACAGAATGTACCTCGAGTGATGAAGATGAAATGACCCTAATCTCATGACTACATGAGTCTCGAAGAGGAAGTTATTAAAGTTGGGTGTTGGTGAAATAATTAATGTATAGATGAAAACATAGCTAAGTTCATTAATCCTCTGATCCTAAGTTTGATATAGATGAGGTCTCACATGTCATTCAAACCCTTTAGACTATGGATTAGTGACGTGGAATCATGTTGATCCTAGGATGTTCTGATCTAATGGTTGGCCTTTATCCCCATTCCCCAAACCGACTGGAGTCATGGATTAGGGAGAAGGACGACCCACCCTGCAGCCAAGTACACTGAACGTGGGCTCATATGTGTAACTGATTGTGGGGGGTGGTTTGTTTGAGTTGAGAATAGTCGAAATCCCCTCACTTGAAACATATAAACTAGAAGCAAGGATCTTCATCTCCCTCATTACTATTGCTTCCAGTGGTACTTTTTGTAGATGGTGTGGGGTAGAGGAAACTAGATATAGAAGGGGGTTATAGAAAAACATAGGTGCTGAAGAAGGAAGCTTGACAAGAGAGCCAACAATGTTTTCCCCTCCTTTTTCTCTACCGTGGAAGTAATGTGTTGGTGGCAGCCACTATGTGGCCATCGACACCACGAGGGGGGGAATCCAATGATAAGTGTGGAAGTTAGTGGTTCAGAGAAGGATCTCAAATGTTGAACCCAGAGACACACCATAGAAGAGAGTTTGGTGGCGTGACATTAACACATATGATCGGGTATGAGTTGGTAGTCCTCCTCTTCCTAGCTTCACTTTGGTAGTAGCAATGCTCACGAGCTCGTTGAACTAATGCAAGGAAGATTTCACAAATTTTAGAAATGAGCTTTTTAGCTTTAAGATATGGGATTATAACATTATTACAAAATCTAATTCCCCTAGGGATCACCACATGATTAGAATTGGGTGGAAAGATGACTACCTCTTCTCCTTACAATAAATATATCCATAATACTTGTATAGCCAATCCATACCAAGTATAATATCAAAATATTTCATTGTCAAGAGGATGATTTCAAAGGGCATATCATGATTTTCTAATTTTATAGGTAGGACATCAGTTTTCTGTAATCTAATGAATATTTTGTCACTACGAGTTAACACATCAAGAATATATCCTAGATCTTTTATATGCAAATGTAACATAGATGCTAGATTTCATGATATGAAGGAATTTGTAGATCTAGAGTCAACAAGGACTTAACAGTATGATCATTAAGAAATACCATACATATACAAAATAATTGTCATGAATATTTGGAGGCATTGAACAAGATATTTAGATAAATGAAAAGGAATTTAGGTTACCTTCAATCAGCTATTTTGGGTTTGCCTTAGCGTCTTCTGCAGTCACTACAACCACTCTAGCATTGCAGTGCCCTTGAGGAGCTAGAGCACCCACTGGAGGGTTGCCAAAGATGGACGAGGTAGGACACTCAGCAATGAAATGGCCATCCTTTTTGTAGTTGTAGATAACTAGCTTGGTATGACAGCATACTCTACCATGGTGTCGCCCATAAGTCTTACACTTTAGGTGAGGTGGCCTCTGATGGTTTTGGTTGTTCTTTTGTCCTCCTTTACCTGAACTTCCTTTTCCTGATCCCTTGTTATGTCCAGGGTGAAACTTCTTAGAATTGTCTTCATCAGTAGTGATTAACCATTGGTATCCCATGCATGAATATTTCTGTATACCATGATTCCTTTCCATCTTAAGGGCCAAATTTTGGGATTCATCAAATTTCTTGGTATAGGATGTGATAACTAGGGTTCTCAGATTGGCATCTAGGTAATTAGTATAGTGCTCCAAGAGGCATTCTTTGGTTTTATTCAATGCATAATGCTCTATAAGTGTAAACTTTTGAGTATAGTTAGCCACCAAGAGGTTGCCTTGCTTAAGCTAAGTGTACATCCTCTCCTTCCTCTTCCTTTCATCTATGGGCATAAAACGGTAAATAAAAAGGGTTTTGAAGGCTTCCCACTCCAAGGTATCAACCACTTCTTCCTTATTCCCACAAAAAATTTCCCACTAGACTTTTTCTCGACCCTTAAGTAGGTGTGTGATGAGCTTAACTTTCTTCTCATTGGGTACTGCTTGGGTAAAAAAGGCATTCTCTACTGATAGGATCCATGCTTTGTCTTTATCCATCACTTCAGGTTGGTCTCCCCCTCCCCACCCAAAAGGTATCAGGGTTCGTTTGACAAATTCAAGCACAATCACCTCCTTATTAGAAGAATTAGGCTCAGAGGTTCCTTTTAGGTCAACAAACTCCATAAAGTCTAAAAGGGTTTTCTTCTATTCATCCACCTACCCTTGGCCATTTTCTCATAATCAGGTTCAGAAGTTTTAGGATATTTTCTCTTATGAGAGGATGACTCTTGTGAAGCCTTAGATCCATATGTTTTTTTAGGTATCCTAAAATTCAGTAAAGTATTAGATACTTTTGTTCTCTTTTTTTAAAACATATTTCATGAATTTTTTTTTATGAATTCTTTATAATCTTTGTGTTATGAATCGTGGTGGAACCCCAATATCCTTAGTCCAGAATCAGTCATCCTTAGGAATCTAAATAGATTGACTCATTCCTAACCTATATGAAATAGAGAGAGATGAGAGGGAATATTTATACAATAGAGAGAGAGATAAGCCTATAGATAAGTAGGTTTCTTACTTAAGGTATGTCCAAAAGTAGGGGACACTTAGGGTTTTGGCCAGGTAGACTTATATTGTCATAATGTAGCCTTGTGTGCTAACAAAAGTAGCTCAGAGACATTCTCCAGACCCATGGAAGATGTTATCCTAGATGCCTCCACCCCTTATATTCCTAACTCAAGTACTACCCTATACTTAAAATAGGGTGAATGAGGTTTCATTTGCTATGATGTGTGAATTCTTTGATACCAAATGTGACAACCCCAATTAATGCGTACTTTCCATGTTGACATTCCATTAATATATGGGCACTCATATCAATAAGATGTTCTTATCATCTATAATAAACAAAAGTCAGAGCATGTTCAAAAACATCACATTATTTTCCACACCAAAACCCTGATTTATAAATAAGAAGATAGTAGTGTTTACATTATATGCATAGAAGAAAATACTAACTGTGAAAAAAGGAAAGTGCATAGAACATAGTGCATCCTATACATCAATTAAGGAATGGAAAAGTAACTAGATAGAATAAAAATAGATAAGCATCATCTACTCTAGATCCTCCAATGTGAGTCATTATTGCCTTCTGGTACTTTTACTGCATTTAATGGTTCTTTGCACCTATAATATAAGTGAATCAACATAAATTGTTGTGTACGTGGTTGAAAGATACATATATATTATGCTTGCATACTTTAATAATTTTAAAAAGAAGAAGAGGCAAAAGGAAACATTACTTAAAGTGAAAAACGTTAGGTATTTCAGAGTATTAATCTCATTTCAATTAATTTGCATTACTATGCTGGACTTAGCACTTAATCACATATATGATTGGGCCATTCCCCTATGTATCGTGTAGTCTAGGCATCTCCATGTGTACCATGTATTCTAGGGAGGTGCTAGTCAACATTAATACTTTCCCTCTATTGTAAGGAGAGTAATGAGCACCATCAATAACTAAATTTCATTTTTTTTCTTAGTGTTCTTAGTTTCAAGGTGAAAGATTATAATACATGTAAATACATACAAGCAAGATTCTAAAAATAAGATACGAAATTACTTCATATTTATTTTCATCTAGAAAAATAGTCTTATACTTATATCCACGTACATGTTACTCTCATATCTTGCATTCTAAACTAATTATTGAAAATGGGGATATGTCGCCCAAAAAAAAACTAAACACCCAATGTAATAGTGTGTCCATATCACTTCATATTATGGTTTTGACTCTCTTAAGGTAATTATATAGTGACTTAGGCTCAGGTTAGGGTACATGAGGGAGAAATCTTGTTTTAGGGTTTTGAGAATAGATCAAATATTTTAGTTGATTAGTTTCCCTTAATTATCATCATTAATAGAAAGATAGATGAGTCATCCATGTATTTAGATGGTTTGAGTCAATCATTAACCATCCACTTAAGATTTCAAGTTCCTAGGACTCATAGTTATACTTTATGTCTCATGGTTTCAAAAGTATTGATATTTATTTGCATACCCAGTTTCTATTAATCAATAACAAAAAGGGCATCAAATATGGTCCCACTATAGGTTATCAACTCTAGGATTGCTTTTAGGGGGAGATGGTATTTTATATAGGTTCTACTCATTTTTATAAGAATATGGATATTTTATGACAATATTTTGGCTACTAGAGATAATTATATTAATTTTGAAAAACCCATTAATTAGGAAAGAGATCAGAGATATAAATGAAATGAAATGAAATAAAATGAAAAGAAAAGGGTTTTTGGATGGGCCTCATGGATCTGAGGAGGGATCTGGCTGCGTGGACCCTCATCTGACCTGTAAGCCAACCTTGACTAAGAGGTGTCGAGCAGGTGGTTCAAAAGACCGAAATGCCATTGGGGGTAAGATCATTGGGAATGATAGGGAATGGTTATGGTAGGGATTTCATCATCTTAATGCTTATGTTACTCGTGTCATGGCAGCAGTGCGCGAAGGATGAATGGGATGATGGCTTGAGCTAATGAGAGGTTCTCAGAGGTCTCTCTTAGGGCATGGTTGGCTTCGGGATGTCGTACCTAGTTCAATCGGCCTAGGGAGGTGGCCTGAGACTAGATAAATCTAAGGCTTTGATCGAAATAGGTGGAGAGAACATAATATATGGTTGAGACAATTTACCTTCCCTCTAGTTGGATTGAGGGATCAAGGAGGTCCACAAGGGATTTGGTGATGCTCCATGATCCATCCTGAAGCACGAGGGTGCCCAAGCTTTACTGGCAGTGAAGATCTGAAGCTCGATTATAGGTGTTTTTCGACCTGGATCCTTGTGTCTTCGTGAGACTAGATAGAAGCTAGGGCGTTGCTACCAAGGTCCTGCGGTGGTGTGGGTATCGACAATTGAATGGTGGTGACCACTGGAGCAATTAAATCTTTAGGTTATGAGGAGGTAGAGGAGGTTCAAGGTTGGATATAATGGGGTGCAATCGGGTGCAATTGAGGGTAAGGAATGAGTAAGGGAAGAATGGTGGTAGTGTTGGAGGCCTTAAATAGACATAAGGGGATGAGGGTAAAGAAGCCCTAAATGTGGGCTCGCTTCCCGGTGAGAGGTGTGGGGAAATGGGAGTTGGTTCTCTCTGGTCCTAGTTTGAGGTATGACATGGTGTAAGTGGTTAAGCTCACATCAGTCAGAGAGGGAGAAATATCCCAATGGTCCCATGAGATATCTGCCAGGGTGGGAATGATAGGTCGAAGTTAGGTGGCAGGGCTATTGGGAGAGAGATTGGGTATTTTGGTAGGTAGGAGATCGAGTCTCCCCTACTAGATATTATTCATACGACTAAGATTAAATAGGCCATGATCAAAGTCTCGATCCCAAGCTTATAAAGGGCAGTGTGATCTTTATATGCCACACCAAAGTCATTTAATTGGTTGACTTAGGTCTAGGGTTGTTAATAAATTAGAATCATACTTGTAAATTGAAATGTTCATATCCCCCAATTGGTACACCCAGTTATAATGAAATTTTACATGAGGTTTCATGTGATATTAGTCTAACTATGGTAGAAAATTTGAATCCAAATTCCAAAGTTGAGTGTATAAATTCATAGGTTTCTAATAAACATGAATAACTTGTAAGGTGTATTAGGGTTTCCATTATTTTGTAATTGGTGTGTCCATATGGTTGAAATAGTATAGGGCGGTGAATAAGGGTATTTGGGCAATTAAGTTTGAGTGATTATCAATATCATTAAATTTGTAAGAGAGAGAAAATAATAATGTAAAAACTCACTTTATCACATGGAAGGTGGTTGGGAATGGCTGGAAGTGGGTGAATGATGGTGGAAATCAGTGGTGGGTGGAGGAAAAATGAAGGGGTGGACGTAGGGTGTCCCCTTAAGCCCTTTTGGACCTCAGAACACTCATACAGAGCTCTGTGAACCTCTCAAACCTGGCAGAATGTGGAACCCCTACCAAGGTAGTAGGGTGTGACTATTTATAGACATCAATCAAGTATATGCGGTAAGTGGTCACTGATATTTTAGTGGTCACTGATAATCTAAACCTAACCAGGTTTAGGTGAACCAGACTGGGTTCATTGCCAACGATATCTGATGTCCTTGGTGACTATGGTCAGTGGTGTTTCCTCTTTTAGCGATCAGTAATTACTCAGTGATCATTGGCCTCTTGGCGGTCACTAATGATATGGAGTTCTAGTGGTCACTGATCTTTTCGTCTTCTACGGTCGTTGATGTTTCAACTTTCACTTGTTGTTTGATGATCAATGATGCTGGAACTTTTTAACGGATGCTAAGGTTATATTTGTGAAACTCAATGATGAACCCAACTGGGTTGAGGCGAACCTGACTGAGTTCAAATAGCTGATCACATTTCTTTGGCTAAGACTTGATCGTAGGATTCGATGATCGCTAGGTTTGGATATTTAGTGATCGCTAGCATTTCAACGGTCGATGATGGCGAATGAGGATCAACAGTCATTGAGATATATATATTCATTAGTTGTTGATGTAATGTTGCAAGTATCAGGTGATGAACCTGACCGGGTTCAGGTGAGCTCGACTAGATTCATAGTGGCAAGAATCTTTGGAGATTTGATGTCTTCTTGAGTTTGTGCTTAGAAGTCCTAAAATTGGCTAATATATAAAAAAACATAAATTACTAAAAGATAACTGTCTGGAGTTATTTAGGTAGATTAAGGCTATAGTGACACATATCTATGGATAAATACTTAGCGTAAATGTCTAAATTTGGGTGTTATCAACCACCCCAAGCTTAAACATCGCTTGTCCTCAAGAAAGACTGTGCTCAAAGAACAAAATGGTAACATACAAATTAAGCTTGGATCTAAAAGCTAAGGTTAAGAAAAACATTTTAAAACATCAATTCTCTTGATGCATGTTATTTTAGAACAAACACCCATCCATCGAGCAAAACCCTGCTAAAGTAAGATCAAAGAGCATCCATGCAAGATTAAGTGAATTTATTGCAACTTGCCAATACTCATGAGGTATGGAATCATAATAATTTAGTGTTAAAGCATTGTCACATAGGTGATCATGTAGGCGATGGAGGCAAGTAATGAGCCTATTAGGTATTCAAGTAGACCAATCAAGAACAACACTCCTCCAACTTATTTGGGTCCTAAGAAGCAACAAAAAGAAAAAGACTCAAATAACTTCTGAGGAACCTGATCTACGTCAGCTTGGTCCATGTAACGAGCAACAATCATTACAGTCTGAGCCAGCTAGCCCAATGTATTGAGACGAACTCCTCACACTATGCTCAAACCAACCATGATATTGGGAAGATCTCATAGGTCTCCTAGGTGTTCCTAGTGACTCTCTAATGAGCTTTTCAGGTTGCACTACCAAGTACGAGATCTCCACATTCATGAGAAAAGTCATACACTGGATGGGAACCATCCTCAAATCTCCTTAAAGATAAAATAAATGCACATATTATTATAACTCGGGCTTTTATTCTTTGCATTCTAATTTATAGGCCTAGGTGAAAATGGATTTTGATATTTTTGGGATTTTTGGGAGGCCAAGCCTCTTTTGCACATTTTTTGTTTTTCATCTTTTTGACTCGAGCTAAGGTGTGAGGAGCACAAATCATCAAGGAAAAACACTTCAACCTAATTATAGCTCAAAAACTCATCATTATTTTCTTGATACCTATGTGAAAAATAGTAATTGTGATTCAAGGATGCTTAGTGTAGAAACCAATTTATGAATAAAATGACTTGGAGTTTTCATCAAACTTTTTCTCTTTCCAACTGTACCATGTCCTGGGTTTGTCATTCACAACATAGATCAAGGGAATAACATTTTAAGTTGTGAAAAAGAGCACATAACCTTGGATTGATTAATAAACTTAAGAAAAAAGTCAAAGAGCTAGCCAAGAAAGAGATCAAGAATTTTAATATGAAAAGCTATGCATTTAGGCATAAAGATGAGTATTTAGCTATTACATTTAAGCAATTGCCTAAATAGAAAAAAGGGTTTACAAGTTACAAAACAAAGTCTTACCAAACTGAAAATTTTACTCTAAATGCAAGGGATATGAAAGATAAACATACATCCATTAGGAAAGATCAAAGGGAAGAGGAAAGTGGGAAAGCTAGAGGGTGGTACACCCTGCCACCTCAAGCCTAAAATTGTGCTCGTTGACTTCAACCAACACATCAACAATGCTTACCAGTAGTAGTTGTATCACTTACCATCCACGGCTTAAAATTGTGTTTTTTGTCAAGCAAATATCAAGTCATGGATGGTAAGTGATACAACTAGTACTGGTTATCATTGTTAAGGTACTAGTTGAGGTCTTCGGTTTTACCTGGGTGATCCTTGTACTCGGGGTCATCGCCTATTGGTACTGGAATGAATGTCTAAAGTCATGGCTCAGCTATTGAAATGGATGTTGGAAGGTCATTGGTGGTGGTGGTGGTGGGAAGACTATGTCAAACCTCTATCTAAGGTACTACATGTCTGCTCTAATGCATCAAAATGTTGATTTGATTCTACTTGGAAATATATCAGTATCTCATAAAGCTTCACCATGTTGAGGTTTGGGGTGTACTTCTCTGACTGAGGAGATGGTTGATAAGTAGCAGAAGGCACCTCACTCTGGGGCAGTCCTTGATGTGGGGTGTCATGGAAGGTTTCTCTAATTTGCAGTTCAGCCTCCTGATATCCTAGTTCCTATTGAATCAAAGAAGATGCACCTATAGTGTTACCTTCCTGACATACATTGCCCTGGGCGTCCAGGAGAGAAACATCCATGACTAGTATCTAACATGCAAACCTTGTATTTGCTAGCCATAACATAATGTGCCTCTTATGACCCAATACATAGAGATATCCCCTGTTGCTATCTTCGATCATTGTTGCATACATTAAATAGTCCAAGTCCAACTTAGACCACATAGCTTTATCCTCCATGAACTCGAATTGGTCATTATTGATCCCAAGTTGACATGCCATGAATGTGATCATGCCTCTAATGGGTATAAGCTGTGTTGCCTCTTGAAAGAGTTGTGGAATTGGTGAATTATGTTGGTCTTTAAATTCACCTTCCTTAGGATCACTACACGCCACATAATGTGAGGTCAGCCATGTTGAATGCCCCTGAATGTCTTGATTCACCAGCATTCAGTTCACGATCACTCAATGCAGATAGAAAAGTGTCATGTTGTGGATGTCGGAGGAGTTGGCAGATCTAGAAACATATGTGTCCTCCTTGGTGATCATCTTCTAGGATTTATGAGGTTGAAGTTGTTGTCTCATTACTCCAGCCACCCGCTAGATGACCATGTAGTCCTTGGGAGAGCGCGACAACCATCTGTTGAGTTGGTCTTCAGTGACCTGTTGGCTTTGGTTCAACAAGTAGAAATAGAGGACCTTATGATGTGCATCCTAAGGAGCCTCAAGTGTAGTGTAGAACTCATAGGTGAGTCTATAATATGTGTCACATTGTGTGTTTGCAAGGACATCAAGGCTGACAACTACTAGGTATCTATCAACTTGGACCTATATGCCATGTGAGATGAGGGTGATGGGGCATCATATATAGGTCCCACAAGCTTTTTTTGTCTTTGATCAACACTTCAAACTACTACTTTTACTTCATGTTATGAAATTTAGGATCAGGGAGGAAGCTCTAGCGGACATCATCGAGATATGGTCAGGGTCTGCGGGTCTAAGATGAGGTGTGTGATGAAGTCGATCATCGTAAGGATCTCAACCTCTCTAAGGAATCTCGAAGTTGGTCTCCTACTAACGAGGCTCGTTGCACTACCCCTCTTAATAGGTCTTCCTGGTGTCCTATTGCACTGTGTAGCCCCAGTTGTAGCATGATCTATAAAGCATTTTGCTAGAAACTTCTTCCACACCATCTGATTCACCACTACCACTATCTATAGGCATGGAAAAATAACATCTATAATTGGGCCAGATTCACGTAACTTGAACCCTACTAAAGTGGAATGTTGGGTCTCATCTTCATACACCGGTTCATGGTTTTCTTGGAGCGAGGTGGGTATAGGCCATCATGCCATGTTGGTAAAGATGAGCTCCCTTATCCCCTTCTTCCGATTACTGTCCTTTTAAACTTATTGAGAGAACTAAATTTTGAACAACATAAGGGAGAACTAAATTTTGAACAACACAGGGGAGAACCCAATCGGGTTGGCTATAAATGGTTGGGTCAGTTGGTCTATTTTTGTTGTTGTCGATCTTGAACCCAACCACTTTAAAGCAAATCCGGGTAGGTTGACTGCGGCCTTGAGGGACTGTCGGTATTGTACCTGACTGTGTCGGGATGGAAATGGGTGGGTTGGTGTTGTTGAATGTACCCCCTCCAGAACTGGACTCGACCATGTTCAGGTGGAAATAGTAAGGTTCAAGGTTTAGGAAATGTTGTTAGGTGGTGGCATGATTATAGTGGATCATGTTGGCAACAACATGGGTGTTTGCATAGTGTTATTATGCTTGGAGGAGGTGTGCTTCCGAAATATATGGTGGTGGGGTCGATTGATTCTCTCAATGTTGTTGTGTGAACACTGGAGGGTGGGGATGGTGTTGCTCTCACTGGTTTCTCGTTGGAGGTGATGGTGATGAGGGGTTGTTGGTGGGGGAGAAGTGGGGAGGAGGGCGACAGGGTAGGTAGTGGTAGTGCTTCTACTAGTTGGACATTCACTGACTCCTATCTACGGTTGTTGATGGTCGCAACCCGCCGGTGAAGGTTTCTAATGTGGTGAGCGTCAGTGGGTGATGGTGGCATTGTAAGGCCCCTGACCTTGCTTAGTGGTTGAATGTTATTGATTACCTTAATTAACTTCTTAAAACCTTAATATAATATTTTAATGTGCTTTTATATCATGTGACAAGCTTAAGTTTTAAGCTTGGTCCTGTTTGGACACTGTTGGAGCAAGTTATGCAATTGTATGCACATTTTGGAGTTTTCTACAATTTACCCATATCTGAGGTTTTTCTTGCAATTTGTCACAATATTAATGTTCCATACATGTTTTCATACCATGCTTGATATGGTTGTGTCTTGGGGCTCCTAGTTGCACCTTGGTTTGATGGTAACATCTCTCTTGGGTATGTTAGGGGTTTGCCCTCATGGATGAGCTACCTTGTGTGATGGAATTCAATGGTTCCCCTTTGTTTATTGGGATCCTATGGTGTTCAAATCTGTTAGTAGTTCCCTAAAGATTCTTATAGGTGTTAGAGTTTATGGTTTTCCCTCTTGGAGCTCCTAGGGTGGTGGTTCACTAAGTTAAGGTGCAAGCCGATGGTGAGTTAGGGTTTTCACCCTTGTGACCAAAGGGTCATGATCTGATGGTTAGCTGCTGTTGTAGGTTGATGGATGGCCTAAGATTCAACAAAAAATGGACTATAAGACTCCCACAACCTATGGAGCTGCTTCTTTGCATGGATGGGATGCTTAAAACCATGGACACTTGGCAAACATAGTTGGACACCTAAACCTTCTCTTCTCTCTCTTCCATAACCTTATATACCTCCCTCCTTGCTCCTAGACAAGCTCTTCAATCACCTAGATCTCTCCTTCTCATCCTTTATTTTTATATCTTCATCCTCCTTGGTTTGTAGGACAAGAAGGTGTCTGATATAGGAGAAGGTGGTCGATCTCCTTGCATGTGCAACTAGGGTTCAGATCTACCCTCTCTTGGAGTTGGCAGAGCTTCCTTTACTTGTTCTTGACCTCAGCAAGTAAGATACTTCTCATTCCCCTCTTTTTCCTTGTTTCTTACCTCCTTCTTCCTTCTACTTGGTTGTTTCCATGGTGTTCCATGGTGGATCATGATCTAGAGCTTAAAGATCACCTCTTTCTTCCACCTGTGATCTAGGGTTTGCACTCTTTCTTGGAAAAGCTTGCTTGGTCATTGGACTGCTAAGCTATGGTTTCCTTCTTCTTCTTCTCAATCAACCTTTATGTTTGTATCTTGTTCTTCTTCCTATAGGAAAGTTATATATCCTTGCATGTACATGATCTTGCTCTAAAATGAAGCTCTAAAGATGCAATCCTTGCTTATAGTTTGAGCTTAGATGGTAATTCTTGAGTAGTTATCTCCTTGGATGAGCTCTAAACCCTTGGTCGACGAACCTTACTTGGTAGGGTAATCTTTAGATCTTGTTTACATGTATCAAAACTATGGTTCATCATTCTCAAATGATGGCCTTTTTTTAGGATTTTAGTTTTGATCCTACTCCTAGTTTTGGAACTCAATGGTTATGTATAAGGTGTTGTTTTGGTTGCTTTTCTTGTATGACCGATGGTGCTGACTTAGCTTCTATCTGGACTCTTTCATGCTCAAAAAACAATGTTTTTTGTGCTTCTTCTAGTAGATAACTTGATGGTTTTCCTTTCTGTAACATCTTTTCAGTTTTACTTGGGGTTTTGAGTAATTTTCTACCTTGTACATAACTCGATGGTTTGCCTCTTGCTAGATTTGATGGTGATACATTAAGCTCTATTTTGACTTCTTTGGTTCTTAGTAATGGATGGTTTTTGTTCCATAGTTTGGCTTCAAATGATGGTTTCCTTTTTTTCCACAAATGATGGTTTATCCTTGGTTTTTGGATCCGTTTTTCCCACCTGTTGATAACAATTGATCACCACTTTGAGCCTAATTACCAATGGCCTTCCTCATCCATCAACCAATCGTTGTTCTGACTCTCAAACACAATGGTCCAATGACCTATGATTACTAGCTGATGTCTCTTCTCATTCAACACTCAACGATGTCAACCAATGGAGGTTCTGACTTCATGATTCGATGGTAGTCCTGCACATCACAACTGATGGTGGCACTGAACACCACAACTGATGGTGATGCATTTTGCTACAACTGATGGTGATGCATTTTGCTACAACTGATGGTGAATTGCTTTCCCACAACCAGTTGTTTTCTTTGTGTCAAAAACTGATGGTGCTTATCATATCTTCAATTGATGGCTTTGTTTGAGTGAGAAAATGATGGCTTGACTAGGTCTAGTAGGTGACTCTTCTAGGTCACAACTCGATGGTTCTCGAGGTGATTTCTTGAAGGTGTTTTCTTGTGTTACAACCAATGGTTTTACCTTCTCATATCCGGTGGTTTTGGGGGAAATTTTTATTGTATGATGGTTTTGGTTTTGATGGTGTACTACTAATGGTGATTCACCTTAATCATGTAGTCTTACCTTTGCTAACATATGAATGCAAACTTATAATAACCATAATGAGATAATGCAATGTTGATCTATCTTAACCTTGATATGCCAAACCCTAATACATGTAAGTGGAGATCTTTGTGCATACATAATCTAGATTTTGAACCTAACCTTAATATGATTCAATAATGGTGATTGATTGTAATTAGATTCCTTGATAACTTATATGGTGATGGAATATCCTCTCAATGTGGTTGTAACCCTAATGTGATATTATGTGAATATCTTATTACAATGTTATGCTAAACATGTGTATCGTAAGTATGGTGATATTTTATGGAACCTTTGGTAAGGAATGGAAAGATAATGATGCTCTTGTTGGTGATTATGGTGAAATGGTCTTAATGACCCTTGGGAATGGTGAATCACAATGGAGATGTTATCCTCTTCCTTACATGATAGGTATTTGTATCATATGGTGATGTGACAAGATTTATACCTCATGTGTTTTGTATCTTCTAGAGTTGCTCAATAATAATGCTTACTAGAAATGAATTAGGGTTTGTATGTCCACTTGTTTGATTCAGCCATACTTCACCCAATTGGCAATATCTAATCAATTGAAACCCTAATCATGTAATTTCCATAGCCATAGATCCATTTCAACATCTGGACTTACTGGATGGTGATACGAGTCTTGCTTAGGTAAAATTGGAGCACATACTGTTGAGTATGCGAGGTGCAAGTGACTATGTGTCCTTGTCATCTTAACCCCAGATGCTTTGAGGGTGGTTAAAGTCATACCTCAATATTAGAACGGTTGTGGTCGTGTCTCAGTGATTATATATGTGATGAGATTTTGAGGAAAACTATAGATGTATCTCAGTGGTAGGGTTTACCTTACTGTCTAGCATTGTGACATGTACCAAGGTGGGCTAGGTGTTTTCAGTTGACCATATGTCAGTGGTGGTAGTTTGACTTATATGACAATGCGGTGTTCACTCATACTGAGTGAGTATTTTGGTGAAGTTCTTAGGATTTTGGCTCTTCCTAGATCTTATATGACACTAATTTTGACTTAGTAGTGGTCAGATGGATTTGGGTTATACGACTCAAATCCTTAGGGCATAAATAAAAGACGTAATACAACGGTGTAGAATATCTGTTAGAATTGTACACAACACTTCACATTTGATGATGACCCAATTGACTCTTTTCATATAATAGGTGATGTATGATTCTCTAAGAGAAAATAGATATCTTTATGCTGATAGACTTGCTTACCATATTAGTTGTGCCTATGTTGTTAGATGTACTCATACTTCTAGCCATGGTTACATTTATAGACATGATTATGCTGATAGACATGCTTATACTACTAGTCATACTTATTGTTGATAGTTGTACTTATGTTGTTAGCTCTACTAATGATGTAGATATGCTTATCATGTTAAAGATGCTCCACTATTAGCTATGTTAATGATACTAGTTAGGATCATGATGATAGTTATGCTCTTGATATTAATCACACATGATATCTTGAGGATAATGTTAACTTTCATGTGTTAAACATTAAACTGTTCTAGCTATTTCATCTCCTTAATTTGTTTAGTTACATCATTTATGTAATCAATAAGTGTTGTTGAGAGTTACATCTCTCTATGGGACATGGGTATTAGCTTGTAGGTGGCCACATTCTTTTAGGTGATTAACAACAACAGACACTGACCCATGAAAGTGAGGAGGAGTTGTGATGATCGACCTTAGTGTAGGTTGTTAGATGTCTAGTGTGTCCTACAGTTGTCCTTGTACACTCAGGTTCAGAGGGGAAAGTTTGTATATGAGGTTTTAATTAACTAAAGTTTTTTGGGTAGCATTTTGATTCTTTTACATGTTGTATATGTGAAAACATCTTATGTGTATATATTATGGTGTGAAGTCATAGAGCACTTTGTAAAGATACTTAGCATGATATATGATTATATTATGTTTCTGGGATTTTGTGTAAATTTTATGAGCATGATGATAATGTTTAAATCAGTTTTAATTATCCCCTTTTTCTTCTATGTGTCTAATAGGTGACCGATCATGTTTTCTATTTGAGTAATCTCATTTACCATTTGGTGGTATAAGAGCACTAGGTTCGTTGAGTCTACAGATACATTAGAACTTAGGACTAGGATGATGACTAAGTAAAGAATATGACATATGAATGCATACTACCTAACCTCAGTACCTGGATTCCCTAGCCAGGTATTCAACTATTGAAGAAAAGGTAAGTATGGAACTCTTAGTTTGGTTTCTTTCTGATTACTCTGATCAAGTAGCTGGTTTGAAACAATCAAAAGAGCATAACAAATAAGAAATCATGGTGAAAATATCTTAACCCTACCATAAATAAAGGTGAGAATCACATCGTAACTCATAAATAGATTTGAACGTTTGGTAACTAAAGAAAAATGTACGACACCATGAAACCTATATTTGAATACAAGTAAGCTATAGAAGAGTTCTTGAAGCTGTATTTATAGAAGTTAATGAAGTAACAGGGGTAAATGTGTGCTAATGATATGATCAAAAGTATAAAATCCATGTAATAAGAAAAATCCTGAGATAAGTGTGATATGAGATGGCGAATAAGAATAATGACACATGGATAAAATAAACCTTAGTAAATCTCAGAGCAACCTGAATATGTAAGAAAGTGTAAAAATTATCATGATATGTAAAATAATTAATGAAGAGAATTTGATATATCATGAGCCTATCCCTTGGTAAGTGAGGAAGAAACAAGATAACATGAATGTACACTCACATAATAACAATGAATTTCAATAAGAAAGAGCAATGAAGTATAATAATCATGATAATTCCTATTCTGATCACAAGGAATCGAAATGAAAAAGGTAAAATGACACATAAAAAGTTGTAACTTATATGATGAAGGTAGAATCAGTAGCCCCTCCTTGCTAGGAACCCTATACAGTGTTGTTGTATTGTGGGAAGTGTGTTTTCCTTTGTGTTCTTTGTTTTTGTGGGAACATCTTTCAAGTGGATCTTATGGCACTTCATACACATGGATTTTTTTGTAATATGGATACCTTGTTATAGCATGTGGTTGTTATAGACCATGGTTCCAAGGTCATGATGCTTTGTGATGGGTAGCGTTTTTTAGCCTTCTGCGAGTTAGGAAGACTCCTCCTATACATTCTAAGTTGGTTATGATGACAGAGAAGTATATAAGATAGCTGTATGAGTTCCTTTTTGGCATATGAAGTGGATACCAAGGTTATGAGTCCTAACATCCAGGATATACCAGTAGCATGTGAGTTGAAGATGTTTATGAGGAAATTTTCCAGGTGTTTATTTTCCTGTGAGAGAGAGGGAGTTTGATGTTGAGGTCTACCTAGTGTTGTTTGGTAAGAAGAGTGAGTCCTTGATGCTTTACATGGGTTTCCAGAAGTTGAACAAGATCACAACAGGGAATGAGTAACCACTACTAAGGATATCTAATTTGATAATCAGTTGATAGGTGCTATAGTGTTCCTTCAGGTAGACCTAAGGTTGGGATATCATCAGATGAGATCATAGTGGATGACATAAATGGTATGGTCACTATGAGATCCTGGGTGTGTTGTTCAGACTAAGAAATTCATCAATGACATTTTATGCACTTAATGAATAGAGTGTGTAGGTCATGCCCACATGACTTGTTGCAAGTTTTGTAGATAGTATCTCAATGCACTTCAGATAATGGTCATGCGACATGGATGCCATCTTCAACAAGAGTGAGATCAGGGTTATGATATATCTTCAAATTTGGGATGTGAATCTAAGTAGGGTGAAGATAGTGTTGAAGTGGAAGCAGCCAGACATTGAATGGGACCTAAAGCTTCTTAAACCTAGTTAGAGATTGCAAGAAGCCCATTCTGAAAGTTAGCACAGTTGCTCTACCCCTAACAAGGTTGACTAGGAAAGTTGTTCCTTCTTTTATAGGTTGACAGGTGTTAGTGTTAGTGTTAGTGTTAGTGTTAGTGTTAGTGTTAGTGTTAGTGTTAGTGTTAGTGTCCACTTCTTCTCTAGATGTTGAAGGAGGAATTGACAAGTGTTCTAGTGTTAATGTTGCTAGAACAGAGGGAAGGATACATAACATTGCATAGAGCTTCAAGGAGTGGTTTTGGTTATGTTCTGATGCGATATATGGTCAATCAGGAAGTCATATTCGTCAACAGTTGTAGACAAGGCATAGTTATGCTCTTCAGTGTAACATGAACCAGGACATGCTAGCACTACATCAACGTAATGTTGAATGGTTGGAAGTATCTCAGTGGGAAAGATCTTGGACATATCTACAAGCCAAATTAACATTTCTATAATATGATAGAGAATTACAAGTGGAATATGCCATGATGTAGGACGTCAAACTATATTAGCATAATGGAGAGCAAGATAGCCTCCATAAGTCAGGTGATAAGACAATGTATGATTCTAAAACTAGATAAAGGCTCCAAATGTTGAGTGTTTGAGTGAGATAGTACATGAGGAGACTCATCTTTAACGCATATGATATATTATAATATGAAGAACATGCAATGGCAGCTAGCTATGGAACAGAATATGGCACACATAGGGTCAAGTGCATAGTTTCCAATTAGTCAATAAGAAACATTAGGAGCCTACAAGGATAAGGATACATTGGTAAATGAACATGACCTTAGATAGATGGATTGTTAAAAAAATCATGTCAAGGATTGGAGAATCTTTTAAGAATACATGTCCTACATTTCTTGACAGCTAAGGAATATTCACATGATTAATTGAGTAGATAGCACAACAACCAATAGAGAAGCAAAGACACGACACCTTGTAAAGTGCATAGGGAAAAAGATAAAACACAATTTCATGATCGATAAAAGCAAGTAATATGTAGATTTTGAGTGATGTGTTGATACAATAGACTACAGTGAAGAACATGGTGATTCAGCATCAGATGGGAGTAGTCTAGGATAAATAATTGGAGTTCCATTCAGAGGTACTACCAGAGTTACACACCTTTTACAACAGTTTCTATGTTCCATAACGAGGAAGTGTCACACCCCAATTTTCATAGCCAATTTAAAACATAGAATGGAGTTTCTCTAAATAATAAAAGTTGAGGGGTTTTGATGCAAAATCCCAATAATGGTTGTCCTTATATAAGAATAGGATAAGAAAACTTAATTTAAGACTCAATTTCATTTTTTCTCTCAAATGTGCATTATGTATATCTATTAACTCGTGATGATCCTATTTTCTTTTCTCTCTTCTCCAAAATGTCCTTAAAGCATAGGAGAGAGGTAAAGAAGTGATTATATGTCTTCTGAATGGATAAACAAAATATGTTTTGAAATTGTTACTCAAGGATTCTATATTAGGAACCTTTTTCAAAATTATCTCACCTTTTAAATGCATTTTAATTAAGATTAATAACCAATATATAAGTTATGGATCATAATGTGTACAAAAATGAATTCTAATTACAAAGGAATATTCTTGACCTTCTGAAGTGCCTACGGTCCAAATTTGAACTCATTTGACCCATGTTTGAACCTCCAAATTGAAATTGAAGGATTTGAATTTTGTTTGAACAAGATTTGAATACCAATTCATTTAATGCAAAGAATACCCCAAAGTTACAGATTTGATTAAATGTTGTGCATTACATTTATTTGTTTCCCTCATATACATGCTATCTGACAACTGATGTTTCATTTATATGTGATCTAACGATTGAGGAGTCATCCCCTTCCTCCCACTCTATCTGCAAAATGCGATGTGTTTGACAATGACCTTTTCCCAATCCATTATCCCCCATCTACACATCTCATCACGAGATTTCTTCTCCACCTGTTTCATCTCATCACCCTAAACCTGATTATCCCTCATTAAACCCCTCTCTCGCTCTATAGGAGAAACACCCATTTTAGGTCTTGACCCCCTCTCAACTGAAGGTAACAGACACCATCATAGAGCCTCCCCCAGCCATTTCAAGGATCCCAGAAGCACCTCCATCCCTCTCCATATCCTCCTCCTTACTCATATCTTCATTTAGTACCCTTAACAGCCATGACCTACTCAATCTACAACTCCGATGACCTTGTCTTTTCCTCAGATATCACTTCCTGCTTCCACATAATTGACGATCTAATGAGCATCCATAGACCCCCTTCTTCCTTTTTGCTTCGTTTGTTTCCCATGTGATCACCCCTATCATCGTGTCCTATAACTCATATTTGAGACCTTGCCGACGTTCGTTGCGGTACCCCTCTCATAGCCTTCTGATTACAGATGAACCTTCGATGTGTTCCACTCAACTATAAGATCTTTTTCTCAGCCTTAGTTGATGTTTCTTCGTCGAGATTTTTTGGTTTCCTCTCATAGACAGTTTTCCCCCTATTTTTGTTGTTTTCCAGCAAACCAGTGTATAACGGGTGTTCTTTGTGTTCGTGAGATGGTGCCTTGACTTCGTCTTGACCTGGCGAAACGTTCAACTTTTCTTATGTGTCCCTTTTTCTTAATGTTCCTACTCGGTCCCCTTCCTAATGTTGGCCATGGTGGTAACCATGGAGTAGTGCCTGCACTTTCACACCAGAGCTAGTGGGTTGGCTCATTGCATCTGCCATGATTTGGTGAACTCACCTGATGTCTTGGTATCTTGGAAGCTTTTGTATCGACGACTCTAGATCAAAGCCATGATGCTCCTACGAGCTGCTCGATCCATGGCTCGTGAAGGAGCAGGTTGGGAGACAATCCAGTTTTTCAAATGACTTAAGTAGACCTACACAATCAATAGAATAATTAATGTTGCAAGGGCAACAAGGGTAGTCTAGTTCCTATTTCTTTTTCTTTCATGAGTTCTGATAGGCAAGTCAAAATGACCAGTTTACCCCCAATATTTCAATTATGTGTAATGCATGCTATGTCCTTCTTGGTCTTTTCACATATTATTTACATCATATTAATTTTTGATTTAAATAAATATCAAACTATGGTTTTATTGAATTCTCATTGGTTAGTTTTCGAATATTCATAGTAAATCATAGGATGCTTAGAAAAATACAAATAAATATTCATTGGATGTTTTTTTAAAGGAATTTGATTTTAATGTTTTCAAGTCATGATTTGCCTTTTCATTTTGATGTTTTAGTTGAAACCCTAATTTGAATTATGAAACTCTAATTATGTACCATATATGATTAAGGTATCTAATACAACCTAGTTTCCTAAGTTAATGTTGTTGATTAGGGAGCCTAACCACAATGCACTCAAACCCTAATTCACCCTAATTGAACCTAAGATCAATACAAGGTATTCATTAATGATGTTTATGAATAGATGTTTATGCCTAATCAATAGAAAGGAAGTTTGACCAATATTTGACTTAAGGATCGGGAAGACTATCTTACGATCTATATTTCTCCAAGGTAAACATGTTTTGTTGTTGAGAACAAGTAATTATAATTTCTTGCATGTTAAGTACAAAGTTATTATTACATGTTTAATTTTTTAATCATGTTCACTCTATATTATTGCTTTATTATCGCTATATGTTATGTCCTATGGTTAAAATGTTCATTATGATTATGGTTTATGATTTATGACTCATGAAATCAATGTTAATGTTTAAGAGGGAGAAATCCTATCATTTTAAGTTCAAGAATCATGATTATGTTGATGTTAGCATCATGTTAATGGTCAAGCTAAATGGAACTAAGCTAGTCTTTATATGATCTCAAATCATGGACCTCAAGCGGTCGTCAAGGGCTTTCCTAGCATCAAGGGCTTTCCTATCAATCAAGGGGTTTCCTAGCAATCATGTTCTCCTAAGGGGGTTTTATAGAGGGATGCATACATTTACTATTTAGTTCTTAATGTTAATAATGATTCAAGAATGCTATTCAAGAAAGCTTATAGTCAATTCATGTCAACTTCTTTTACATGTCAGGTATACTTTATTTTTCTTATGTTATAATGTGCCAATACCATTTACTCATTTGTTGTTTTCCCCTTCGCATGGCTGGGGACATGATGTCCCCAGGAGTTGGAGCAAGCAAGGACTCAAGAAGAGAAAGCAAGGACTAGAAGACCTTCAAGAGCTAATTGGTGGGGTGCCATTGATACTAGGCAATCCTATAGTGTTTACTTTTATGAATAGTTTCCATGTTTAGAAATGTCTTAGACATGTTATAACACTCAATTGTAGTTTTCTATATAAAGAACAATGTATGAATCTCAATGGTGAATTATGTGTTTATTTTCTATGATTTCATAAATGTGACATCGCCCTTCAAGGTGAAAGCTTCACTTAGTTATGTTGAATATCATGAGGAGGGGTGTTTCATTAATGGTATCAGAGCCAAAAAATAGATGACCTCCAGAAATAAATTTGATTTAAATGTTCTAACCCTAGGATGAATATATGATATTAGGGTTTAGAGATAGGTTCTTAAAGAAAAGAATATACCATTACCTAGAATGAGTATATTTTCCACATTATAAGAGATAGACACGGTTGAGATAAATGTTTACCTAGTTAAGATCTCAAGTATCAACCTACCCTAGCTAATGAGATAACCTCCTCATTTTCATTATATATGTTCAGCTAATTGAGACTTGAAGAGGAATTTCATGAGCATGGGACCTTTTGTATACTTCACCTTTCTCACTAGTGTGTGTGGTATGGTACATGTGCATTAGAAAGTTAGTGAGAGGTAGCATCTTAAGATCCCACATCTTTGGGTATGTGCCCGATCACCACATATCTAGGAATGCAGGAAGCACGTGAAGACCTAAGAGAAGATAGTCACCTATGTCTAATGTTAGAAAGTTGTCAATTTTGAGGTAAGTGTCCTAAGTGTAAATATATGCTTGGTTTCAGAAAACCCAAAGTATGAGTTGTAGATATGAGGAGTAAGATAATAGCTAATTCATGCTCACATAGATAATGTACCAAACTTAAATGCCCTAGGTTACGTAACACTTTCCATGAAAAATTTTCAACATACATGAACATTTATGAAATACATCTCCTTTTATGCAAAATTTTAGTAATGATTTCATTAATTGAAGAAGTAACAAAACCCCTAAGATGGGTAATACCCTAGAAAATTTTGAGGACAAAATTTGTTCAAGGTGGGTAGAATTGTCACACCCCAATTTTCATAGACAATTTAAAACATAGATTGGAGTTTCTCAAAATAATAATAGTTGAGGGTTTTTAATGCAAAAGACCAATAATTGTTGTCTTTATATGAGAATAGGACAATAAAACTTAAATTAAGACTCAATTTCATTTTTTTATCAAACGGGCATCATGTATATCTATTAACTCATGATGATCCTTTTTTCTTTTCTCTCTCCTCCAAAATGACCTTAAAGCATAGGAAAGATGTTAAAGAAGTGACTATGTGTCTCTTGAATGGCTGAATAGAATATATTTAGAAATGGTGACTCAAGGATTCAATATTAGGATCCTTTTTTAAAATTATCTTCCCATTTAAATGCATTATAATTAAGATTAATACTCAAAATAGGAGTTATGGATCATTATGTGTACAAAAATGAATTATAATGACATAAGAATATTCTATACCTTCTAGAGTGCCTATGAACCAAATTTGAACTCATTTAACCAATGTTTGACCCTCCAAATCGAAATTGAAGGATTTGAATATAATTTGAATAAGATTTGAATAACAGTTCATTTAATGCAATGTATACCCTAAAGTTTCGAATTTGATTAAATATTCCACATTAAATTTATTTGTTTCCCTAATACACACATTATTAGACAAGTGATATTTGATTTATATGAGATCTAACAGTCGGGGAGTCATCCCTTTCCTCCCGCTCTGTCCGCAAAACGTGATGTGTTTCACAGTTACCTTTTCTCGATCTATTCTCCCCCATCAACGCATCTCATCATGAGATTTCTCCTCTACCAGTTTCGTCTCATCACCCCAAACTTGATGATCCCTCATTCATCCCCTCACTCGCTCTATAGGAGAAAAGCCCATTTTAGGGCTTCACCCCCTCTCAACCGGAGGTAACAAACACCATCATAGAGCTTCCCCCAACCATTTTAAGGATCCCAAAATCACTGTCGTACCTCTCCATCTCCTCCTCCTTGCTCAATTCTTCCTCCAGTACCCTCAGGAGCCTAGGCCTACTTATACTGCAACTCCAGCGACCTTAGCTTCATCTCAGCATTTACTACTTGCTTCCACTCAATTGATGATCCGATGAGCATAGATAGACCCTCTTCTTCCTTTTCTCTTTATCCATTTGTCCTACGATCACCCCTATCATCGTGACCTCACTGACATTCATCACGGTACCCCTGATAGCCCTCTGATTATGGGTAAACCTCTGATATGTTCCACTTGATTGTAGGATCATTTTCCCAGCCTCAGTTGATGTTTCTTCATTGATATTTCTTGGTTTCCTCTTTCAGATAGTTTTTGTTACAACCCCAATTTTTGGGTTCCTTTGGTGAGAAATGTAATTTCTCATATTGAAGATATTGGAACAAATAATGATATAATTTGTTTTGAATAAATGGATTTTGTTGATTGTTTTGTGGGATTTATTGGCTCTTGGGCCCAATAACAAGGAAATTCAATTAATAAATGAATAATTGAGTTTTTGAAGAAAAGAGAGATGTGGAAACCTCTAGAAGGCAAAAGAATATAATCCAAAGATGGATTTCGTGCCTCTTGGGTTCCTTGGGTTCCAAGGAGTCCAAAGTTGCAAAGGAAAGGGAATGAGAAAAAGAAATGATTAATTAAGTATTTCTTTATTAAGAAAGAAATTGAAATTAATGATGAAGTATGGAAAATAAGTATAATGGAGTTGTCCTTGATGGATTTTCGTATCCAAAGGATTCCTAATGATAAAAGGGATGCCAATGAGGAAAATAAAAAGAAAGATAAAGAGAAATCCTCGAAAAGAGATATTTTAATAAAGAAACGAATAAGATAATGAGAAATACTAGATATAAATGCATCTAGAAGGATAATGAATATCCACTAAAAAGGATTTCGAAATATTAGAGTGTCTTGGGGTCCAAGGGGCCCCAATGGAGAAAAGGAAAGAAAAATATATATATATTTTAATGTATAAAATATGACTTATAAGTCTTTGACTTACATATGAAGAAATATGGGTTTTCCTTTCTCTTTTTGGACTCAACTTCGTACAATGGTAGATTAAGTCTTTATAGACTTTCCCTTAAAATTTGGGATCAAAACAATAAACGATTTGGGAGATATGAAATTTGTACGTTTTCATAAAGTAAGAGAGATCAAATAAATATCATGATTCGGTTTTAATTCCTATTCTTTTATGGGGCCCGACAGCCGTTGGATTTGGATCCAATAGTGGCTTCACTTTGCCTAAATAAGGAAAAGAAGAACAGACTCACATTTCGGGGCTAGATTCCTTGCAAAGCAACAATAGAGCACCAATGAGACCGTTTCCATTGCGGCTAGTATCCCTTTCCGAGTAGATTGAGACTGGGTTTGGATACTTTTGGAGCAAGGTTCCCCAAAGTCCCAATGGAGTCAGACTCCATGGTTGTAGACTACGGGAATTGCCTATATAAGGGGCTGAGCCCCTGTTTGCAAGGAAAAGAGACCTTAGAACGCTTTGCCGGGGTCAGGGGTATCTTTTCCTATTGACACCTTGTTTTCGCAGCTTCCCTCGCTACCTGGTCTTCTCCCAGTCCGCCATGGACCTGTCCTCCCATCGCAAGTGATCTAGAGGCTATCGCAGGCCAACCTGGACCGATCCCTAGATCTGGTGGGGTGGGTTGAAGGAGGCGCAACCCTTGCTCGCCGACCGGGAGCACTGATGCCCAAGGTCAACTCGCCACTGACTCTGAAAGACTCTGCTCGGAGCAGTCGCGAGGAAGATGAGGCGCAGTGAGTGACGCTTCTGCCCAGATCGCGTGAGAAGCATAACCATGGGGAATAAGGGTAAAATAGGAAAAAATGCTCAACCTAGTGCCTGCTCGCGGGGAAAAGAAAGAAAAGGCCGTGGCGCCGACGTGGCGCTCAGTCATTGGTCCATCAGGTAGATATTTTGCAATTTCATAACTAAATATTGGAAGCTCTAATGAAGATAAGTTATACATGAAAGTTGCACAGAAAAGTACAAGGAATCCAATAAAAATATTTTTACTGACTAGTTTTGCTTCTAGTTCGAAAACTACACAAAGTTAGTAACTTTAATGTTATAAGTGTAATCAAAACCCTAGATGTTGATTAGGGATGATATCAATTACTTAAGTTGGTATTATGAATCAACACTTACCCTTTTGGCATAAAATGGATAATATGAATCCGATTTGAGTTAAAAACCCATGATTTGCTTAATTAGGGTGCTATGGCTAAGAAAGTGCAATAATGGGCCTAAAAGCCCTAATGTTGAGTAATATGACTTTAATGACTTCTATTTCGAGAATATGAATATCTTAAATAGAGATATATTGATATGAAGTTTAATTAAGAAGCCGTGGAATAGATAACTTAAAGAGATGATGTTTTAAAAAGGATGTTTTAAAGTCTCATGAGAGTGAAGATATACTTGAAAACCTAGAAACCTTAATTTAGGTGTTTATGACTTTAATAAGCTATGTTTTGAAATCTTATATATAAGATGAAGTTAGAACTAATCGTAAGCCAGATTGGTAATAAAGAGGCTTAGATCTGAATGACTAAGTAATTAGGGCTTTGGAATATGGAAATAGTATTTTAGGGTTTAGTTGACCTAAAAGGTAAAGGTTAAAAGATGAATATAAAGAACGTTAAGGGAAAACCCTAATTTGACTTAGGCACACCCTAAGAGGGAATTCCAATTCCATAAAGTAAGTGCCTAATGAACATATGAATAATTAGATTGCACATGTTTTCCAGGTTTCTGGTTGTTCCCGTTTGATTGGGGTGATTGGTTGCCTGGCTTGGTTGGTTGTTTTAATGGATATTCGGCTTACAATCCTTGAGGCTGCCAAATCAGGTATGTGGTTAATTATGAATAACCGCCTTAGTTTCCTAAGGATTGTTCCGGATGGTTAATCACATTGAATGCAAATTATCAGTTTGGGATGTTCATATTTGCAAACTATAAAGTCACTATGATTATCACATTAATAATAGAAGTATGGATTCTCGCACCTACATGCCACCCTGATGGATGATGCCAAAGGTCAGGCCCAGATGGGTAGACCAATGGACACCTTGAGTGGTAACCCCAGGCACCAAGCTCGGGAATGAGAAAGTGGCCTATGATATTACATGACTAGTGGGCACCATGAGTGGTGACCCCCAGGCACCAAGCTCGGGATTGAGAAGGTGGCCTTAAGTCATTGGCAAAGGAAACCCTAAGGTGGGTATGCCAGGGTTAGGGCAAAAGAGGTGGAGAATGTCATACTAAAAAGTGTAAATTGGCTTGCTAATTAACTTGATTGTGATAATTAGATTGTTATCCTTATGTGCAAATTTTTGGCTGTCCCCACATACCAGTATATTTCGATATACTGACCGACGTTTTGTTTGTCGGCGTTTTAGGAACAACAATTGAAAGAACAAACAGTAAAGTGGCACATTGTGAAAGTAAAACATAAAGTGCAAGGAGGATTAGTTAGAGTAGATTCAAGCTTGGATAGATAGATTCCCAAAGTTTTAAAAGGTAAGAAAAGTTTTAATTTTATACCAAATTCCAGTTAGTTAGTAGAATTTCATAATTGTTATTGATTATTTTTTGAACCTTTGATCCTGTTAATTGAATAACGGCTCTGACCTTCGAGTCTCCCTTAATTGGGGGTTACCGGGAGGCGGGGTCGTTACAATTGGTATCAGAGCATAGGTTCCTCAATTAATCTTTAATAATTATTAAATTTTACAAATTCTATAGAAATCAAGGGAGTTATTAGAGGATTGTCTGAAAGACTGAGGTGTCTAGAAAAGGATCACGTCCGGGGGCTGGCAATATTTTCCTCCGCACCGCTAATCAGAATACGAGGACTCCCGGATTGTGTGACTGCCTGGCCAAAGTCATAGGGTAAGAATCGAAATAAGATACCTTTAGGACTCTCTCATCTTGTTCATCCCTTCCCAACTCAAATTCTATTAAGGACCTTAAGGAATAGGGTTTTCTCTCTTTTCCTTACCCTCTTGAGGTATGGGTAAGGTTGATAAGGATTAAGGAATCCTCCATCAAATTAATAAAAAGCATGTAAATAAGATGTCATGCACATAAGCTTAATAGAGTAAGCGTAAAGGAATATATACATGCTTAGATCGTATGACATGAGTTGTCAGGAGAGATCTGAGGATAGACCTCCTTGGCAGGAGGATGTGTAAAGAGAGTTAGTCTTGGAGGTAGAGACCTTCATTAAAGGTAGAGACCTAGCACATCCTTTGAGGATGATGTTAACCCTAACCCTAAGTGAAGAGAGAGAGATGACATGATGTCATGGTTGACTGAGCGTTTGGTTGGACATGCCTTTGGGATGCCATAAGAGGTTAGATGACCTAGTACCTTTGGCAACCCAACCCTGGAGAGGGTCATGCATGCTAGAGTGAAGGATAACTCCTTCATGGATGAGGATAGAGGAGAACCTATAGAAACCCTATGGGCTTATGCAGGTAGGGTATAGCTCGCACCCAGAGTGTGTTAGTAGTGTTGACAGTTGAA
Organism: Alisma plantago-aquatica; assembly: GCA_963693085.1. Lineage (NCBI taxonomy): Eukaryota > Viridiplantae > Streptophyta > Magnoliopsida > Alismatales > Alismataceae > Alisma > Alisma plantago-aquatica. Next base: position 1,476,733,182 of record OY856410.1, read on the forward strand.
TGAAACCCTAGACAAGGGATCATGATGGATGGCTTATGAGATAAGCATAAAGGGTTATGGATGACCATGAGCAAACATAAGTCCGAACATAGTTTTCACCTATGTAGAGGTATGCTTGTGAGCTTAATCCTTCATGGAGAAAGAACCTCTAGTAGTAAAGCTGGATGTGGAGTCAGCTCTATAGAGAGAAAGCAGGAAGGTTGAAAGCCTAAAACCCCAATATTTGAGGAACAGAGTTGAGGATGATGATAGTGGTAGCCTCGTGTTTGATCCATGGAGATCAAGGATATCTTGGTGGCCTTTAGAGGAACCGAACCCTAGAGAGATGATGATGTTTTTGGTACTTGTGTGCCTATGGTATAGGAGGTTACCTGCTGTAATAAAACAAAGACTACCTTAGACCCCGTGGAGGTTTAAGTAACCAGTGGTGAGGCTTTATACCTAGTTGGTTGCCTTGGAAGAGGACTCAACCCTGAAGCGTTGCTCGAGTAGAAAGATCATGGAGGTACATGACATACCTTGGACATGCTTGATTCGTGGTTAAGAGGTTGAGCATGTAGTTGGATACCCAAAGGAGAACCTAGGGTTCCTAGGCCTAAGAGGGGAAGCAATGTATCCAATGCTCATGATGAGATTTGAGTCTCTATAGTTTCGAGCATGGTACTCCTCATGTGTAGAGGTAAAGGAAATCCCTTACGTTAAGGGTATGTTTGATGAACCCCTCACAACTAAGTTGATGTAATGTTGAGGATGAAAACAAGTGCGACCTAGCATGATTTTGTAGGTACGCTTGTGCCTTAGTAGTTGTTGGTTTAAGCATGCTCATATGGATGTAAACCCCAAGAATGATTGTGACCTTTGTTAAAAAGGTGTAGTTTCCTCCCATCCTGGGAGAGCGACCCTTTGGTAGGGAGTTTACCAGTTTGGTTGGTTTTGAGGTAACCTAAGGAGGTTTCGTAGGATCTTGAGAAACTAAGTGAAGAGTACATGGCACGAGAATGAACCTATAGACCCATAGATAACCATCTCTATGTGCATATGGATGTGTTACCATGGAGGTAACCGGTATAGGGCTCAACCAAGGTAGACAGGTCGCCATGACCCTTATGAAAGGATAAAAGACAGCCCAAGAATGCAGAGAGAGATGATGAAGGATTAGGTAGGGTTCTGACTTGAACATGTACTATGATAGAATCCTAAGTCTATCCAAGGGTCAGGTAGGGATAAGACCGATGAAAGACGGAGTTGCCTAATTCCCTAGTTGCACATGACCATAGAGTCGGGAGGTAACAACTATCATTGTTTGAGGGCCATGGGTTAGGAGATTGATCACCTTCATGAACTCATGGGACCCAAAGGGCAGATGAGTAAGGCACTCTCTGGATGCATAAGGGAAGAGGGATGACCCCAAAAGTGTCGACACCCTATAGACCTAGAGGAGATGACCAAGGATTGTGTGGTGACCCAAGTAGGTTTCAGATCAGTTTTCCATGGAAGAAATTTTTGATATCATGATGTTTGTGATGTGGAGACATGAATTGCACGTTTCAACTTAGATTTGAAGGTGTACTGGCAAGGTGGGATGTACCATCTCTACTCCTAGAATGGGAAGAACTCTGTATTTGGACGGCCGCCAAATGCTTATTTCTTCTTATTATGGGAGTGAGAGATAAGACAGTACGCATGCCTTACACCAAGGATAAAAGATGATGGAAGTTGGAATGTTGCTATGAGGTATGAGGATAGAGATAATAACATACCCTTATGGAGTGAATGATACATGGATGGTTTACAAATAGTAATAGAAATAAGGATGTTTTTAGCAGAAGCTATGTGGAATTTGCAAGTTAACCAACTTCGAGTTCGATCACAGTGAGGATGAGCTCAGATCTTCTTGATGAAGATATACTTAGAGTTTGAGATGAGATGATAAGTATAATACATGGAGGTGTATGTTACCTAACACTTAAGGATGAGAGGTGGTAATGAATTCTCTGGTTGAGATCTAGCTGCCTAGTTTAGTTAGAGGCTAGAAGAAGTTGAGGTTGTTTGGCTAACCCTAAGTTTGGAAAGAAGATGTGTTTTGGCTAATACTCAGATGTAATAAGATATGTTGAACAAGTTAATGGTTGTTTGGGTAGCCAGTTTAATCCTTGATGTAATAAAAGGATGATGATTGAACCTCAGATACACTTCCTTGGATAGGAAGGTAATAAAACCCTTTTGAGAGTGGTTTTGGGTTTCTGAGGTATCAAGCTTGAGGAATCATAACAATACAGGAGGTCATGATGTACCTTGATACTAAAAAGATAGTAAGTGATGGTAGTACTCTAGATGCTTAAAACAAAGTTGCATGTAGGATGTGGCCATGCAAGCTAGGAGGTGAAGGATGAATACCATTAACCCAGTGCATGGATATAAAGTATAAAGAGTTCCCGAGAGGGAATGGGAGTTCATCACTATGGATGTTGTGAGTCTCCCCTTGACCCAGAAGGTCAAGATGCAATGTGGGTTATGGTAGATCGCCTTACCTAGATGACATGAGAAAGGAAGAGTTCTGTCAAGGGACATATCTGGTTGAACTACATATAAAAAGAGATGGTTCAACTACACCATGATGCGAGTTCAAAAGTTCTTGGGTATGACCAAGGTTCACTTCCATGAGGTGGGAGTGGATACATGAAGAACTCGATGATAGTACAGTTTATCACCCCATACTAATGGACAATATGATCCAGACTAGAGGGTCTGATGAGAGCATGTGTGCTCATTCAAGGTGATACATAGAGACTGTTCTTAAGATGTGATGTTAACCACCATAGCCTTTATCGGGATGCAAGAAGTTCTATAGGGAGGTTGTGTCAGTCACCACTTCATTATGATGATGTTGGTGAAGGAGGCCTTGCGAAGATCAGAAAAGAACCACAAGTGTGTGCAGATGAAGTCGCTTTGATTGTGCAATGGCTGAGATAGAGCCCAGTGGTAACATGAGTCACGAGCTGATGCAAAGCAGACTGATATGCAGTTCATTGTGGGAGAATATGTGATGTGAAAATCCAACCCCTCTAAGCTATAGATGAGAAAGCTGAGTCCCCGATATATGGGTCCATTTGAGATGGATTGGTTGAGATGGTTGTGTTAACCTTACCCCTCAGGATAAAATGATGTGTTGCATGAGTCCGATCTAGAGAACTATGTGAGGTACCCAAGCCAGGTGTTGTGCCCTGAACCCATTCAACATTTGAAAGGCTGAAAAGTCCTGAGTCACCTATGAGGGTACGATATACCAAGGTAAGAAAGAACTCATATGGAAGAAAATGAGATAATGAAGGTTCTTGGGAAACACCATGGAAAGGGTGAAGCCACATGGGAGCCCTGATGGGCAAAAGAAGACTTATCCTGTTTGTTTGTTTGCTTGCTTGATGGAATTTTGAGGGCAAAATTCACATAAGAGGGGAAGGATGTTACAACCCCAATTTTTGGGTTCCTTTGGTGAGAAATGTAATTTCTCATATTGAAGATATTGGGACAAATAATGATATAATTTGTTTTGAATAAATGGATTTTGTTGATTGTTTTGTGGGCTTTATTGGCTCTTGGGCCCAATAACAAGGAAATTCAATTAATAAATGAATAATTGAGTTTTTGAAGAAAAGAGAGATGTGGAAACCTCTAGAAGGCAAAAGAATATAATACAAAGATGGATTTCGTGCCTCTTGGGTTCCTTGGGTTCCAAGGAGTCCAAAGTTGCAAAGGAAAGGTAATAAGAAAAAGAAATGATTAATTAAGTATTTCTTTATTAAGAAAGAAATTGAAATTAATGATGAAGTATGGAAAATAAGTATAATGGAGTTGTCCTTGATGGATTTTCATATCCAAAGGATTCCTAATGATAAAAGGGATGCCACTGAGGAAAATAAAAAGAAAGATAAAGAGCAATCCTCGAAAAGAGATATTTTAATAAAGAAACGAATAAGATAATGAGAAATACTGGATATATATGCATCTAGAAGGATAATGAATATCCACTAAAAAGGATTTCGAAATATTAGAGTTTCTTGGGGTCCAAGGGGCCCCAATGGAGAAAAGGAAAGAAAAATATATATATATATATACATATTTCAATGTATAAAATATGACTTATAAATATTTGACTTACATATGAAGAAATATGGGTTTTCCTTTCTCATTTTGGACTCAAACTTCGTACAATGGTAGATTAAGTCTTTATAGACTTTCCCTTAAAATTTGGGATCAAAACAATAAACGATTTGGGAGATATGAATTTTGTACGTTTTCATAAAGTAAGAGGGATCAAATAAATATCACGATTCAGTTTTAATTCCTATTCTTTTATGGGGCCCGACTGCCGTTGGATTTGGATCCAACAGGGGCTGCACTTCGCCTAAATAAGGAAAAGAAGAACAGACTCACATTTCAGGGCTAGATTCCTTGCAAAGCAACAATAGAGCACCAATGAGACCGTTTCCATTGCAGCTAGTATCCCTTTCCGAGTAGATTGAGCCTGGGTTTGGATACTTTTGGAGCAAGGTTCCCCAAAGTCCCAATGGAGTCAGACTCCATGGCTGTAGACTACGGGAATTGCCTATATAAGGGGCTAAGCCCCTGTTTGCAAGGAAAAGAGACCTTAGAACGCTTTTCTGGGGTCAGGGGTATCTTTTCCTATTGACGCCTTGTTTTCCCAGTTTCCCTCGCTACCTGGTCTTCTCCTAGTCCGCGATGGACCTGTCCTCCCATCGCCAGTGATCTAGAGGCCATCGCATGCCAACCTGGACCGATCCCTAGATCCGATGGGGTGGGTTGAAGGAGGCGCAGCCCTTGCTCGCCGACCGGGAGCACCGATGCCCAAGGTCAACTCGCCGTTGACTCTCTAGGACTCTGCTCGGAGCTTTCGCGAGGAAGAAGATGACGCGCATCGAGTGACGCTTCTGCCCAGATCGCGTGAGAAGCATAACCATGGGGCATAAGGGTAAAAAAGGAAAAAATTCTCAAACCAGTGCCTACTCGTGGGGAAAAGAAAGAAAAGGTCGTGGCGCCGACGTGGCGCTCAGTCATTGGTCCATCAGGTAGATATTTTGCAATTTCATAAATAAATATTGGTAGCTCTCATGAAAATAAGTTATACATGAAAGTTGCACAGAAAAGTACAAGGAATCCAATAAAAATATTTTTACTGACTAGTTTTGCTTCTAGTTCGAAAACTACACAAAGTTAGTAACTTTAATGTTATAAGTGTAATCAAAACCCTAGATGTTGATTAGGGATGATATCAATTACTTAAGTTGGTATTATGAATCAACATTTACCCTTTTGGCATAAAATGGATAATATGAATCTGATTTGAGTTAAAAACCCATGATTTGCTTAATTAGGGTGCTATGGCTAAGAAAGTTCAATAATGGGCCTAAAAGCCCTAATGTTGAGTAATATGACTTTAATGACTTCTATTTCGAGAATATGAATATCTTAAATAGAGATATATTGATATGAAGTTTAATTAAGAAGCCTTGGAATAGACAACTTAAAGAGATGAAGTTTTAAAAAGGATGTTTTAAAGTCTCATGAGAGTGAAGATATACTTGAAAACCTAGAAACCTTAATTTAGCTGTTTATGACTTTAATAAGCTATGTTTTGAAATCTTATATATAAGATGAAGTTAGAACTAATCATAAGCCAGATTGGTAATAAAGAGGCTTAGATATGAATGACTAAGTAATTAGGGCTTTGGAATATGGAAATAGTATTTTAGGGTTTACTTGACCTAAAAGGTAAAGGTTAAAAGACGAATATAAAGATCGTTAAGGGAAAACCCTAATTCGACTTAGGCACACCCTAAGAGGGGATTCCAATTCCATAAATTAAGTGCCTAATGAACATATGAATAATTAGATTGCACATGTTTTCCAGGTTTCTTGTTTTGCCTGATTGATTGGGGTGATTGGTTGCCTGGCTTGGTTGGTTGTTTTAATGGATATTCGGCTTACAATCCTTGAGGCTGCCAAATCAGGTATGTGGTTAATTATGAATAACCGCCTTAGTTTCCCTACGATTTTTCCGGATGGTTAATCACATTGAATGCAGATTATCAGTTTGGTATGTTCATACTTGCAAACTATAAAGTCACTATGATTATCACATTAATAATAGAAGTATGGATTCTCGCACCTACATGCCACCCTGATGGATGATGCCAAAGGTCAGGCCCAGATGGGTAGACCAATGGACACCTTGAGTGGTAACCCCAAGCACCAAGCTCGGGAATGAGAAGGTGGCCTATGATATTGCATGACTAGTGGGCACCATGAGTGGTGACCCCCAGGCACCAAGCTCGGGATTGAGAAGGTGGCCTTAAGTCATTGGCAAAGGAAACCCTAAGGTGGGTATGCCATGGTTAGGGCAAAAGTGGTGGAGAATGTCATACTAAAAAGTGTAAATTGGCTTGCTAATTAACTTGATTGTGATAATTAGATTGTTATCCTTATGTGCAAATTTTTGGCTGTCCCCACATACCAGTATATTTCGATATACTGACCAACGTTTTGTTTTTCGGCGTTTTAGGAACAACAATTGAAAGAACAAATAGTAAAGTGGCACATTGTGAAAGTAAAACATAAAGTGCAAGGAGGATTAGTTAGAGTAGATTCAAGCTTGGATAGATAGATTCCCAAAGTTTTCAAAGGTAAGTAAAGTTTTAATTTTATACCAAATTCCAGTTAGTTAGTAGAATTTCATAATTGTTATTGATTATTTGTCGAACCTTTGATCCTGTTAATTAAATAACAGTTCTGACCTTCGGGTCTCCCTTAATTGGGGGTTACCGGGAGGCGGGGTCGTTACAGTTTTCCACCTATTTTCATTGTTTTCCAGTAAACTAGTGTACAATAGGTGTGCTTCGTGTTCATGAGATGGTGACCTAGATATGCATGCATATTATCTTATGTGTCCCTTTTCCCGATGTTCCTACCCTATCCCCTTTTGGTTGTTGGTCATGGTGGTAAAAATGGAGTTGCACCTCCAGTCCACACCAGATCTAGTGGGTTGAATCGGTGTGTCCACCATGATTTGGCGAAGTCCCCTGATGTCTTGCTATCTCAAAAGATCTTGTGTCGAAGACTCTAGATCAAAGCCAAGATGCTCATGCGAGATGCTCGATCCATGGCTCATAAAGGAGCAGGCTGAGAGACAGTCTAGGCCTTCAAATGACCTAAGTAGCCCTGCATGATCAATAGAATAATTAATATTGCAAGGGCAATAAGGATCTTTCGGTTCCTATATCTTTTTCTTTCGTGAGTTTTAATAGACAAGTTTAAATGACAAGTTTACCTCCACTTTTTCAATTATATGTAACGCATGCTATGTCCTTCTCCATCTTTTCACATATCATTTACATCATATTAGTATTTTATTTAAATAAATGTCACACTATGATTTTATTGAATACTCATTGGTTAATTTGCAAATATTCATAGTAAATCATAGGATGCTCAGAAAAATATGAATAAATAGTCATTGGAAAAGGTTTTTTGAGAGGAATTTAATTTTAAGGTTTCCAAGTCATGATTTGGATTTTCATTTTGATGTTTTAGTTGAAACCCTAATTTGAATTATGAAACCCAAATTATGTACCATATATGATTAAGGTGATCTAATCCAACCTATTTTTCCTAAGTTAATGATGTTGATTGGGGAGTTTAACCCCAATGCACTCAAACCCTAATTCACCCCAATTCAACCTAAGATCAATACAAGGTATTGATTAATGATGTTTATGAATAGGTTTTTAGAGCTTTATCAAGACAAGAGGAAGTTTGACCTAGTATTTAGTCAAGGATTGGGAAGACTATTTTAGGATCTAGATTGCTCCAAGGTAAATGGATCATGTTGTTGAGTATAAGTAATTATGATTGCTTGAATGTTAAGTACAAAGTAGACATTATTATTGCAAGTCTAATGTTTTAATCATGTTTACTCTATATCATTGCTTGATAATTTCTATATGTAATGTCCTATGGTTAAAATCTTCATTATGATTAAGGTTTATGATATATGACTCATGAAATCAATATTAATGTTTAAGAGGGGGAAATCCCATCATGTTAGGACATCATTTTAAGAGGGAGAAATCCCATCATGTTAAGCTTAAAAAATCATGATTGTGTTAATGTTAATGTCATGTTAATGATCAAGTTAAATGGAATTGAACTAGTCTTTATATGCTCCTGACTCATGGACCTGAAGGGGTTGTCAAGGGCTTTCCTAGCAATCAAGCACTTTCCTAGCAATCATGTGCTCCTAAGGAGGCATTATAGAGGGATGCATACATTTAATATTAAATTCTTCATGTTAATAATGATTCAAGAATGTTATTCAAGAAATCTTATAGTCTACTCATGTCAACATTTTCTTACATGTCAAGTATACTTTATTTTTCTTATGTTATAATTTGCCTGTACCATTTGTTGATGTGTTGTTTTTCCCCTTTGCATGGCTGGGGACGTGATTTCCCTAGGAGTTGGAGCAAGTAAGGACTCAAGAACATCAAGCAAGGACTACAATACATTTAAGAGATAGCTGTTGGGGGTGTCATTCATACTAGGTGATCCAATCATGTTTACATCTATGCATGGTTTCCATGTTTAGAAATGTGTAGACATGTTATAACACTCAATTGTAATTTCCTATTCAAAGAACAATGTATGAATCTCAGTGGTGAATTATGTGTTTATTTGCTATAATTTCATAAATGTGACATACCCCTTCAAGGTGAAAGCTTCGACTAATTTATGTTGAATACCTTGATGGGTGTTATAGGAAGTGTCACCTTAGTACATGACAAGTGATACCGATAATGGAGGTGGATTTTGAAGAGAATGTTTTCAAGATGGAGGTTTCCATGTACACCCAAGATGACACATATAGGAGTTGAGGTAGAAGATCGTGACCTCTATGAGAGTGTTGTGACATCACTCTGTCATGGAAGTGACTGTGTGGACGTTAGTGGAAATGGTGCATAGGAGGTACCCATCTTTGTTTACCTTGTATTTTAGGAGTGAAATCCATGTTAGGGTTTTATGGTTGTAAGCCTCCAGATCTTGCTTAATGGTTGAATGTTCTTTCTTACCTTAATTAATTGTTAAAACCTTAATCTAATCTTGTGACGTGCTTGTATTTCATGTGACAATCTTAAGTTTCAAGTTTGGTCCAATTCGGACAATGTTGGAGCAAGTTATACAATTTTGTGCACGTATTGGAGTTTTCTACAATTTACCCATATCTGAGGTTTTTCTTGCAATTTGTCACATAATTTATCCTCTTTACATGTTTTCATAAAATTCTTCAGTTTTTTGTTGCTAGGGGCACCTAGATTCACCTTAGTTTGATGGTGACATCTCTCTAGGGTAAGTTAGGGTTTTACCCTCATGAATGAGCTACCTTGTATGGTGGAACTCGATGATTCCCCTTTGTTTGTTGGGATCCGATGGTGTTTGGATCCAATGGTGGTTCCTTGAAGGTTCCTAGAGCTGTTAGGGTTGATGGTTTTCCCTCTTGGAGCTCCTTGGGTTGGTGGTTCACCAAGTGAAGGTGCAAACTGATGGTGACTTAGAGTTTTCTCCCTTGTGACCAAAGGATCATGATCTGTTGATTAGCCTGCTATTGTCAGTTGATGTCTAGCCTGGTATTCAACCAACAATGTTCTATAAGACTTCCAAAACTAATGGAGCTTCTTCTTTGCATGGATGGGATGCTTAAGACGATGGATACTTGGCAAACATAGTTGGACTCGCAAACCTTCTCTTCTCTCTCTCTCTCTCCCATAACCTTATATACCTCCCTCCTTGTTCCCAAATGAGGTATTTAGTCACCTACCTCTATTTTTATTATTCTTTCTATTTATATCTTCATCCTCCTTATCTTGGTGGAGAAGAATTACCCAAGATAGGAGAAGGTGGTCGATCTGCATGCATGTTCAGCTAGGGTTCAGATCTACCATATCTTGGGGCTGGAGTAGCTTCCTTTTGTTGTTCTTGACCTACGGAAGTAACCTGCCTATCCTTCCTTTCATGTTCCATGGTGGAGAATTATCTATATCTTAAAGATCACCTCTTCTTTTCTCCTTTAATCTAGGGTTTTCTCTCTTTCTTGGAGAAGAAGCTTGCTTGGTCGTGTTTAGTGCTAAGCTAGGGTTTCCTTCTTCTTGTGCTCAAGCTGCCATGATGTTTGCAGGTTGTTCTTCCTAGAGGCAGGTTATATACCTTTCTCCACATTTTTTTCTTATTTATAGCTTTCATGTACATGATATTACTCTAAAATGAAGTTCAAAGTATAAAGATGCAAGCCTTGATTAGGGTTTGAGCTTAGTTAGTAATTCTTGAGTAGTTTTCTCCTTGGATGAACCCTAAACCCTTGGTGCAGGACCCTTCCTTGGTATGGGAATCTTTAGATCTTGTTTACATAAATCAAACTATCATTCTTCCCTCTCAAATGATCTTCTTATTTTAGGGTTTTAGTGTTGATCTTAATCCTGATTTTGGAACTCGATGGTTATGTATGTGGTGTTAATTTAGTTGCTTTTCTTGTACAACCGATGGTGCTAACTTGGATTATGTTTGCACTATTTCATGCCCAATAAAATATGTTTTTTGTGATTTTTCTAGTAGAGAACTCGATGGTTATCCTTTTGCTGACATCTAGTGGGTTTTAATTGGGGTTTTGAGATGTTTTCTACCTTGTATATAAATAGATGGTTTGCCTCTTGCTAGAACTGATGGTCCTACCTTTGGTTCTTTTTTGTCTTATTTGGTGCTCAAGAATTGATTGTTTTGGTTCCGAAGTGTGGATCCAAATGATATTTTCCTTTTCCTTCACAATTGATGTTTTATCCTTGATATTTGGATCAGTTTTTCCCACCTGTTCATAACAACTGATGGCCTCATTAAGTCTAATAATTAATGGCCCTTCTGGTCCATCAACTAATGGTTGTTCTGACTCTCAAAATCGATAGTCCAATGACCTATGATCACCAAGAAATGGCACTTCTAGTTCAACACTCGATGGTGTCGACCAAAGGAGCATCTGACTCCATCATCTGATTGGTGGCCATGCACACCACAGTCGATGTGGAACTGAAACCACAAAAGATGGTGATCCATTGGGATACAACCAATTGTGGGTTGCATTCCCACAACTGACGATTTTATTTGAGTCAAAAAACTGATGGTGCTTATCATATCATCAATCGATGGCTTTCTTTGAGTGAGAAAATGATGGCTTCACTAGGTCTAGTAGGTGACTCTTCTAGGTCACAACTCGATGGTTCTCTATGTGGTTTGTTCAAGGTGTTTGCTTGTGTTACAACCAATGGTTTTACCTTCTCACATCTGATGGTTTTAGTGTTGGGTTTTAGGGGAGACAGAGAAGGCAGTGGAAACCAAAAAAATTTCTCCCCCAACCCATACCGAGGAAACGCGTCAACGTCTATATAATAGGAAAGGATGGTTTGTGGAATCATACCTTGTCCCAAGGCTTGCTCGGCGACAATACCTCGCGCAATGTGCGGTCTTCAACTCCGGTCTTAGACGGTGTCTGTGCAGCTCCTGGTCGCACCGGGACTGACGACTCCTCCTCCTACCGGACTGTCGGATGACAGTTGTCCTCCTAAGCGGCAGTGTCCTCCCACCTCTGTAGTAGTCCACACGGACCACCTGGAATTCCACTCTCCTTGTCCCACAAGGAAGTGGAAGGAGTCGCACCCTCCTGTTGACGTACTAGTCACCAACACACTCTCCTTCTACCAGTTGCAACTGCAGTTGTCCTTCCCTTGCTGCACCTCCCTTTTGCGGGAAGCACTTGCTCGGGATCTCTCATGGTTACCAAAACCAGAGAGAACGACAACTTCGCAAAGCAACCAGCTTGCATTGAGTTGTACTTTGAGAATCCCCCAATACCCCTATATATATAGGCGGGTCATGGGACAAGGTTCTCTGTGCCCGGAAATACGGGACTAAAGCAGGAGTAGAAGGGTTCGAGAATTTTCCACAAAAAGCAACCGGTTCGCAACTTGAAATGATCGGTTCACAACTGAACCGATCGGTTCGGCCATTGAGCCGATCAGTTGGACCTGAGCCGATCGTTTGGGGCACTCCAACCGATCGGTTGGTGCCCTGAACCGATCGGTTCATGGTCCTAATCCGGCTCAAAAAGACTTTCCTTGTTTCGTTCTCAATTGGTATCGTATACCAATGTAATTCCCAATCGAATTGGGCAATTTGAAACCAAAGGAAAATTCTTGCCGACATGACTTTCCCAACTGGTCGGTTGCACCAGTTGAGCCGATCGGTTCAACTCTTGAACCGGTCATTTCAACCTGGGCATGAGCCGATCGGCCTGGACACTCCAGCCGACCGGTTCAACACCTCAGCCGACCGGTTCATCACATGAGCCGATCGGTTGGGAGCACAGGTTGGGCAAAATCAGTCAATTGCGATTTCAATCAATCTGATACTCCAATCAATGCGTCCAACACCTTGAACCATATGATATTGAGCTATCGACTGATTGAGTGTTTAATTGAACTACTAAACTCCTTTAGTAATCAATCTAAACATTGCTTTATGGACAAAACTCCTCTTCCAGGTTAAATCCTATGTGTGTGACCCTACAGGTCCATTTCACGTTGGCAGTGAAAGTCCATAACACTTATGACTTCACAAGCAAAGAGCGGTGCCTAGCCACACATCAGTGCTACCCAAGTGAAAGTAGAAAGTTGGAGAACAACTTTCATCCTACAATCCGTGAATGGTGTTACAGTGAATGTATAATTCCTTTGTCACTGATATCCCAAATGAACTCAAGGCATGGAACAGTCATCCTGTCAACATTCATTCACTTTCTTGATCTCAGAGTAGATTGAAGGAGATATGTATGACATCAATATCACATACTGATTCACACATGCGTGCGCACGCCTATCTCAATCCTACTCATCAAGTGGCCTTGGATATCAAACTCCCTCAGGAGGGACAAATCCCATATATATCACTCACCCCTCAAAAGCCCCATGTGTCAAAGCCACCCAATCATCACCTTTATAACAACCCATGTTTCAGGACTGCGTTTGATGATGTCAAAGTGTGCCGAACGACATGTGTTGAGTGTAGTGATTTTAGGTCAAAGAATCACACTCACCACCATCACTGTGAGTACTGACTGTGACTACCATCTCATGGTTCCATGTGTCAAACTCACGCTGGGTCTGTCCGGTACCTTGTTCTCTAACAAGTACCTATGTGTTTGGTTTGATATCTCTATATCATGACTAATGAGATTCTGTCATCAACCAACACCACAATCTAGTCTTGTGTGTCATTGCTGTCTATCTACCTTCCACAATGACATCCGACTAGGGACATAACAAGAATGTACAAATTCTTAGCATCCATATGGTCTCATCGTTCAGGTCATGAACCTGAAGGCATACGTCATTGAGTACTGTCATTCTATAGACATTCAATCTGTTCTATCACTATCTCATATGACTGAACCAGAAAGAATTGGAAGCTTGCCTTTGTTGTTTATCAAATCAATCTTAATGTATCCCACGAATCATCCCATGATTGGCTCTCAGGGCATACATACCAACAGACTCCCACTTGCACTGCAAGCCAATCACTCTTGAATCATATTCATAGTGATCTTCAAACATGTTCCACATGTCACTATGCTCTAGTGCCAACATAGTGAGTAATGGAAACACCTTGCCAAAGTCAGTATAAATCACATGTCTCTCATCTCTTCACTGTACGTCGCACGTATGAGATGGAGTTGTCGTAATATGCGATCTAGTATTCCATTGCTAACCTTTAGCCACATTGCATGATCAAGGATTCCAGACTTGTCATCAATGAGTGGAATATAAGTTCATCTCATGAACTTTTAGATCCATATAGTATCCACTGTTGTTCTCTAACACACAGATACTCGACATTTCCCTTTTAAATGGTTTTATTGGAACACTTCCAATTATCAACAAACTTTCACTTTTATACATCCTATGTATATTTTGTGATTAATTTTCTGTCCTTTCGGAAGTTCGCATCAATGTAACTCTTTACATCGAACTCTTCCTTATCTCCATAGAACTAGTACATCCCAAGTACTTATCAAGTTCTTATGGTATTCCAGTAACCCTTACTGGAAGTAGACAGACATCCACTCATCATGTCCTACATACGAGTTATCATGATGAGCACATCATATTGCCATGTCCTACATACAAGATGATGAATGCATTTTATTCTTGCCATGCAAGACAATGGGATGATTACATACATGATAGATCCATATCTATTCTTAGTGTTCCCATTCTTCATAAGAATTGAACACTTGGCCTTGGGATACTAATATCCATATAACATGGACAAGTTTTCTCCCACTGAATATGTGCATACTGAACCCTTCAGTACAGATTGCCAATGTATGCTCTCTCTTTTCCAGGTCAAGAGATTTTTCGAGAACTATCTCTATAGATCTCTATCTTCCTTAAAGATAATTTCCACTTTTGGATTTCCATTCTAGAACAATTCCATTTCACATCAATATGTGGAATGTGAATACGCTCCCACTAAATCACAGATCCCGTCTTTATCTTTGACATATCAGTCAAACCCTTTGACTATATCATCAAAGTAAAGATCCAATTTTGAGTTGCTTGTACTCAATCAATCACATTGATTAGTCCATTGTAACTTATAGACTTCATTTGCATTAATGGATTCATAAACCTTATAGGTTGTGTCACGTACACATCCTGATTTTATTCCTCAAAGGAATTCGGTTTTAGTATCCATATGCCAAATGTCTTAGTCATTAAGTTGCAATCAACAAGCATCATCCTTCTCAAAATGTTATCCTTGTGTCTTAACACTTAAGACTCATTTGCACTTATGGATATGATCAAATGAGTGCTACCATCAAGGTCATACCTTATGGTTCACATGGATGTCATTTAGGATGTAATGGTCATAAACCATAACTCAAGATTTGGTTCCTCATATTCATCTTGATAGTTGACTCATCACATGAACAACTCATCACATAGATAATTGAGGTGTATCTGTTAAGGATATAAGAACTCACAACCCTTGTGATTCTTAATTTCCTTTATTAGTGTGGGGTATTCTTTTATTAAGAAGAATTCAGTTATTCGATAATCATTCTCTAACTCCTTAGAGTATGATTCCTTCTTGATTTAGACATCACCATGCCTTAATCATGAGTTCACTATGATACACTATCATAATCACTCATAAGGATCTCAAACATTTGGTCCAAGTATTTCATTCATTGATCTCATCAAGAATTAATACTTTACCAAATTTGTACTTCATCTATGACAATCTTGAACACTTCAAGATGTTCATATTGGTATTTCTCTAAACACCATTTGAAGTATTAACATTTGTTCCAATTGGTATGTAAATACATCACATGTATTATACCTAATAGGATAATCACTCTCCCACTACCTTTAGTGAAGATTGATTAATCATGTCCAAGATATTCATGTCTCTTAATGGTTCTCAAACCAAAAGAGTCCAGGTTTATCCATCATATGGAAACTAGAAATGAATTTCTCATGATTGATGCTAATTTGATTGTTTGAGTTATTAATAACTTTAGGTATCATTTTATCTTATGCATACCATGTATCACAAGATAAACAAGGCATTGCCACAAAGTTCATATCTTTAAGATCGAAACATCAACTTTATTAATTGCCATCATTGTCATACAATATGCAATAATAAAGTGTTTCTATCTATTGGCAATATATGAAATAGCAGTTCTCAACTCTATTTCATGCCCTTTAGGCTGAAATAAACTGAAAGATACTCCTATCTATGGCAGCAACACTTGCTCCAATGATGGGTATTTCTTTCTTGGTCCTTTCACAAAGGCCATCACTTCTTTGCGGATATTGCATATCATATATGACATATCCATATCTTGGTATCATATACCTTGGATAAAGAAGCGGTTCATTTCATGATACCTTAGGTGGAGATCTCCATCCCCTCCTTCATCTTCTTTTGTTCTTCCAGATATACAGGGCAATTCCCTCATACACCCTTTCCCCATGTGCCTTGAGGCTGAAGACGGCTTGGGCTGCTGGCTAGCATCAGAACACTTCTTTGCTTTGTCCTTGCCCTTGCCTTTAAGACTTCCCTTTTCTTTGATCACATCAAATATTATGGTTTGTCTTTCTTCATCTTTGCCTTTACTATCCTCAACATGTCCAACAACTCTGTCAACGCTTTGTCAAAGTTGTTCATGTTGTAGCTTATCATGAATTGTATGATTCTTGCAACATTTGCAGTATCATACCAATAGCCAACTCTTGGCTAAGAGGGAATCCTTCTTAGTCAGGTTTTCCACATACCCAATCACATTGAGTGTGTGAATACCTTACAGGATCTCCTTCTGTCATGACATACTAGGACATTATTTTGGAGACATCATATGTCTCATGTTGTCTCTGCAACTCATAGTTCAGAGAACACAACATCAAGCACTCCTCATCAATGTCATCCTCGGTATGCTTCCATAAGCATACTTTCAGCCATTGATGTGGTGGGATCGAGTTCCTCTGGTTCTGGTATAACTAGGACTTAGAGCTTCCGCTCTTTGATTGAGAACACTTCTCATCATCCTAACCAATCGTGGAATTATTCCCATTTAATTTGTTGGTCTCAAAGACCCATAGCAAATAAAGTGATTTGTTGATTAACCATTTATTTTAACAAAAGGAAATATATGCAATTTTAGTCCAAAAACTCATTTTTGACTTGTTTGATTGATTTGAAAAGTTGACGATAAAATTAGGCCTTTAATTAATTATCGCTCCCACTATTTTAGTTCAAATTGATAGCCCTCACCATCAATTCGGAAGATTGCAGCGTACAACCTTCTAGTGGGCAAGATCCTGAAATCCTCTAAGTCATGAGTCAGCTTTGGCTGATCGCCCACAACTTAGATCTCTCAGGTAGGCAACTCTTGCCAATTGCATCATATGCAACTCTTGTTGAATGAACATGCACAAATCCTTGCCATGAACATTCCTTACCTCTGGGCTTAGACGCTCTAAGAATCACCAGTTAAGTCTAACCCAAAAGCCGACACGGTAAACATGCACCCTACTTTGGCAGAACCTACATGTCTACCCTTCACACTTCCACAAGATAGACGGCGCACCACACTTTGGCGTAACCTACACTTGGTCGATCGAGCTTTTCATGTGTGCCGCTAATGGAAGGCATGTAAGACTTAATATTTTAATGAGGGATTTGGTTTTATATACATATACATATCCAATCACCACAATACATAGTACGTATCATATACATGCTATATCCCACAGAAAACATTCACAAACGATAAAAAGTGATGATTATGGACATCCTAATGTGATTCCTCGAGCCAAGAGGAATCACGGTCATCTAGGTCTACATCACATGCAACCTGTACAAGATGAACTCTGTGCCTTGCCATCCGAGTTGATCAACTCATCACATGAATGATCTGTACTCTCCAGTCGGTCGTCTGGGTGCCACCAGCCGATCGGTTGGCTCCTCCAACCGATCGGTTCGCCTGGTCGTCGTGCATCTCGTCTTGTTCGCCACCCGCTCGTCTCGCTCCTCGAACCGGTCATCAACCGATCAGTTCACTCCTTGAACCGACCGTCTGGAATGTCAACCGATCTGTTCACCCCTTGAACCGATCGTTTCAGCTGTCGTCTTGATGTCCGCCGATCTTTGACATAACAGGAAATAAAAATCTATCCTATTATTACATTGCTTTAAAAAGGGAAACCCCGAGTTACATTTGGGGGGAGCAAAGGTAGGAAAGAATCTCGAATTAGTTCGAGTTACATCAGGAATAAGAGAGGGAATATCGGTGCGCAGACCGAGATGCAAGCAACCACAAACAACCACACACAGATAGGGGTTTATAGGCCATAATCACGCTACACACATCCACCACAAAACTCATTTAAGGGCGATGCGTATTGAGTGCATTAATAATACATATCATATATGTAATTAGGGATTTGTGGATTTAGGATTGGACATGCATAAAGCTGATATTATTCGCATCGTATGCAATAAATAAAGGCGACAAACCAAAATCGATCATATCGATATTCCTAAAATATAGAGCAGTTGACCTGGCTCTGATACCACTGTTGGGTTTTAAGGGAGACAGAGAAGGCAGCGGAAACAAAAAAATTTCTCCCCCAACCCATACCGAGGAAATGCGTCAACGTCTATATAATAGGAAAGGATGGTTTGTGGAATCATACCTTGTCCTGAGGCTTGCTCGGCGACAATACCTCGCGCAATGTGCGGTCTTCAACTCCGGTCTTGGACGGTGTCTGTGCAGCTCCTGGTTGCACCGGGACTGACGACTCCTCCTCCTACCAGACTGTCGGATGACAGTTGTCCTCCTAAGCGGCAGTGTCCTCCCGCCTCTGTAGTAGTCCACACGGACCACCTGGAACTCCACTCTCCTTGTCCCACAAGGAAGTGGAAGGAGTCGCACCCTCCTGTTGACGTACTAGTCGCCAACACACTCTCCTGCTACCAGTTGCAACTGCAGTTGTCCTTCCCTTGCTGCACCTCCCTTTTTCGGGAAGCACTTGCTCGAGATCGCTCATGGTTACCAAAACCAGAGAGAACGACAACTTCACAAAGCAACCAGCTTGCATTGAGTTGTACTTTGAGAATCCCCCAATACCCCTATATATATAGGCGGGTCATGGGACAGGGTTCTCTGTGCCTGGCAATACGGGACTAAAGCAGGAGTAGAAAGGTTCGAGAATTTTCCACAAAAAGCAACCGGTTCGCAACTTGAAATGATCGGTTCACAACTGAACCGATCAGTTCGGCCATTGAGCCGATCGGTTGGACCTGAGTCGATCGTTTGGGGCACTCCAACCGATCTGTTGGTGCCCTGAACCGATCGGTTCATGGTCCTAATCCGGCTCAAAAAGGCTTTCCTTATTTCGTTCTCAATTGGTATCGTATACCAATGTTATTCCCAATCGAATTGGGCAATTTGAAACCAAAGGAAAATTCTTGCCGACATGACTTTCCCAACTGGTCGGTTGCACCAGTTGAGCCGATCGGTTCAACTCTTGAACCGGTCGTTTCAACCTGGGCATGAGCCGATCGGCCTGGACACTCCACCCGACCGGTTCAGCACCTCAGCCGACCGGTTCATCACATGAGCCGATCGGTTGGGAGCACAGGTTGGGCAAAATTAGTCAATTGTGATTTCAATCAATCCGATACTCCAATCAATGCGTCCAACACCTTGAACCATATGATATTGAGCTATCGACTGATTGAGTGTTTTATTGAACTACTAAACTCCTTTAGTAATCAATCTAAACATTGCTTTATGGACAAAACTCCTCTTCCAGGTTAAATCTTATGTGTGTGACCCTGCAGGTCCATTTCACGTTGGCAGTGAAAGTCCATAAAACTTATGACTTCACAAGCAAAGAGCGGTGCCTAGTCACACATCAGTGCTACCCAAGTGAAAGTAGAAAGTTGGAGAACAACTTTCATCCTACAATCCGTGAATGGTGTTACAGTGAATGTATAATTCCTTTTTCACTGATATCCGGAATGAACTCAAGGCATGGAACAGTCATCCTGTCAACGTTCATTCATTTTCTTGATCTCAGAGTAGATTGAAGGAGATATGTATGACATCAATATAACATACTGATTCACACATGCGTGCGCACGCCTATCTCAATCCTACTCATCAAGTGGCCTTGGATATCAAACTCCCTCAGGAGGGACAAATCCCATATCTATCACTCACCCCTCAAAAGCCCCATGTGTCAAAGCCACCCAATCATCACCTTTATAACAACCCATGTTTCAGGACTGCATTTGATGATGTCAAAGTGTGCCCAACGACATGTGTTGAGTGTAGTGATTTCAGGTCAAAGAATAACACTCACCACCATCACTGTGAGTACTGACTGTGACTACCATCTCATGGTTCCATGTGTCAAACTCACGCTGGGTCTGTCCGGTACCTTGTTCTCTAACAAGTACCTATGTGTTTGGTTTGATATCTCTATATCATGACTAATGAGATTCTGTCATCAACCAACACCACAATCTAGTCTTGTGTGTCATTGCTGTCTATCTACCTTCCACAATGACATCCGACTAGGGACATAACAAGAATGTACAAACTCTTAGCATCCGTATGATCTCATCGTTCAGGTCATGAACTTGAAGGCATACGTCATTGAGTACTGTCATTCTCTAGACATTCAATTTGTTCTATCAGTATCTCATATGACTGAACCAAAAAGAATTGGAAGCTTGCCTTTGTTGTTTATCAAATCAATCTTAATGTATCCCACCAATCATCCCATGATTGGCTCTCAGGGCATACATACCAACATTTAGGGGTGATGCTTATGGTATGGTGGTTTGGTTTTGATGGTGTACTACCGATGGTGATTTGCCTTAATCATGTCATATTATATTTGCCTTCATATGAATGTAAGCTTATAATCACCATAATGAGATAACGAAATGTTGATCTAGCTTAACCTTGATATACCAAACCCTAATACATCTAAGTGGTGATAGATGTTCATACTTAATCTAGTTATTGAACCTAACCTTAATATAATTCGATAATGGTTGTTGATTATACTTAGTTTCCATGTGTAACATATATGGTAATGGAATATTCTCACAATACAGTTGTAACTCTAATGGGTTGTTATGTGAACATCTTATTATATTGTTATGCTAAACATGTGTAATACAAGTATGTTGATGGTTTATTGAGCCTTTAGTAAGGCATGGTAAGATGATGTTCTTTTTGGTGATTATGGTGAGATGGTCTTAATTACCCTTGGGCATGGTTGAGACCTAATAGAGGTGTTATCCTCTTGCTTATGTGATAGGGACTTGTATCATGTGGCGATGTGACAAGATTTCTATCTCATGTGTTTTTTATCTTCTGGGTTTTCTCTATATTAATTCTTGCTAGCAATGAATTAGGCTTTGTATGTCACTTGTTTGATTCAACCTTAATTCAACCAATTGGCAATAACTAATCAAGTGAAACCCTAATTGTGTAGTTTCCCTGGCCATAGATCCATTACAACATCAGAACTTGTTGGATGGTGAAATGAATCTTCTTAAGGGAAACTTAGAGCGCATAATCAATGGTGCAAGCGATTGTGTGTCCTTTCCATCTTGACAATGGATGTTTATAGGGTGGATATAGTCATACCTTGGTGTGAGAACAGTTGCGTTCATGTCTTGGTGATTGCATATGTGATGAGATCTTGAGGACAACTGCTATTGTACCTCGATGGTAGGGTTTACCCTGGTGTATAGCGATATGACATGTACAAAGGCGGGCTCGGTGTTTTCAACTGACTATATGTCATTGGTGATAGTTTGACTTATATGTCACTTTGGTGTTCACTTATACCAACCGAGTGGTGTGGAGAAGTTATTAGGATTTTGTCTCTTCCTAGATCTAGTCTGAAACTAATTTTGACTTAGTAGTGGTCAGTTGTATTTGAGTAGTATGACTCAAATCCTCAAGGAATTAATAAAAGATGTAATACAACCATGTAGCATATCTGTTAGCATTATACACATTGCTTCACATTTGATGATAATCCATGTTTGCTCTTTTCGTATAATAGGTGATGTACGATGTTGTAAGAGAAAGTAGATATTTTTATGTTGATTGACTTTCTTACCATATTAGATGTGCACGTTGTTTTAGATGTACTCATACTACTAGACATGCTTACACTACTAGAGATGATTATGCCGCGAGACATGCTTATATTTCTAGTCATACTTATGGTTGATAATTATGCTTATGATTTTAGCTCTATTTATGACGTAGATATGCTTATTCTGTTATAGATGTTAATATTATTAGCTATGTTCATGATACTAGTTAGGCTCAAGATGATAGTTATGATCATGATATTAATCACCACTACAACAAACACTCACATTAGTTGCCTTTTAGAAATGCCACTGGAAAAAAATAAATGCCACTAAACATGTTTAGTGGCATTTGTTGACACTTAAAAAAATGCATCTAGTACCAATGCCACTAGAAAGACAGTGGCATAAGTTGTAAATTCCACTAAACGTTTGTCTTTAGTGGCTTCCGATAAATGCCAAATAAAGGCCACTAAAACATCATTTTGCATTTATAAAAAAGCCACTATCCATCAATTGACTTTTATACAAATGCCACTATTTTGTATTATGTTGGTGTATGAAAATTTTCTTATTGAGTTTAATGGCACCACTAATGACTAATAGTTCTGTATTACTACATTTTCATGGCTTTTAGTCATTCAGTTTTCAATTTATTATCATGATTTCTAAATGAATGTAAATTGTAGATGAACTCACTTTTTTGAAAGTATGAATATTTTTTATTTATAATCAATTGAGAATTACATGGGGAGGACATTTTACCTTGCCCCTTATATTGAATACAACACCAATGATATAATTTCATACAATATTTTTCTATTCAGTACAATAACTTCTACATCATTGGATATGTCTCTTCCATGAACAATTTTAGTGTTGGATGAGATCATAAATTACATCCAATCACTCCAGCACCAAGTTGAGTTTTTGTCGATGAAGCTGGAGGCAATCAACTCTTATAGTTCTTCTCGGATGAGCACCAGCATTGAGGGGTTTCCATCAAAAGAATTTGGGTTCCAAGCATATGAAGACACTTCCAATCTTGCGTTTGGAACACATCCGGATAGAGACTTCGGCAACGGCCCTTCATCATCAGATTGTCTACCCATGCAAGTTGGTGGCTGTGAGAGAACAATGTAGTTAGCTAATTATATCTGTTCTTTGTTTCTTTCCTCTGTATCATCTGTGCCGCTATGTAAAAACCTAGCTGCAAATGTGGTTGTACTGCTACCGGTGCTTGTACCCATTTAACTCATGCTCTTTGGAAATTGGATCAGTACATATGCAATCTGCATAACCAAAAAAAATTAAAAATTAAAAAAGAGAACAATTTTGCAATCATATAAATTATAAACTGACAAACTTTGATAGTCCCAACAATTTTCACACCTAACAAATTTCATGAATGAACTAATGCCAAGATCATATCAAAATTATTGGTTACAAATTAATAAGCTTGTATTTAAACAAAACTCATTTTCAAATGCAAGAAAACAAATGCTACCCAGAAACAATATGTATAAAACTGTTCATTGACAGTCGGAACACTAAGGAACCTTATACCACAAATCAAATATTTATACACCATATATGGACAATTAAATCTACAAAAAGATAGCTCACAAGCATGGGAACGATGCGAAGAGACAATAAATCAGTCCACCATATTCAAATAGATCAGCAGTTTAAACCAAGGTAAGACATTGCATGAGATTCTGAAGAGAAGGCTAGAAGAACCTTAAACAAACACATGGGTTGCATACCTTCATGTGATTGGTTTAGTATGATAATACTTTGTAGTAACCAGAGTGTAAGACCCACACAAGGAATGTTGCATATCCAGAACATCAGTCATCTTTCCAAGCAATATATTGATAGGTATTACCTCTAAGTGCCCTATTTGCATCGACAATATCATCCCAACTGTCAAATTTCAGGTTGTCCTTTGTGCTGGTGTCTATATAGAGTTGTTTACCATTGTTCGTCAATACTAAAATTGATCATGTAACATGATTATGTGTTCTGCATACAAACAAAGTTTCAGTTACAAGACTAATATGTGAGAGGCATGTGCCAATTGTGTGAGAAATGCATTCATCGCTAACAAGACTAATAGTATCAAAAATTTATATTCAAATGGGATACAAACTTGAATGTGAGTCTATAATAGAGTCAAGAATTTTTATCTTCATATTCAGGGGTGACGGGTTCCTTAGATTTGCAAGATTGCTCAGGAGGAGGATAGTTGGCATGCTAATTTCTGTTATTCAAGAGAGTCATGTATTTTTGGAATTCAGAGTAATCATATCACTAATGGTTCTTGGTTGACAGGGCATAACTCTTGTGCTAACAACTTCCTTCCAGATCTCATAGGCTAACAAACATTCAAAGGATAGATGCCGAATGAATTCACTATTAGCCCAACAGAGAAAGTAGTAAAAGGTGATCATCATGCCCCTTTTACGAAGGTACTCTACTATAGTAAGGCATTCAGTACAGATTGGTCTAAGCAATAATTCTAAATCTCTTAAGCATTTGACGAGTCCAAATCCACCAACCTCACTTGATTTCTTGGTTCATTGCTCTAATAAGGTTCTTGGCATAGTTCAAGACTTCAAGTTAATGAATTCATCCCCATCCAAAGTAATTGCATAATCTTCTATAGAAGAGTTACCAACATAATTTAAAAAATAGACATGTTTCATTCTCCTTGTATCATTAGTATTCCACTTACCTTTGAGAATAACAATGCTATGAGTAGTCAACCCACTTTAGTGGGTCTGCTTAAGAGCCCCCCTTTGTCCATTTCAAAATAGAGTATTGTTATTGCTACCAAAATACATATAAAGAGTTATTGCATATACAATTACTTATCAAGACATCCTACATCATAGATGTTACTTACATTATGGTGGAATCCTTGAACCACCTCCCAGAACCACTGGATAAAAGGTGATGCATTGTTGTAGCCCAAGTATTCTATATTTGCCCTCAAAACTTCCACTACAATAAACCATAAGACAATTAGAAGCTAATATAACCACACAACTGCAAAGTGTGGATATCAAACAAAATATACTTACAATCAATATCTGGAAGTCCACTAATAAGCAACTCCAAGTCTGAACCAACAGAGACCCACCCAAAGAATCATCCAAGCGCAGCATAACTATATATTTAAGTGTGCATGTGCATGCAGACTTATCCTTGTGCATGAAAACATGTCAAAAGGTACAAGTTCTGTGTTATTGAAGATGTAAACTGCAAGAATGCATCGAACATAGATAGGAGTGTTTCCTTGTACTTTAGATAGGATGCCTACATGGATAATGAATAACTTGTAGTCATATACTTTATATCTGTTGGAAGCTGGTCTGTGTTTCTTGTTGCTGCTACTATATTTTGTATGGCATCTTCAGTACATGATGGGTCATTACCAACCATCCTCATGGTAATAATTAGAGCATTGTTCCTTACCAAAAGAACCTTAATTATTTGAGTAATGGTCCTCCTTTTTTGTTCTATCCCATACTAGACTGCAGGGTAATATAGAACCCAAAACATATAATCTTTAGGGCAGGCATAGAAACACCAAAGATAAGCAAAGTCATGACGGAAAGAGATGCCATGAAAGATGTATTAAATAGTGCATGAAGCAGATCCAGTTTACTGTAATGATAAATGGCTCATCGAAATTGAAAATGTTGCATACCAATAGATTAGAAACTCTTACACACCAGCATAATCGAGCAATTATGTAAATCCTATGGGATATCGTGCTGCAAGCCAATAGATTAGAGACTCTTTCTCAAAGAAAGCCTTCTTCTATAAATTCCCTACAAAATAAAAGCAAAATTTCCCATAAAAATTAGAGCACCATAGGTTATTGCACATCTGAAATAGAAATTGCATCACATTAACCATAAACAAACCATCAACTTAAGCCCTATTGATTCTACTTCCTTTAAAGCAACCATTAAAAATGATCTACGACAGATGGATTGAATGAGGCCATTGCTCTATTTTCAGTCGCTACTCAGCTGGATACTCACCAAGGGAGACCAAAACATGCTAACCACCTTTGCTAGAAATTACTTCGCAGCTTGGATATGCAGGAATTCCCAAGAGTTCCAAACAATTTCTTACAATCATTCCTGCATGAGCACGCATATAGAAATCAAAATTCTTCAAGTGGCAGATACTGCTATCGTTAACTGTACTTGCAATGATAGTATAAAGAACAGGAGTATCAGGGATAGTAGATAGTATAAAGAACGTGATTATCAAGTCATTGTAGATAGTAGAGAGATCATGATCATGTGATCATGGTTTTACCTCTATAATTTGATCAAGCAATTTGTTTAGCACTTGGCTGAATTGAGACTCACTAAATCCATCCTTAAAATGGAGAAAAAATTGAGGCAAAGAAAATTACAATAGCTTAACAAAGAAAAACACATAATCATGACATGGAATCACAAAAAGAGAGCATTTAATAAATATACGCCCATTGAAGAAAATCCATTTAACCAAATAGAATGAGTATGGCGTCAGAATGAACTAGGTTGGATTAATTTCCTGTGTTCCCAAAATTTGAATATATGTGTAAGTGTACTTCTAGTAGAAAATTATACATATTCAATTTATGCTTTAACAAAACACAAAAGTGTAGAGTCATCAAACTCTGATAAACTATTGATTCTACTAAAGCCCTTATAGCTACAACTAGACATTAGAACACAAACAATCAGAGCAGATCACATTCAAGTACAATGAAAAGTACGAAGGTCTAGATTATACCTAAATATGATAATCTGTTCAGGCTTTCTACACTTGGTATTTTGGCAAAAATCCACGAAGACTTCCCTATAGACATACAGATAACCAATATACCAAATCAGATAAGATAAAATGACACCGTATGAAGATAGCCAATTTGCCAATGCAAAGTATAGATGATAAAAAGGTAGAGACAAGAAGGAAAAAGAGGCAACAAAAACAAACTTGATAAGACCCTCATCCCCATTATTATCGGTGGGTTTAAACAGAGAGTCTATCATTTCTACATTGGGTGACTGAGTCCTAACAGCAGCTCTATACTTGGAGATTAAAGGCCATTCTCGAGAGTTGACAACCTAAGACACAAGCAGGGAAACATAAAACACCCCAGATAAGAAAAATGAACACAATGACATATAGATTTGAGCCCAACAAAAATAATGGGATGAAAAACCCATATATATGTTAAAGAGTCAAAATTCAAAACTTACAACAGATATTGTTCGCTTGTCCAACTGCCCAGGGCTCCAGTGGGACACATCCATTCCTAGTATAATAGTGGGCACTTGGGAGATATTTGGCATGGATGGAGGACACTCAGCTGTGGTGAACTTCTCTACGCGCTGTGACACCCGTAGGATTATTCAAGATCTCATTCACTATGGAAACATGAAGGGCGTTGTAAGTATAATCTTGTTATGTATTTTGTTTAACTAATTTTTGTTAAACGAAATACATAAAAATATTTTACTTACATAAAAAGATATTACTTACAACACCCTTCATGTTTCCAAAGCGAATGAGATCCTGAATAAGCCTACAGGTGTCATAGTGCGTAGAGAAGTTCACCACAGCTGAGCATCCTCCATCCATGCCAAAGATCTCACAACTGCCAACTATTATACTAGGAATGGATGTGTCCCATGGGAGCCCTAGGCAGTCAGACAATCCATCAATAGCTGTTGTAAGTTTTGAATTTTGACTCCTTATCATATATATGGGTTTTTCATCCCATTATTTTTGTTGGGCTCAAATCTATATGTCGTTGTGTTCATTTCTCTTATCTGGGGTGTTCTATGTAGCAATGCTTGTGACTTAGTGATGAATCCTCCAAATTCATACTCTGAGTGTCTCCTCAATTTCATGAAAATAGTGCTCTAATATCTCTAATTACTAGTTTATTTGATCTTATCCTCATTTACTCACTTTCCTACTTCTCTACAAATCATTCTCATCCATCTAATAACATATCTACATCTCCTCGTGGTTTGGACATCCATCCAATTTTACCCTTAATACGGTCTCAAGACCGCGTGAGGTTACACGGTCTCAAGACCGTTTGGATTAAGACTGTTTGGAAATGAAGACCGTTTGGATCTCGAAACTGTTAAGACTCCAGACCGGTTGGACAGCAAGACCGTTTGGATGAAGACCGTTTGGACCCAAGACCGTTTGGAGCCAAGACCATTTGGACCCAAGACCGTTTGGACCCAAGACAGTTTGTATCCAAGACCATTTGGACCCAAGACCGTTTGGGGCCAAGACCGTTTGGACCCAAGACCGTTTGGAAATGAAGACCGTTTGGATCCCGAAGCTGTTAAGAATCTAGACCAGTTGGATAGCAAGACCATTTGGATGAAGACTGGTTGCCAAGACTGTTTGGACCCAATACCATTTAGAGCCAAGACCGTTTGGGGCCAAGACCATTTGGACCCAAGACCATTTGGAGCCAAGATTGTTTGAAGTATTCTCAGATCAAAAACATGAAGACCCCATCCAAGCCTATAAATAGGACCAACAGGGTTTTCATTTGGGCATCAGATCTGGGAGGCTGCAAGGCTACTCCACTGCTAGCTCATCTCCACCAAGCTCTGCCTGGCCCTACTCGTACGTCTTTGGAGGTGCACACAAAGATCAAGGTAGCAAGAGATGGACTTCATTGACCATGTCGGAGCAGTCCCGAAGACTGGGGTGATCTACACTGGGCTGCCGTAGATCTACTCTTCTACTTTGACGATGCTTGTTCTATCTTTCTTCTCTATCTTTATTTCTCCCTCTATGAGGAGCGAGTAGTGTAATTCACTAGGGTGTGGGGACTAGCCCTACTACCCATTCTTTGTAATCGGTACCTAAAAATGTTATTTTTCTGATTCAATGTTAATCGTTTCATTGCATGCTCAAATGTTGGCCGCTTTCTTGCATGATCTATTGTCTTTTTTTGTGGATTGTCTACGTCTACTCTTAAGAATCAATTAACAATTTATCATTAGTTCTTGATGTGTGTATCCACCACACATCTTTTTTGGTATCTAGGAACGCCTTTCAAGGAGTGGAGTAAACTCACCTCCATCATTTTACTTTCATACTATGAAATGGAATCAGTTGACATATGAAAGTACAATCTTGATAGGTCAAGGAACACACTCTGTGAAGGGAGTGATGCAAAGTAAGTGACCATTTGTTCAGAAATGGCTAGCATTGCAACACTCCCATGTTTCTCATAGCTATGTCCTCGAAAGAGGGATAGTCTATAAGGATACTAATCGAATTGATAATATCGCTATCTTGTTAATCTTTTGATGCACATTTCAAGAGGTTGAGTAAGACCTCCCTTCGGATGGCACATATCTCCACTGACATGCAGATATGTATCAGATGGGATCTACTCAACCTGTGAAGGATGTGTGCAATGCTCCTTGTCCAAGAGGGCATCGACATTGCACAACATCCATGTATCTTTCTTGCAGGTCTTGCTATGTTGGTACATGTACAATGCATGTATAGTGGTTGTGAATATCCGCATCACCCCAGTGATCCATCATCATCTGATAATCTTAGATTTCAAACTTTAACTAGATTTCATACTTGCCTTTATTTTTGCATGCTCTAGATTAGTTTAGATTAATCCTATCACTCTCTTGGTTGTAAATGATTAACTTAGATCGATACAAAACAAGACAAAGACATCCAGATTCGTCACGTTGTCCTTTGGGTTCGATCCTAAATCTATATTATGATAAGGCTTCCACACTCTTGTGGGGTTGGGGCATTTATCTAGCACCATTTGTAGGTAAACTTAGAGAGAAAATCAACTCCCTAGGGATTTTGGTGCACATTATGACTTCCATCAGAAGAGCAATCTTTTGGTGTAAATCCTAGCTCCATCAAAAAATGGTGTCGTTGCCGGGGACAACATCGTAAGAGTCGTCTTTGTCAAATTCCGTATCAACCTAAGTTTCTCTAGGGTTTTTCATTTTCTTTTCAAAAATCTAAAAAAAAAAGTGAAAACCTTGATCTCAAAAGTTAAAGTTTTTATTGCATACTCTTTTGAATTTGAAGTGATTGATCAAGCCTGATAAATACTTTCTTTGATTTCAGGTACCAATTCTCTTCAAAATGAAGCAGTCAATGCCACCAACCATTAGATGTCAAATATGTGGTGACCACTCCCATTCATCGATCAACTGCTTCAATGGTCCTCCTCACTACGTGAATGCACTACATCATGTAATCACAAATCATATAATTGGGAAACTCAAGGCAGCCTCTTCACACGATTATGGATATAACACAAGTTATAATCCATATCCTCCTGGAAGCTACTACGAAGAGCCCAATTATGACAGATTTCAAGGCATAGATTGCAATGCAGAAGGAAATGTGGACTGTAATGCAAATCAATATTACAATGAGGAGAGCTACTATCAACATCAACCCAACGGGTACACTGAAGAGCCTTACTATGAAGATTGGTACGCATTAATAGAAGAAGTATGTGCCCCACAGAAATCGGTGGCTTAACAACTAGCTGTTCAGACAACCAAGAATGAGAAGTTGGTAGCTGAGCTTGATTAACTTATGTACCTTGTCCACGCTTCTGAACAACATGAAGAACACCCACCAATTTCCTTTGAGCACACTCCTCATCTGCATATTGCAATCGATTACGATGACGATTATGATATCATGTGGGAGGTGCCTTCCAATGATCTTCTACAATCAGTGCAGGGAATGGAATCATCCTCAAAGCTAATGATTGCACCTGAGGATGATTTCTCCATAGTATCACAAGAAAAAGAATCATTTTCCAAGCCAAGGTCTGACTCTGAAAATGACTCGTACACTATTCTCTTAGATGAAAATTTGATTAGACAATATGGAGTTTTTCTACAGTCGGGAGATCAGTTGGGGATAAATTTTGGTATTGATCCATCTTCCCCCCCGCCATAGACCCAGACCCAACCATACAGATTGAGGGTCAATCATCAATGATTGACTCCCTATACGATAAATATTCTTCAACTTCAACTGTCTTGTTGATGAATTCCAAAGAATAAGGGTCTACATTACAATAACTCTACACTCCTTCACATTCAGACTCAAATGAATATGCATCTGATTTAGATAAGGAGATGTCTTTTATGCAAGAAACTCAAAAATCTCCATTACTATAACATAATTTGATTTATCCATATGAAGAAATTCCTGACCATTCAGATGATCTAAGAATAGGCTTCAAGAATGACACTGCTCAAGATCTTGATTCTGGAGTGGACCATACCACTCTTAATGATCACAATAATGATGAAAAAGAATCATGGGAGGATAATGGGTCTCAAGATGATGATTCTATGACCAATCCTTTCCAAGAAATGACATTACCAGAGCTGCCACCCCTACAAGAAGTCCAAACGGAGCCAGTTCCCGAACAAGTGTACGTTCTTTCCGTTAAATCTCCTTCTAGTTACTTGAACGAGTTGATGGTGTACTATGAAGACAAACATGAACCATCTCTTGATTTTGGAATGGAATATGATATTTCCGTAGACCCTTGTAATGATAAGGAGGACTCTTGGGAAGACATCGAGCCACAAAAAAATATTCTTATGGCCACTCTTCCCTATGGAGAATCTCCTCTCGAGCAACCAAATATACAAGAGACTGACATATCTTTGTTACTTGAACAAGGTTTCATTGTTCCCATAGAAACTCTTCCCGAACACTTAATAGAACTGGAGGAGTGTTGTGAGGAAGAACTAGAACAACACCTTAACTTTGGAATGAAATATACTGCTCCTATCGACCCCAACATTGATAATGATAACCCTCTGGAGGACACGTGGCATCAAAATGATGATCCTCAGAACAATCCCCTTGACGAAGAAATGTCACCATGGCTGCCACACCCTACACAAGAAAAGTTGGGTGATGAAATGAAGCCTAAACTGGATCCGCCACCTGATCTAGTATAAGAAGAAGTTCAAGTGGCCAACCCTCTATCAACTACTTTGGATCATGAAGAAGGCAGCTTGACTCTAAATTTTGAGGGTGAACCACAACAGGAGGACACATATAGGAATGACTTTGATTATTCACCTAGTCCCCCAGTTTCAACTGCATATATTCCACCTCCCTCGTTGATGGGGGAAGGTCTCTGGATTCTTCTGGATGGACAAAGAGGTGAAAGAAATGTGCATCCACGTCATCCAAAAAACCCGTTTGAGTTGCCACGACCACCCAGTCAATAGGTTGTCCATGCCACTTCCTCACTCTCAGTGCCGACTATCATGAAACATCTTCGTCGGACCTTCTTTCAATTGTGAGGACTGCCTCGTTAACACTACGCAGCTCTTCCCCTCCATCTCGAACCTAGTGTTTCCTCAGAGATGAGAAAACTCATAAGTTCGAGATGGAGGGTGGGTGGTATGTTTCTCACTCCACCCTCTATCTTTACTGCTTTTTGATTTTCCATTCTAGTTTCTTTTTCATATTTTTTCCGCATTTTCATAGTCTTCTCAAAATAAAGCCTTTATCTAGTCGGCTTTTGCTTTTTGAATCTGAGTTCATCACCTCTTTTCGTAGCAAATTCACAAGAAAAGAATGCTTAAAACTAGCCGATAAATGATTTCATCTTGTGTAGTCTGTGAATCCTAATATCATATCCTTAATAGAAAAAAGATGATAAGCTTCAATAAGACTGAGATAGATCAAATGCATCACGCCTCTCACTAATTAATGGATCAGCTGTATGGAATTCTCATTTAAAGTTTTATCATGTCACTTTTTGAGAAGAGTGTGATGAAGAAAAGGAACTCGTCATATGGAATCACTATGAAAAATGCATTATGATCTGAACTCTCTTCTACACTACTTCTTTCATCTCCATACCTCTCCTCTCACCAACCATGACAAAGCTTTAAGTTCAGTGTGGCACACCACACCCTTTTCTAGTGTAAGCTAGAACATTATCAAACTCTAAGTTCGGTGTGGTACACCACACGTCTTCTTCTATAACCATTTCCTCATACCCCTCAATACATAATAGGGGTGTATCACCTTCTCATTTTGTTCAAAAAGTATACGATGATGATTGTGCACATACCAAGGTTGAGGAAAAATCTACCCCAATTCCAAAAACAGGCCCGGTAGCCCAAGTATACAAAAATCCAAAATTACCCTTTCTCCTAAGCCAAGTGAGAATAAATAAAAGCCATAGTGTGAATAAAAGCACGAGAGTTGTGCTCCGAATAAGGATAACCGACAAAGGTCTTGCCCAGCCGGTAAATTAATTTCCCTCACAAAGGCAGATGTGTCGAGCCCAATAGTGAGACCCTAAGGCTCCAAAAATAACCCCTTACCTCCTCTTGAAGAGGTAAGTTAGCCAAAATCTTTAATCCAACCTATACACACTTACGAGTTACCTTTAAAAAAAATAAATGTAAGGCTAAGTCAACCAGAGTTGTGCACAAAACACTCAAAGTATCTTGATGAATCCACCAATAATAAGAATCTTGAATCGATCAGAGGAGAGACTCTTATCTTTTGATCACACCCCTATTCTTTCCTTATTCAACCTACTGGCACCACAATTTCCTCCATTTAAACCATTCTCTTGAAAACACCATCGACAGATCATATACATGTTTGATTGATTTTACAGGTCTTTTCAAAATCACATGAAACTTTTAAACATGACTGATACAGTAGAGAGTGAGAAGGAAATACTTCAGTAAAGTGAACTTAGAAATGAGGATATCATAAGATGTATTCCATGATCTAAGGAAGCCTTGATACTGTATCGATCTGAGTCATGAACAAAATTATGATATGACATAAGGATGAGGCAATCACGAGATGAGCAATTTTATTGGTGAATGTTTTAAGCTTTTCGTTCCTCGGGACAAGCAACACTTAAGTTCAATGTGGGTGATGAATCCTCCAGATTCATCCTCAGTCACCAATTCAAAGGATTTCTGACGTTTTTTCCCTAATTTTGTTTTGCTTTGTTTTTTTTCTTAGTTTCGTGAAAATTCTAACATTTGCGCGAAGATGAGGAAATTACGAGATGAATGAGCTTTTTGGCAACTATCTTGGGCTTTTTTGTTCCTCGGGACGAGGAACTCTTAAGTTCGGTGTGGTGATGAATCCTCCAAATTCATCCTCACAGTCGCCATTTCTAGGAATTGTGTGCTTCATATCGACTGATCCACCCTTGTTTTGGCTTACTCTGAGTGTCTCCTCAGTTTCATGAAAATAGTGCTCTAATAGCTCTAATTACTAGTTTATTTGATCTTATCCTCCTTTACTCACTTTCCTTCTTCTCTGCAGATCATTCTCATCCATTCGATAACATATCTACATCTCCTCACGGTTTGCCATCCATCCAGTTTTACCCTTCATACGGTCTCAAGACCGCATGAGGTTACACGGTCTCAAGACCGTGTGAAGCCTCACGGTCTCAAGACTGTTTGGATCAAGACTATTTACAAATGAAGACCGTTTGGATCCTAAAACTGAAAAGACTCCAGACCGGTTAGACAACAAGTCCATTTGTATGAAGACCATTTGGATGAAGACCATTTGGATGAAGACCATTTGGATGAAGACTGTTTGGATCCAAGACCATTTGGATCCAAGATCATTTGGACCCAAGACCGTTTCGAGCCAAAACAATTTGGACCCAAGACTGTTTGGAGCCAAGACCGTTTGGACCCAAGACCGTTTGGACCCAAGACCATTTGGGGCCAAGACCGTTTGGACCCAAGACCGTTTGTAAATGAAGATCGTTTGGATCCCGAAACTGTTCAGACTCCAGAACGGTTAGACATCAAGACTGTTTGGATGAAGGTCGATTGCCAAGACCGTTTGCACCCAAGACCGTTTGGAGCCAAGACCATTTGGATCCAAGACCGTTATGGGCCAAGACCATTTGGACCCAAGACCGTTTGGAGCCAAGACCATTTGAAGTATTCTCACATCAAAAATGTGAAGACCCCATTCATGCCTATAAATAGGACCAATAGGGTCTTCATTTGGGCATCATATCTGGGAGGCCGCAAGGCTGCTCCACTGCTACCTCATCTCCACCAAGCTCTACCTAGCCCTACTTGTACATCTCCAGTGGTGCACATGAAGATCAAGGAAGAAAGAGACGGACTTCATCGACCAAGTCGGAGCAGTCCCGAAGACTGGGGCGATCTACATCGGGTTGTCGCAGATCTACTCTTCTGCTCCAATGATGCTTGTTCTATCTTTCTTCTCTAACTTTATTTCTCCTTCTATGAGGAGTGAGTAGTGTAATTCATTGGGGTGCGGGGACTAGACCCGCTACCCATGATTTGTAATCTATACCTATAAATGTTATTTTTCTGATTCAATGCTAATCGTTTCGTTGCATGCTCGAATGTTGGCCGCTTTCTTGCATGAATTGTTGTATTTTGTTGTGGATTGTCTATGTCTACTCTTGAGACTCAATTACTGATTTAGCGTTGGTTCTTGATGTGTGTATCCACCACACATCTGTTTCGATATCTAGGAACGCCTTTCAAGGAGTGGAGTAAACTCACCTCCATCATTTTACTTTCATACTATGAAATGGAATCAGTTGACGTATGAAAGTACAATCTTGATAGATCGAGGAAAACACTCTATGAAGGGAGTGATGCAAAGTAAGTGACCATTTGTTTGGGGATGGCTGGCATTGCAACACTCCCACATTTCTCATAGCTATGTCCTCGAAAGAGGGATAGTCTATAGGGATACTAATTGAATTGATAATATCGCTCGATTGTTAGTCTTTCGATGCACATTTCATGAGGTTGAGTAAGACCTCCCTTCGGAGGGCACATATCTCCAATGACACACAAATATGTACCGGATGGGAGCTACTCAACCTGTGAAGGATGTGTGCAATGCTCCTTGTCCAAGAGGGCATCAACATTGCACAACATCCATGTATCTTGCTTGCAGGTCTTGCGATGTTGGTACATGTACAATGCATGTGTAGTGGTGGTGAATATCCGCATCGCCCCAGGGATCCATCATCATCTGATAATCTTAGATTTCAAACTTTAACTAGATTTCTTACTTTCCTTTATTTTTTCATGCTCTAGATTAGTTTCGATTAATCCTATCAATCTCTTGGTTGTAAACGATTAACTTAGATCGAGACGAAACGAGACAAAGACATCCAGATTCTTCACGTTGTCCTTTGGATTCAATCCTAAATATGTACTATGATAAGGCTTCCACACTCTTGTGGGGTTGGGGCATTTATCTAGCACCAGTTGTAGGTTAACCTAGAGAGAACATCAACTCCCTAGGGTTTTTGATGCACATTAGGACTTCCATTGGAAGAGAAATATTTTGGTGTATATCCTAGCTCCATCACTTAGGTTGTCAGCTCTCCAGAATGGCCTTTAATCTCCAAGTATAGAGCTGCTATTAGGACTCATTCACCCAAGGTAGAAATGATAGACTCTCTGGTTGGAGCTCTTCTCATGGAAGGAAATTCTTTGAAGACATCAAATGGATGCCCTATATTCTATAAGGACAACCAATGAGAAGTGAAAACCATTACTTAGTTGAACAAAAAGGAAAGAACCAGGCACACAAAAATTAGTTAAACGAAATACATAAAATGATTTTACTTACAACACCCTTCATGTTTCCACAGCGAATGAGATCCTGAATAAGCCTACGAGTGTCACAACACATAGAGAAGTTCACCACAGCCCACCTAACAACTACTGTGCAGCGGTAGAGTTTCTGCAAAAGAGTGTGTGGCATGGTTAAAAACAGAAGCTTATTAAAAAAGAAACAAAAAACTATAGATGTTAAAATTGGACGGGGCATCACCTTGTTGTTAAAATTTCACCTCCAATTACGTCAGAAAAAATATTCACCGTTGCCAACTTTTAGCTGGGGGATACAAAAGATAGAACGCATATGAATTACAGATACTTAGTGTCCTTTAGGTGAAGAATAGCATAGCATACTTGAGTGGGTCGCTTGGGCCTCCCTACATTAAGTGGGTCGCTTGTAACGCACCTCAATAGGTACATAAGTGGGTCGCTTGGGCCTCCCTACATTAAGGCAAGGAAGAGGGTCTGAATACTTGAGCTCTATCTGATGATGTTTTCTAAAATAATCAGAGACAAGTAGTGTCAGGATATTACTTGTTTCATTCTAACAACTCATTTTCCTTTACATATATAAAGTCATTTTTCATCCACATACAAGCACAACTCAAATGAATTACCCTAAAGGTAAGATCTAAGACCTCAAGTGATGTGAGACCTCAAGATAAACATTGATGTCGCCTACATCAGCAACAACACGATACACCTTGTTGCTATTTTCAGATATATAAGTGGCTACTTTTGACAAACAAAGAGCTCTAAAACAAAAGACACAATACTAAAAAAACCTCTAAAAAATGTTAAAACCTCATAGTGTGTGAGGGCACATATCTACAAGAAACTTGGAACAAATTGCCTTGGAAATACAAAAAAAATTTATGCATGGCAGAAACTTGGAACAAATTACTGTGAAAAGAACCAATAAATATATAAATATAGACTTATTTAAAATGTTGCACCAACTAGTCTAGGATTCATCAAAATGTTGGGTGGAGCTTGAAGATTGTAGTGTGGTTGCTAGAATCCTGATCCCTAGATTGTTAAGATATCTTGCAGCATGTGATCAAGTAATGAAAGAAAAATTAATATGCCATAAGAAATATATCATGATCTGACATGATGAAACTTGGCCCCTATAATTACAGAGAAATATTGACTTAGTAAGCTATCCTGCAGCATGTGATCAAGTAATGAAAGAAAAATTAATATTCCATAAGAAATATATCATGATCTGACATGATGCAAGTTGGATATGAAGCCCTCAAATATAAAGCACCCACAATATGCAATCCTTCTTATATTAGCAATTGCATTCCAAGATATTATCAAATAGAATGAAACTTGCATAGGTTGGGAAACAAAAATCATGGTATGCGATGTGTGGCTGTCATATAAAAGGGACAATTACCCTTTTACTGTAGTAGTTTTTACATTCAAAAATAATGATTCAGTCCACATCACCCATCCACATTAGTTGTAAATTTTGAATACCCAAACCATAATAATCCACTTACTAGTTGAGTAATTACAAAATGGAAAGAAATGGATCAAATAATCATAACTCATTTGCAAATAAATTTTTCATCCGTACCCACAAACAAGAAGCTAAAACACTGCTCATAGCTAAAACCACAAACCAATCGTAGTGTGTGTATCATCCATAATACTAAGATTCTCCATAAAAAAAGTAAAAGCAGTTCAAAAAAAATAGGATTGTTATTTAGCAACATTGTCTACGACAATGGACATGAAGCACCATTATTTGGATCGTCATGTACAAATAAAAAATTGGATTAAATAAAAACAACTATAGCTCTCCTCTCTTTAGATAGTATCCAAGAATGCAATTAACTTTAAACTTCATGTCCTGCAACAAAAGGAAACGACTTTAGATACTACTTTTGTTTTCAATTATGTAACAATATAAGCAATACTTTATGCTCACCTTGGCAACATATGTGTTTTCGGCCATGCTATGACGTTGCCAACAACATCATTCATAGATTGATATTGATCATAAGGTGTCACTAGAAGATCGTTGCCAACAAAGCAACCTCTACAAAAATAGCAACAAATGATGAGCCTAAAATTACACCTCCCACCCTTTTCATGGGGTCAATCTCAGAGACTTGACCAAATGCAATTCTAGCATCTGGATCTGTAAAGCTCAGCAGATACACATTGTTATAACCTCAAATTTCCTAAGTATGTAATGAAAGGTGTCATTCTCTTTTAAAGAATAAATGAAATCTATTTTTTATTTGTGATGGATTTCATGTGAAATGGCCTTGATTGATTGATAATGGGCTTTTTTGGCCATTGAGCCCAATTGTAAAGAAAGGAGAAATAAAAAGGAAAAGGATTTAATTAATAAAAGGAGAATATGTGAAATAGACTTTTAAAAGAGGATAAAGACAAATAGATATTTCCCAATGTGGGAATTCGTTCCTTTAGGTTTTCTTGAGGTCCAAGGGACCCAAAATAACAAGATAATGGCAAAGGGAAAAGAAATACTAATTAAATTTGGATTAAATGATGGATAACTTGGGAGGGAAGGAAACCTTCCCATACGTTGGAATTTGTTTCCCAAATTTTATAAATAGTTAGATAATGTCAAGAATAAATTTCCCTTAAACTTTGAGACAAAAAGGAGTTATGGTTTAGGAGATATGAATTTCTCAAATTATCTCCAAAATATGGAATTATTTTGATAATAGGAAAATGATTTTCCTTTTGGATGAACGCGTGCAATGAGAACCGTTGGATCTCGATCCAATGCTGGATGCTCATCGTCTAAGTCCCACACGGACTGGGACTCTACCGAGTTGCACAGGGATTTTCCCTCTCAAATTCCTCGTGATCCAGAACGTTTGCAAGCCAACTGTTGTTTCCTTCTAGTTCAGGAGAGTAAATCAAAGAGAACCATCCCTACTTGGTAGGGGTTTGGTCATCATTTTTGGAAATACCCAAATCTCATGAGCCTACCTTCAACCCTATATATAGGGGAGGGTGAGGGAGGGTATCAGCATGCTGAATTTCTACCCTAAACACTGTGGCTGATTGCAAGGAGTGCTCTCGTGCCTCCAATTGCTCTTTTCACCCTAACCTTCCCCCCTCGTCCACCCAGGTTGCCTCATCGGAGTCTGGTAGGTTGGCGGCGGTGCTAGCTTGTCTAGGAAAAGCAATTGAAGGCCTTGTCAGGTTCAGTGAGGGATGGCAGAGCCTTCTGGATCCTCACCTTGCTCGCAGGTGGCTCGCATCCCAAAGTCACTCGTAAGGTTGACCATCGCAACAACAAGCAAAGTCACGAGGAAGAAGAAGGAGAAGACCCCGTGAAATTACCTGAGTGCCCTTCCATCTCCTTTTATCCAGGTAAGGAAATATTGTTCCTTCACAACATAAATCAAAGATAGGTGCGTGGATCCTAAGTTGTTGGATCCTCAGGGGACCGCGGACCATGGATCAAACGATCCTCATTTTTCTAAGGATTAACAAATAAATTAGAAAAAGGATTTTCTTTGTAAAAATCATATCTTTTACTAGAAAACTCAGATGAGAAAAGTTTATCATGAAAATTGATCATAAAAATACGAGGGATAATTTAAAAATCATTTGGAAGCCTAAATCAGTATCTTTTTGCAAAAGTGTATATTTTTGATGGAAAAGTATTAATTTGTGGTTAGAAACCCTAATTGATGATAAAGGGTAGATTTAATAGTACAAATAAGTTAATTCGAGCATGGTTAACTTTTTTAATGATGAAGATGAATATTAACTTGTTTTGAAGATGAAATTGCAAGATTTAGGGTTTTTAACCTTATATGATGGTTAATATCCTTAAAAACCTTAAATAGGAGAAAAATGAAAAAAGTGCTTGTAATCCAAAATTAGGGTTTCATGTTGCTAAAGATGATCTTAGGATCTTTTGTGAAAGAAAGATGAGATAATTAGGGTTTGTGAGTAATTTTATAAAATTAGGGTTTAAAATAATAAAAATGAAGTGAAACCCTAATTGTAATCAAAACCCTAAAAAGGACTAGTAACCCTAGGATGAGACTAGATCATGATGGTATGATTAATGATAGGAAAATTGGATGCCTATTTCAAGATCAACTGGGAATGGAGAGCCACTACCTATTCATCCTCGACTGGGAGCCACCATCTTGGACTTCATCAAGCTGATCATCGAGAAGTTTTGGGGAGAAGATAAGTCTGAAGTGGTCGACAATGTGGAGGCTTGGCTGCTTGCAGTCGAGAATGGATTTCGTATGCTCGAGGTGCAGCCCAATAAGAAGGTTCTCTTTGCTTCTCACCTATTGGAAAGTTCAACCAAGATATGGTGGGAGAACCATATCATGGGAAGAGACTTGAGCGAAGAACCTATAGTGTGGACCGATTTGAAGACCATCTTCACCACCAGATTCATCCCCGTCTCAACCAAGAAGGAGAAGGAAAGAGAGTTCACTAACATGACTCAGGGAAGCTCATCAGTTGCGGACTTTAGTCGCAAGTTCCGCATCCTGGAACGTTTCGGTCACATGATGGATGAAGAAAGGATGGTGGACCACTTCATAGAGCGTATGCACCCTTCCATCAAGCCTTATGTGATGGCTAGTAAACCGAAGACCTTCTCTGAAGCCTACAACACCGCCTTGGACATGGAAAGGACGGTGATGCCCGCACATACTCCCTCCAAGGGATACCTAGGTTTTACTAAAGGAGCTCAAGGGCATAGGAATGAACACAAGAAGGGGTAAGAATGCAAACACAACAAAAGCAAGCATGGGCATAAAGGAAAGCCCCGTGGTTGCCTCCAGTAGTGTTGCACCTACGGACGGACACATCCTGGGAAGTGTCATTTTGAGAAGAAGGTGTGTTTCAGATGTCCGCAAGAGGGACACTTCATTGCCAAATGCCCTCAGCCCGACCCAAGAGGACCTTTGGGGTCACAACCCGTGGTAGCACAACCAGTGGCTGCAACACCTCCAACAGGTGCACCAGCCGGAGCACCCAAGCTGAAGCGAGGAGGCAAGCTAGAGTATTCGCCATTGACAATGAAGAAGCTCAGACTAATACTAATAGGCTAATTGAGGGTAATAACCCCTAGAGTTTTCCTTTTAGTTCAGTAGATCATGTAGTAGTTTTCTGATATGGCATAAACTATGTAGGCCTGTTGGAAGTCATGGGACAAAATGTAAAAGCACTCTTTGATTCTGGTTCTACTAATGCTTTTATTTCGAGAAATCTGGCAACTATGATTTTGTTGGATATCAAGGACTTGGGTTATGTTTTGGATGTCACAACCCCGAGTGGTCATATTTATACATCTCTTTTGAAAATCCCCATCATGCCAGTGAAGTATCTGAACCATTAGCTTCCCACTAACTTCATCCTTATCGATATGAATGATTTTGATGTAATCATTGGTATGGATTGGCTTTCCACCTATAGAGCCCAAATTGATTGTAGAGAGAAGAAGATTCTTATTAAGAAAACTAGCCATCCACACTTCACCATTTTAGGAAGGAAGGATGTGATAACCAACCTTTATGTGTCTACCTTGAAAGTTGAACGACTGCTATCCAAAGGTTGTCGAGCCTACCTAGCCATAGTTATCGTACCTGAGGTTAAGGGGAAATTCGTAGAGGAAATACAGGTGGTTCGAGAGTATGCAGATGTGTTTCTGGATGATCTACTTGGGATTCCCTCTGAGAGGGAGGTAGATTTCTCCATCGAGTTCGCTCCTGGGACTAACCCTATATCTAAGGCACCCTATCAAATGGCCCGTGTAGAGTTGCTTGAGTTAAAAACCCAGTTGCAGGAGTTGTTGAATAAAGGATTTATCTGGCCCAGTACATCACCTTGGGGAGCACCAGTCCTCTATGTGAAGAAGAAAGATGGGTCGCTTCGGATGTGTATTGACTATCAGATGATCAACCAGCAACCATTCAGAACAAGTATCCTTTTCTTAGAATAGATGACCAGTTTGACCAACTCAAATCACCTCGAGTCTTTTCAAAGATTGATTTGAGGTCAGGATACCACCAGGTGAGAGTAAGGAGTGAGGATATATCCAAAATGACTTTTCAAACCCAATATGGTCACTATGAGTTTGTGTTCATGTCATTTGGATTATCCAATGCACATAGTGTCTTTATGAACCTCATGAATAGTGTGTTACAGCTTTTCCTTGACTCTTTTGTGATAGTGTTCATAGATGACATTTTGGTGTACTCGTATGACCTAGCCCAACACCGTGACCACCTGGGTAGAGTCCTTGATATCTTGAGAAAGCATAAGTTTTTCAGAAAGTTCTTGAAATGTGAGTTTTGGTTACACCAAGTTATGTTTCTTGGACACATCATCTCAAGAGGAAGGATCGCCGTAGATCCAGCCAAAGTATCGGTAGTTCGAGACTGGCCGGCACCAAAGAACCCATCTGAGATTCGTAGCTTCTTGGGGTTGGCCAGATACTACCATCACTTCATCAAGGATTTCTCAAAGTCTGATTTGCCGCTGACCATGTTAACCTGGAAGGATGTGCAGTTTGTGTGGTCTGACATATGTGAAGCTCGCTTCTAGGAATTGAAGGAAAAACTGACCACCGCCCCTGTGTTGACTCTACCTTTTGGCAATGAGGGTTTCATGATATTCACTGATGCTTCCAAGATGGGACTTGGCTGTGTGTTGGAATAGAATCAGAACATGGTTGCATATGCTTCCCGACATCTCAAGCCCAATGAGGTGAATTATCTGACACATGACCTAGAGCTAGCTGCTATTATCCATTCCTTAAAGATATGGCGGCATTACCTGTACGGTGCTACCTTCCAGATCTTCACTGAGCATAAGAGCTTAAAGTACCTGCTGACATAGAGAGACTTGAACCTACGACAATGATGATGGATGGAGTATATGAAGGATTATGACTTCACCATCGCCTATCATCCTGGTAAGGCGAATTTTGTAGTGGATGCTTTGAGACAGAAACAGCTTAAGTGTGTTGTTGTTTTGTCCAGTCAGTGGAAGAGTTTGGAGGAGCTGGTGGAGTGGACTCCACAACCACTAGAAGATCGAGATCGTTTGGCTAATATCCAGATTCAATCTGAGTTGTTAAGTGAGATCATAGCAGCACAGTTGACCAGTGAAGAGCTACACAAGATGAAAGGTTTAATGATGAAACCACAGACTCGTCTATCTGTGGGAGTAGATGGAGGAATTAGGTTTGAGAATTGCATATGGGTTCGGGCGGATTTGTCGATAAAGGAATGTATCTTGCAAGAAGCTCATGGATCCAAATACACAGTGCACCCATGAACTACTAAGATGTTCAAGGACCTATAGCGGTTTTTCTGGTGGTCGGGAAATTTAGAAAGACATTGTGGAATTTGTGGCCAGCTGTCTTACGTGCCAAATGGTGAAGGTTGAACACCAATGACCCGGGGGGCTTTTACAGTCAATAGAGATTCCAGAATGGAAATGGGAGTAGATTACCATGGATTTTGTGGTAGGTCTACCCCGGACCAGGAAAGGTCATGATGTGATATGGTTCGTGGTAGATCATCTTACCAAGTCAGCACACTTCCTTGCCTTAAAGACCACTACTAAAGTGTCAAACCTAGCTGAGTTGTATATCCGAGAGATAGTGTGTTTGCATGGCGTGCCTGGTTCCATCATCTCGAATAGAGACCCAAAGTTTACTTCCAAGTTGTGGAAGTAAGTTCAAGAGGAACTTGGTACCAGGTTGAAGTTTAGTACTACTTATCACCCCCAGACAGATGGTCAGTCAGAAAGGATGA
The DNA here is from genome assembly GCA_963693085.1 of Alisma plantago-aquatica. NCBI lineage: Eukaryota > Viridiplantae > Streptophyta > Magnoliopsida > Alismatales > Alismataceae > Alisma > Alisma plantago-aquatica. Next base: position 1,476,777,496 of record OY856410.1, read on the forward strand.
TCCAGACATTAGAGGATCTATTGAGAGCTTGTATTCTTGATTGGGGTGGCTCATGGGAACATTACCTACCTTTAGCTGAGTTTTCCTACAACAATAGCTACCAAGCCAGTATCAAGATGCCTCTGTATGAAGCTTTGTATGGGAGACCGTGTCGGTCCCCACTTCACTAGGATGATGTGGGTGAGAGGACCCTGTTGAGGTTAGATGAGCTCCAAGTGTATGCTGATAAAGTTGCTTTGATCAAGCAAAGGCTGAAGAGAGCCCAGCATCGACAGAAGTCATATGTTGATGCAATGCAGATTAATGTGCATTTCACTGTTGGAGAGCATGTGTTTTTGAAAATCCGACCGCTTCGAGATATAGCTAAGAACAGAGGAAAGTTGAGTCCCCGATATGTGAGTCTATTTGAGGTGTTAGACCGTATTGGTGAAGCTGCATATCGTTTGGCGATACCCCCCCAGTATAGCATGATGCATGATGTGTTTCACATGTCCAACCTGAAGCGATATGTGCAAGATCTGAGCCATGTGCTGAGTATTGAACCTATTGAGCTTCAAGGGAAGTTGTCTTATCCCGAGTCACCTTTTCGGATTCTAGATACCAAGGTGAAAGAGCTTAGATGCAAGAATATAGAGATGGTAAAGGTTCTTTGGAGGCACCATGGAGAGGATGAGGCCACATGGGAGGTGAAGGCGGACATGGAGAAAGCATACCCTAGTTTGTTTGTTTGATTGTTTGAATTTTGAAGACAAAATTCCTATAAGGAGGGGAGGATGTTATAACCTCAAATTTCCTAAGTATGTAATGAAAGGTGTAATTCTATTTTAAATAATAAATGAAATCTATTTTTGATTTGTGATGGATTTCCTGTGAAATGGCCTAGATTGATTGATAATGGGCTTTGTTGGCCATTGAGCCCAAATGGAAAGAAAGGACAAATAAAAAGGAAAAGGATTTAATTAATAAAAGGAGAATATGTGAAATAGACTTTTATAAGAGCATAAAGGCAAATAGATATTTCCCAAGGTGGGAATTCGTGTCTTTAGGTTTTCTTGAGGTCCAAGGGACCCAAAATAACAAGATAATGGCAAAGGGAAGAGAAATACTAATTAAATTTGGATTAAATGATGGATAACATAGGAGGGAAGGAAACCTTCCCATCGGTTGGAATTTGTTTCCCAAATTTGATAAATAGTTAGATAATTCCAAGAAGAAATTTCCCTTAAAATTTGAGACAAAAAGGAGCTATGGTTTAAGAGATGAATTTCTCAAGTTATCTCCAAAATATGGAATTATTTTGATAATAGGAAAATGATTTTCCTTGTGGATGAATGCGTGCAATGAGAACCGTTGGATCTCGATCCAATGCTGGGCACTCATCGTCTAAGTCCCACACGGACTGGGACTCTGCCAAGTTTTAGAGGGATTTTCCCTCTCAAATTCCTCGTGATCCAAAACATTTGCAAGCCAACTGTCGTTTCCTTCGAGTATAAGAGAGTAAACCAAAGAGAACCATCCCTACTTGGTAGGGGTTTGGTCGTCATTTTAGGAAATACCCAAATCTCGTGAGCCTACCTTCAACCCTATATATAGGGGAGGGTATAAGCACACCTAATTTCTACCCTAAACACTGCGATTGATTGCAAGGAGTGCTCTCGTGCCTCCAATTGCTCCTTTCACCCTAACCTTCCCCCCTCATCCACCTAGGTTGCCTAGTCGGAGTCTTCCAGGTTGGTGGCAGTGCTATCATGGCTAGGATGAGAAATTGAAGGCCTCGTTAGGTTTGGTGAGGGACCGAGGAGCCTTCTGGATCCTCGCCTTGCTCGTAGGTGGCTAGCATCCCAAAGTCAACCGCAAGGTTGACCATCGCAGTAGTAAGTAGAGTCGCGAGGAAGAAGAAGGAGAAGACCCAGTGAAATTTCCCGAGTGCCCTTCCATCTCCTTCTATCCAGGTGAGGACATTTTGGTCCTTTGCAATGTAAATCAAAGATAGGTGCATGAATCCTAAGTCATTGGATCCTTAGTGGACCGCGGACCATGGATCAAACGATCCTCGTTTTTCTAAGGATTAACAAATAAATCAGAAAAATGATTTTCTTTGTAAAACTCATATCTTTTACTAGAAAATTCGGATGAGAAAAGTTTATACATGAAAATTGATCACAAAAATACGAGGGATAAGTTAAAAATGGTTTGGAAGCCTAAATCAGTATATTTTTGCAAAAGTGTATATTTTTGATGGAAAAGTATTACTTTGTGGTTAGAAACCCTAATTGATGTTAAAGGGTAGATTTAATAGTAAAAATAAGTTAATTCGAGCATGGTTAACTTGTTTAATGATGACGATGAATATTAATCTATTTTGAAGATGAAATTGCAAGATTTAGGGTTTTTAACCTAATATGATGGTTAATATACTTAGAAACCTTAAATAGGAGAAAAATGAAATAAAAGTTCTTGTAATCCAAAATTAGGGTTTCATGTTGATAAAAGACGATCTTAGGATCTTTTGTGAAAGAAAGATGAGATAATTAGGTTTGTGAGTGATTTTATGAAATTAGGGTTTAAAATAATAAAAATGAAGTGAATCCCTAATTGTAATCAAAACCCTAAAATGGACTAGTAACCCTAGGAAACAACTAGACCATGATGGCATGATTAATGATAGGAAAATTGGATGCCTATTTCTAGATCAACTTGGGTGTGCTTGCTTGGTTTCCTGATTGGTTGAATTATTTCTACATTCAAGTCATCTTGATAGGTATGTGGTTAATTATGGTTAATCACATTAGTTTTCCTGAAGATTTTCTGGATGGTTAATCACATTGAATGCAACCTATCAGTTTGGATGTTTATACTTGTAAATTATAAAGTCACTATGATTATCACAATTGTAATATAAATGTGTATTCTCGCACCTACATGCCACCCTAATGGATGATGCAAAAAGGTCAAGCCCAGGAGGGAAGACCAATGGGCACCATGAGAGGTGACCCCAGACACCAAGCTCAGGAATGAGAAGGTGGTCTATGTTGCATGACTAATGGGCACCATGAGGGGTGACCCTAGGCACCAAGCTTGGTATTGAGAAGGTGACCTTAGGTCAATGGCAAAAGAAAAACCCGAAAGGGGGTAATCCAGGGTTAGGGCAAAAGCAGTGGAGAATGACACATTGAAAATGTAAATTGGCTTGTTAAATACCTTGATTGTGATAATTAGTTTGTTAGCCATATTTATGAAATTTTGGTTGTCCCCACATACCGACATATTGTTATATGCTGACCGACATTTTGTTTGTCAGTGTTTTAGGTAGAACCTTGAAATGAACAAACAACAAAGTGACACATTGTGAAAATAAGAGATAAAGTGCAAGGAGGATTAGATAAAATAGATCCAAGCTGTGGATAGAAGTAGATTTCCAAAATTTTGAAAAGGTATGCAAAATTTTATTTTAGTAGATTTCAGTTTAGTTGGTAGAATTTCATAATTATTATTGATTAACTGGCGAACCTTTGACCCACTTTATTGGGATAACGGCTCTGACCTCTTGGTCTCCCTTAAAGGGGGTTATCGGGAGGCGGGGTCGTTACATTTGGTATCAGAGCATAGGTTCCTCATTTAATCTTTAATAATTATTAAATTTTACAAATTCTATAGATCCGAGTGAGTTATTAGAGGATTTTCCGAAAGACATAGGTGTCTAGAAAAGGATCACATCCGGGGGCTGGCAATATTTTCCTCTGCACCGCTAGTCGGAATACGAGGACTCCCAGATTGTGTGACTGCCTGGCCAATGTCTTAGGATTTGACTCGAAATAATATACCTTTAAGAATCTCTCATCTTATTCATCTCTTCTCAACTCAAATGTTATTAAGTATTTTGAGGATTAGGATTTTCTCTCTCTTCCTCACCCTCTTGAAGTATGGGTAAAGTTGATAAGGTTTAAGGAATCCTCCACCAAATTAATAAAAGATATGTAATTAAGATGCCATCGACATAAGTATAATTAGTTAAGTATAGACTAAAGGTTTGTTTGTGTGATTATGTAGATGGCTTGTACCAAGATTATGGTTATCCCAGTTGCCACCAATGGTGGCGGGCTTCCCCGCAAAGAGAATGGGTCTTCTGAGAAGAGGAAGCAGAACCATGGTGGTGAAACCTCAGAGAAGAGAAAGAGACCTGAAGAAACTACACATGAGTCCCCCAACCCTAAACCAATACCCTTCAATACCCTTGAATAAGAGGAGGGACTGGGATATGAGGAACAACATGTGTATGAGGAGGTAGCTCAATTGGAGGAGGACAAGGATGGTGGTCTAGAACCGGCTATGGTAGAAACAGAAACGACTGACTGAGGCTGACTGAGGCTATCCATGCCTTAGCCCTCAGAGACATAGCTAGAGATGAGAATGGCGAGCCACTACCTATTCATCCTAGACTGGGAGCCACCATCTTGGACTTCGTCAAGCTAAACTTTGAGAAGTTATGGGGAGAAGATAAGTCTGAAGTGGTCCATAAGGTGGAGGCTTGGCTGCTTGCAATCGAGAATGGATTTCGTATGCTCGAGGTGCATCCTAATAAGAAGGTTCTCTTTGTTTCTCACCTATTGGAAGGTGCAGCCAAGATATGGTGGGAGAACTATATCATGGGAAGAGACTTGAGTGAAGAACCTATGGCGTGGACCGATTTCAAGACCATCTTCACCGCCAGATTCATCCCCGTCTCAGCCAAGAAGGAGTAGGAAAGAGAGTTCACTAACATGACTCAGGGAAGCTCGTTAGTTGTGGACTTTGTTCACAAGTTCCGCATCCTGGAATGTTTCGGTCACATGATGAATGAAGAAAGGAGGGTGGACCACTTCATAGAGCGCCTGCACCCTGCCATCAAGCCTTATGTGATGGCTAGTAAGCTGAAGACCTTATCTAAAGCCTACAACACCGCCTTGGACATGGAAAGGACGGTGATGCCTGCACAGAATCCCTCCAAGGGATACCTGGGTTTTACTAAAGGAGCTCAAGGGAATAGGAATGAATACAAGAACGGGAAAGGATGCAACCACAACAAAAGCAAGCATGGGCACAAAGGCAAGCCCTGTGGTCACCTCCAGCAGTGTCGCACCTACGGTCGGACACATCCTGGGAAGTGTTGTTTTGAGAAGAAGGTGTGTTTCAGATGTCAGCAAGAGGGACACTTCATCGCCAACTGCCCTCATCCTGACCCAAGATGACCTTTAGGGTCACAACCCGTGGCAGAACAACCAGTGGCTGCAACACCTCTAGCATGAGCACCAGCAGGAGCACCCCCAGCTGGAGAGAGGAGGCAAGCTAGTGTGTTCGCCATCGACAATGAAGAAGCTCAGGTGAATGCTAATAGGCTGATCAAGGGTAATAACCCCTAGAGATTTCCTTTTAGTTCTGTATATCATGTAGTAGTTTTCTAATATGGCATAAACTATGTAGGTCTGTTGGAAGTCATGCGACAAAATGTAAAAGCACTCTTTGATTCTGGTTCTACTAATACTTTTATTTTGATAAATCTGCTAACTATGCTTTGTTTGGATATCAAGGATTTGGGTTATGTTTTGTATGTCACAACCCCAAGTGGTCATAATAAAACATCTCTTTCAAAAACCCTTGTCTTACCAGTGAAGTATCCGATCCATGAGCTTCCCACGAACTTCATTCTTCTTGATATGAATGATTTTGATGTAATCATTGGTACGGATTGGCTTTACACCTATGGAGCCCAGATTGACTGTAGAGAAAAGAAGATTATTAGGAAAACTAGCCATCCACACTTCACCATTTGAGGAAGGAATGATGTGATAACCAGCCTTTATGTGTCTGCCTTGAAAGCTGAATGGATGCTATCCAAAGGTTGTCGAGCCTACCTAGCCATAGTTACCATACCTGAGGTTAAGGGGTGATCCTTAGAGGAAATAGAGGTGGTTTGGGAGTATGTAGATGTGTTTCTGGATGATCTACCAGGGATTCCCCATGAGAGGGAGGTATATTTCTCCATCGAGTTAGCTCCTGGGACTAACCCTATATCTAAGGAACCCTATAGAATGGCCCCTGTAGAGTTGCTTGAGTTAAAAACCTAATTGCAGGAGTTGTTGGATAAAGGTTTTATCCGGCCCAGTACATCACCTTGGGGAGCACCAGTCCTCTATGTGAAGAAGAAGGATGGGTCGCTTTAGATGTGTATTGACTATCGGATGATCAACTAGGCAACAATTAAGAACAAGTATCATTTTCCTAGAATAGATGACCTGTTTGACCAACTCAAATCAGTTCGAGTCTTTTCCAAGATCAATTTGAGGTCAGGATACCACCAAGTGAGAGTAAGGAATGAGGATATACCCAAAACAAATTTTCAAACTCGATATGGTCACTATGAGTTTGTGGTCATGCCGATTGGATTATCCAATGCACCTAGTGTCTTTATGAACCTCATGAACAATGTGTTCCATCCTTTCCTTGAATCTTTTTTGATATTGTTCATAGATGACATTTTGGTGTACTCAGATGACCTAGCCCAACACTGTGACCACCTGGGTAGAGTCCTTGATATCCTGAGAAAGCATAATTTATTTGGAAGGTTCTAGAAATGTGAGTTTTGGTTAGACCAAGTCATAATTCTTGGACACATCATCTCAGGAGGAACAATCACTTTAGATCCAGCCAAAGTATCGAAATTTTGAGACTAACCGACACCAAATAACCCCTCTGAGATTCGTAGCTTCTAGGGGTTGGCCGGATACTACCATCACTTCATCAAGGATTTATCAAAGACCGATTTGTCGCTGACCATGTTAACCCAGAAGGATGTGAAATTCGTGTGGTCTGACATATGTGAAGCTCGCTTCCAGGAGTTGAAGGAGAAGCTGACCACCGCCCCTGTGTTGACTCTACCTTCTGGCAATGAGGGTTTCATGATATTCACCGATGCTTCCAAGATGGGATTTGGTTGTGTGTTGGAACAAAATTGACATGTGGTTGCATATGCTTCCCGACAGATCAAGCCCAATGAGGTGAATTATCTGACACATGACCTAGAGCTAGCTTCTATTATCCATGCCTTGAAGATATGGTGGCATTACCTATACGGAGCTACCTTCAAGATCTTCACCAACCATAAGAGCTTAAAGTACTTGCTGACATAGAGAGACCTGAACCTGTCACAGTGACAATGGATGGAGTATATGAGGGATTACGACTTCACCATCGCCTATCATACTGGTAAGGCGAATGTCATAGCGGATGCTTTGAGTCAGAAACAGATTAAGTGTGAAGCCGTTTTGTCCACTCAGTGGAAGAGTTTGGAGGAGCTGGTGGAGTGGACTCCACAACCACTAGAAGATCGAGTTCGTTTGTCTAATATCCAGATTCAATCTGAGTTGTTAAGTGAGAACGTAGCAGCACAGTATACCAGTGAAGACCTAGACAAGATGAAAGGTTTAATGATGAAACCACAGACTCGTCTATCCGTGAGAGTAGGCAGAGGAATCAGGTTTGAGAATCGCATATGGGTTTCAGCTGATTCGTCGATAAAGGAACGTATCTTGCAAGAAGCTCATGGATTCAAATACACAGTGCATCCAGGAACTACTAAGATGTTTAAGGACCTACAGTGGTTTTTTTGGTTGCCAAGAATGAAGAAAGACATTGCGGCATGTGTGGCCAGCTGTCTTATGTGCCAAATGGTGAAGGCTGAACTCCAATGACCCGGAGGGCTTTTACAGTCAATAGAGATTCCAGAATGGAAATGGGAGAAGATTACCATGGATTTTGTGGTAGGTCTACCCCGGAACAAGAAAGGTCATGATGCGATATGGGTCATGGTAGATCGTCTTACCAAGTCAGCACACTTCCTTTCAATAAAGACCATTGCTAAAGTGTTAGACCTAGATGAGTTGTATATCCAAGAGATAGTGTGTTTGCATGGCGTTCCCGGTTCCATCATCTCAGATAGAGACCCAAAGTTTACTTTCAGGTTGTGGAAGCAAGTTCAAGAAGAACTTGGTACCGGGTTGAAGTTTAGTACCGCTTATCACCCCCAGACGGATGGTCAGTCAGAAAAGACGATCCAGACATTAGAAGATCTATTGAGAGCTTGTGTGCTTGATTGCAGTGACTCATGGGAACAATACCTACCTTTAGCTGAGTTTTCCTACAACAATAGCTACCAAGCAAGTATCGAGATGCCTCCATATGAAACTTTGTACGGGAGACCGTGTCAGTCCCCACTTCACTGGGATGATGTGGGTGAGAGGACCCTGTTGAGGTCATATAAGCTTCAAGTATATGTTGATCAAGTTGCTTTGGTCAAACAAAGGCTGAAGAGAGCCCAGGATCGACAGAAGTTGTATGTTGACGTAAAGCAGACTCATGTGCATTTCATTGTTGGAGAGCATGTGCTTTTGAAAATCCGATCACTCTATGCAAGAATATAGAGATGGTAAAGGTTCTTTGGAGGAACCATGGAGAGGATGAGGCCACATGGGAGCTGAAGGTGGACATGGAGAAAGCATACCCTGATTTGTTTGTTTGATTGTTTAAATTTTGAGGACAAAATTCCTATAAGAAGGGGAGGATGTTATAACCTCAAATTTCCTAAGTATGTAATGAAAGGTGTAATTCTCTTTTAAAGAATAAATGAAATCTATTTTTTATTTGTGATGGATTTCGTGTGAAATGGCCTTGATTGATTGATAATGGGCTTTGTTGTCCTTTGAGCCCAATTGTAAAGAAAGGAGAAATAAAAAGGAAAAGGATTTAATTAATAAAAGGAGAATATGTGAAATAGACTTTTATAAGAAGATAAAGGTAAATAGATATTTCCCAAGGTGGGAATTCATAGCTTTAGGTTTTCTTGAGGTCCAAGGGACCCAAAATAACAAGATAATGGCAAAGGGAAAAGAAATACTAATTAAATTTGGATTAAATGATGGATAACTTGGGAGGGAAGGAAACCTTCCCCTCCGTTGGAATTTGTTTCCCAAATTTGATAAATAGTTAGATAATACCAAGATGAAATTTCCCTTAAAATTTGAGACAAAAAGGAGTTTTTCTTTAGGAGATATGAATTTATCAAGTTATATCCAAAATATCGAATTATTTTGATAATAGGAAAATGATTTTCCTTTTGGATGAACGCATGCAATGAGAACTGTTGGATCTCGATCCAATGTTGGACTCTCATCATCTAAGTCCCACAAAGACTGGGACTCTGTTGAGTTGCAGAGCGATTTTCCCTCTCAAATTCCTCGTGATCCAAAATATTTGCAAGCCAACTGTCGTTTCCTTCGAGTTCAGGAGAGTAAACCGAAGAGAACCATCCCTACTTGGTAGGGGTTTGGTCGTCGTTTTTATAAATACCCAAATCTCGCGAGCCTGCCTTCAACCCTATATATAGGGGAGGGTGAGGGAGGGTATTAGCATGCCTAATTGCTACCTTAAACACTGCGGCTGATTGAAAGGAGTGCTCTCGTGCCTCTAATTGCTCCTTTCACCCTGACCTTCCCCCCCTCGTCCACCCAGGTTGCCTCGCTAGAGTCCAGCAGGTTGGCGGCGGTCCTAGCGTGGCTAGGATAAGAAATTGAAGGCCTCTTCAGGTTCGGTGAGGGACAGTGGATCCTTCTGGATCCTTGCCTTGCTCGCAGGTGGCCAGCATCCCAAAGTCAACTGGAAGGTCGACCATTGCAGTAGCAAGTAGAGTCGTGAGGAAAAAGAAGGAGAAGACCCCATGAAATTACCCAAGTGCCCTTCCGTCTCCTTCTATCCAGGTAAGGACACTTTGGTCCTTTGCAACGTAAATCAAAGATAGGCATGTGGATCATGAGCTGTTGCATCCTCAGTGGACCGCGTACCATGGATCAAACGATCCTCGTTTTTCTAAGGATTAACAAATAAATCAAAAAAAGGATTTTCTTTGTAAAAATCATATCTTTTACTAGAAAACTCAGATGAGAAATGTTTATACATGAAAATTGATCAGAAAAATTTCCTAAGTATGTAATGAAAGGTGTAATTCTCTTTTAAAGAATAAATGAAATCTATTTTTTATTTTTGAGGGATTTCGTGTGAAATGGCCTTGATTGATTTATAATGGGCTTTGTTGGCCATTGAGCCGAATTGTAATGAAAGGATAAATAAAAAGGAAAAGGATTTAATTAATAAAAGGAGAATATGTGAAATAGACTTTTAAAAGAGGATAAAGGAAAATAGATATTTACCAAGGTGGGAATTCATGCCTTTTGGTTTTCTTGAGGTCCAAGGGACCCAAAATAACAAGATAATGGCAAAGGGAAAAGAAATACTAATTAAATTTGGATTAAATGATGGATAACTTGGGAGGGAAGGAAACCTTCCCATACGTTGGAATTTGTTTCCCAAATTTGATAAATAGTTAGATAATATCAAGAAGAAATTTCCCTTAAAATTTGAGACAAAAAGGAGCTATGGTTTAGGAGATATGAATTTCTCCAATTATCTCCAAAATATGGACTTGTTTCGATAATAGGAAAATGATTTTCCTTTTGGATGAACGCGTGCAATGAGAACCGTTGGTTATCGATCCAATGTTGGATGCTCATCATCCAAGTCCCACATGGACTGGGACTCTGCCGAGTTACAGAGGGATTTTCCCTCTCAAATTCCTCGTGATCCAGAACATTTGCAAGCCAACTGTCGTTTCCTTCTAGTTCAGGAGAGTAAACCGAAGAGAACCATCCCTACTTGGTAGGGGTTTTATCATCATTTTTGGAAATACCCAAATCCCGTGAGCCTAACTTCAACCCTATATATAGGGGATGGTGAGGGAGGGTATCAGCACGTCTAATTTCTACCCTAAACGTTGCGGCTGATTGCAAGGAGTGCTCTCGTGCCTCCAATTGCTCCTTTCACCCTGACCTTACCCCCTCATCCACCCAGGTTGTCTCATCAAAGTCCGGTAGGTTGGCGGCGGTGCTAGCTTGGCTAGGACGAGCAATTGAAGGCCTTGTCAGGTTCAATGAGGGACGGCAGAGCCTTCTGGATCATCACCTTACTCACAGGTGGCTAGCATCCCAAAGTCAACCATAAGGTTGACAATCGCAGCAGCAAGCAAAGTCACGAGGAAGAAGAAGGAGAAGACCCCGTGAAATTACCTGAGTGCCCTTCCATCTCCATTTATCCAGATAAGGAAATTTTGTTCATTCACAACATAAATCAAAGATAGGTGCGTGGATCCTAAGATCTTGGATCCTCAGGGGACCGCGGACCATGGATCAAACGATCCTCGTTTTTCTAAGGATTAACAAATAAATCAGAAAAAGGATTTTCTTTGTAAAAATCATATCTTTTACTAGCAAACTCAGATGAGAAAAGTTTATCATGAAAATTGATTATAAAAATACGAGGGATAAGTTAAAAATCATTTGGAAGCCTAAATCAATAACATTTTGCAAAAGTGTATATTTTTGATGGAAAAGTATTAATTTGTGGTTAGAAACCCAAATTGATGATAAAGGGTAGATTTAATAGTAATAATAAGTTAATTCGAGCATGGTTAACTTGTTTAATGATGAAGATGAATATTAACCTATTTTGAAGATGAAATTGCAAGATTTAGGGTTTTTATCCTAATATGATGGTTAATATACTTAGAAACCTTAAATAGGAGAAAAAGGAAAGAAAAGTGCTTGTAATCTGACATTAGGGCTTCATGTTACTAAAAGATGCTTTTAGGATCTTTTGTGAAAGAAACATGAGATAATTAGGGTTTGTGAGTAATTTTATAAAATTAGGGTTTAAAATAATAAAATGAAGTGAAACCCTAATTGTAATCAAAACCCTAAAAAGGACTAGTAACCCTAGGAAACAACTAGACCAAGATGGCATGATTAATGATAGGAAAATTGGATGCATATTTCAGGATCAACTTGGGTGTTCTTTCTTGGTTTCTTGATTGGTTGAATTATTTCTACATTCAAGTCATCTCGACAGGTATGTGGTTAATTATGGTTAATCACATTAGTTTTCCCAAAGATTTTTCAGATGGTTAATCGCATTGAATGCAATCTATCAGTTTAGATATTTATACTTGAAAATTATAAAGTCACTATGATTATCACAATTGTAATATAAATGTGTATTATCACACCGACATGCCACCCTGATGGATGATGCAAAAAGGTCAAGCCCATGAGGGAAGACCAATGGGCACCATGAGAGGTGACCCCAGACACCAAGCTCAGGAATGAGAAGGTGGTCTATGTTCCATGACTAATGGGCACCATGAGGGGTGACCCCAGGCACCAAGCTCGGGATTGAGAAGGTGGCCTTAGGTAAATGGCAAAAGAAAAACCCTAAAGGGGGTAATCCAGGGTTAGGGAAAAAGTGGTGGAGAATGACACATTGAAAACGTAAATTGGCTTGTTAATTACCTTGATTGTGATAATTAGTTTGTTAGCCATATTTGTGAAATTTTGGTTGTCCCCACATACCGGCATATTCTTATATGCTGACCGACATTTTGTTTGTCGTTGTTTTAGGTACAACCTTGAAATGAACAAATAGTAAAGTGACACATTGTGAAAATAAGAGATAAAGTGCAAGGAGGATTAGATAGAATAGATCCAAACTGTGGATAGAAGTAGATTTCCAAAATGTTGAAAAGTTATGCAAAATTTTATTTTACCAGATTTCAATTTAGTTGGTCAAATTTCATAATTATTATTGATTAATTGTCGAACCTTTGATCTAGTTTATTGGGATAACGGCTCTGACCTCTTGGTCTCCCTTAAAGAGGGTTACCAGGAGGCGGGGTCATTACATTTGGTATCAGAGCATAGGTTCCTAATTTAATCTTTAATAATTATTAAATTTTACAAATTCTATAGAACTGAGGGAGTTATTAGGGGATTTTCCAAAAGACAGAGGTGTCTAGAAAAGGATCACGTTCGAAGGCTGGCAATATTTTCCTCCGCACCGCTAGTCGGAATACGAGGACTCCTAGATTGTGTGACTGCTTGGCCGATGTGTTAGGATTTGTCTCGAAATAAGATACCTTTAGGACTCTCTCATCTTATTCATCTCTTCTCAACTCAAATGTTGTTAAGGATTTTGAGGATTAGGATTTTCTCTCTCTTCCTCACCCTCTTGAAGTATGGGTAAAGTTGATAAGGTTTAAGGAATCATCCACCAAATTAATAAAAGATACATAATTAAGATGTCATCGACATAAGTATAATTAGTTAAGTATAGACTAAAGGTCTGTTTGTGTGCTTATGTAGATGGCTCATACCAAGATTGTGGCAATCCCAGTTGCCACCAACAGTGGTGGGCCTCCCCGTAAAGAGAATGGGTCTTCTGAGAAGAGAATGGACCTCAAAGAAGAGAAAGAGACCTAAAGAAACTACACATGAGACCCCCAACCCTGAACCAATACCCTTCAGCCACCTTGAACAAAAGGAGGGCCTCGGATATGAGGAACAACATGTGTATGAGGAGGTAGCCCAGATGGAGGAGGACCAGACTGGTGGTCCAGAACCGGCTATGGTAGTCCACACTACGGAGGCGGTGTGGATGGAGCAACAGAAATGGATGACTGAGTCTATCCATGCCTTAGCCCTCAGGGACATAGCTACATATGAGAATGGCGAACCACTACATGTTTGTCCTCAATTGGGAGCCACCATCTTGGAATTTGTCAAGCTGAATATCAAGAAGTTTTGGGGAGAAGATAAGTCTGAAGTGGTCGATAAGGTGGAGGCTTGGCTGCTTGCAGTCGAGAATGGATTATGTATGCTCGAGGTGCAGCCCAATAAGAAGGTTCTCTTTGCTGCTCACCTATTGGAAGGTGCAGCCAAAATATGGTGGGAGAACCATATCACGGGAAGAGACTTGAGCGAAGAACCTATGGCATGGATCGATTTCAAGACCATCTTCACCGCCAGATTCATCCATGTCTCTGCCAAGAAGGAGAAGGAAAGAGAGTTCACTAACATGACCCAAGAAAGCTCGTCAGTTGCGGACTTTGGTCGCATGTTCCATATTCTGGAACGTTTCAGACACATGATGGATGAAGAAAGGATGGTGGACCGTTTCATAGAGTGTCTACACCCTGCCATCAAGCCTCATGTGATGGCTAGTAAGCCGAAGACCTTCTCTGAAGCCTACAACACCGCCTTGGACATGGAAAGGATGGTGATGCCTGCACAGAATCCCTCCAAGGGATACCTAGGTTTTACTGATGGAGCTCAAGGGCAGAGGAATGAACACAAGAAGGGTCAAGGACACAACTACAAAAAAAAGCAAGCATGGGCACAAAGGCAAGCCTCTCAGTCGCCTCCAACAGTGTCACACTTGTAGACGGACACATCCTGGGAAGTGTTTTTATAAGAAGAAGGTGTGTTTCAGATGTTAGCAAGACAGACACTTCATCACCAACTACCCTCAGCCTGACCTAAGAGGACCTTTGGGGTCACAACCCATGGAAGCATAACCAGTGGCTGCAACACCTCCAGCAGGAGCACCAGCTGGAGCACCCCCAACTAGAGAGAGGAGGAAAGCTAGAGTGTTCGCCATCAACAATGAAGAAGTTCAGGTGAATGCTAATAGGCTGATTGAGGGTAATAACCCCTAGAGTTTTCCTTTTAGTTCATTAGATCATATAGTAGTTTTCTGATATGGCATAAACTATGTAGGATTGTTGGAAGTCATGGGACAAAATGTAAAATCACTCTTTGATTCTGGTTCTACTAATACTTTTATTTCGAGAAATCTGGAAACTATGCTTTGATTGGATATCAAGGATTTGGGTTATGTTTTGGATGTCACAACCCCGAGTAGTTGTATTTATACATCTCTTTTAAAAAACCCCATCTTGCCAGTGTAGTATCTGAACCATGAGCTTCCCACTGACTTCATCCTTCTCGATATGAATGATTTTGATGTAATCATTGGTATGGATTGGCTTTCCACATACAGAGCCCAGATTGACTATAGAGAGAAGAAGATTCTTATTAGGAAAACCGGCCATCCAAACTTCACCATTTGAGGAAGGAAGGATGTATTAACCAACCTTTATGTGTCCACCTTGAAAGCTGAACAGATGCTATTCAAAGGTTGTCGAGCCTACCTAGCCATAGTTACCATACCTGAGGTAAAGGGGCGATCCTTAGAGGAAATAGAGGTGGTTTAGGAGTATGTGGATGTGTTTCTAGATGATCTACCAGGGATTCCCCTTGAGAGGGAGGTATATTTCTCCATCGAGTTAGCTCTTGGGACTAACCCTATATCTAAGGCACCCTATAGAATAGCCCTTGTAGAGTTGCTTGAGTTAAAAACCCAGTTGCAGGAGTTGTTGGATAAAGGCTTTATCCGGCCGAATACATCACCTTGGGGAGCACCATTCCTCTATGTGAAGAAGAAGGATGGGTCACTTTAGATGTGTATTGACTATCGGATGATCAACTAGGCAACCATTAAGAACAAGTATCCTTTGCCTAGAATAGATGACATGTTTGACCAACTCAAATCAGCTCGAGTCTTTTCCAAGATTGATTTGAGTTCAGGATACCACCAGGTGAGAGTAAGGAGTGAGGATATACCCAAAATAGCTTTTTAAACCTGATATGGTCACTATGAGTTTGTGATCATGTCGTTTGGATTATCCAATGCACATAGTATCTTTATGAACCTCATGAATAGTGTATTCCAGCCTTTCCTTGACTCTTTTGTGATAGTGTTCATAGATGACATTTTGGTTTACTCGGATGACCTAGCCCAACACCGTGACCACCTAGGTACAGTCCTTAATATCTTGAGAAAGCTTAAGTTTTTTGGAAAGTTGTAGAAATGTGAGTTTTGGTTAGACCAAGTCATATTTCTTGGATAGATCATCTCAGGAGGAATGATCACCGTAGATCCAACCAAAGTATCAGCAGTTCGAGACTGGCCAGCACCAAAGAACCCCTCCGAGATTCACAACTTCTTTGGGTTGGTCGGATACTACCATTGCTTCATCAAGGATTTCTCAAAGACTGCTTTGCCGCTAACCATGTTAACCCGGAAGGATGTGAAGTTTGTGTGGTCTAACATATTTGAAGCTCATTTCTAGGAGTTGAAGGAGAAGCTGACCACCACCCCTGTGTTGACTCTACCTTTTGGAAATGAGGGTTTCATGATATTCATCAATGCTTCCAAGATGGGACTTGGATGTGTGTTGGAACAAAATCAGCACGTGGTTGCATATGCTTCCCGACAGCTCAAGCCCAATGAGGTGAATTATCCGACACATGACCTAGAGCTAGTTGCTATTATCCATGCCTTGGAGATATGGCGGCATTACCTGTATGGTGCTACATTTGAGATCTTCACCGACCATAAGAGCTTAAAGTACCTGCTGATATAGAGAGACCTAAACCTATAACATTGATGATGGATGGAGTATATGAAGGATTATGACTTCACCATCACCTATCATCCTGGTAAGGTGAATGTCGTAGTGGATGCTTTGAGTCAGAAATAGCTGAAGTGTGTAGGTGTTTTGTCCAGTCAGTGAAAGAGTTTGGAGGAGCTGGTGGAGTGGACTCCACAACCACTAGAACATCAAGTTTGTTTGGCTAATATATAGATTCAATCTGAGTTGTTAAGTGAGATCAAAGCAGCACAGTTGACCAGTGAAGAGCTAGATAAGATGAAAGGTTTAATGATGAAACCACAGACTCATCTATCCGTGGGAGTAGACGAAGGAATCAGGTTTGAGAATCGCATATGGGTTTCAGTGGATTTGTTAATAAAGGAACGTATCTTGCAAGAAGCTCATGGATCCAAATACACAGTGCACCTAGGAACTACTAAGATGTTAAAGGATCTGCAGTGGTTTTTTAGGTTATCGGGAATGAAGAAAGACATTATGGCATGTGTGGCCAACTGTCTTATGTGCCAAATGGTGAAGGTTGAACACCAACGACCCAGAGGGCTTTTACAGTCAATAGAGATTCCAGAATGGAAATGGGAGCAGATAACCATGGATTTTGTGGTAGGTCTAGCCTAGACCAGGAAAGATCATGATGCAATATGGGTTGTGGTAGATCGTCTTACCAAGTGAGCACACTTCCTTGCCTTAAAGACCACTGCTAAAGTGTCAGACCTAGCTGAGCTGTATATCTAAGAGATAGTGTGTTTGCATGGCGTCCCCAGTTCCATCATCTCAAATAGAGACCCAAAGTTTACTTCCAAGTTGTGGAAGCAAGTTCAAGAGGAACTTGGTACCAAGTTGAAGTTTAGTACCGCTTATCACCCCCAGACGGATGGTCAGTCAGAAAGGACGATCCAGACATTCGAAGATTTGTTGAGAGATTGTGTGCTCAATTGGGGTGGCTCATTGGAACAATACCTACCTTTACCTGAGTTTTCCTACAACAACAATTACCACGCCAGTATCGGGATGCCTCCGTATGAAGCTTTGTATGGGAGACCGTGTCGGTCCCCACTTCACTGGGATGATGTGGGTGAGAGGACCCTGTTGAGGTCAGATGAGCTCCAAGTGTATGCTGATAAAGTTGCTTTTATCAAGAAAAGTCTAAAGAGAGCCCAGGATCGATAGAAGTCGTATGCTGATGCGAAGCGGACTGATGTGCATTTCACTGTTGGAGAGCATGTGTTTTGAAAATCCGACCACTCTGAGCTATAGCTAAGAACAGAGGAAAGCTGAGTCCCCGACTCATGGGTCTATTTGAGGTGTTAGAATAGATTGGTGAAGCTGCATATCATTTGGTGATACCCCCTCAGTATATCATGATGCATGATGTGTTTCACATGTCCAACCTGAAGCGATATGTGCAAGATCTAAGCCATGTGCTGAGTATTGAACCTATTGAGCTTCAAGGGAAGTTGTCTTATCCTGAGACACCTTAGCAAATTCTTGATACCAAGGTGAAAGAGCTCAAATGCAAGAATATAGAGATGGTAAAGGTTCTTTGGAGGCACCATGGAGAGGATGAGGCCACATGGGAGCTGAAGGTAGACATGTAGAAAGTAGACCTTGATTTGTTTGTTTGATTGTTTGAATTTTGAGGACAAAATTCCTATAAGGAGGGAAGGATGTTATAACCTCAAATTTCCTAAGTATGTAATGAAAGGTGTAATTCCCTTTTAAAGAATAAATAAAATTTATTTTTGACTTGTGATGGATTTCATGTGAAATGGCCTTGATTGATCGATAATGGGCTTTGTTGTCCATTGATCCCAACTGTAAAGAAAGGAAAAATAAAAATGAAAAGGATTTAATTAATAAAAGGAGAATATGTGAAATAGACTTTTATAAGAGGATAAAGGCAAATAGATATTTCCCAAGGTGGGAATTCGTGTCTTTAGGTTTTCTTGAGGTCCAAGGGACCCAAAATAACAAGATAATGGAAAAGGGAAAAGAAATACTAGTTATATTTGGATTAAATGATCGATAAATTGGGAGGGAAGGAAACCTTCCCATATGTTGGAATTTGTTACCAAATTTTGATAAATAGTTAGATAATTCCAAGACGAAATTTCCCTTAAAATTTGAGACAAAAAGGAGCTATGGTTTAGGAGATATGAATTTCTCAAGTTATCTCCAAAATATGGAATTATTTTGATAATAGGAAAATGATTTTCCTTTTGGATGAACGCGTGCAATGAGAACCGTTGGATCTCGATCCAATGTTGGACGCTCATCGTCTAAGTCCCACATGGACTGGGACTCTTTCGAGTTGCAGAGGGATTTTCCCTCTTAAATTCCTCATGATCCAGAACGTTTACAAGCCAACTGTCATTTCCTTCGAGTTCAGGAGAGTAAACCGAAGAGAACCATCCCTACTTGGTAGGGGTTTGGTCGTCATTTTTGGAAATACCAAAATCTCGTGAGGCTGCCTTCAACCCTATATATAGGGGAGGGTGATGGAGGGTATCAACACACCTAATTGCTACCCTAAACATTGCGGCTGATTGCAAGGAGTGCTCTCGTGCCTCCAATTGCTCCTTTCACCCTGACCTTCCCCCCTCGTCCACCCAGGTTGCCTCGCCGGAGTCCGGTAGGTTGGTGGCGGTGCTAGCATGGCTAGGACGAGCAATTGAAGGCCTCTTCAGGTTCGTTGAGGGACGTTGGAGCCTTCTGGATCCTAGCCTTGCTCGTAGGTGGCCCGCATCCCAAAGTCAACTCTAAGGTTGACCATCACAGCAGCAAGTAGAGTCGCGCAGAAGAAGAAGGAGAAGACCCCGTGAAATTACCTGAGTGCCCTTCTATCTCCTTCTATCTAGGTAAGGACATTTTGGTCCTTTACAACATAATTCAAATATAGGTGTGCATATCCTGAGCCGTTGGATCCTCAATGGACCACGGACCACGGATCAAACGATCCTCATTTTTCTAAGGATTAACAAATAAATAAAAAAAAGGATTTTCTTTGTAAAAATCATATCTTTTACTAGAAAAATCGGATGAGAAAAGTTTATACATGAAAATTGATCAAAAAATATGAGGGATAATTTAAAAATGGTTTGGAAGCCTAAATCAGTATATTTTTGTAAAAAGTGTATATTTTTTATGGAAAAATATTAATTTGTGGTTAGAAACCCTAATTGATGATAAAGGGTAGATTTAATAGTACAAATAAGTTAATTCGAGCATGGTTAACTTGTTTAATGATGAAGATGAATATTAACCTATTTTGAAGATGAAATTGCAAGATTTAGGGTTTTTAACCTAATATGATGGTTAATATACTTAGAAACCTTAAATAGGAGAAAAGGGAAAGAAAAGTGCTTGTAATCTGAAATTAGGGTTTCATGTTTCTAAAAGATGATTTTAGGATCTTTTGTGAAAGAAAAATGAGATAATTAGGGTTTGTGAGTAATTTTATAAAATTAGGGTATAAAATAATAAAAATGAAGTGCAACCCTAATTGTAATCAAAATCCTAAAAAGGACTAGTAACCCTAGGAAACAACTAGACCATGATGCCATGATTAATGATAGGAAAATTGGATTCCTATATCAGGTTCAACTTGGGTGTGCTTTCTTGGTTTCTTGATTGGTTGAATTATTTCTACATTCAAGTCATCTCAACAGGTATGTGGTTAATTATGGTTAATCACATTAGTTTTCCCGAAGATTTTCTGGATGGTTAATCGCATTGAATGCAACCTATCAGTTTGGATGTTTATACTTGTAAATTATAAAAGTCACTATTATTATCACAATTGTAATATAAATGTGTATTCTCGCACCTACATGCCACCCTAATGGATGATGTAAAAAGGTCAAGCCCAGGAGGGAAGACCAATGGGCACCATGAGAGGTGACCCCAGACACCAAGCTTGGGAATGAGAAGGTGGTCTATGTTGCATGACTAATGGGCACCATGAGGGGTGACCCCAGGCACCAAGCTCAGGATTGAGAAGGTGGCCTTAGGTCAATGGAAAAAGAAAAACCCTAAAGGGGGTAATCCAGGGTTAGGGTAAAAGCAGTGGAGAATGACACATTGAAAACGTAAATTGGCTTGTTAATTACCTTGATTGTGATAATTAGTTTGTTAGCCATATTTATGAAATTTTAGTTGTCCCCACATATTGGCATATTCTTATATACTGACCAACATTTTGTTTGTCGGCATTTTAGGTACAACCTTGAAATGAAAAAATAGTAAAGTGACACATTGTGAAAATAAGAGATAAAGTGCAAGGAGGATTAGATAGAATAGATCCAAGCCGTGGATAGAAGTAGATTTCCAAAATTTTGAAAAGGTATGCAAAAGTTTATTTTACCAAATTTCAGTTTAGTTGATAGAATTTCATAATTATTATTGATTAATTGTTGAACCTTTGATCTGGTTTATTGGGATAACGGCTCTGACCTCTTGGTATCCCTTAAAGGGGATTACTAGGAGGTGGGGTCGCTACACACATCCTAGCAACAAAATACAATTTACATAAAAAATTGAAAGAAACATAAAATGAAGTGTAATTTACACAAATACAAACATACGTGTCCCTTCTTAAATGATGAATGTCTTATATGGAGTGGAGTTTGCATTGATAAGTTTGTCTGCACAATTATTTTATTTTTTTCATAAGTCCATAAAAGTCAACATGGAAAATAATTGATACCACACATCTTGTATAAAATTTATTCATACTTGGCCAGTGCGAACATGTTGTGCTTGACTGTTTCCTACTCTAGTTAAGGAAAGTAACTCCTCTAATTTTTGGTTGAATTCATCCTTTTGTTCTTGAAGTTTTGCATCAAATTCCAACCGTTGTTCTTCAAGCTTATCCTAGAAATGCTTCCTTTGTGCTTCTTCAGCTTCTCAGGATTTACAATTCTTGCCCTAGATATCAGAAGGTGATGGTCCAAGTCCATAACCAGAAACATATCCTGGTATCTCTTCTCCCATAACATGCCTATAAACTTCATCTGAAGTAACATCAGGTTGTTTTCTTCATAGCGCTTCTCCTACCTCAGAAAGTTTTTCCTACATACAACAAATCATAGGAGATGCATTTTATACCAAATATATTCCTCTTTGAAATTAGTATATGTAACATAATACTATAGGATATTATGTGTTGTACCAAAATTTTGGCGGATTCAACATCAACTATGCTCCCTTCTTTTTTATGATGATTTTTCTCAAAAAACATTATGGGATCCACTTCTCCTCCTGTTTCCTTCTCCATCTTTATCATTCAAACAAGGTTATTGTAAACATCAAATAAATAGATGCCATCAAATTGTCTAATTGGATCACAAAAATTACTAACTTACATCATATTTCAGACATGCAAATGACTTGGTTCCTATTGTGCAGCTAACCTTTTGAAATTTTCTGCTTGTCTTGTTAGTTATAGACTTCCTCTGTGGAAAACATTGCAGTATTGTGCATAGTAATTATCTATGCGGTATTGTAAGTATCAATGAATAGAAAAAAAATATTGCCTTTCCTTTATTACTCCTCCAATATTCGACAAGAAATTTTGATGAATGCATATTAATCATGATTTTCAGTCGCTTTCTTGGGCTCTTTTTTATTCAATACATCCAATTACAATTACTAAATATCAAACTGTGCAAAATTTCCTAATTGGTTCAATTATCAAGGTTTCTAATTGAGTTTATATAGATTTTATGCATGTCTTGATGAGGTTGAACAATTAGCTGGGACCCACCTATATCTACCATTGATCTACTCTCACTCACCCTCGGTCTTGACCATATGGTCTTGCTTATATGGTTTCATCCGTACGGTCTCAAGACTGAATGGACATGCTCACGTCGAGACCATTTGTGGATTACTAATCTGCGAGACCATTTGGAGCTGGGGCTGCGAGAATGTTTGGAGGTGGGAACGCGAAACCATTTGACGCAGTTGCGAAACCATTTGGAAAAGGTGGGACTACAAAACCATATGGGGGTTGGCTGCCAGACCGTTTGATAAAGCATGTGCATGAAACCGTTTAATGAAGCACATTGCAGCAAACGATTTGATAAAGTTGGTTTGCGAGACCATTTTGGCTTGCATGAAACTGATTGCAAAAGAAGTCACGAGATCGTTTGGTAGCTACGTGCATGCGAGACTAATAAAGCTAATTGGAAAAGTAACATGCAAATTGTATGGAGGCTATGCATGCGACCATTTGGGAAAGCATTACGAGACCGTTTGGTGGCCATGTGCAAGCGAGACCGATCAGAACATCAATCATATGAGATTGTATGGAGCAAGAGCTACCAAACCATTTGGATAAAAATGCACCAAACTGTTTGAGCCAATAGAAGCAAGACCGTATGGAGGTCTGCATGAAACTGATTGGAGAAAGTTGCAAACCGTATGAAGGCATGCAGTGAGACCGGTTGGAGAAATGCAACGAGACCATTTGAGAAAGGTTTGTACAAGTCCATGTGGAAAAGCAATCAAAGCAAACTAAATGATAAAGTAGCTTTGCATGAAACCGTTTGGAGATATGTTGGTTATTAAAACTGTTTGATCATTAAGGGAGTACGGGACCGATTGAGCAAGGGTACTGAAACCGATAAAGCAAAACTGTATGGATATATAATCAAAGCAAACTATTTGGTCATGACTAAGAAAATTGTTTAGTCATATACTTAGCAAACCGTTTGAAGAGAAGATATATCCAAGACCGTTTGGGCTGGAATCATACCAAAAATGTGAAGGCTAGCCCCGAGCCTATAAATAGGACTGCCAGGGTCCTCTTTTTGGCATCAGATCCCAGATGCAGCTAACCTCCCTAGCATAGGATTCGATCCAGATCTGTTTGATCCTGCCACTGGCACTTCACCTGTTGTTCCTGCTGCAACTCAAGGAGACTGAGAAGAGAAGGAAGGAGGAGTGAGAAAGACTGCTCAGACTATCTTGGCATCCCTCGTTCTTCCAGATCTGCTCTGACACGATGTAGAAGATCGCATCATCTTCACCGAGATGCGACTACCTTCTGCATCATGCTCATGGAGGAATCCTCTCTCTTTCCTATTCTTCTTGTTTCTCGCATCATGAGTGAATAGTTCCTTTTCCCTAGGGTGTGGGGACTAGCCCCGCTGCCCATGCATTCATGTCTTTTCATTTAACATTCAAGGCAATGTATATAACTTTTCATTTCGTTGTTAGTTGGTATGCTTGTAGTTGATTACCTGCTTGCTTTCATCTTGTTCTTATCTTCGTAGTGTAGAATGTTGATTAATGAGGTAGACTCCTTGACGAGAAATCTGATGGGGTTCCTTGAGGTCGTAAGTGTATGATCCGTGAGGGGACGAGCCATCAAACCTACGGTGATGCTTCTGTGGTCTAAACATCCCTCAGGGAGGACCACGACCTTTGTTGGATGTTGTATCTTCTTATTAACCGTCATTTCTTGCTTGCAGACTAATCGCCTACATGTGTGTCGATTAGCACAGTTGACTCCTGGACTAGAAATAGAGTGGGGTTCCTTGAGGTTGTAAGTGTATGATCTGTGAGGGGATGAGCCATCTAGCCCATGGTGATGCTTCTGTGGTCTAACATCCCTCAGGGAGGACCAAAGCCTTAGTTGTATGTTGTATGTTTGGAACTGCAAGTGCATGATCCATATGGCGATGAGAAATCTGATGCCTAAGGGGATGCTTACGTGGGCCTAAACATCCCTCCGGGATGGTTCACAGCAGTTCCATTTGGATAGTTAGATTCTTGCCTGGATGTTATGTGTTTGGATGTGTCTGCATGTGCAGTGGTGGTGAAACTCGATTCCATCCCAGTGATTCCATATCATCTAATCTAAAACAAACTTTCATTCTACTCGTTTACTTTCCTGCAATTACTTTAGTTAACCTCAACCAAATCAATCATTCTAAATATTAGTCTCAATGTTGTCCTTTGGTATTCGATCCTTAACTATACTGCGATAAGACCCGTCCTCTTGCGGGTGGTATTATTGCACGAGGTTTTAGTAAAAGCTTGGGGATTTCAACCCCGAGTGAATTTGTTAGTGCGATATTTGCCACGTCAAATTCTGGTGTCGTTGTCGGGGACAAAAAAATCAGTTAGTCAAATCTAGTTCTTTTAAGCCTATCTAGGATTTTACTTTTTCTTTTTGAAACTATTGATCATCTACTTGAATTTCACTCTACTCCATCAATCTTACTCCAAATCTTTTTATTTCAGGTACTTCTAGAAGGACTAGTGCATGCACTGTTTGAATAGTCCCGGACTCACTGCCAGCTTTGATCCCAAGATAGAATTAACCTTTCATCATCAAAATAGAGAAAACCAAGCAAGAATGGCTCAAGAGGAGGAAATAGCCCGAAGGGTAGCTCAAGCCCTTAATGCACAAAGAGAAAGATTCATGCAAGAAGCTAGAGTTGTGGCTCAAGAAGAAATTCAAGAAGCACAAGCAGCGGCGCAAGAAGCAGAATTATAAAAGGATCTTAGAGAGTTCTCAATCCCCAAAGCTGCTGATGTTCATCATCCAGTACAACCTCCTCCCATCAATGTTGCCAATTTTGAGATTAGGGCACATTGGATCACATTGCTTCAAAATAGCCCATTCTATGGCAAATAAGGAGAGGATAGTCAGGAACATCTTTTGAGGTTTATTGATCTATACGCTATGACAAAGCAAAATGGAGTATCTGATGATGCCATTCATCTCCATCTCTTCAAGTATTCACTTGTTGATAGAGCAATAAGCTAGTACAATTCATTGCAAAGTGAACCCATAACCACTTGGGAACAACTTCAAAATATTTTTTTGGAAAAGTTCTATCCTCCCTCTCTCACATATGAAATTAGGGGACGAATAACAAATTTCACTCAAGTCCCTGGAGAGAAACCCTTGTAGAAGCATGATATAGATACAAAGAGATTCTACGCAAGTGCCCACACCATGGAATTCCTAAGAATCAACTCATCGAAATTTTCTATAGGGGTGTGGATGATGATATCATAAGGTTTTTAGATTCCTCATTTGGAGGAAATTTCATACGTCAAAGTTATGAAAGTGCATGGAGAGTCGTCACCCTTGGAGCTGAAAATCAAGCTAATTCGGGTAGATCTATAGGCAAAGGAGTATTGAAGGTACATATGGCTGAAGTTATTCCAGAATACAAAACTATCATTGAAACCCTCAAGCTCTTAGTAGCCAAGCAAGACCATATCGAATCATCCCTTATTGCATTGGGAAGAGGATGTTCACCCCCTCAACAACAAGAACAGATCAAGTCTGCCTCACTGTTCTGTGAAGCATGTAAAGGTACTGATCATTCCACCTTAGCATGCAATGTTCTCTATGATGTTGTTCTAAGAAACGCATGTGGGCAAGGAGATAATAGTCAAATGGAGAATCTTAATGTTTTTAACACCATTCCTCGCCAAGGGTACTACAATCCGAATCAGAATAGGAACCATCCAGGTTTTCAATATGGAAACCCCTCTAGAGCAGTGAACTCGCATCAATTTGGTTCGAACAATCAACCATGAGGCCCACCAGGATTTCAGTATAATCAACAACAGAATTTTGGAAATCAAGGAAATTTCAAGGGAAACTTTCAGAATAGGAACTTCAATAATTATCAAAACAATTCCCAATACTAGAGTCTTAACCAAGTTCCTTATCAACAACAAGGACAAAAGTAGGTCCCGTCTCTCCTGATGACAAGCTAATATTGAAAAGATGTTGCAAACTCAGCAAACTATGATACCTAACCATCAAGCCCAGCAGAAGGCTAATGAAACTCAACTAGCTCAACTCGCAGCTAGCATAAAGCCACCCGCTAGAGTCTTTGCTGGCCAACTGGAAAACAATCCAAAACACCCAGAACAACTGAAGGTAGTTACCACCAGGTTGGGAAAAGACTATTCTAATCCTCCTGTCAAGCCACTTGTGGTTGTTACAGATGAGGATGAATCCGTGATTATATAAGACTCCACAACTCCTGAATCTCAACAAAAAGAAACAGTAACTAATGGTAAGTCGGACGGAGAAAATTCTAAGAAGGCTGCTCAAGAAGAGGAAGAAGCATCACCAGAACCCGATATCCATGTTTACAAACCTTGTATACCTTTTCCATCTTGTCTAAGGCAGACAAAGTTTGATACCCATTTCAACAAGTTCAAGGAAGCCATGAAGAAACTTCATGTTGATATACCCTTTTTGGATGTGCTGGCTGAGATACTAGCCTGGATAAAGTACCTAAAGTCACTCCTCATCAGGAAATATATAATTGAAGAATATGAGACAGTCAAGTTAGCTAATACCACTTCAGATATCATCCAGAGTAAGATGCCAAAGAAGTAGAAAGATCCATGGTCTTTTGGGATTTTCTACCATATTGGTGATTCTTCATGCAAGAAAGGACTGGCAGATATTAGTGCTAGCATCTCTATCATGCCACTCAACCTTTGCAAAAGGCTAGGGTTTGCTAAAATTCTCCCAACTGGCATGACCTTACAACTCGCAGACAATTCAATAAAATGCCTGTTAGGAATTATTGAGGATGTACCTGTCAAGGTAGGAAAAGATTCTTATGTTCCATGTGACTTTGTCATCATGGACATAAAAGAAGATTCCAGATATCCTCTCATCTTTGGACATCCATTCCTTGCCACCGCAAGAGTCCTAATTGATGTTGAAGCAGGAACCTTGCTTCTCAGACTTGGTAAAGAAACACTCGAATTTAAAGTTTTTGAAAGTATGCGAAGACCAAGCATGCAAGAAGAAGTATATCTTATCGATTGCATAGAGCAGATGTCACTTCTCACCCAAGAGAATCATGAATTAGACGATCCTTTAGAAGTTGCTCTGAATGACCCATCAGTTGAAGAACCTATTGAGGAACAAATGAAAGGTTGCATCAAATCTCTCTACTCTACAGAAGAAGATGTTAAAGCTACTTTTGAAGAACTCAAGGTTGTGGAAGCTACTGAAGAAACATGCAAAAAACCAGAGGCCCTCAAAATGAAGCCCCTGCCTCAGGGTCTGAAGTACATGTTTCTAGATGATTTCAAGGTTTGTCTAGTTATTATAAATTCTGATCTAACGACTGAACAAGAAGATAAACTCTTGAAAGAACTAATGGAACGAAAGAAAGCCATCAGTTACAAAATGAGTGACCTCACTGGGGTTAGTCAAGCACTATGTATGCATAGGATCCCTATGATGGAAGATCACAAGCCAACTATTGAACATCAACAAAAATTGAATCCAAATATGAAGGAAGTAGTCTGTCGCGAAGTCATTAAACTACTCACCGCTAGAATAATCTATCTGATAACAGACTCGCCATGGGTGAGCCCAGTGCATGTAGTCCCGAAGAAAGGTGGAACAACTGTAATATGAAATGAAAACAATGAACTCATCCCCACTCGAACATTCATAAGGCGGAGGATGTGCATTGATTATAGGAAGTTAAACAAGGCAACCCAAAAACATCATTTTCCAATGCCCTTTCTTGATCAAGTATTAGAGCGGATGGCTCATCAAGAATACTTCTGTTACCTCGATGGTTACTCTGGATTCTATCAAATACCCATACATCCAGACGACCAAGAAAAAACTACTTTCACCTGCCCATTTGGAACATATGCATTTAGAAGAATGCCATTCGGCCTCTGCAATGCACCTGCAGCCTTCTAGCGTTGCATGGCTTCCATATTTACCGGTCTCACTGAAACAATAATGGAAGTTTTCATGGACGATTTTTCTATGTACAGAGATTCATTCGATTCATGTCTAAAACACCTCTCCCTTGTTCTCAAATGATGTGAAGAAGCACATCTTGTGCTAAATTGGGAGAAGTGTAACTTTATGGTAAGGGAAGGCATTGTCCTCGGCCATAGGGTCAACAATAGAGGGATCGAAGTAGATAAGGCCAAAATCAAAGTGATTTCCAAGCTCTCCATCCCTGTCAATGTAAAGGAAGTTTGAGCATTCCTAGGTCATGCAAGCTTCTATAGATGGTTTATAAAGGACTGCTCAAAGATAACTAAGATGATGACAAATCAATTACTAAAGGATGCTGAATTTAATTTTGACAAAGAATGTGTTGAAAGTTTCAACAAACTAAAACATGCCCTTACTACTACACCCATCAGTAGAGCTCCCGATTGGGACCATCCTTTTAAAATTATGTGTGATGCAAGCGATTATGTTGTGGGAGCTGTCCAGGGACAATGCATAGAAAAGAAACATTATGTGATCTATTATGCATCAAAGACCCTCGATGAAGCTCAGAGGAATTATGCTACTACTGAGAAAGAACTTCTGGCAGTTGTGTATGCCTTTGATAAATTTAGACCCTACCTTATTGGTTCAAAAGTTATTGTCTACACAGATCATGCTGCTATCTGTTACCTTCTGACAAAGAAAGATGCAAAACCCAGGCTAATTAGATGGATTCTCCTATTGTAAGAATTTGATTTGGAGTTAAGAGATAAAAAGGGTATAGAAAATGTGGTAGCAGATCACCTCAGTCGCATCCACACTCTGGATATCGAGAAGATTCCGATTAATGATTCCCTTTCAGATGATCAACTAATGAAGGTCTCAGAAGTTACACCGTGGTATTCTGATTATGTGAACTACCTTGCTACCGAGGTTATCCATCCTCAATGCACTGGAAATGCACTAAAGAAATTTATGCACGATGTGAAACAATACTACTGGGATGAGTCGTACCTTTTCAAACTATATGTTGATGGTCTATACATACAATGTATCGCCGAAGAAGAATCTCAACTTATCTTGCCCATACGGTCTTGCCCATATGGTTTCATCTATACGGTCTCAAGACCGAATGGACATGCTCAAGTCGAGACCGTTTGAGGATTACCGGTCCGCGAGACCATTTGGAGTTGGGGCTGCGAGACCGTTTGGAGGTGGGAACGTGAGACCATTTAACGCAGCTGCAAAACAGTTTGGAAAAGGCAGGACTATGAAACTGTATGGAGGTTGGCTGCTAGACCGTTTGATAAAGCATGTGCATGGGACCAAAGCATGCATGAAACCATTTAATGAAGCACATTGCAGCGAACGGTTTGATAAAGTTAGTCTGTGAGACCATTTTGGCTTGCATGAAACCGATTGCAATAGAAGTCACGAGATCGTTTGGTAGCTACGTGCATACGAGACCAATAGAGCTGATTGGAAAAGTAACATGCAAACCGTATGGAGGTTATGCATGAGATCATTTGGGAAAGCATTAGGAGGCTGTTTGGTGGCCACGTGCAAGTGAGACCGATCAGAACATCAATCATACGAGATCGTATGGAGCAAGAGCAACCAAACCATTTTGATAAAAATGCACCAAACCGTTTGAGCCAATAGAAGCAAGATCGTATGGAGGTATGCATGAAACTGATTGTAGAAAGTTGTAAACCATATGAAAGCATGCAACAAGACTGGTTGGAGGAATGCAACGAGACCGTTTGAGAAAGGTCTGTACAAGACTATGTGGAAAAGCAATCAAAGCAAACCGAATGATAAACTAGCTTTACATGAAACCATTTGGAGATATGTTGGTTATCAAAACTGTTTGATCACTAAGGGAGTACAGGACCGATTGAGCAAGGGTACCGAAACTGATAAAGCCAAACTATATGGATATATAATCAAAGCAAACTATTTGGTCATGACTAAGCAAATTGTTTGGTCATATACTTAGCAAACCATTTGAAGAGAAAATATATCCAAGACTGTTTGGGCTGGAATCACACCAAAAACTTGAAGGCCAACCCCGAGCCTATAAATAGGACTGTCAGGGTCCTCATTTGGGCATCAGATCCCGGACGCCGCCAGGCTACCCGAGCACATGATTCGATCCAGATCTGTCCGATCCTGCAACTAAAACTTCACCTATCATTCCTGCTGCAACTCAAGGAGACTGAGAAGAGAAGGAAGGAGTGAGAAAGACTGCCCGGACTATCTTGGCATCCCTCATTCTTCTAGATCTGCTCTGCATGACGTAGAAGACCACATTATCTTCACTGAGATGTGACTACCTTCTGCATCATGCTCATGGAGGAATCCTCTCTCTTTCCTATTCTTCTTGTTTCTCGCTTCATGAGCGAGTAGTTCCTTTTCGCTGGGGTGCAGGGACTAGCCCCGCTGCCCATGCATTCATGTCTTTTCATTTAACATTCAAGGAAATGTATATAACTTTTCATTTCATTGCTAGTTGATATGATTGTAGTTGATTACCTGCTTGCTTTCATCTTGTTCTTATCTTCATAGTTGTAGAATGTCGATTAATGAGGTAGACTCTGTGGCTAGAAATCTGATGGGGTTCCTTGAGGTCATAAGTGTATGATCTATGAGGGGACGAGCCATCTAACCTATGGTGATGCTTTTGTGGTCTAAACATACCTTAGGGAGGACCACAACCTTAGTTGGATGTTGTATCTTCTTGTTAATCGTCATTGCTTGCTTGCAGACTAATCTCCTACATGCATGTCGATTAGCACGGTTGACTCCCAGACTAGAAATAGAATGGGGTTCCTTGAGGTTGTAAGTGTATGATCCATGAGGGGACGAGCCATCTCGCCCACGGTGATGCTTCTGTGGTCTAACATCCCTCAGGGAGGAATACAGCTTTAGTTGGATGTTGTATCTTTTGAACCATAAGTGCATGATCCAGATGGTGATGAGAAATTTGATGCCTAAGGGGATGCTTACGCGGGCCTAAACATCCTTCCGGGAGGGTTCGCAGCAGTTCCATTTGGATAGTTAGATGCTTTCCTGGATGTTATGTGTTTGGATGTATCTGCATGTGCAGTGGTGGTGAAATCTGATTCCATCCCAGCGATTCCATATCATCTAATCTAAAACAAACTTTCATTCTGCTCGTTTACT
Source organism: Alisma plantago-aquatica (assembly GCA_963693085.1). Lineage (NCBI taxonomy): Eukaryota > Viridiplantae > Streptophyta > Magnoliopsida > Alismatales > Alismataceae > Alisma > Alisma plantago-aquatica. The sequence continues at coordinate 1,476,808,854 of OY856410.1, forward strand.
TTCTTGCAATTAATTTAATTAACCTCAACAAAATCAATCGTTCTAAATATTAGTCACACTTGAGCTAGATTCGACTGACAACGATTCCTAAAAATGTTGTCCTTTGGGATTTGATCCTTAACTATATTGTGATAAGACCCGTCTTCTTGCAGGTGGTATTATTGCAAGAGGTTTTGGTAAAAGCTCAGGGATTTCAACCCCGAGTGAATTTGTTGGTGCGATATTTTGCCACGTCAAATTTCCAATGCGGCTTGTCCATACGGGGAACAACTTGTTCGAGTTGTTGTTCGTATGGACTATCTTCTAGGAAGTATAGTCCCCTTAACTCCCACTTGTGGTCCTTCCATTTCTTTCCTAGTCTCTTCATTGTACACTCTTTCAGATCCAAATCCATTGTGAATTTACTCTACCGACATAAAGGATATCAATTAGAAGCTTCATTTAACCATTTAAAAATAAAATTTAATGATATATCTTCACAAAATTCCATATAGAATCATTTTTATTTTCTAGAAATTGTCTCTAGTCCTTGTAGTTTAGTGGACAAAGATTGGGATCTCTTGCAATGGTTGTCAGAAAACTTGATAAGTGACATTGGTTTTCACCTACTGGTTGTCCAAATTGATTTTTCTCAATGGGAATTGGATCGTCGGGCTTTCTTTTCCAAACATTCAAACATTGTATTCGACCACATGCTTGATGTTTTTGACCTAAGCATTCATTCATATAGGATAAAATATATGTGCAAAATTATATATCATTGAATGCAACACTATAAATGCAATGATATGAATGAAATGATTACCTAGCCCATCAGAAGGTGTTGTTGTAACATTCAATGACTCAACATGGTGATCAGAGATGTCATTTTGGTCCATGTTATCAGGAAATACATTGCTATTTTGGTTACTGGCAGCTCTATTCTCTAAAATTCTTGAATGAATAGACACAGAAGCATTGACATTAGGCACACATGATATCTGTGAATTTCTTGATCTTGTATCTTTATCACCACTTTCTTTATTGTGCTAATTTTGAAACCTTGTTCCCATCTTATTTTTCTTTATGCATGTTTGAGAGGATTTTGAACCACCAACCATATTAGAGTCTTAGGGAGACGTGGATGATTGGGTATTTTTTGCAGAGCTAGCAGCAGTTTTATTGAATTTCTTGGCTCTATCATTACGAATTTTAGCTGGAACGGAAGCTAAAAAATTTTTGGTGCGATTTGAGGATGACAGGTTCAAAGATTTCGAACAACCATGTCGACTAATGCTAGGTAAATTAGTCATCCTACAAGAGTCATTATTGTTGTTCTTATCATTCCTTGTGGTTGTGTTGTTATGGCCGTTGTCACTGTACTGTTCTCTCATCCTGAGTATATCAAGTCACAGAAAAATGAAGACATTTAAAAAAATATTGAACAACATAATAATAATTTTATAATTAATATTTAAAACTGGAACACAGATATTTAATCAAATATAATTATAAACAACAGCAGAGACAAGGATAAATTTGATTAAGAAGAATGTCAGACATGCAAAATGCATACACCTAGCTAGAGCACAATGTGAGACAGAAAATTACATCGAGGCAAAAAAGGCTTATTTAAGTCAAATATGAATGACAAACTAAAAGAAACATTAGTTGCTATTTTGTGATATTCTCATTCAAAACTGTCATCATCATCACTTTGAGATACACTTTCATCATTCTGCTGAATTTGGGATTGGTCTTTTTCAATTGTTGAACTATCAATAGTAATTCCTTCCATATCCAATCTAACTATGTCACAGTCAGTATCTTCATCCTCTGATGTCATTGATGGCCCATCTCTAGTTTCACCTTGCACATAAGCTTTGACATTCTCAATACAAGATTGTTCTTCCATGTTGAACATATCCCATGGGGCAATCTTTACAACAAAATGCCACCCTTTTTCAATGACATCTTCTACATAAAATACTTGTCCAACTTGAGATGCCACTACAAATGGTTCTCCTATTTGAAGTAGTCTCAAATTAACAAGAGTCAACCCATGTTCATCATGCTTGATTCCTTGCTTTGAGTAGATGTCCACCCAATCACACTTAAATAATGTCACCTTAAAGTGTTCATAATAATTGAACACAATAACATCCTTCAAAACACCATAGTAGGTAACATCTCTAGTAATTGGATTGCAGTCAGTGGTTTTAGAATAACAATCAGTCATCGCTACCAGAAAGACTCCACTATTTTGTGTTGCTCGATTTGCATCTTTTGCCTTGGTATGAAATTTGTGACCATTGACAACATAACCCTTGTACTTAATGGCCAGTTGATGTGGACCTTGAGAAAGAAATTTGATTTTATCATCCACCATCTCTGTTCTTAGGAGTGTCTCAATCTAACAAAAGAAAAGTTTGTTAGACTTTATTCATGAAGCATACACTACAAAAAAATGATGATTTAGCTACGATTTCTTCATTTACATTTAATTTATATGTAGCCAAAGCTATTTTTACTTATAAAATATAATTATGTTGCTTAAATGATTGTAGCTACCTCATTGAATAAGAAGTGGCTATAGATTTTGACTCCTTATATTTGTATCCTTTTATTCGCACGGTTAACCCCCCCCCCCCCCCCCGTGCGCACGACCCCAACCCCTCTCAACAACGCTCGCTGACACGATTTTACCGTGTGTATAATGCAGGTGCACGCGTCAATGTAGTATAGGCCCTTGTGAGGCCCGAGTCGAACTCAGGGACATGAATTATCGGTAGACTACTACTAACTACTCGCAATCAGCTAGACCAATAAAAAGGTTATGAGAGTTGTTTTAAAAAAAAATAAAATAAAATAAAATAAAACAAAGCAATCGATTAAATGTTTACTTTAATCAATTCAGATGGAGATCTTTAGGATTGTGGTTTCACCGCGGGTTTTCATTGTATGAATTTCCATATAGTTACTCAGGTTCATCTCTCAATCTGAGTAGTGGCATGTAGTCAGAATTGTCCACTGTCGTGGTACAATTCACTACCTATGTCTAGGTCGGTTCCACCGTCGTAGTAACCTATACCCTAAACTAGGTGCATTAGAATCGACCTCTGGGTTTCCACCATTAACCTAACATCACCTTGTTCAAGGGATTTGTTAATTAATGTGAATTTTGTCTCTTTTCAACGGTTAATTCTTCCTTCAAAGTAACTAAAGGCATTAGACTATCATTATGGTGATCAAGCATAACAATATAATTGAGAAAACAAAATCATACAACGATTTAAGAGATAAATTATGAATTACTATGATAAAAATGTCATATAATGCTTCCCCGGGCTACTCCCGGTCCTAAAGATAAAGGGGATTAGCCCCACATGGTTGACAATAGAAAATACATAGGAGTAGAGAAGAAAAACATGGGAAACATGGAGCAAACTCGTGTAACCCCTGATACAAAGGTGATCCTAGAGATCCTCCTCAAGAAACGTGTGTTTTGCAGTCTTTCGGCAGCAAAATCGCCCGTCGGAGGTGCCCGGATCGCTTGGTTGACGGCCTTCGTCTCTCGTCTCCTCTCTCTCTCTACCTCCTTCTTGGATGTTGTGCAACATGATATGAGATTACCCTTGGGCCGACCATGCTATTCTTAGGTCATAGGACCACTTTACGGCTCTGAAAAAGCTCAACCGTCAGATTAAAACGCTTCGTTTTAGTGCTGAAAATCGCCAGATCCCGACGCTGTCGATACCATCGACACCCAGGTCGATGGTATCGACCATGGTACAGGTATTTCCTTCCAAAATTGTGTTTTGGGGTTTCTTTCTGATGAAATGTCGATACTATCGACACCAAGGTCGATAGTATTGACTCTAGACAATGTAAAAGTGCCTGAAAAAGTACTGAAACATGTGTATAAGTCTGGGGATTATATAAAATCATATAAAAATATCATAAAAGAAGTATAATTTGATGCAAAAAGAGTTTAAAGGCCAACTATAGTTAATTATGCAAATATAATCAAGAAAATGACAAATACATGCATAAAACAGATATAAAATAAGCCTATAAAAGTGACTCAAAACCCATACATCACTCACCCATTCTCTCAGTCGGCGCTCAGCCGTTCCCCATCACCGTTCCGGATCACACAGCGATCACCGAAAGGATCACACAGTAGGGCGCCCCCGGCTGTGCCTCCCCTCCCCCCACCCCCGCGGGCTGCCGTCCACCCAACGTAGGTAGCTGCCACCGTCCGCCCAAGGCAGGCGGTTGGCTTTACCCTCAGTCGATCGCATAGCTCTATCTCTCAGTCAATCGCACAACTCCGCCTCTCAGCCGATCGCCTACTTTGCTCACACTCCACCTGCTGCTGACGAACAACTCTTCACGCCCCCTCCCCTCCCAGCCATCCTTCGCCCAAGGCCAGCCGCTTGGCTGTTCGAAGGCCTTAGTCTGAATCCTTTGTTCATCTCCAGGCAGGAAATGAGAAGACGTTCTACCGCTTGTCTCGTCTCCAGGAAGCCACCGTTTGTCCCCTCTTGATGGAAGCAACTGTCCGTCACCACTGTCCGCCCTCACCAGACCACCGCCACTGGACTCGATCGCTCTGGTCAAAACCCCTACAGGTTCGTCTTTGCAGGAAGGCCCTCCGCCTTCTATGAATAATATCCATTCAAAAGTATATTATTCATAGAATCCTCTAATCAATCTATTAATTTTGTATGTCACGTAATCTTAGAATGAAAAAATATGATCAACTGATTATTTGACCATATTAGATATGCTTTATAGAATAATGACTTTATGGCAAGTCAACACATTGAATGGATTTTGTAGTAGAAAGGAGTAGTTTAAGTCTTTTTTTAGTACAAGATAATATCTTTCCTAATGTCAATATACATCTCCATGATTTCATTTCATTTCATAATATAAGCACACTTAACACATGAATAAGATACTATAAAAGTCTCTTTAGATATTTTTATGAGATTTATTAAATTAGAAAAGATTCACATAAGCAATTGAGAAATTTTTTTGTTATTATTATGAGCACCAACACTGATGGAAATATACAATTCTAGTATGAGCATTTTATTATTTTTGTGTAATTTTGTATAACTTAGACAACAATATATATTGGGAGACACATATGCATTCCAAATGCAATATTAGGAAGTTGGTCTTTTCTCGTCCGTTTGTATGTATTAATATATATAAGATGAGTACAACATGGAACTTTACACATAAACTCTCTCACATATATACTAAGGTTCACACACCCTATTTGTATTGTCTAACAATTCTCTAAAACAAGATATATTTCATATCTACCTAGATGGTTACATAAACGTTATACCAAATAAACATTTAAATTCATAGATCAATATACTATTAGAACCTTTGATGGAATAAGTTCAAAGCTGAAAATATTGAAGAGAGCTCAATATTTGTTAAGGAAAAAAAATCAACAATAAATAAAAAAGGAGTGCGACACCCACGTGCCCACTTAGGGTGCGGATGCACCCCAAATTGAGCTAAGTGACCAACATACAAGCATGTCTCATTTTTTTTAACATCAAGACTAAGTTATGGACTGTATTTTAATTTTACTATATGTAAACTATATTATGTAACATTTTTCTAATATATATATATATTTGTTTTTTATTGTCATAGGTCATTATGATAGATAAAAGTTGGATTCATGAGGAACATAGAACAAGCATGACATATATACTTGGAGTGGTTAAATTTATAGAGCACACATTTGCAAAATTCAATAGGGATGGGACTATCTTATGTCCTTGTAAGCAGTGCTTAAATGTGCATAGGCAGAATCGGCAAGTCACAACTGAACACTTGTTATGGAACGGATTCTTGACCACCTACACAAATTGGATTTTTCACGGTGAGGGTTCATTTGATATCTATGAGGATTCACAAACAAAAAATGACACGTTCAAAGATGACATGAGAGACATGTTACGTGATGTGTATGGTGTATCACAGGATGGAGAGAATATGGAAGATGACGACCATCAATTTGTATTTGTTGATGACGCTGAAGCTGAGCAATTTTACAAACTGTTAGAGATTGTTGCACATGAATTGTACCCTAGAAGTAAGAAGTACTCTAAATTGTACACTGGTGTGAGGTTGTTTCACATAAAATGTGTCAATAATTGGAGTAATAAGTCATTTTCTGAGCTGCTTGAGCTTTTGAAGGAACTGCTTCCAGAGGGTGAGACGTTGCCCGACTCTTATTATGAATTCAGGAAAATAATCAGGGACCTCAGACTTGACTATGATAAATCGATGCTTGCAAAAATAACTACATTTTGTATCGAAAGGATTTTGCAGATAAGACTTCATGTCTGAAATGTGGTGCTTCTAGATATAAAGAAATAGAAATTGACAAAGCTGGTGTAGAAAACATTCATACAAACAAGAAAGGAGTTCCTTGTAAAGTCCTGCGCTACTTTCCCTTGACTCCTAGGTTGAAGAGATTGTTCATGTGTTCGAAACTGTCACCCCTAATGCGGTGGCACGATGAAAGTCGTACCAAGGATGGGATTCTATGACATCTAGTAGATTCTCCAGCATGGAAGACGTTTGATAATATGCATGCTGAGTTTGCTTCTGATTCTCGCAATGTTCTCCATGGATTAACTTCTGATGGATTTAATCCATTTGGCCTCATGAGTCTATCATATAGCATTTGGCCCATCGTATTGATTCCGTACAACTTGCCACCATGGTTGTGCATGAAATCTCCCAATTTTATCATGTCGATGATTATTCCTGGTCCAACTCAACCCGGAATGGACATATATGTCTACCTACAACCATTGATTGAGGAATTAAAAGAACTGTGGGAAGCTGGTGCTGATACTTATGATGCTGATCGTAAAGAGGTTTTCAAGTTGCATGCTGCCTTACTGTGGATGATAAGCAACTTTCCTGCATATGGTTATCTATCTGGTTGGCAAACTAGTGGGTATCTTGCATGTCCTTTCTGCAACAAAGACGCGTGCTCATGGAGACTACCATATAGTAAGAAAGCATGTTTCATGGGTCATAGGAGGTTCCTCCCAACAGATCATAAATTTCGTAAAGATGCTTCATCATTTGACGAAAAAGAAGAATTTAGAAGTGCTCCTAAGATGTTGTCTGGAAGTCAAGTTCTAGATCAAACTAGAGATGTAGATAATCTACCGTACAACTGGAGAAAGCAGAGTATATTTTTTGAGCTGCCATACTGGAAGCATAACCTTATACGTCATAATCTTGACGTGATTCACATAGAAAAGAATGTATGTGAGAGTTTGATTCACACACTGCTAGGAATGGAGAAGACAAAGGACACTGAAAGTTCTCGATATGACCTCAAAGAGATGGGCATAAGGAATAAACTTCACATTATCAAGGATGGAAATAAAAAAATCATCCCACCTTCATGTTTTACTTTGAAGAAGGAGGAAAAAGAATTATTTTGTAAGTTGTTGAAGTCTACTCGAGTTCCTGATGGGTATTCTTCTAATATAGTTAGAAATGCACGCATCAAAGAAAGAAAGCTGATGGCATTGAAGAGTCATGATTATCACGTATTGATGCAACAATTTCTCCCATTAGCTTTACAAGTAGCGTTGCCCAACAAAAATGTTAGATCTGTTGTAATTGAGTTGTCCAAGTTTTTTAAAGACTTATGCTCTAAAGTCATAAATCCAAATAATTTTGAGAAGTTGGAATCTAGAATAGCAGTTAGTCTTTGTAATCTAGAGAAGATTCTCCCACCATCATTCTTTGATGTGATGGAGCATGTGGTCATTCATCTTCCACGAGAAGCGAAGATAGCCAGACCGATATTCTATCGTTGGATGTACCCCGCCACTACTACAGAAACGACCTTTGGCGTCAGTCTTTTAACCCCATTTGGCGTCGGTTTCCGACCTACGCCTATGTGGGCACCGCTAAAGGTCGAACACTTTGGCGTCGGTTTTTTAACCGACGCCTATTTAACCTATAGGCGTCGGTCTTTTAGTAGATAACCGACGCCAAAAGGGTTCGCGCCACAGAAAACGGCGTCATCTAGGGCACTTTCTGCCTCGGTGATTTACTAAAAGACCGACGCCTATATTCCATGTAGCGTCGGTCTTTTAGTAGATAACCGACGCATAAAGTGTCCTAGATGATGCCGTTTTCTGTGGCGCAAACCCTTTTGGCGTCGGTTATATACCAAAAGACCGACGCCTGGTTGTTTAAATAGGCGTCGGTTTGATACAAATATCCGACGCCATTTCCAAGATTGCTTTGGCCACATCAGGCGTCGGTTATCTATACATAACCGACGCTGTAGGTCTTTGCTGACGGTTTTCTATAAATAACCGACGCCTATTTATATATATATTTTTTCATATCAGTTTGCAGGCCTGCTGTGGCTGGTCAGCAGGATGAGAACCTGCAGTTCAGTTTTCTGAACTACAGGTTTACGACATCCATTGATATCAGCCTACAAACAGGTCGCAAACCTGCAAAAGTCACAAGGAAAATTTCACACAAGTACATACATTCAGACATCAATTCAATTCTCACATTCACACATATAGAAACATTCAAATACATGTATTAACATTCAGAAATATTCATTTACAAAGTATCATTCATTATCGCTATCAACATCCCAATTATATCTTACAGTTGCCACTGCTTGTATGGCTTTTGCCCATTCTTCTCTTACTTCATTTAATGCTTCCATCGTATATGGAGCATGTATATTTTTTAAGCGTTTACCTATAGTGTGGTCAGTTTTAAACACCTGCAAAGAGAATGATGTATATATATAAGTAATAATATAAAAATAAGATTGATATATTTCATACTAACTAATGAGACTATATATAATACCTCATGTATGCTATCGATGTCCAATGCGGCATGTTTGATAATCATCTGCATAAATCGCATCACATAGTATGTGCATGCCCAGCCATTGTCTTGTGTAGCACACTATAAATTGAAACATACAAAATAATACAACTAAGCACAATTCACATCAATGATATATACATTGGAGTCGGGGAGTCGGGAACTTACTTGTACGTTCTCCCAATTTATTGGCTGGTTCTTTTTTCTTGGGACCTTTCCTCCAGCCTTTTTGAATACATCTAAACCCCTACATGTTAATATAACACAGTAAATTGCATAAGTAAATAGTAATGTAATAAAAGATGTTAACGGATATAAAAATGAAATATTTCTCACCAGAATAATGGCATTCTCATTACGTGTCCAATTTTAGGGTTCAATGTACTCCCCGCAGGATCTAGATAATAAACAGCGAATGTCCCGGGGACAATAACTAGTAACTCCCAATGTCTACCGCTAGAGGTAAGAAGTTAACAATTAATAACTCAAAATGCAAAATAAAAATGGAATTTTCTTAAGTCCAAATTATAAATAAAATAAACTTACTTGACATTGAATGGAGCTATTATTATCGTCTTATTTTGCTGACCAAAAATTGTAAAAGCATCTATACAGTATTGTTGAACATTATCAGGGTCTTTAGCTACCAAACTAATCAATGATGGAATCAAAAATCCCAAATGATCAAATGCAAATTGTTTGCAATGATCTTCGACTAAGTAGCTGCAAAACATATAGGCGTATGCATTAATATATAAGAAACCAGATCACCGGATCTTACACAAGGTATATGGATGTATAAACAAGATCTCACCTTATCCATGTCTCTATCATTGATGTATTCAGCCAATCATACATCAACAACTCAATAATATCTTGTATAAATATAGAGCTATCGTATGATTGACCTGCATAATCTGCATCTAAAGAAATAATTATAGGGCAATGTACATTATGTGCCCGTAGCCAACATGCCATTCCCCTACAAGCAGGACCTAACGGGTATGTTAGGTCAGTTGGAACCCAATCGGGTAATGCGGGAAGTGGAAGTGGAGGCCTAGGTGCTCCTGGTGTCTTCTTTTTAACCTGTACATATAATTTCAGATCAGTTGACATCATATATACACATTAACAGTCTAAATCAATGTAAATTTATCTTACAATTTCAGTCGTGTAGACGACATCTGCTTTGGGCCACAATATCACCCCGCCTTCTGCATCAGCAAGTCTATCAATATCCGGGTGGGGATATGGCAATGTAGCTTCTCTCCAATCGGGTAACACACGTATCGGGCTCACACGAACGTAGCCCTGTGGCATTAGAGTCCCGTGAAACATTGCCCCAGGAAGGGGCGGGTAAGCCTGCGCCTCTGCAACAATGTAGTCTTGCATTCTTAAGTGGCATGGCTTCAATGCCTACAAATTTATGTAAAGAATATTATACATATATACATATCATCTTGAAAACATAACAACTTGAAAAGACTAACTACAATGTCATAAACAATACTTACAGCAGACGTGCTAGGCGATGGGTCTCCAGGATTACTCGCAGTCTGTGCATCAGGAGAAGAGTGGGTCGCCATAGGCATATTGGAAGCCTGAGATGCCTGCCACCGCAGCAATTCTTCCTTGACCTTCTCAGCAACTACATCATTGACCTTCTTAGCAACTAAATCCTCAACTCTCTTATTCTCCTATACATGGATAAAAGAAACATTAGCTTCTTATTAATGAATTTCCTTTTGCAGTAACATTCTAAAAAAAAAATAGGTTACCTCTTCTTGAGAAAGTCCCGCTCTGGGTTTGCGCTGGGATGGCCCAAAGAATGTTTTCATGCCGACACCAGCGCCGACACCTCTAACACGTCCAGGATGCTCTGGGTTACCCAGAGCAACTGTCAATTCATCCCTTGTGCCCTGAGGGATGAACGTGCCTTTTTTCCTCTGCTCGTGCAGCTCCCGCTAATCACCATAAATAGAAATTGGTAAGTTAACACCACAAATAATCAATATTCAAACGATTTCTCTAAGAGTTGTATTTTACCATTTTTGCAGCCGCCTCAGCAGTTACAGGCTTCTTTATTTCACCCTTCTTGTTTTGCCTACCAGCTATCCAGATATCATGGCGAGGCATGGGTGTGGCAGACTCCTGAGTAGGAGCAGACTCCTGAGTAGCCGCAGACTCTGCCTGTAGTCTTTGGCGAACGCTTGCATAGCCTTTTGGACCCATAGTGTGGTCATGCACATTCAGTGCACGCCTTGCTTTTTGTGCGTCACTGAGGGCCTAGTTAGTATGCACATTAATGATTTGGTTAGTAGCACTAAATGTTAATCTTGAATAGGTGAATACAATGTATATTAATTAAATTGGGAGTGACGCCTAATACCTTGAATTCTTCAGATTTTCTTGAAGCAACAAAATTGTCCCAATCTTCTTTGTCCAAGAAGTTCCATTGTTCAAGGGCTGACTTCTTCTTCTTATCACCCTCTTTTATGTACTCTCTATTCAGATTTGTCCTATAATTCCTAAGCATCTTTCCAGCGCGTTGCATCACATTTTTATGATGCAACTTCTCATCCAATGCAAACAGATTCTGTAAAATAGAAATGTTATTAACTAGTATCCAAAATATAATTGCAAATAATAGAATTTGTAATCTACAAAATAGAATTGCAAATAATAATAACTCACGCATAAATCCTTCCATATCAAGTCTTTTTTCCCTTGAGGAACTTTATGCCAATTATCATACTTAACACCACAATGGCTCCGAGTGGTACACCCAAGATAGTTTACAAAATTGTTGTGGTTCACTCCAATTGGATTTCCTCCATTATCAAACTCCACCACCAATTTGGATCCACTACCACTTAGCGCTAATAACTTCTTCAACAGAGTGATGCCCCTTTTCTTGTTAAGTGTTTGGTGATGTGCATCAAGTTGCTCCAGTGCTTCAGTGGGTACAGGTGCATCAACCTAAAATTTGACAAAAATAAACACACTAAATTAGCCCAATATAGAAATATAGGATATATGACATAACTAGAAGATAATGAATTTTATAGAAATACAGGATATGTTTTTAGAACTTACATTAGTATCCTCGCCATGCTCGTCATGGACAACATGCTCATCATGGACTTCATGCTCATCATGGACATAATGTCATCATGGTCAGCCATCTGAAAATGTCATTTAAAAGGCAAACATTTAGCATTTGTATTAACTAGAAATTTTCTCGAAAACCAAATACACATTATACACTTACATCCTAAGTGAGATTAGGTGTTCAAGAACAGTCCCAAACCGGGGACTATCCAAGATTTACTCCTAATGAGTAAATCTTGGACGGGTTTCTAGGCCAACAAACACAATAATAGATATCGACAATGAAGCCGGACTCCATTCAAACAGTATATAATTTAGTGATTGTTCATTCTAATTTATACCAATGTACAAGTAATATAAAGAACAATGATTGTTCACATTCTAGGCCAACAAACACATGTGATGTCATTCTTATATATAATAAATGTGTACCACCTATCCCATCCTTGAACACCTAATCTCACTAGTAAGTGTATAATGTGTATTGGGTTTTCAAGAAAATTTCAGCAGCATTTCCCCGATGTTCTCTAAGTACATATGTACTTAGAGAACAAACGGGGAAATGCTACCAAAATTTTCTCGAAAACCCAATACACATTATACACTTACATCCTAAGTGAGATTAGGTGTTCAAGAACAGTCCCAAACTGGGGACTATCCAAGATTTACTCCTAATGAGTAAATCTTGGACGGGTTTCTAGGCCAACAAACACAATAATAGATATCTACAATGAAGCCGGACTCCACACAAACAGTATATAATTTAGTGATTGTTCATTCTAATTTATACCAATGTACAAGTAATATAAAGAACAATGATTGTTCACATTCTAGGCCAACAAACACATGTGATGTCATTCTTATATATAATAAATGTGTACCACCTATCCCATCCTTGAACACGTAATCTCACTAGTAAGTGTATAATGTGTATTGGGTTTTCAAGAAAATTTCGGCAGCATTTCCCCACTGTTCTCTAAGTACATATGTACTTAGAGAATAAATGGGGAAATGCTACCAAAATTTTCTCGAAAACCCAATACACATTATACACTTACATCCTAAGTGAGATTAGGTGTTCAAGAACAGTCCCAAACCGGGGACTATCCAAGATTTACTCCTAATGAGTCAATCTTGGACGGGTTTCTAGGCCAACAACATGGTTAATCCTAATATGTTGGGATCACATAATTATACTGGTAGGATTTTAATAGACATGATAAGTACCTAATCTATAGAGCATTATTAAATAATAAATCAAGAATTTAATAGTTTCAAACATGCAATAATTCACAATGCAATGTTATAAACTATAGGCAACATGGATAGATGAGACTAGAGTTCATATTAGAATAAAAATTAGCAACTTAGGACAAAGTGTGTTACCTTTCAATCTGTGTAACCTAGGGTTCATAATATCATGATTTACTTAATGTGATAATCATAAGGACTTTATAATTTGCATGAAATAAATAAACATCCAGCATCTATCACTTATTCAATCTTCAAGAAACCTTGACAAACATAGGAAGTAAATACATGTAATCATAAGTACAACCACGTACCTTGATAGTGATCCATGCAAATCATACATTAATTCACTGAGTATATTATCCAAGAAAATAAGAAAACCAAGCAATTAACTTTTTTTGCATGTATATACATCCTAAAGTGCCACAAATCATATAATAACATTAAACGCTACTCAAATCCTAATCTAGAGTTTAGGTTTCGTTATTATCCTGTTATCATTAGGGTTATTCTTGAACCCCCAATTCCTAAGTTCATTGATTTAATGACATAAAAAGATCTAGTTCATATTATGTTTAGCCATGATTATAAAACTATCATGTTATGATATTAGGACCACTTAAAGCAGATTAGGCACATTAAGCAAGCAGAGTAGGGAGCCAATTTCACACAAGCAAATTAGGCAAGCAGATTAGGTCGGCACATAAAGAACCAATTTCGCGCCTGGGTAGGTCGGCAGGTACCTGGGCAAGCAGAGTAGGGCGAGGTCGAGCTGGTTGAGTACGTGGGTGGCGGCCGGCGAGCTCCAGAACCAGCGGCGACAACTCCGACGAGTAGGGAGCGTCAGCGGCGGCAGGAAGGCAGGCGGCCAGGCGGCGGCAGGCAGGCAGCGGCCAGGCGGCGGCAGGCAGGCAGCGGCCAGGCGGAGGAGAAGGAGAAGGGGGTGCGGCGGCGGAGGAGAAGGACAAGGGGGCACCGGAGAAGGGGGCGCCGGAGTAGCAGTGGCGGCACGACGGCGCTGTCGTGGAGAAGAAGGAGCAGAGAGTCGGGCGACAGCAGAGAAGAAATCGCTCGCAATGAAATAGAAGAAAGGGGAAGAGTCAGGCGATCGAGGGTTATGAAGTTCCCAAATAGCGTCGGTTGTTTACAACAACCGACGCCTAAACATCTTTAGTGTTGGTTGTTTGAAACAACCGACGTCCAATTGGACGATATTTTCATGAAATTATTTGGCGGGAACCACTTTCAGCGTCGGTTATAAAAGGATCACCGACGCTGAAAAGGACACTTTTCGCGCAAATTTCCATCGCACATAGGCGTCGGTTTTTTATCTACATAACCGACGCCGAAAGTGACACTATTTTTTTCGCTCGAAAATTGGATTTCGCGGGCAACTTTAGGCGTCAGTTTGTTATAAACAACCGACGCTGAATACAAAGAGGTACCCGTGTCTGGCTGGTCTTCGGATATAGACGTCGGTTTGTCTAAATAACCGACGCCTTATATTATAGGCGTCGGTTTTCCTTAATAACCGACGCCCAGAAAAGCGACACTGAATGCTATTTCTGTAGTAGTGCGCGGAGAGGTAATATTTCTAACAATTAAATTTGTTCAGACTTTGCATCCGATCATATGTCATGTTCTTACAAAGTCTTTTCTTCTTATTAATGTAGACACTTACAAACTTTAAAAAGATATGTGCAAAATAAAGCTCCTCCAGAAGCTTGTATAGCAGAAGGTTACTTGGCAAACGAATTCTTAACATTCTGTTCGAGATATCTCTCAGGAGTTGAGACAAGGTTCACTAACTTGTCTAGAAATGATGTGGAAGATGAAGATATGGATAATGATGAAGAGTGGTCTATATTCTTTCATAAAAGGCATCATCTAGGAAAGAAGACTCCTATTATGCTTGATAGCACAATGCTCAAAGATGCACATCAATATATTTTAGCCAATTGTGATGCAGTTGATCCATACGTGAAGTAAGATCTTTGCTTACTTTTCACTATGTAATTTCATATTTATGTCTAGGTGTGTCACATGTGTTTGTTGACAGGGAGCACATCCGATACTTGAAGAAAATCAATCCACGTGCACGATAATGGGAAATTAGTAATCTTCATATGAACGGTTTCAATGAATGGTTTAAGAAACATGTAAGATTAAATAAGTTATTTCCATTAGCATAATGACAAAAATATATAAATAATAAATTCATAATATTTTTAGATTGAGGAGAAAGCAAAGTCGACAACTGTGTCACCAAACATTTTAGTGTTGGCTCGAGGTCCGCAACAAATGACAATGCAATATGCGGGATATGTAACAAATGGTTATAGATTTCACACCAAGGATCGAGAATGCGGCAGTGATGCGATGATTTTGAGTCGCATTTATAGACCTATTTGATATGTGGTTTATGCTTTTATTAGTCATTTTTATGGTTAATGTTGCATAATTCATCCACTTTGGTCTTTGCTACTATTTTATGTCAAATCCTCTTTATTTCATCGCTTTGAGCATTAATGGTCAAAATAGTATTATTTGTGTAAATTTATGTGGTTTCATGTTTGAATTTCAGGGAAAACAAGTATATGCTTCCGTCGATACCATCGACGGAAGTCGATACTATCGACCGGACCACAGGTTTCCAGCTGCAAGGACCAGAACAAGGTCGATATTATCGATGGGGATGTCGATGGTATCGAGATACCATCAGGCTTCTGGCGAGGAAGGAGTCGATACTATCGACGCAATGGTCGATACTATCGACGGGAGGAGCTACAACGACGCATAACGACAAAACCGACACCTTAGAGTGTCGATACCATCGACCCGAGTCGATGGTATCGAGATGACATCAGGCGCTCAGACGAAAGAAGAGAAGGATTGCCGCTACCACGCTAGGTCGATACCATTGACCCGTGTCGATGGTATCGACACCGTCAGATATCAGTTTGATTCAGAATGATTTTAATCGGACGGCCGTGGTTAATTAGCGACCTAATTTGGGAGATATACCTAATGACGGCGTCGTGGACTGGGGGAGGACGTCATTAGTTGTTGCACACATCCCGGAGAGCAAGGAGAGAAGAACGGAGCACGAGAGCACGCCCCAGCCGATCCAGACACTAAAGAAGACGATTTCCACCACCGAAAGGTGGCAGAACGCGGATTCCACACCAAGGATCGATTGGACCTTCTCCGCTCAGGGGTTTCACCACTCAATCTCATTTTTCTCATGTTTCCCCTTTTCTCTACTACATTGTACTCTGAGATGAACATGCGGGGCTAATCCCCTTTATCTTTAGGACCGGGAGTAGCCCGGGGATTCATTGTATGACAATTTTATAATAGTAATTCATATCTTATCTCTTAAATCCGTGGTATAGTTTTGTGTTCTCCAATATATTGTTATGCTTGATCACCATAATAATAACATAATACCCTTAATTTCTTTGAAAGAAGAATTAACGGTTGAAAAGAGACGGAATTTACATTAATTGACAAATCCTTTGAACAAGGCGGTGTAAGATTAATGGTGGATACCGAGAGGTCGTTTGTAATGCACCTAGTCTAGGGTATAGGTTACTACGACGGTGGAACCGACCTAGACATAGGTAGTGAATTGTACCATGATAGTGGGCAATTCTGATTTCAGGCCACTACCCGGATAGAGAGATAAAAATTGAGTAGCTATATAGAATTTAATACAATGAAAACCCGTGGTGAAACCGCAACCCTAAAGATTCCCTTTTGAATTGATTAAACCAACATTTAATCGATTGCTTGTTTTGTTTTGTTTTTATTTTTCTTTTAATTTTAACAACAACTCTCAACTTGTTAGTCGGCTTAGCTGATCGTGAGTAGTTAGTAGGAGTCCCCGACGATTGCACGTATCCCTGAGTTCAACCCAGGCCTCACAAAGGCCTATACTACTCGATGCGTCCACTTGCGTTTCTATGCACGGTAAATTTGCGTCAAGTTTTTGGCGCTGTTGCCGGGGATACGTCAATTTGTTGGCACTTCGAGTGTTGTGAGCGGCCACCCTAGGCCACCTTTTTATTTTTTTATTTATCATTCCAAAAATTCATAATCTATTTTCTAAATATTTGCAATCGTCAAGCACTGTACTAAATTTAATCTTTCTATTTTCAGGTACTATGCATGGTGCAGACGCGTAGTACTGACTACATGAGTCGTGCACCAGAGGTTCCGCAGCCGGGACCGGAAGACGAAGACGATTATAATCAAGACCATCTGGAGGATATAGATTCTGAATCCAAACAAGAAAAGATGGAAGACGAGCCACAGACAATATGGGAGAAGATCAAGGCTTCTTCCTCGTCCGCTTCCAAGGGGCCTATAAAGAAGCAAGCGCTGAATATTCCGACCTCCAAGATTGATCCAACTTTGATCAACTTGGTGAAGTCCAATGCCTTCCACGGGCTAAAAAATGAAGACCCTGTCGCGCACATAAGTCAGTTTGTGGAGAATTGTGATATGGTAAAGATCGATAGATTTCCACATGACGTGCTCTACTTGAAGCTCTTCCCAAGTTCACTAGCGGGAATTGCGCGTGAATGGCTACATAACTTAGACGATGAATATGTGGAGTCTTGGGACCACATGGTGGAGGTCTTCTTCGAGAGGTTCTTTCTGCCCGAAAAGACCAATGACATGATAAGAAAGATCCACAACTTCACTCAACAAGCAGGCGAGACTTATTATGAGACCTAGGAGAGATTTCAGATCATTCTAAGGCATTGCCCGCATCACGGGCTGGATAAGGAGACCCAAGTGAAGATCTTCTATTTTGCTCTCTCCGAGCATGATAGAAGCAACCTAGATTCGGCCGGTTCCGGATTCTTCTTGAATAACACAGACACTAGATGCTGGGAGATCTTAAAGAACATGGCAAAGAAACAATCATGGGGTGAAAGAGGCGCCGTGGAACAGGTTCGAGTTGCAGGAGAATCTAAAGCAATCAAGGAGCTAAACGACAAGTTAGATCTTCTAGCCAAGAAATTGCTAGCTAAGGAAGACGAATCTGGGGATGAGGAAGCCCAAGTCAAATTCATGCAACAACAGGGCTATAGAAACAATGATTATGCTTGGAGAAGAGACAAGAAGTTTTCCTGGAAGGATCCTAACAACTTCCTACAGGATCCTGATGCAAAGCCACAACCTAGAGCTGAAGATAAAAGCACCGAGTTGCTTAGTCAAATGGTGCAGCAGAATCAAGAAATGATGAGTATGTTCAGTAAACAACTGCAGTCCCAGGGTGACATCTTAACCAAATTTGGGCAGACGCTGCAAAGTCATGGAGCACAAATGTGAGCGTTAGAAACCACCGTGACCCAGATTTCAAATGAAGTGGAAGCCATCAAGCACGCCAATCAGCAGAAACCGGTCGGGAATGCAAATGTGGTCCAAGCACATCATCAAGTTAAATACATGTTTGTGATCAATGAGGAAGAATCCCCATTGGCAGAGGCCCAAGATGAAGGTAGAATGATGTTTGATATGGAGGCTACGCTGCCAATATCGTATCCTCACACTTATTATGGATTACCAGGCGGATACACTCTTTTCAGGAAATCCTGCCAAGAGCCCATGATGGTTGTGTCCTCGCCTAGGCAAGAAGAGCAAGTGAAGGTCGTCTTCCAAGGTGCGGATACATCTATTGCGAGAGAGGAGCCACAGCAAGTTATACATGTTGATGATGTTCTGACAAAGTCCACGCCAGAGGGAGTCATTGAAGCAAGCTTAGGGGAGTTGGCCCCGAAAAGCTCATATGTGCCACCTCATAAGTGTGTTAATGCGGTAGTTGTGTCAAGTCTGGACAACCCAAAGCTGAAGAAGGAGCACATGCATTATAGAAAATTCTTGGAGATGTTCAGAAAACTTCATATCAACATTCCGTTGGTGGAAATGATTGAGAAGGTTCCCGCCTATGGGAGGTTTATCAAAGAAATAATCAACAAAAAGAGGAGGATTAAAGATACCGATGTATGCCGGATGAATGAAATGGTGAGCTCAACCATCATTGGGAGTTTACCGGAGAAAAAGAAAGATACGGGGAATTTTATATTCCATGTTCAATAGGTGATCGACACTTCGCACGAGCTCAATGTGATTCGGGCGCGAGCATAAATCTCATGCCGCTATCCACATTTAAAAAGCTTGGGTTACAGGACATGAAGAAGTCAGCGGGAACCATAGAATTGGCAGATGGATCTATTGTAAGGCCACATGGAGTTTGCGAGAATGTGCTTGTGAAAGTGGACAAATTCATTTTTCCAGTAGACTTCGTAATCATGGATATGCCGCAGCTTAAGAGTTGTGAGATGCTACTAGGTAGGTCATTTCAAGCAACGGTCGACGTAGTCACTGCAATTGGGAGAGGTACGCTGACGTTGGAGATAGGTCAAGATCACGTGGAGTTCAAGTTGCCGCACGATCCTTTAAGTACCTTCTCCAAGGTACCGAGTTGATAAAAAGCTTCAAATCATCTAGCCTAAGACGTTAAATAAGGGCGCTTGTTGGGAGGCAACCCAACCATTGGTACCTTAGATTAGTTCATTTACATTCATAATTTAATTTGTTTTTACTTAGTTTTAAGTGTAAAAAAAGATATCGTGATTGTTTGCTACTTGTGTAGACCGTGGTACAGATTGATGACTACAGAAATCGCACTGCGTCGATACCATCGACGGCCTCGTCGATGGTATTTCGCAAAGACAAGGTCGATGGTATCGAGATTCCAGTCGATACCATCGAGATCTCTGGAGATTTTCAGAACAAATCATCTCAATAAAGTCGATACCATCGACGGCCCAGTCGATGGTATCGACATATTCAAGTGAAAAGGGTGGCGGTCGGGCCTCGCGAGGATTTGCCCTAATCAGAGAGTCAATACTATCGACTCGCGTCAACGATCTGCGAGAAAGATCAACGGCATCGCAGAAAACAAAGAAGTCGATCCGGGGGATGGGTTGATACTATCGACCCACGTCGATAGTATCGACGCGTCAGCAATCTGGGCCCCGCAGATCCAGCCATCGACAACCGTCGATACTAGCGGAGGTACAGATCGTGCTACCCGAGTTGATACCATCGACCCGCGTCGATGGTATCGACGGACAGACAGTAGCGTCGGCGTCAGTTATAAAAGGAGGGGTTATTCGTCATATGATGTCACACCTTCAATGACTTCTCCCTGCACTCGCGCTGTGCGTCCTCCAGAGCAACTGAAGCCCATCGAAGAGCAACACCGAGCTAGTTCTTCATCGAGTGGAGATTCGATTCTCTGATCTTCACCGAGCTCCCTTTCTTTTCTCCTTTCTCTCGCAATCATGGTGCACGTAGATGGAGCGTCGTCTTCACGCGCAAACCCAATGGATATCCCGGAGTTCGTGCCACCTCCGCCGGCATCCATCGCACACCCACGACTGATCCATACCACCACGGAGGTGAAGAAGATCTATGACGAGATCTTGAAGAAGAAGATAGAGCCGACTCGATATGTTGATAGGGATACAGTCCGCAACCTCGGGTTCGAAGGGAACCTTGCCTACGTCTTGAAGGGGCAGGCGCACCACATGGGCCGAATGGCCGATGAGCTGGAGTATCATGCTGATGGCCAGCCGTTCTTCAGCGAGTGGCCTACGTACAAGGAGTTGGTGGCAGAGTTCATGGCGTCTCTAGACGTCTGCGTCGTGCCCAACGACGTCATAGCCACCGACCGCGAGTGGATCAAGGGCCAGGTTTCGTTCCGGCTGTACAACAACAACTACCCCATTACACTCCGGCAGTTCAACGAGATTTTCAATTGGAATCACTCACAACATGATTACCGGCGCCCGGACAACCGCACCAACTACGACTTTATCTTCGTCGAGCTGGTTACGGTGCCACCGGGGATGTCTGTTAGCTACTATAATTCAGCGGTAGCTGATTTCGAGCACCCTTTCGTCTGGATTCTGCACCGGATGCTCAGTTCGACACTATTTGCTCGGGGTGACTTGGCCCTCAGCAAGTTTCAGGAGACGGACTTATTCTTTCTATATAAGCTCCTGAAGCATCAAGAGTGCAATTGGGGTGCCTTCTTTCTACAGAGAGTATTGGCGGTGAAGAGGAGTACGAGAAAAGCACCGATTCACTTTGGTGGATTCATCACCAAGATGGCTTCATACCTCGATTTGAATTTCCAGACCCTCACTCCTCTATCTACTAGGAGCAAGGTGAACTTGCAACATTTGCACTGGTCCGATCTCCTACTTCTTTGAGATGGTTTGGCGTATGCGCATTGCCACGTCAACCATGCCTATCAGGAGTGCTCATTTCCTAATCCCGTCTTCAACATCGAAGGGGCGCACCACTTCCGGTGGCCAATCATAGCCATCGCCGACTCCGATGAAGACGGCGGAAACGACGACGACAACAACAATGATGATGAGGCTAAAGAGGAAGAGGCGGTTACACCTCTTCGAGCACGAGTGGCACCACGGAAGCATCCTCGGATGCATCCGAGTGCATCTTCATCATCACAGCCTACACTGCCACCACCAACGCCCTCACAGCCAAGCGAGGATGCTTATTCTATGCAGGGCATGTACACTATGCTGCAAGTCATCCAACAAACGCAGCAGCAGCACATGACAATGTATACCGGTATTCAAGACACCACAGACCGGATACTGGATAATCAAAGGGCGATGTTCGAGAACGAGCGTCTTCTCCTCAACAACCAACAACAGATACATGATCGGTTGTATCGGATGGAGATGCAGCAGGAGCCCTTCTACGACCACTATTGGAGCCAAAATTATTTTGGAGGTTATCCACAACCTCCACCCAGGGCCCAGTTTGATCCAAGCTTCCAGGGGGAGTATCCTTCTTGGGACCCTACGGCTCCACAGTACCCGCCTCCACCACAAGAGTAAACTGGTATCACTGTTCCAACCTTTGAGTTTGTTTTTGACTATGAGGCCATAGTTGATTTCAAGCTTAGGGGGGGTAATTGGAACAATTCTATCTTTCATTTTCTCTATTTTTAGTTTTATTGCTTTTGTTTCTTGTCATTTGCTTTCTGCAATCTTAGTTTGTTTTAGGATCCACAATCTATCTAGTGTAATCGTGGATGTCTTTAATCTTGTGTCATCTTAGTTGCATGTGCATGGGAATGAAGGGAAATTTTACAAATTTTTTTTGAGTGTTCACAAGCTTGAATGTGTTTAACCTTGATCACTTAACTTAGAAAATGATTGGTTTTGTCAACTTTAAAACAGAACTTCACAACTGTGTATCCCTAATGATTCATGAAAGTGGACGGGAATTGGTTGTTGAGCCTTAACTGACCAAATGGTAATGAGTCTCTAATTTGAAGTAAGAGACAGAAACCTCTTAACTACTACACAAGTCAGTAAGGAGGGACACATAGTATTTTTCAAAGGTTCAGTCAACTAATCTTGTGATCTTTCCACCCCATTACTTTTCTCAATCCACCAAGAATTGGAAGTAAAGTACGGTTTTAACTCTTTTGATTGCATGGAATGTAGATAGGACTTGCATTGTAATCACCTTCATATGTTTTGCATGAAAAATGAAGAAAAGATTAGAATAGTTATACATGCACATTACCCTTAGGTGCATGTCATTTAGTTGTATTCATAACTTCTATGCATAAAGTATGTCATGTACCTCATTTATTCTGTAATGGTGAATTAAAATGTTCCATACCTTATAAATAATTCAAATGTTTGAGTTATGCAGAAAAAATAAGCCTTATAAATTATTCATTGCCAATTATGGATATAAGGGCTTGGAAAAAAAAACTGACAAAAAAGAAAGAAAGTTCATTTAGAAGCAAGTGGAATAAAAAGGAGAAAGGAACATAATCTCACCTACATTTTAAGATGAATGAATACATGATGTAGCTTAATTAGATATCCATCTCATTTTGAGACGGATGGTTAGTGCATGCATCATTCCACCTAATCTTAGGCATTAGGGCATTTCTCATGTGCATATGCATCATTTAGGGCATTTTTGTTTTATGCATGTTGTAATCGTATGATACTACCACTTCTTCCATGAGCCACCCATTTCATCCACCCATTTCTCGGATTGGTAGGCCACCGTGAATTTCTCCTTACTAATGAATATCAGGAGAACTGCTTCCATGTAGATGGTAGTTAGGGCGAGCAATGTAGTATAGAAGATCACAAGATGCACCAAGCCTGGAACGGCGAAGTTTATTATGTTAACTGCCTTATGTGATAGTGTTCATCAGTTTTGAGGTCAACATCTTTTATGGATGATTACTGTCGCCTTTAGGGTAATTATCATTCTATGGTTAGCAAGGGCCGGTATGTGAATGTCCGGTGGGAGTCATGTGGGATGTCTGTTGTGATGCTTTGTTCTTTAGTTGACTCCGGCAATTCTATTCTAAGGATTAGTTGCCCGAGGGCGAGCAACGTTCAAGCTTAGGGGAGTTTGATGCGATGATTTTGAGTAGCATTTATAGACCTGTGTGATATGTGGTTTATGCTTTTATTAGTCATTTTTATGGTTAATGTTGCATAATTCATCCACTTTGGTCTTTGCTACTATTTTATGTCAAATCCCCTTTATTTCATCGCTTTGAGCATTAATGGTCAAAATAGTATTATTTGTGTTAATTTATTTGGTTTTGTGTTTGAATTTGAGGGAAAACAAGTATCTGCTTCCGTCGATACCATCGACGGAAGTTGATACTATCGACCGGACCACAGGTTTCCAGCCGCAAGGACTAGAACAAGGTCGATACTATCGACGAGGATGTCGATGGTATCGAGATACCATCAGGCTGTTGGCGAGGAAGGAGTCGATAATATCGACGCAATGGTCGATACTATCGACGGGAGGAGCTACAACGACGCATAACGACAAAACCGACGCCTTAGAGTGTCGATACCATCGACCCGAGTTGATGGTATCGAGATGACATCAGGCGCTCAAAAGAAAGAAGAGAAGGATTGCCGCTACCACGCTAGGTCGATACCATCGACCCGTGTCGATGGTATCGACACCATCAGATATCAGTTTGATTCAGAATGATTTTAATAGGAAGGTCGTGGTTAATTAGCAACCTAATTCGGGAGATATACCTAATGACGGCGCCCTGGACTGGGGGAGGACGTCATTAGTTGATGCACACATCCCGGAGAGCAAGGAGAGAAGAACGGAGCACGAGAGCACACCCCAGCCGATCCAGATGCTGAAGAAGACGATTTCCACCACCGAAAGGGGGCAGAACGTGGATTCCACGCCAAGGATCGATTGGACCTTCTCCATTCAGGGGTTTCACCACTCAATCTCGTTTTTCTCATGTTTCCCCTTTTCTCTACTACATTGTACTCTGAGATGACCATGCAGGGCTAATCCCCTTTATCTTTAGGACCGGGAGTAGCCCGGGGATTCATTGTATGATAATTTTATAATAGTAATTCATATCTTATCTCTTAAATCTGTGGTATAGTTTCGTGTTCTCTAATATATTGTTATGCTTGATCACCATAATAATAACCTAATACCCTTAATTGCTTTGAAAGAAGAATTAAAGGTTGAAAAGAGACGGAATTTACATTAATTGACAAATCCTTTGAACAAGGCGGTGTAAGATTAATGGTGGATACTGAGATGTCATTTATAATGCACCTAGTATAGGGTATAGGTTACTACGATGGTGGAACCGACCCAGACATAGGTAGTGAATTGTACCACGACAGTGGGAAATTCTGATTTCAGGCCACTACCCGGATAGAGAGATAAAAATTGAGTAGCTATATAGAATTTAATACAATGAAAACCCGTGGTGAAACCGCAACCCTAAAGATTCCCTTTTGAATTGATTAAACCAACATTTAATCGATTGCTTGTTTTGTTTTGTTTTTATTTTTCTTTTAATTTTAACAACAACTCTCAACTTGTTAGTCGGCTTAGATGATCATGAGTAGTTAGTAGGAGTCCCCGACGATTGCACGTATCCCTAAGTTCAACTCGGGCCTCACAAAGGCATGTACTACTTGACGCGTCCACTTGCGTTTCTACGCACGGTAAATTTGCGTCAGGAAGAAAAACACAAAATAGTGGAATTATGGTGAATGCTCAGACCGAAAGTTTTGCCAGCTCCCAGGACAAAAATCATGTAACGGGTCAGGTTACATACTACGGGGTGTTAGGGGACGTTTTCGAGATCAGTTATTACGAGCAACTTAAAGTTGTATTGTTCAAATGTGACTGGGTCAATGCAAATAGAGGCATCAAAAAATCTAAAAATGACTTCACAATGGTCAATTTAAAACGTATTGATGTAACTGATCATCCATTTGCATTGGCCTCCCAAGAACAACAAGTGTTTTATGTGAAAGACATAAGTCAAAAAAATTGGAGTTTTGTTGTGTGCACTACACCTCGTGATACTTATGACATGGAGGAGAAGCTTCATGATACTTTCATTGATGGAACCTTCTTATCAGAAGATAAATCTCCAAGTGATTTGGAAGATATCTTAAGTGACGTTTGTGATGACCTTAATTTAGTTAGAGAAGACATGGAGGGTGTGACCTTTTATGAAGGGGGTCATGATCCCCATCATTGATCTTATGTAACTCTTTTTATTTTATTAGTTGGGTCAATTACTAGAAACACTCATGTTATCCTTTTCTTTCTAAAATGGTCATTTATTCATTTACATAATTTTACATTTGTTGCACAATTTTTTTCTTTTGGGTTAATCTGCTTAATGAGTTTGCTTGTTGGATGTTGGCTTCATCAGCAAAATAAAAATATATTTGAAATTTTAATTTTATTTGAGGAACACAATTAGAGAATGTATGCCATGATTTTAGTTTGTAATTGAATATTTTGGATATCAATTGTCTTTTTAGGAGAATGAAAAGACATAGTCAGCTATTGTCTCCACTTACTGATGATGTATGTAATGAAGGATTAACTCATGGGAGTATGATAGGTAAAATAAAAAATTACATCATTGAATATCTTTTTTAGAACTGCTCATATCATCATTTTAGTTGCAGGTATTTCCAAAAGACCAAAAGGAGGATATCTTGGTTCGATAAATGCTGATTGGGGGTGTTCAAATGCAAAAGGACTTAGAAACAGTAAAACTGTGGTGGGATTAGCTACAAACAACAACATAAGTTCTTCTTTGAACCTTGCAAAAGAAAAAAAAATCCCTCTATGTCAAATGATGAAGTTGGTACTGTTGGAAAAAGTCATGTGGTGGCAAACTCAAATAATCCCCATCTGACTGACTTAATGATTTCTCCTCCCGTGTTGATCCTGATCAATGGAAATTTCATGTGAATTTTTGGGATTCTGATGATGGAAAGGTAAAACAATTTATTCCTTAATTTTGTAGAATTTAATAGTGTATATTGCATATAATTATATTATAATGCATTGTATGTAGTTAAGGAGTGCTAAAAATGTTATGAGCAGAAAGTTCGTAATGACAAGACATACATCGGGATCAATGTCGTATGCTTGTGTGAAGGCTAATGTGAGTTATCTTCTGGTTGAAATGTGCATTACACTTTCTTACTACTATGCTCATATATGCTGCTACTGTTACAAATAGTTACAAGAAAAGAAAATTGGTGGAAATGTTAGCAGATTAGACTTGTTTAAGGCCACCCATTTGAAGAAGGATGGTACTGTTGTGGATGCAAAATCTGCAGAATTGATTGTAAGCAACCATTTAACAAATTTATTTGATTGTAAGCAACCATTTAACAAATTTATTTTTTATTTAATGAAAATATTCTCATTAATATTGTATGTAGGACAAGATGAATGCGGCACTTGCAAGTAATGATGAAAATCTCGATAAAGATGAGATATTTGATCATATTTTGGGCCCAAAGAAGATTCCTGTGAAACATGCGATTCATGTGTCTCATAATGTATATGAAAATAAAATCACAGACTTAGAACTGGTTGTTGATGCTCATACCCAGATAAACGAGGCTCAACAAAAGGAGTTGTTAGAAATGAAGAAAAAATTTGAAAATATTGAAGCTATGATGTTGAGAAATTCTAACCTGAGTGCTTCGTTTCAGCCGAACGAGGTAAATCTTCAAATTCGTATAATGTGATTACATAATAAAATTGATTTTCTTATAGTAAACTATTTATTTTATTCATGCTTCGATAGGACACGCCTAGTCAGTTGATAAAAAGTAATAAGGTTGATCTTCAGTGTGATTGACCTTGGATATGGAATTGCTTGCGAGGATTTCTTGGTCATTTCGAGAATGCTATGTATGTTGTCTGTTCAAATGATGTATTTTTTACTGCTAGCTTTCAGCTTGAACACTCTATTTAATTTGATGTGGCTAATTCTTTGTGTGAAGATGTTTTAAGCTAGATGGATTTGATTTTCTTATCTAAATCTATATTTTCCGGTGCTAATGAGCAGGATTTTTGATGGATTTCCCTTGGTTTCTCTATTCATAATAAGGTCTACTAACTGATGGTACTAACTCCACCATACAAGGTTGGTCAATCAACATTAGTGGATATGAAGAAGACATTCTAAAGGTAAACATATATAATTGTTAACTTTTCCTATTTGTCATCATCAATAATGATCCACTGTAAGTATGAGGATGCTTTACTTCTGAGATTTCCTATTCCCTGGGTATGAGGATGGTCCACTGTAAGTGATGTAATCTATTCAACTTGTTAACCTTTAAATATTTATTCATTTCTTTTAGGTATGATTCCTATTTGAAAATTTGATTATCATCGCCTATCATGGGGTCATACAATGATGCTTTAAGATGTAGTGGATATCCATCTTTATACATGTTCTTCATTCACATTATCCTTACATGCACATACACATGTACGTGTGGAGGATATCAAATGTTTAAATTTTGTGTTCATGTATTCATATTGTTCTGCTTTGCATGTGAATTACTTGCAATACCATGAGACGAATAACCAAAGTCGTATCAATTATATTTAGTTAATTCGTAATCTGATCTACCATGAGATTGTTTCCATGATATAACCTCTAGGACTGAACTATATTTATTGGTATAGTAGGTTTGGCTGGCTCAAGCTCCACATATTGTTGTTGTTATTGATGTATCATACAGGGGATATGATAGATGCATCATTTCAATTGCTGAACTTTGGGTCTCTCTTAATTTGAGTTGATAATGATCATTGGTTTTCTGTACTTCTGAAGATTGTGCCCTTTGCTGTGGTGGGAGTCAGTTCTGTAGCTCTTTCATGACCATGGAGGGTCAATGTCATTATATGAATCTCCTTAAATATGATATTCTCTTTGATGAAGGTTTTTCTAACTTTGTCCTGGAATATCTTCTGATTTTTTAATCTTTTACTCAGATGGCCAAGTGTTGAGCTCTTTTTTGGCAATTTCCTGTCTAAATGCCTTTTGTATGTCTCCTATTCAGATCTATTCTCAATCATTGCTCCAGCTGAAGTTCTGGCTATGCTCGTTTCCATCAGAACAATTGAAATCTTAATGTTGGTTTCAGAGTTCGACCTACCTCTAGATTATGTGAAGAATGGAATTGTTGGCCTTATGAATCAGAAGAATAAGTGAATGTGAACCAAGTTAAAGGTTCTTATTTACATTTCATAAATGAGGTATCTTTTTGAAATTATAATATGAATCTCAACATCAATAAGTCCCTGTCACATGCCATTTTCAGGGAGATGGAGACGCTCGGTGGGGAAAATCTTCAATAGTATATGTAGAGACAGACTAATTGCCTCTTCCGTCAATATCCACACTAAAATTGAGGGCAAATCTAGGAATAGGAATGACCCATATCATGTTAATACTGGCGCTACCTGAGAAGGTAGGATTAGAGTTGCAATATCAATTGGTCTTCCTCCTAAATAAATCTTAGGTTTTTCCTTCTCGAATGATCCTATCACATCTTTATTTTCTTCTTGAATCTATGGATATGTTAATCATTCCATTAGGATGAAGTACATGTGAGAATCTACTTCACTAGAAATCCAAGCTATGAGTAATTGAGATGATTTCATATTGTTCAACATCTACATATGTAACATTCATGTGTAATCATTTCATCTGAAGCTTTGTGATTGCTTGCGCTTAATAATATCTCTTTGTAAGTGTAATCCCCATACTATTTCTCATTTAACCCAACCTCCAATATCTCTAAAACTCCATCTTAAAATAGAAAACAATTCTAAATTGTGCAGATATGAACAAATCATAATAAGACCATGAGAACATACAGTCTGTAGAAAGTAACTCAAACAAGGAGTTAGCTAAACCATTTTTGGCACAAGCTCAAGGCTATGAGGCCTCTACTAAAGGCTTGGAGGACTTTGCTTTTAATGCTAGGCTATGGTCTCATGCCAGCACTGTTATAAGTGCCATTGTTGGTTACAGGTAAAATGTGTTGCATTCTTCAGCTGCTCATTGTTGGACAACTTGGGGTGGTCTATGAATAGTTGTGATTTCAGAGTAATCCTGGGTTGATGTAGTTGGTGTGGTGATTGGGACCCAGGTTTTATGATGGGAGGCAATTCCTTGTCTCAGTGGTGTCATGGTGGATGGGCCTCCAATGGTGGAAGATTATCCTAGAACAAGCAATCAAAGATATTGGTAAATATTTATTGTCGATATTGCAGTAAAATCTAAGAAATTTCTCTGCTTGCCAAGTCTGCCATGCACAAGTTTGCATCCAGACAAGGGCGACTCTCAGTTGGACTGGTTGTAACTTGTAGCAGGCTTAACAAATAGAATAACAATTGTTAATAATAATTTGAAAGGATGGAGAAAAGTGTTTGAGGGAGTAAACTGAAATGACTTTTTAAGTTTTCATTGAAAGGGTTGTTAGTACCATGAAAAAGAATGCACATGATGTTCCTGGATATAATGGTTTAGAAGAAACAAAAATTTATTTGCAAATATATCATATTATTATGTTGTCAGTGCAAAATTTTGTGGTCTGACTTAGCTGTTAAGATGGAGTCAAGGCAGTGGTGATATTTTGAGTGCATCCATTTTATCTTTTAGGATTATGTGGGCATATGATTGCAGTCGGATTCAAACCCCACTGGGACCCATCTCAACCCATGTGGATGTGGTAAACATGGTAGATCATACATTGAGCGTGATCAAGAATTTCTCAATTTTCTTTTATATAGTTGCATATGGTCTCATGTGTATTTTACTTTTCAACTGATATTTTTTTTAAACAAAGAAATGTATATTGTCTCTCTGTGTACTGTCACATACATTATCAGGGCAACCTAAAAGGCACCTCTTAACTACTGGATGGAGTGTGTTTGTGAGCACTAAATGTCTCATTGCTGGTGATTCTGTCCTTTTCATAAGGTTGGTTTATATATCTGTTTACATGATTTAGTTTTTTTATATAATTCATATTCTATAACTTTCACGTGTTTCCTTCTTCAACCCATCATATACATATCCTTAGAGATGAAAAGTCTCAACTTCTTTTGGGCATAAGACGATCTAATAGAAAGCAGACTGCTCTTTCATCTTCAGTCTTGTCTACTGATATCATGCATATTGGTGTTCTTGTTGCTGCTGCTCATGCAACAACAAATAATAGCCCGTTTACGATATTTTACAACCCAAGGTAACCAACTAACCATGCGTTCTTGAATCTACATACAACTTCAATTGTTGACTTTTAATGACTTGGTGTTGTTCT
The DNA here is from genome assembly GCA_963693085.1 of Alisma plantago-aquatica. Lineage (NCBI taxonomy): Eukaryota > Viridiplantae > Streptophyta > Magnoliopsida > Alismatales > Alismataceae > Alisma > Alisma plantago-aquatica. Next base: position 1,476,839,897 of record OY856410.1, read on the forward strand.
AAATAGAGCAAGTCCTTCAGAGTTTGTAATTCCTCTAGCAAAGTACAACAAAGCCATGTATGCACAAGTATCTCTAGGCATGCGATTCCGAATGATGTTTGAGACTGAAGAATCAGGAGTTAGGAGATATATGGGAACAATCACAGATATCACTGATCTAGATCCTGTACGACGGAAAAGTTCACAGTGGCGCAATCTTCAGATGGGTGTCTTATAGTTGTAGCATGTGCAAAATTATTTTAGCATGTACCTCAAATTGTGGCCTTAAGTTGGAGTGTCAGCGAATAGAACTACAGCGGGTATCATTTTTTCAATGTATCTTTTTTCTACCAGTTAGGTAGCACACAAATATGAATGTTTTATGACAAATGTATAGTTGAACATATAGTGATATATCTTAAGAAAAAACGATTTGCAATATCTATGCTACTCCTGCTGCTCCCCTCTCACTCTTGGAGTGATGGTCGAGCTTCTGTGATGGTTGTAGTCTATCCTGTGCTATGATGCTCGGATGTTGGCCTGGTCTTCTGGTTTATGTCTTCTTCTCACTAGTGATGATTCTTTGGTTGAGTGGATGGACTCTCCCTATTCTATATCTTTATGGGTTGGCTTTGTTCTTCTGTTTTTGTTGTTGTGTTCCTTCTCATTCTTGGGGAAGCTCCTTCTTGCTGCTTTTATTTCTGTCTGAGTGCTCCCTTTTTGTGTTGGTTGTTAGTGGTTTGTTTGGACCTGGAGGAAGTAGTTGTTACCTTGATAGTTATGGTCTCTATTCGATGCTCATGGCTGGGTGTTGAGTTGTTGGCTCTATGTTGCTTTGGTGTTCCCCTCTCACTCTAGGAGTGATGGTCGAGTTGGGTTTTGATGGCTGGGTTTCGGGTCATCAGTGCTCTGTTCTATTGAGGTAGCTTTTTGTTGTTGCTCCCCTCTCACTCTTGGAGTGATGGTCGAACTTCTGTGATGGATGTAGGCTGTCTTGGGCTATGATGTTTCGTTTGTTGGCCTAGTCTTCTGGTTTATGTCTTCTTCTCTCTGGTGATGATTTGTTGGTTGAGTGGATGAACTCTTCTTATGCTATATGTTTGTGGGTTGGTTTTGTTCTTCTGTTATGCTATTGTGATCCTTTTCCTTCTTGGGGATATTCCTTCTTGTTGTTGGTTGTTAATGGTTTGTTTGGACCTGGAGGATGTAGCTATGATAGTTATGGTCTATTTTCGATGTTTATGGCTGGTTGCTGAGTTGTTTGGCTCTATGCTGCTTATGTTGCTCCCCTCTCACTCTTGGAGTGATGGTCGAGAATGGGTTTTGTTGTATGGGTCTTGGGTCTTGGGTCTTGGGTCTTCGTAGTAACTCCATAGTCTTTTTCCTATTGATTCATTCTTGTTTATAGTGGTTCTTTCATATTTTTCTGAAGTTGTTTTCTGCAAGCTTTTAATTTTTTGATAGACAAAGAAGAGGCATGTTGTCGATTTCATAGAAGCAACTCAAAAAGATATAAATTCAAGCATGCGTGCTATTCTAGTGGATTGGCTGGTTGAGGTGAATTACTTAATGTGATGGGTTTTGCATAAATTAGATTGTTTTTTATTTTCAACTAACCTATATCCTCTTTCTATTGGAAGGTTTCTGAAGAATATAGGTTGGTTTCGGACACCTTATACTTGACAGTTAATTACATTATTTGCTATCTTTCTAGCAATGAAGTGAATCAGCAGCGTTTGCAATTGCTCGGACTAGCTTGTATGCTAATCGCTTCGTAAGATTGACCTTTGTCTATAATATTTCCTCCTGCCCACCATTTCTTCCATATGCTTAAAGAGATGAATTATTCTTTTGATGCAAAAAATATGAAGAAATATGTGCTCCTCAGGTGGAAGAATTATGTTATATATCTGATAACACTTACATTAAGGAGGAGGTGAGAATTGATGTCCTTTTCCGTGCTCGTCTTCACACTTCTATGTGTACCTAACAATGCCATATACAGGTTCTGCAAATGGAAGCTGCTGTACTTAGACACCTCAAGTTTGAGATGACTGCTCCAACAGTGAAATTCTTTTTGAGGTATTCCACATTGCATTGATGTATATAACCCGTGAACACTGCTTTAAAATTTTCTTAACTTGACCTTTACAAACATTTTCTTCTTCTTCTATAATTATAGGAGATTCTTCCGTGTATCTCAACAGTCAGAAGGGGTAAGCGTCTAGTTCTCACTGCTGTCACCTTTTAAATATAGTTCAGGTTTTTAAGTATTTATCCATTTTTTTGTTGCAGGTTCCTTCTCTGCAACTTGAATTCTTAGCTAGTTATATAGCAGAGTTGACACTCTTGGAGTACGGTTTTATTTCTTATGCTCCATCGTTAATAGCTGTCGAACGGTCTTCCTTACAAAAATTTATACTACAGTAAATGAGGAAACCTTGGGTAAACAGTGAAAACAGGTCCAACCGTCAGCTTGGTAGCATTTTGCAGATCAATGAGAATGACAAAATGTAATATAGAGGTCATCATGTATAGGTAGGAGCTTATTCTTAAATTCAATGGGAGAAGAAAGCTTATGGAATAGGTAAGTTATGAGTAGGAGAAACTATGTTTTCTTATTTCTTTCGAGAGCTATATCTCAAAACTTGTATGTTTCTTTGTAGGTATCCATGGTGGTTCACACAAAGTGGATGCTACCATCAACTTGATGGCGCTTGATCCACAAATACATAAAGAATGTATAGATTATGAGAAGAAATGCCAATATGTTCTGATCCAGGGGATTCACCAACCAAAACTAACCATACATGAACCTCTACATGAGTTTTCCAATAGGAAAGGCTGCAACTCGAGCTCTGGGAGTTGATGAGGACATGGCACATACCCCTATCATGTTTGGGATTGGAAGATTCACCACTAAAGCTGAGATTCATAGGGCTGTTAAACTCACTGTGAATTAGGTGGAGGAACTAAGGGAGATGAGCCCTCTTTATATTGTGCTTTGTAGTCTGCAGTGGATAGATGTAGTCAGAAGAAGATATTGTATACATGTGTCTTTTTTCCATGCATATGGTAAAACAGGGGCCAGGTTAATGTCCTCCCCATGTGTACTCATTGTTCAAATATAAATAAAAGTATCATTGGTGACATTGTAAGCACAACTCGATCTTGAATAACATTCATTTGTTTTCTTATTGAAAACCACTCTATATTGGCAAGCGACTGACTAGATACATAATGTCTCTCACTACATATGTATGTATAGTACATGGTGTCTTTCACTACACACTAGCTATAATTACATGTGTAGCAAGTGCTAATTTTTTCTATACATGAACTACAAATACAAATTGTAACCAATGCCATCTCTCCCTACATATCATAGGTACAAATTGAATTGTAGTCATACATTTGGCAACAATTGAAACTACATGTTTATGTGTAAGGACATTTTTACCTACAATTAGGGTTACATATGAATTTGTAGCGAGAGGAATAACTAACTGCAACTTTAAAAAATGTAGCCTAAACAATTAGCTACATGGGTATTAGCTATATATTATAAATGTAAGGATAAATGTAGCCAAAGCTTTTAGCTACAAATTTTGGGGTTTTCGCTACAATTTTTTTTAGTTAAATACCATATTTTTTGTAGTGATAACAAATTTAATTAGCACAACTAAACTTACATGTTCCTTAAACCATCCATCAAATGAGTTACTATCTATTCTCTGAACCTCCTTTAAGGACTTATGAGGATGTTTTTGCCTGATGATATCATAGTGATTCCTAAATACAAAACATGTGCAATATGTCATTGGAATATGTTATAGAATTTTATTAATCGAAGACAATTTACACTAACTTACTTAATGTAGGGTTCAATTGCTTCACAATTGAATAGTACATGCTTATGGGCTTGTTTCAATGTATGTTCGTCCAAGACACATGTTACCATTTTACCAATACAATGACCTACTGTCGAGAAAATAGACCAATCATCATTGTTAAGTGTTGGCTCATTTTCCAAATTTGCTTTGTCGGTATCATTTCTATTTGGCCGATTTAATTTTGTTTCAACTCCATCCAAGTATCTTGAACAAAAAGTTAGACACTCTTCAGCTATATATCCTTCTGATATTGATCCTTCTAGATATCTTTTATTATGAACATATCCTTTTAGGCTCATCAGATACCTAATAACAAAGTTGAGGAAAATATATTGACAAATTACATTCCAATAGGTAAAGTCATCACGACGTATGAAAAGTTTCCTTTCAATTGGATACATCCAACGATACTGAACAGGGCTGGCTATCTTAGCTTCATAAGTGAGACGGACTGATAGATGCACCATTATGTAAAAAAAACATGGAGGGAATATCTTCTCCATCTCACAAAGTGTCACAGCTATTGTATTTTCTAATGCAAAAAAATCATTTGGATCTATGACTTTAGTGAACAACCTTTAAAAATAGTGACAAAGATTAATAATACATGACTTAGCATTATTACTGGGCAAGGACACAGTGACAGCTAATGGCAGAAGTTGTTGCATCAGCACGTGATAATCGTGACTTTTCATTGGTAGCATCTTCTGATCCTTCGGCCGTGCACATCTAGATATATTAGACGCATACCTGTCTGGAACTTTGACCGATTTTAGGAGGTTGCAAAATAATATTTTTTCATCTTTTCTCATTGTATAGAAAGCTGGAGGTAGGATGGTATATTTACTAACAATTTTTTGGATGAAGCAGAAATCTGATTCCCATATCGTCCAAATCCTTCCTTGCATTCAAGTTGTCCTTACTTTTATCCTTCAAACCTAGAAGTGTTCCAACAATACTCTCACATATATTCTTCTCAATGTGCATGACATCGAGATTGTGCCTTACAATGTTAGATTTCCAATATGGTAGCTCAAAAAATATGCTTTTCCTTTCCCAATTGTGTGTTGAATCTTTACCTCTTGGCATTTGGTTACCAATTACAGTTCTTCCGTCCTCTAATTGTGACAAGATTTGAGCTTTAGAAGGAGGTTTAGGTGCACACCTAAATTCTTTCTCACCATCAAATGCCTTTGCTTCATTTCGGAATATGTGGCTAGTTGGCAAAAGCCTACGGTGTCCTCTGTAGCAAACTTTACGGCTATGTGGCAACCAATGTGAGACAATATCTTTATTACAATAAGGACATGCTTAGTAGCCTTTAGTACTCCAACCAGATAGATGTGCATATCCTGGAAAATCACTAATAGTCCATAATAAAGATGCACGCTTCAAAAAGAATTCCTTAGTTCCAGCGTCATATGTATGTACACCAGTATCCCATAGTTCTTTAAACTCATCAATCAATGGACACAAGTACACATCTATATTTTTGGGTGAAGTTGGTTCAGGAATGAGTAGGGACAACATAAAATATGGTTGCTTCATGCACAACCAAGGAGGTAAATTATATGGAATAATCACAACAGGCCATGTACTGTAAGAAGTACTCATTGTCCCAAAAGGATTAAATCCATCAATTGTAAGTCCCAATCAAATGTTTCTATCGTCTGCATCAAATCTTGGATGCATCACATCAAATGTTTTCCATGCAGGTGAATCTATCGGGTGTCTTAACTTGTCATCTTTTTCATATTCTTCTGCATGCCACCTCATTAAGGAAGAGGTTTTTGATGACATGAACAACCACATTAGGCATGGTATAAGTGGAAAGTGTCTGAGCACTTTGGCAGGTATTCCCTTGGTTTTTTTGCAAGCTCGTCATCATCATCTGAGATTGTAATCATTCTCCATCTTGATGCTCCACATGTATTACATACGTCTTTATCAGTAGAATCCTTCCAAAACAACATGCAACCATTTCGACAAACATTAATCTTCACATAATCTAAGCCCAACCCCGTAATTGTGTTTTTTAGCTCATAAAATGAATTAGGTAATTGTTCTCCTTCTGGTAGCATCTTCTTAAAGAACGTAAGAAACATAGATGATTCTTTCTTACTCAAGCCATTAAGACAAACTAGGGATAGAATTCTAGGATGCAAGCAAGTTTGCTATATTTCTTACACCTTGGATATAATTCTATCTTAGAATCCTTTAACAAGGTATAAAATTTCTCAGCATTGAAATGTTGATAACTAGATGGCTCCACCCCTTCCATATTTATGTCTTCACTGAAACTCGAAAAATCATCATGCAACATATCTTGTAAATTTTCAGCATTCGGGAAATCTCCCTTGTCAGTAGGAGCATCCATTTGAACATTGACATCTTCAACATGAAAGGCCCAAGAAATATAGCTTGGTAAGAAGCCATGCCACAATAGATGGCTCAATGCAGTCTTTCTGGTGACCTGGTATACATTAGCAAACTTTCTACACGGGCATACAATCTTGTCTCCAATCGATGAATGTTCAAATGTGAAATTAAAAAATTTTGATACTCCACATAAGTATTAACTGCTCGTTCGGTCATCCTCTGCTATCCAAGACTGATCCATTCTATAAAAAGAGTAAAACATATAACATATATGAGTAAGTATGTCATATCAAAAAAGACTATACAATATGAGAAAATACTAGTGTAGTCATGCAAATGAAGTTCACATGAGCCTATCTGACTAGGCGGGCACCCAAGAATTTTTTGAAATACTTATAATAAGGATAAAAGAACATAGTTAAAAAAAGGATAAAAGAACATTTATAATGAAATTTATCAGTAATTTGTAACATAATAGGATATGCATATTTCTTTTTGTTTTTGGGTTTCGAATGTGTCATTATATAGGATGGATTTGTGAATTTGGAACATTCATGGGAACACATACTTCAGTTATAAGCAGTCATGTAGCAACTTTCACTTCCATTCATTAATCTCTTTTTACATCCACACACAGGGGTGTGCCCCTAAACAGTAACTAAAGAAAGGGGTTGGTGTACCACTAAGCATGCACATAATTAAAATAACTATTACTACAGACAAGTCTAGATAGATAGACAACTAAATACTACACCAACATGGTCCCGCATCAGTAACTTCGAGGCCTTTTCATTGTGGTGATCTTCTCCTAAAGTTCAGAAAAGAAAGTAGCTATGAGGATTGATTGCTTTAAGACAAAAAGTGTAAACACATTTTTTTTGTCAGGACAATTATGTTTGTTAATTGGACCTACCGTGGTCTTTTTCATGATTGTGTTATGTCGCGCAGCTTCTCACTGTATTTATACAAATGTGAACTGACAGGTTCCACATCATCATATTTGTCTGAGCTGGTTTGCTCCATCGTGCGCTCATACCGCCGTAGATGATTGGGGGTCTCATTGTTCATGTTTGTTATCCAAACTTTGATGGTATTATGGCCAACTGGATGGAGAAAAAGCTTATCACTATGGCCGACTATCATCTTTCTAATCCAATCACTCCAATTGGATTTTGATATAAAATTTCCTGTCAAATCATACTCAACCTCGATAAGATGTGAAGAATTGCCAAAATTTAGGGTCACTTCACCAGGCATGTAGTGTCTTCCATTTAGGAAATGCCGATGTTCTGGTATTGTTAGTTGGTTTAAGTAATGATCATCTAGGATGATATCCAATTGTTCTTCTTCAGGGAACAATAACATTGGCATGGAGGCCCAGTTCATAGTGACTGTTGTGGGTGGACAAAGACTGCAAAATATTAGTACTAACAATTGTAAGTACATATAACGATGTTATATATTTTCCGAAAAACTATGATGATAACATCAGTTAACCTTTTCTTTCTTGTCATAACCAACTTTATTGTGGTGGACATGATAGCTTGAAAATAAATCTAAGAGAGGAGATCATGTCATATATCTTTGCAATTGGTCCAATGTTCACTAATCCTTCTTTGAGAATTTCAAGGAAGTAACTAGTATTTTCTATAATTTGGCTTGGTATTTCATACAATGAGGTGACACTTATTAACTATTTGTTGAATCAACACTCATATTTTAGATTATCAAAGAGGTTACTGGTGTCTGGCTTATTTTGTACATGTGTGAGACCTATTTAATTTGGAGTATCCATGCACTACTATAGAAGGTATGAGACCTATTTAAAGAGGTTACTGGTGTCTTTCAAAAATTTTACTATAGTCTTGTACTTATGTGTTTATCAAAACACTACTACAACATATCTTATCATCTTATTATTTTGAAAGTACCACAAATTTTATGACAAGAAGGATTCATCTAAAAATTGTAAATTTTCTAAATGAGTTATGTGAGGTTATTATTCTCTAACCTATATGTAAATGGGATAGATTCATGCCTCTTTAGTTTTATGAGTACATGACACTATGTTTGAAATACTTTTTATAAGGATAAAAGAACATACTTATAATAAGGACCCAGGAACATTCTAATCATTTTGAACTGAATCTGAAAATGAACAGGAGCATGGGTCCTATCCGCTAGTATCAAAGGAGAATTCGTAAACCTCAAAACCACCAACATGGTTTCCAAACCTACAACCTCAGCTTCTACAAGCTCACCTTTTACAAACCTTTAGAACATATACAGCTAGAAAGTATCAATGACTTCACATATCAATGACTGCAACGTCTATCATGCAGCTTGCTTGGCACATGAAAGAGAGACATGTTTAGTTGTATTGGCCCAAGTGGAAAGCAAACCCTATTAGGGATAGGTCTAAATATGACTCACAAGTACTATTTGGCAAAGGAGAGAAGACCATCAATGCCTAGTATGACTCTGTGCACTACAACTTTGTGCATATATAAATTGGTTGTACACTACAACTTTGTGCACAACTTAGACCAAATAGCTACCAAACTACATCTAATAGTAGAAAAGATCATATTTTTAAGTTATTTAATCTTCTATATAGGTTACAAGTGTTATTACCCTAAAATAAACATATTTATGCTTTGGCTAATGTTGCACTCCATTATTCTAAAATGCACTTCTCTCAACATGAGCCATCAAATCCAGAATATAATGTTGTACAAAGAGATTTTCAAGAACCCACAAAGCTCACTTTGCCTACCTCATCTACACAATGAGCCAAAGTATCCCACCAGAGATCATAGTGCCTCCTCCTCACAATGAAAAGTATGGCTGAACTTATAACATATATGGTACATATTTTTGTCATTAAATATCATAATCTTAAAGATTTGTCTTACTTATCAATCAATAATGCAATATCAAATGTGTGCCTTATATATGTTTCACAACTAAAGTTTAGCATAGCCTTAAGAAATCAATTTCTATTGAATTTTTTATATTTCAGACATGAAAAAATTTAGCTTGATGGGTTTAAGTTTGTGGTCCTTCCAAAAGTGATGTATGTTGAGCATCTTTTCATCAAAATTCTATTTGAACCTGAATGATCACATGTAATGCTCCTGGTATTACTACTGATTTTTCATTTTTGAGTCAATTATTTTCTTGCAAATTTAAAAAAAAAATATCAGAAGCAACATTTCTATTTTTACTATAAATATAATGGATTTTTCTTAGTCTATGTTTTGCTATCGCCTAGCTTATTATCTAATTCTAGTTTCTACTGGCAGTAGAAACTATATGCAGCTTTACATATAAGAACTCTAATACAAAATGACATACTATTCTAGTTTTTCATGTTTTAATTAACTGACATTGGATGTTCAACACTTAGACAGAAAAAATCTAACTAATATGTATGTGTTGCTCTCCCCTAATGCAGCTGTTGTAGGTCAAGTATTCATGGTTGATACTAACATGGGAATATTTAATCTTGGCCTTACATAGGCATGAGCAACAACTATTTACAATTCCCACTTATTTCTCAGCAACCCAACCTACTAGGAAACTTTGAAAATACAAATATCATATGTTCATCTAGTCAAATGTGCTATTGGTGATGTCGAACCATTATTGACAACTTGATCAAACTTTCTCAAAAGAAATTCATCCAGATCAAGCCTAATTATGCTTGAACCTGTAAAACCTTTTTCTTGAACCCAGCTATAGATGGTTGAATTCTATTGAATTCCATAATCTTAATGTAGATATATTTTCCATGGAAGATTCAAAACTACAAAATTCTTAGAACTGCCAAGATAGGCTGTAGGATCCTCAAGATTGTTAGGCAGCACATACCTAGATTTCCAGTAATATGTTGGCACAATTAGTATCAGAATGTAATACATAGTCCATATATAAAGGTATAATAATTAATAATCACTGACTTTATACAAGTAATAAATAGGAAACATATCTTTACTAGCTCTCACAATAACAAATTTAAAAGACAACTATTTTCCTCCCTACATAATCCATGATGAGGAATATTTAAGGATCTTAATTTTGGCCTATCATCACACCCATTTTAGGCCCATGGAGAATGAGGAAATATCTAGACCTACACCTACCATCTAAGAGGATGAATGGTAGTAGAGTGGACTTAGTTTCTCAATAGGGAACCTCAGTCGCTGATTAAGTCATCAACATATAACAACTGAACAAATCAAACCACATAGATATTGAGCCATGACAAGATGGACCCACACTGTTATATCCATGCAAGGATTCATGGCGGATGATATAACTCTCCTAGGGAAAACCATAAAGGAAATTATCTTAATTTTCATAGGTAGAATATCCCACTCATAACCAAGTTAAATCAAGACCACTTGATGAACCCTTCTAATCTCTACTCACCCCTTTATGCATAAGAGGAAAGTTTATATATTACCCATAACACCCCACAAAACAAACCTAAGAATGAGTCTTGAATGATAGTATGAAGACCCTTGACATTCAGTGGGATTTTTATGTACCATGTCTTGGTTCATTCATTTACCTATCATTGCATTCTTTATTTATTGCAAAAATTAGGCACTCTATTTCAAATCCCCCTTTCAAAGGGACATATTTATGTTTAACATCTTGTTTAAGCTTGTAAAACCTGAGACTTACATATAATTAGTGACATGTACTTCCACCAGCAGACATGTGACTACAAGACCACTCCTCTAAAGCAGCCCTAATAAGCTCCATTCCTAGAAACTTATAGAATCATAAAATTACATAACATATGGAGGTAATCCTCAAAGCATGCCTCATGAAGATAGTCATTCGGTCATCCAATATGCATATCTTGTGTTCCAGATCAAAGAAAATGAAGGCTATTATGTCTATCAGAAGAAAATTAAATACCTTCACATATAATTAAGCAACAATATTGACAAGCCTTAAACGTGGGTCCAAAAGATGGAGACATGCCTAGGTTATCAGACTTTTATAATTTATAGTACCCGAATGTTTAAGACACCTGCAACTAGCACAGGGTCGAAGTAGTTTGGGGTCGAACACAGGGATAGGTAGAATGGTGCTTTAGAACTTGGGTTTCACTTGTCTAAGAACTTCAAGAAAGGGGGTGCAAGGAAAGATTGTATGTCACATAAACGAATCACAAAGAATCAAACACAAAATCCTATCTCCAAAAGGAGTTACAAGAAAGATTTAAGTTTTGGGTTAAGAGGTTTTTATAAAGGTTTTGTAAAATAGAATCCAGGGAGATAAAACTATCATTAAGGTAAAGCACGAAGGAAGAAGACTTATGCATAACAAGTGGAAGAGGGAAACTCCCTATACTCTCTTCTCTCAAAGAGGGTACCTCCAACTACGTGCCAATACCCTCTCTCAAGAGTAATGGATATGAGTTGGAGTGGAAAGAAAACTAGGCGGCCCCGATCCTGGGAACTGTATTACTCCCAAATCAGACTGAACTCTAGAGTTACAACATCCCTCTCTCGAAGGAGTTGAAACATGAAACGCAATTCGATAGCTAGTCGAAACACGATCCAAGCATAGAAGCTAGAGTTTAGATGCTATAAAGAAATCATCCAACAAAAAGGAACCATACACAGAACAATAGATAATAAACTCCACTGATTCCATAAGCATAGATATGAAAAGGGTTTAGTTACAATGCATAATAAATGAAAGTAAATTACTATAAAAAGGAAAGATAGGTATCGGCCCCCTTGATATGGGAGGTCGATATACAGCAGCAGACCCCTAAGGTACCGCTAACCCAATATCGGGCGAGAGCACTTCCCGATATGCCTATGTCGGGTGGCTAGCCCTGTCAGGTGACAAGTCATGATGGGCAGGCATGTCGGTCAAGGCTGCCTACCTGATACGGTCGTCACGGGGCACCACCCTCTCGAGCGACACACTGTGATGGGTGGTCCGTATTGGGTTCGATATCATGTCGGGTTAGAGATGTCTTACATTCTCAGGTTCGTTGTATCAGGTGTAGGGGGCGAGCCGTCTCGGGCAAGAGCCCATCTAGGAACTCAGCACATCGGGTGGCCTTCTTCATCATATCGGGCTGCTGCAGCTACTGGGACGGGTTCTAAGTGAACCACTCCCGTCCCTCTCGAGTTGGGAGTGTGCTCAACTAGTATTGCCCGACATGCCTTGGGAGTCGACGCACTAGCTCCAGATGCTTTCCAAGGTTAGCTTTTGTGAGGTTCCGACCCGTCCCATCAGAGTCCTATAGCTGCTATTTATAGGTCGCGGTTTGGAAGAAGAAGTGGTTCTCGTGGAGCCACATGTCCTCAATCGACTTTTTCACATGGCTTCAGGGACGGTCGACACCTGTGTATCGCTCGGCATGGCTTGGCTAACACATTTTGGGTTGCGGACGTATCAGTTGGCCATGGCGGGCAGCTGCTTCCAGTGAGTGACTTGAATCGCCTGGCATACCCATATCGTGCTGGTTAGTCGTGGCGTGCAGAAGCTCTCTGTCGGGTAGGTAGCGTGCCACTCGTCGGGGGGGCCTTCTTACACGACATGCCTGTGTCGGGTGGCTTCCATATCAGGCGGCGACCGCGATGGGTAAGTGGGCATGTCGTGCAGATAGTAAAGGGCCAGTTTGTTGTAAGTGGGCCAGGACGAGCCTTTTTCTGATTTTGAGTGGAAAAATGAGGGAAAACTCTGTAAATGATAGGAAAAGAATTAGGAGCATAGTGTGGTTTATTCTTATGCAATAACATGATAAAATAGAAAGGAAAACAGTTTAGAAGGCATGTTTGACAATAGAATATGAGCCATAAATAGCCATAAAGTGAGTGTTATCAACTCCCCCAAAGTTAGCATTTTGATTGTCCTCAATCAATTTGTACTAATTTTAAAACTTTGTTTTGTGATACTGCTTCTTAATCCGTCATAGTTTTCGGACAAGGGGTTTGAGCGAGTATTGAGATGTCTTAAGGATAATTATGTCTGGCCACGAATAATGGACTTTATTTTTCCTGCCTTATTTAAGCAAAAATGTTCTCTTCATCTTTGGTGAGACTTAGGTGCATGATTTCAAAGTTAGCTTTCACACCAAACAGCTTTTGGGAGTGGAAAGTTGGATTTTTGGGTAGGCTTAAGGCTTTTTGGGGTTTTCTTGTTTCCCCTCAGTCCATCCAGGTACGAGTCCGTTAACGGGAAAGTGGTCCCTATAGTCCAAGCCAGTTGGCTTTAGAGTAGTGATTTCACATCCAACGTACCGCTACCCTAGATCTACCATGTCGAAAGATGGGTACTTTTAAAAATACAACTGTGTGTTTTTTTCATTTGGCACAACTCTCATTCTTTTATTCACTCTCATAAGGCTTTTCTCTCTTTTTGGGATTTTGTTGGGTAAAGGAATCCAGAGAAAATTTGCTGTTTGGGCAGCTTTTTCCTTCACATACACATCTCTTAGCTATTGCGAGATTATTTTTTGAAATTGGCATAGAAAAGTTATAGTCTTTGTCGTTTGAGACTGCATTTTTAGAAAGAGCATAACAAAAACATGCACCACCTTAGACATAGAGAAAACAAGCTGGGAGAAGTTGTATCAGGTTTTTACTATAGAGTGTCTTTGTACAATTGTGTAGAGGCAAAGAGTTGTATAGTCACTATTTTGTATTAAGCATGTGTATATATATATACACAGGGTATGTTTAAGGAAAAGAAGAAAGGAAAAATGGGAGAACTTTTAGTACCTCCCTCACAGATATATCGTACCCCCCCCAAACTTACCCCACACTCTGTCCCAGAGTTGTGAGATAAATAAGGTAGGATAGTGATAAATCAGTGAGAGTTTAGTTGGTGAGCGCACCTCCTTCTGATATAAGCTCCCACACATATTCTCCACATTTTCTGTGGTATTTGATGTGGTGGAGCTTGTCAGGCATTTGTTGTAGCGTCACCGAGATAGAGATCCACTCCAGCATGTAGATGCCGCAGTCATTTGATTGTGGAACTTGTTGTGGACTGCTGTGGCAGAATTGAACCTCTTGCCATTCGTTTGTCGTGTTCTCCAGGAATGGCTAGATCAGCGTTGCCACCTCGATGTAGTATTTTCTTGCTAAGCACTCGAGGGGTGTCAACGTGGTTGATGTACACTGTACTAGATGATCTTTGTTGCTATCTGAGCTATTGTAGAAGATTGCTTCTCATGGGCGAGTGTACATCATCAGGAACATCCAGTGATCGTACTGTAGTATCGGAAAGAAGATGATATGTGGCATGCTACTTTGTATCTTTGCCAAAAATGATTGCTTCACTCCTGACTCATCATCTAGGCAGATATCATTGAACAGCATTGGATGGGAAATGTATGCGTGTTCAAACTTCCTCTGTAGTGTCTGGATGTAGGCTGCCGCCACTGACATTGCCAGACATCCTCCTGCCTTTATCACGTCCCAAAGATCATCAACTGTGACTATGACATATTATGCCTCATATATGACGTTTGTGGGGGTAGAATCAGCCAGCTTCTACACGATTTTGTTGACTTGTTCCTGGGTTAGTGAAGAACACGTAGAATAGTCAAAGTTGCTAATCTTTTCTTCTGAAGAATCAGATGAAGCGGGGTCTTCAGTTGTAAGAATCTCATGCAGAATATCCATCTGCTTGCCTATCCCATAAACATTAGTGTCCATCTCAGCTTCTCCTTCTGGAAGGCTACTGGACTGGGAGGATTTGTCTTCTTGATCGCTGTCCAGTAGCTTCTCTGGGATGCCTACGTCTTAGAAATAGCATCCGTCCTTGATCAAAAATAGTGCATAAGTGCATCTGAACTGATAGAAGTTTTGTCCTTTGAGTTGCCTTAAGTATCCAAAAATGTGTAGCATCTCAATGGCGCGCAGGACTACAAAGGCACTATTTCCTCTTCTCTCTTCTTATTGGATGGGGAAGTCTCTAAGTGTGAAGAAATTCCAGACGTTGCTATGGCGTTGGATTCCGTACTTGATCGTATGGTGGAGACACAGCGGAAGAAGCCTCAGATGTCTATCTTCGGGGTGAACGAAGGTGTTTCCTGAGTGTGGGACCTCCTTGTTGCAGCAGTTGAGAAGCTGGACGTCATGATTCGAGAGATCTGCCATGCAAAGGAACCAGTTCCTTCGATGCTTGTAGGGGGCCAACACCAAGTTGGGGTTGTGCTCTTCAATGTATTCCAGCATGCTGGCCATCTGTGTAGAGTTGTATAGCCCCTTCATTAGTCTTCTCGCCAAGGCCGGGGTGGGATTGTAAATTAGCTGTCGGTCTGTCCTGAAGCTTGCGTTCTTGATCATGACACCTTGTAGGACGCTATAAAGTTTCTTTCTGACGACGGCCGGTGAGCGAAGCATGCTCCTCAATGCTCCCTGTCTTACGGAGAAGTAGTTGTCGCTCCATATGACGTCTTCTTCATCTACCTGCGATCTCAAGACCTTGTTCAGCAACTTCTGGTCTCTAATCGTCAGGTACCCAATGGCTCTTTTGTCAAATTCCACCATCTCGAAAGAAGGGATTTCTGGCGACGCAGAAAATGCATCTGCCGTCGAACTCCTTCCTCTATGGGGGTGTCTGTCATTAGCAGTGTAGATGTCCCCCCTTCTCCCTCTGATTCTTCAGAAGAGTCCTCCCCGACGCTGATTGATTCGTCATTGTCCTCAACTTCGTCTAGGGAGACTGAGGGAGTAGCTTCCTCAATGTTGCGGGAACTCTCCTGTCCCGCTGGAGCCCCGTCGGCTGTCTTGTGCGTCGCCCCTTCCTCGGGTATTGTGGAGGGTCCACTGGAGGAGGAAGGAGATGACATCCCAGAGGAGGACGATGATGAGGATGGTTGAGAGCCAGAGCTAGGAGGTGATGGAGACCTCCTCAACTATCTTGAGCGGGGGTGGTCATCCATCTGGTTCATCCTCTCCTCGATTGCATCGAGGCACTGGAGCACCAACTAAATTGTTTCATTAAGTGCCTCTAGTTGGCCAAGAAGGCCAACTAGAGTCAGCATCTGCCACTCCTAGTCATTGAGCCTTTCCTAGAAAATAGTAAACTTGTGGGTAAGGGAAGCAAAAGTAACAGAGTGGTTGCCCATTACCTCCCGCAATGCTCAAACTCCTGACCCAGAATCTGCCCCAGCGACAGAGGGGTTGTGACTGATCTACCCCTCGGCCTCCTGACATCCCTCGCGAGAGAGGTTCGGGCCGACAAGTGCCCGTCTTCACTCGGGTCTGAGTCCATCTGGATTGTATGTGAGGGCATCACTTCAGAGCGGGGCGTTGGCACCTTCATGGCTGTCTATGCCTCTCCTACTTGTAGTGGTGGAGAGGGCCATGGGGAGGGTGGTCGTTGATCAACCATTTGGTTGTCAGCGACCTCCTCCGCAGCTACCACTGGTGACGTTGGCGGTAGTGTGGGCTATACAGCTCTGAGCTTCGCCTCAAGGAGCTCAGTGAACGCACCATTGCTGGCGTCCGGCTGTACCACTTCTTCCACCATTGAAGGCGCAATAGAAGCTTCGGGAGATGCGGCCATCTCTTCCGCGGCAGCTTCCCCTAGGGCTTTTGTCATTGTTTCAGCCCCAGTTGTTTTGGTGACCTCCACGATCACCATTATTTCCTCAACGGCCATGGCGGTTGTTGCTGAGGTGGTTGCGGCCAGCTCAGGAGCGGCGGCGACAACAGTCGCCTCCTTGTCTTTCCGAGCATCGAGAGAGATTGTCCTTCCTGTCGTGGCGTCCCTCTCCTATATTCTCGTGGTGGTAGCATAAGTGGCTTCAACTAGCACAGCTTCAATCTCCGTTGTGGTGAAAACTAGCATCTCTGCGTCATAGTTGGCACAGTGTGGGAGCGGAAGGAGGGTGTTCGTTCTTGCTAACTTATAGAAGTAGTAGCAACCCTCCTTCTTGATGATGCTAGCCCTCATTAGGAATTTGAGGTCGATCTTGTCATCACCTCTCATCCTCGATAAGCTGTGTGGCTCTCTGTGGTATCTAACCCAGCCGCAATCAGATTTACCAGTTCTCCCATGTTGTAGTCCTTGGTGGCTTCCTTTACTGGATGAAGATGGTTGAGTAGGAATTGCCCCAAGTTGATCATGTGTCCCTCCATCATGTACCACATGAGGTGGAGCTCTTCAGTGTAGAGGTTGCTTGACTCATACTTGCTGAAGAGAAGGCATGCAACGATCTTGTGCACTATCCTCCAGAAACAGGAGTGCACTTCCGCCACCTTGCTTCCTGGCTTTAACGTTGACTCGCCGGTCATCTTCCTCCAGAGTGCGAATGGGTTGAACCCGTCACCTTCGGTGATTCTGACACTGTTGTTGAGTAGTTCTTTCTCTGCTTCGCTGGAGGAGAAGATCTCTGACATGATTTTACCTTGCGTCGAACGCAAGTGCATGCGTCAATGTAGTATAGGCCCTTGTGAGGCCTGAGTCGAACTTAGGGACACTGAATTATCGGTACACTACTACTAACTACTCACAATCAGCTAGGCCAATTAAAGAGGTTATGAGAGTTGTTTTAAAAATAAAAGAAAACAAAGCAATCGATTAAATGTTTAGTTTAATCAATTCAGGTGGAGATCTTTAGGATTACGGTTTCACCGCGGGTTTTCATTGTATGAATTTCCATATAAT
Source organism: Alisma plantago-aquatica (assembly GCA_963693085.1). NCBI lineage: Eukaryota > Viridiplantae > Streptophyta > Magnoliopsida > Alismatales > Alismataceae > Alisma > Alisma plantago-aquatica. The sequence continues at coordinate 1,476,857,812 of OY856410.1, forward strand.
AATTCAAGTTCATCTCTCAATCCGGGTAGTAGCCTATAGTCAGAATTGCCCACTGTCATGGTACAATTCACTACCTAAGTCTAGGTCGGTTCCACCATCGTAGTAACCTATACCCTAAACTAGGTGCATTAGAATCGACCTCTGGGTTTCCACCATTAACCTTACATCACCTTGTTCAAGGGATTTGTTAATTAATGTGAATTTCGTCTCTTTTCAACCGTTAATTCTTCTTTCAAAGTAATTAAAGATATTAGATTATTATTATGGTGATCAAGCATAACAATATAATGGAGAAAATGAAATCATACCACATATTTAAGATATAAATGATGAATTACTATGATAAAAATGTCATACAATGCTTCCCCGGGCTACTCCCGGTCCTAAAGATAAAGGGGATTAGCCCCGCATGTTCATCTCAGAGCAAAACATGGTTGAGAAAAGGGGAAACATTGAGAAAAACATAAATAAGTAATGAAACCCTTGAATGGAGAAGATCCAAGCATTCCTCGGCGTAGAATGCACGATCTAAAGCCTTTCGGCGGTGGAAAACGTCTTCTTCGGCTTCCAGAACGGCTGGGGCGTGCTTCTAAGCTTCGTTCTTCTCTCCACACCTTCTCGGGACATGTGCAGCGGCTAATGACGTGATACCCTACTCTTGGCCGCCGTCATTAGGTAAAATCACTGAGTTAGGTTGCAAAAATATCACAGCCGTCAGATTTAGATCGATCTGAAACAAACTTGCATCTGACGGTGTCGATACCATCGACGCGGGTCGATGGTATTGACTCTGTGCGATATCGACAAGTCTTCTTTTCTTTTTGTTGTTGCGCCTGATGCTGACTCGATACCATCGATGCGGGTCAATGGTATCGACTTCCTTTAGCGTCGGTTTTATCCCTTTTCAGTCACTGAAACTCCACATGTCGATAGTATCGACATTTGGGTCGATAGTATCGACAGACTGGTCGCCAGCAACCTGATGAAATGTCGCTACCATCGACTCCAAAGTCGATGGTATCGACTCTGTGCTGCTCCTTACGGCTAGCAACCTATAGTTGTGTCGATGGTATCGACAGCTGTCGATGGTATCGACAGCTGCAAATATGTGTTTTTCCTGAAATTGCAAAACAAAACCACATAAGCCGAGATAAAACCTATCATTGTAATCATTTATGCTCAAAACAATAAAATAAGAGAGAATTGATGCTGAGAAGGATCATAGACTAAAGTAAGTGAATTATACAATATTAACCACCAAAATGACCAATAAACGCATAAAATGCGAGTGAAACAAGTCTATAAATGCAACTCAAAATCATCGCATCAAACTCCCCTAAGCTTGAACATTGCTCGTCCTCGAGCAACAAAACTTTAGAATAAAATTGCGAGAGTCAACTAAAGAACAGATCGTCAAAACAAACATCACCACATGATCCCCGCCGAACATTCACAAATTGGCCCTCACTAACCATGGAATGATAATTACCCTAAATGCGACAGTAATCATCCATAAAAGATATCTACCTCAAAAGTAAGGAACACTATCACATAAGGCAGTTAACATAATAAAATTCTCCGGTCCAGACTCGGTGCATGCATCTTGTGATCTCCTATTCTATGTTGCTCACCCTAACTACCATCTACATGGAAGCAGTTCTCCTGGTATCAATGAGTGAGGAGAAAATCACAGTGGCCTACCAATTTGAGCAACGGGTGGATGGAATGGGTGGCTCATGGAAGAAATGGAAGCATTATAAGATTTTAACATGCACAAAGCAAAAATGACCTAAATGATGCATATGCAAGTGTAAATGCCCTAATGCCTACATTTATGTGGAATGAAGCATGCACTTTCATTCCATCTCAAGGTGAGATGGAATATCTAAGAGAACTACATCATGTACTTATTCTTCTTAGTATGTAGTGAGAACATGTTCCTTTCTCCCTCTCATTACTACTTACTTCTCAATTCTCTTTCTTTTTTTTTCAAAACTTTTTTTTTGAAGTCCTTATTTTCATAGCTGACTACGAAATGTTTGTCGAGCTCACTTTTTTTTTTTGAAAAATAAAGGAGTTATATTATTCATCCCATCCTCCTCTTGCAGGCATTAGGCTATAATTTATTACACTATCAGCTGTGAAACAAAACTTGGTAGAACTCCTACCATTAAAGTTGGAAAAGGGGATAGGATGACCCATAGGGTCGAAGGAGGGTCCGTATAAGTACGAACCTCCTTGTAGTAATTTAGGTGGTGTTTAGCCAGAGCATCAGCCAACATATTATGCTCTCTAGGTAGATTAATAATCTAAAAATCAGGCATGTCGTTTAGACTCTTGTGAATGGAATGTATCTGTAACATCCCACTCATGCTATGCAATTTTTCCAAATTATTTTATTCCTTGCATGCTCTTTTTCTAATTTAGATAATTGTTGAGGACTTAAATGCAATTTTCCCATGATTAGTTTTGCAAAATCATTTACTATGTCCAATTGCTCTATTATACTTGTTTTATTTAAAGAAAATGTCTTCATGTATATCTATGCCCTTTTTGAAAAATGAGGATAAATGCTTTTATGACAAATTTTCTCTCTCATATGATAATTAGTGATTTACATGTTTAATTTCTTGTTTAATGGCCTCCATTTTGTTAATTAAAAAGAAATAATAATTAGGGCATGTTTTTATGTTGTGTAATCCTTATTTGAGAAATAAATGACTTTATATGCATTGTTTATATTCATTTAAATGCACATAGTGGTCTTTGCTATTTTAGACCTAAAACGTGTACAAGAAGTAGATCTAATTAAATGGGAATGTTCTAGACCCTCTAATACACCTATGGTTCAAATTTTAACTCTTTTGGACCATGTTTGACCATTCAAACCGATTTTGAAAGATTTGAATATTGTTTAGCCAAGAATTTAATTCAATTTCATTGATTGCCTTTATTTCCCTAAGGTTCCGATTCATTTAATCGGTCACGCGTTACTTTTCTGGCGCGCGCGAAAGCAACCGTTGGATCAAGATCCAACGACGCTCACCTTCTCTTCTTCCTCCATTTCTTCTCACGAATGAGCCGTTTCTCAGCAGTTGCTTCGTCGACCTCTCTCTCCCTCATTACGAGGCCGTTTTACTTGATTCTTTCTCCAACGACTTCGTCACACTTCCCCGAACACAGCGAGCCCTCACTCACCCTCTACCTCTCACTATAGAAGGAACGCCCAATATTAGTGCTCGCGGCCATTTTCACAGGCACCTCCCCGCTCCCTCACACCTCCATCTAGATGTTTCGAGAGCACCGCCGGCCCCCAAGCAACAACTCTCGCCGCTCAATTTCTCCCCCAGCGGCCTCATCAATCCCGACCTACTCGAGTTGCCTTCTCTGGCAACGGCGGGTCAGTTCTCATTACTCTGAGCATCCCGGTCCAATCACACTTGTGGTGAGCATACTCAGAGCTTTTCCTTTGTTTTCCCGACCTCCTTTTGCCTCGCGATCACCCCTGCTAGCGGGTCCTATAGAGCCGCCAATAGTACTCGTCGGCGCCCAAGCTCCAGGCCACCCTAGTGGTCCTCCGACCACGGAAGTGCTGGATATAGCTCCTCCTTCCCTCCACAAATTTCTTCACGCTCTTATCTCGCCATATCGGGCATGCTTTCACCAGTTTTGAATCATCGCCGCCCCTCCCCTGTTTCTTGCCTTGCGGCGGAGCAGTCTGGAGCTCCTGTGCACATCAGGGCCAGATCTTGGGCTCTATGGCCTCGTCGTGGCTCGGTGAAGGAGCCGGAAGCCTCAAATCCTTGGCACAGATACTCTATACCGATTTTGATCAGAGAATCTCACCTCTAGTGTGCACATCGTGTGCCATGGCTGGGAGGAAGATCCCAGGTCACGCAATGACCATTTTGCCCATCTCATTCCAAACGTATGATCATGGGTTTTTCGAGATTTCACGTCCACTTTTGTTTCATCAGTCACGATTGAATGTATATGACTGAATGAAAATTTTACCCCCGCATGTTTGATTGTATGTAACGCGTGCCTAAGGTACTATAGTAATTCCGCATTTTATTTCTAGTTGATTAATATTCGATTTAAATGATGTCACGCTATGGTTTCCTATTTTTCTGATTGGTCCAGAGTGCAAAATTCATAACTTTTGCATACAACCTCAGAAAAATATAAATAAATATGTTTTGGAAAGGATTTTCGATGAGGAATCTGATTTTCTAGTTTTTATTGACTGATTTTGCTGTTTTCATATCTCAATATTTATATGGACAAACTAGGGTTTAATGATATATGATGAAAGATAATTATGCTAATTTCACGTGATTAAAAGGATCCAACCAGTAAAACCAGGTTTGACTTAGGTGTTTTAGATCAAGGTAAGCGGGCCATGCCTTTGGCATAGTAAATTTGATTTATTGAATGATTATGATATGTTTATTCTCTTTATACTCAAGTCATGATAAATGTCATGTTTTTCCTCAATGTATATGATTATTGGATGTTGATTGTTATAATCTAAGTCTAAGAGTAAAAATCGCATTAAGATTATGATTTATGATTAAGATACATGAAACCAAGATTTAGAGGGAATAAGTTTTCCATTCATGTTTAAGAGGGAGAAATATCATTATGGTCATGGGGAGAAATCCCAATAATGTTTAAGAGGGAGGAATCCCAATTAAGATCAAGTTTAGGTTATTAAGAAGATAAGTAAGGTTTAAGAAAGATCACGAATAATAGAAATTGATTTAGATTTATATGCACCTTGTTATGGGCTTTCCGAGCATTATGGGCTTTCCGAGCAATTATGGGCTTTCCTAGCATTATGGGCTCCTTATGGAGCATTAAGAGAGGAGCATATTCTTCTAGTCAATTTCTTTATGTAAAAGACGTCAAGAAACAATTAATGTTAATGCATGTTCCTATTTATGTCAAATCATTTATATGTTATTTTTATGATTTATAATATGCCAATGCCGCTTACTCACCATGTTTTGTTTTTCCTTTGCATGGCTGGGGACGAGATGTCCGCAGGAGTTGGAGCTAAAGAGAAGGAATCATCTTGAAAATACAAGGACCCAAAGATATAAGGAGTTGTTGCCTGGTGGGACGTCCATCTATGGAGATCCTATCATTTTTATGTTATCCAGTTTATGTTAGCATAGCTTTAGTATCATGACGTAGTTATCTTTCCAAGAAGAACTTTATGTATGAATCTATGTTTCTATGAATGCCAAGTGTTGTTTATTTCTTAATATGAGATCATGTATGTGACACTCCCTCCCCGATATGCCAAGTACCCCACGTTATGGATAATGTTGGGGATTAGGATGTGCTTCCGCTGGTTACATAAGAAACCCTAGGGAGGGGTGTTACATTAATGGTATCAGAGCAAGGAATAGATAGCCACTAAGGCAACACTAAAGATTCATATTATGTTCTAATATCATGTTATGTTTACCCTTTCAGATGGCCCCTAAGAAGAAGGAGAAGGTTGGTGAGTCAAGGCACTCACAAGGATCCTCTAGTGGTGATAAGACTGAAGACATGAACCACGTCCCTCCACCAGTCACCCTAGATGCCCTAGTAGCAGCCTTGACCAATGCCCTCCAACCTAGAGCTCCACCTAGAGCACATGAGATATCCCTCATAGATTTCTTGAAGATTAGACCCGATGCTTTCCATGGTGAAGATGAAGTTGATGTGGTGACCAAGGTTGAGGAATGGCTTAGCAACATGGAGCATTGCTTTAGAGACTTAGACGGTCCCCTACGTAGTAGGGTTAGATTTGCCACCCACATGCTCAAGGGTGCAGCCCGTACTTGGTCGGAAAACCTCTTAGCCTCTAGGGAAGATGATGACCCTCCTTACACTTGGGATGAGTTTGTAGATGTCTTCAATGACCATTATGTATCCGAAGCCATGCTAGAAAGGAAGGAAGATGAGTTCATCAACCTTAGGCAATTGGGTGACATGACTGTCACTAAGTATGCCATGAAGTTTCGTAAGCTCCAAAAGTATGGTCTTGAGTACACTGAGCAAAAGAGAGCTAAGAAGTTCATTAGAGGGCTTAAACCTGACCTAAGTTATGCCTTGTCTGGTAGAGGACATAGGACCATGCAATAAGCCCTAGATGCAGCCCTAGAGTTGGAGGATCACCCTGGGAGGAATCACAAGAAGGAGGTACCCCAAAACAATCATCACCATCAGCCCCATCAACCCCCTCCACCCTCCAACCACAAGAGAAAAGCCCCCGATCCTTCTCCAGAGAATGGGAGAACCCCATGCCCCACATGCAAGAGAAATCATGGTGGACCGTGTAGGTTTGAGACATCTGTTTGCTACTATTATGGTGAGGAAGGGCATATCAAGCCTAATTGCCCTAAGCTTGGAAAGAAGGATCCCAACCATAACCAAGCTAAGAACCCTAATCCTCCACCCAAGGTTAAACTGAGGCTCTTCACCATGCAAATGTCAGATGGAGAAGAGGAAAATGATCAAGGTAAGGGTAGTTAAGTAAATTATGTTGAATCATAATGCTTTGTTGATGTATGCTCCTTTTTAATGAAAATTCGTAGGGAAAATTTGCAAGTTTATGTGAAACCCTTAAGGTGGGTAGGAACTCTAGGAAATTTCGAGGACGAAATTTATTTAAGGTGGGAAGAATTGTAACATCCCACTCATGCTATGCAATTTTTCCAAATTATTTTATTCCTTGCATGCTCTTTTTCTAATTTAGATAATTGTTGAGGACTTGAATGCAATTTTCCCATGATTAGTTTTGCAAAATCATTTACTATGTCCAATTTCTCTATTATACTTGTTTTATTTAAATAAAATGTCTTCATGTATATCTATGCCCTTTTTGAAAAATGAGGATAAATGCTTTTATGACAAATTTTCTCTCTCATATGATAATTAGTGATTTACATGTTTAATTTCTTGTTTAATGGCCTCCATTTTGTTAATTAAAAAGAAATAATAATTAGGGCACGTGTTTATGTTGTGCAATCCTTATTTGAGAAATCAATGACTTTATATGCATTGTTTATATTCATTTAAATGCACATAGTGGTCTTTGCTATTTTAGACCTAAAACATGTACAAGAAGTAAATCTAATTAAATGGGAATGTTCTAAACCCTCTAATACACCTATGGTTCAAATTTGAACTCTTTTGGACCATGTTTGACCATTCAAACCGATTTTGAAAGATTTGAATATTGTTTATCCAAGAATTTAATTCAATTTCATTGATTGCCTTTATTTCCCTAAGGTTCCGGTTCATTTAATCGGTCACGCGCTACTTTTCTGGCACGCGCGATAGTAACCGTTGGATCAAGATCCAACGACACTCACCTTCTCTTCTACCTCCGTTTCTTCTCGCGAACGAGCCGTTTCTCAGCAGTTGCTTCGTCGACCTCTCTCTCCCTCATTACGAGGCCGTTTTACTTGATTCTTTCTCCAACAACTTCGTCTCACTTCCCCGAACACGGTGAGCCCTAACTCACCCTCTACCTCTCACTATAGAAGGAACGCCCAATATTAGGGCTCACGAGCATTTTCACAGGCACCTCCCCGCTCCCTCACACCTCCATCTAGCTGTTTCGAGAGCACCGCTGGACCCCAAACAACAACTCTCGCCGCTCAATTTCTCCCTCAACGGCCTCATCAATCCCGACCTACTCGAGTTGCCTTCTCTGGAAAAGGCGGGTCAGTGCTCATTACTCTGAGCATCCCGATCCAATCACACTTGTGGTGAGCATACTCAGAGCTTTTCCTTTGTTTTCCTGACCTCCTTTTTCCTCGCGATCACCCATGCTAGCGGGTCCTATAGAGCCGCCAATGGTGCTCCCCGGTGCCCGAGCTCCAGGCCACCCTAGTGGTCCTCCGACCACGGAAGTGCTGGATATAGCTCCTCCTTCCCTCCACAAATTTCTTCACGCTCTTATCTCGCCATATCGGGCATGTATTTCACCAGTTTTGAATCATCGCCGCCCCTCCCCTATTTCTTGCCTTGCGGCGGAGCAGTCTGGAGCTCATGTGCACATCAGGGCCAGATCTTGGGCTCTATGGCCTCGTCGTGGCTCGGTGAAGGAGCCGGAAGCCTCAACTCCTTGGCACAGATACTCTATCCCGATTTTGATCAGAGAATCTCACCTCTAGTGTGCACATCGTGCGCCATGGCTGGGAGGAAGATCCCAGGTCACGCAATGACCATTTTGCCCATCTCATTCCAAACGTATGATCATGGGTTTTTTGAGATTTCACGCCCACTTTTGTTTCATCAGTCACGATTGAATTTATATGACTGAATGACAATTTTACCCCCGCATGTTTGATTGTATGTAACGCACGCCTAAGGTACTATAGTAATTCCACATTTTATTTCTAGTTGATTAATATTCGATTTAAATGATGTCACGCTATAGTTTCCTATTTTTCTGATTGGTCCAGAGTGCAAAATTCATAACTTTTGCATACAACCTCAGAAAAATATAAATAAATATGTTTTGGAAAGGATTTTCGATGAGGAATCTGATTTTCTGGTTTTTATCGACTGATTTTTCTGTTTTCATATATCAATATTTATATGGACAAACTAGGGTTTAATGATATATGATGAAAGATAATTATGCTAATTTCAGGTGATTAAAAGGATCCAACCAGTCAAACCAGGTTTGACTTAGGTGTTTTAGATCAAGGTAAGCGGGCCATGCCTTTGGCATAGTAAATTTGATTTATTGAATGATTATGATATGTTTATGCTCTTTATACTCAAGTCATGATAAATGTCATGTTTTTCCTCAGTGTATATGATTATTGGATGTTGATTGTTATAATCTAAGTCTAAGAGTAGAAATCACATTAAGATTATGATTTATGATTAAGATACATGAAACCAATATTTAGAGGGAATAAGTTTCCCATTCATGTTTAAGAAGGAGAAATCTCATTATGGTCATGGGGAGAAATCCCAATCATGTTTAAGAGGGAGGAATCCCAATTAAGATCAAGTTTAGGTTATTAAGAAGATAAGTAAGGTTTAAGAAAGATCACGAATAATAGAAATTGATTTAGATTTGTATGCACCTTGTTATGGGCTTTCTGAGCATTATGGGCTTTCTGAGCAATTATGGGCTTTCCAAGCATTATGGGCTCCTTATAGAGCATTAAGAGAGGAGCATATTCTTCTAGTCAATTTCTTTATGTAAAAGACGTCAAGAAACAATTAATGTTAATGCATGTTCCTGTTTATGTCAAATCATTTATATGTTATTTTTATGCTTTATAATATGCCAATGCCACTTACTCACCATGTTTTGTTTTTCCTTTGCATGGCTGGGGACGAGATGTCCGCAGGAGTTGGAGCTAAAGAGAAGGAATCATCTTGAAAATACAAGGACCCAAAGATATAAGGAGTTGTTTCCTGGTGGGACGTCCATCTATGGAGATCCTATCATTTTTATGTTATCCAGTTTATGTTAGCATAGCTTTAGTATCATGACGTAGTTATCTTTCCAAGAAGAACTTTATGTATGAATCTATGTTTCTATGAATGCCAAGTGTTGTTTATTTCTTAATATGAGATCATGTATGTGACACTCCCTCCCCGATATGCCAAGTACCCCACATTATGGATAATGTTGGGGATTAGCCTGTGCTTCCGCTGGTTACATAAGAAACCCTAGGGAGGGGTGTTACATTAATGGTAACAGAGCAAGGAATAGATGGCCACTAAGGCAACACTAGAGATTCATATTATGTTCTAATATCATGTTATGTTTACCCTTTCAGATGGCCCCTAACAAGAAGGAGAAGGTTGGTGAGTCAAGGCACTCACAAGGATCCTCTAGTGGTGATAAGACTGAAGACATGAACCACGTCCCTCCACCAGTCACCCTAGATGCCCTAGTAGCAGCCTTGACCAATGCCCTCCAACCTAGAGCTCCACCTAGAGAACATGAGATCTCCCTCATAGATTTCTTGAAGATTAGACCCGATGCTTTCCATGGTTAAGATGAAGTTGATGTGGTGACCAAGGATGAGGAATGGCTTAGCAACATGGAGCATTGCTTTAGAGACTTAGACTGTCCCCTACGTAGTAGGGTTAGATTTGCCACCCACATGCTCAAGGGTGCAGCCCGTACTTGGTGGGAAAACCTCTTAGCCTCTAGGGAAGATGATGACCCTCCTTACACTTGGGATGAGTTTGTAGACGTCTTCAATGACCATTATGTATCTGAAGCCATGTTAGAAAGGAAGGAAGATGAGTTCATCAACCTTAAGCAAGTGGGTGACATGACTGTCACTGAGTATGACATGAAGTTTTGTAAGCTCCAAAAGTATGGTCTTGAGTACACTGAGCAAAAGAGAGCTAAGAAGTTCATTAGAGGGCTTAAACCCGACCTAAGTTATGCCTTGTCTGGTAGAGGACATAGGACCATGCAATAAGCCCTAGATGCAGCCCTAGAGTTGGAGGATCACCCTGGGAGGAATCACAAGAAGGAGGTACCCCAAAACAATCATCACCATCAGCCCCATCAACCCCCTCCACCCTCCAACCACAAGAGAAAAGCCCCCGAGCCTTCTCCAGAGAATGGGAGAACCCCATGCCCCACATGCAAGAGAAATCATGGTGGACCGTGTAGGTTTGGGACATATGTTTGGTACTATTGTGGTGAGGAAGGGCATAACAAGCCTAATTGCCCTAAGCTTTCAAAGAAGGATCCCAACCATAACCAAGCTAAGAACCCTAATCCTCCACCCAAGGTTAAACCGAGGCTCTTCACCATGCAAATGTCAGATGGAGAAGAGGAAAATGATCAAGGTAAGGGTAGTTAAGTAAATTATGTTGAATCATAATGCTTTGTTGATGTATGCTCCTTTTTAATGAAAATTCGTAGGGAAAATTTGCAAGTTTATGTGAAACCCTTAAGGTGGGTAGGAACTCTAGGAAATTTCGAGGACGAAATTTATTTAAGGTGGGCAGAATTGTAACATCCCACTCATGCTATGCAATTTTTCCAAATTATTTTATTCCTTGCATGCTCTTTTTCTAATTTAATAATTGTTTAGGACTTAAATGCAATTTTCCCATGATTAGTTTTGCAAAATCATTTACTATGTCCAATTTCTCTATTATACTTGTTTTATTTAAAGAAAATGTCTTCATGTATATCTATGCCGTTTTTGAAAAATGAGGATAAATGCTTTTATGACAAATTTTCTCTCTCATATGATAATTAGTGATTTACATGTTTAATTTCTTGTTTAATGGCCTCCATTTTGTTAATTAAAAAGAAATAATAATTAGGGCACGTTTTTATGTTGTGCAATCCTTATTTGAGAAATCAATGACTTTATATGCATTGTTTATATTCATTTAAATGCACATAGTGGTCTTTGCTATTTTAGACCTAAAACGTGTACAAGAAGTAAATCTAATTAAATGGGAATGTTCTAAACCCTCTAATACACCTATGGTTCAAATTTGAACTCTTTTGGACCATGTTTGACCATTCAAACCGATTTTAAAAGATTTGAATATTGTTTAGCCAAGAATTTAATTCAATTTCATTGATTGCCTTTATTTCCCTAAGGTTCCGGTTCATTTAATCGGTCACGCGCTACTTTTCTGGCACGCGCGACAGCAACCGTTGGATCAAGATCCAATGACACTCACCTTCTCTTCTACCTCCGTTTCTTCTCGCGAACGAGCCGTTTCTCAGCAGTTGCTTCGTCGACCTCTCTCTCCCTCATTACGAGGCCGTTTTACTTGATTCTTTCTCCAACGACTTTGTCTCACTTCCCCGAACACGGTGAGCCCTCACTCACCCTCTACCTCTCACTATAGAAGGAACGCCCAATATTAGGGCTCACGAGCATTTTCATAGGCACCTCCCCGCTCCCTCACACCTCCATCTAGCTGTTTCGAGAGCACCGCTGGCCCCCAAGCAACAACTCTCGCCGCTCAATTTCTCCCCCAACGGCCTCATCAATCCCGACCTACTCGAGTTGCCTTCTCTGGCAAAGGCGGGTCAGTGCTCATTACTCTGAGCATCCCGATCCAATCACACTTGTGGTGAGCATACTCAGAGCTTTTCCTTTGTTTTCCCGACCTCCTTTTTCCTCGCGATCACCCATGCTAGCGGGTCCTATAGAGCCGCTAATGGTGCTCGCCGTCGCCCGAGCTCCAGGCCACCCTAGTGGTCCTCCAGCCACGGAAGTGCTGGATATAGCTCCTCCTTCCCTCCACGAATTTCTTCACGCTCTTATCTCGCCATATCGGGCATGTATTTCACCAGTTTTGAATCATCGCCGCCCCTCCCCTACTTCTTGCCTTGCGGCGGAGCAGTCTGGAGCTCCTGTGCACATCAGGGCCAGATCTTGGGCTCTATGGCCTCCTCGTGGCTCGATGAAGGAGCCGGAAGCCTCAACTCCTTGGAACAGATACTCTATCCCGATTTTGATCAGAGAATCTCACCTCTAGTGTGCACATCGTGCGCCATGGCTGGGAGGAAGATCCCAGGTCACGCAATGACCATTTTGCCCATCTCATTCCAAACGTATGATCATGGGTTTTTCGAGATTTCACGCCCACTTTTGTTTCATCAGTCACGATTGAATTTATATGACTGAATGACAATTTTACCCCCGCATGTTTGATTGTATGTAACGCACACCTAAGGTACTATAGTAATTCCGCATTTTATTTCTAGTTGATTAATATTCGATTTAAATGATGTCACGCTATGGTTTCCTATTTTTCTTATTGGTCCAGAGTGCAAAATTCATAACTTTTGCATACAACCTCAGAAAAATATAAATAAATATGTTTTGGAAAGGATTTTCGATGAGGAATCTGATTTTCTGGTTTTTATTGACTGATTTTTCTGTTTTCATATATCAATATTTATATGGAAAAACTAGGGTTTAATGATATATGATGAAAGATAATTATGCTAATTTCACGTGATTAAAAGGATCCAACCAGTCAAACCAGGTTTGACTTAGGTGTTTTAGATCAAGGTAAGCGGGCCATGCCTTTGGCATAGTAAATTTGATTTATTGAATGATTATGATATGTTTATGCTCTTTATACTCAAGTCATGATAAATGTCATGTTTTTCCTCAGTGTATATGATTATTGGATGTTGATTATTATAATCTAAGTCTAAGAGTAGAAATCACATTAAGATTATGATTTATGATTAAGATACATGAAACCAATATTTAGAGGGAATAAGTTTCCCATTCATGTTTAAGAGGGAGAAATCTCATTATGGTCATGGGGAGAAATCCCAATCATGTTTAAGAGGGAGGAATCCCAATTAAGATCAAGTTTAGGTTATTAAGAAGATAAGTAAGGTTTAAGAAAGATCACGAATAATAGAAATTGATTTAGATTTGTATGCACCTTGTTATGAGCTTTCTGAGCATTATGGGCTTTCTGAGCAATTATGGGCTTTCCGAGCATTATGGGCTCCTTATAGAGCATTAAGAGAGGAGCATATTCTTCTAGTCAATTTCTTTATGTAAAAGACGTCAAGAAACAATTAATGTTAATGCATGTTCCTGTTTATGTCAAATCATTTATATGTTATTTTTATGATTTATAATATGCCAATGCCGCTTACTCACCATGTTTTGTTTTTCCTTTGCATGGCTGGGGACGAGATGTCCGCAGGAGTTGGAGCTAAAGAGAAGGAATCATCTTGAAAATACAAGGACCCAAAGATATAAGGAGTTGTTTCCTGGTGGGATGTCCATCTATGGAGATCCTATCATTTTTATGTTATCCAGTTTATGTTAGCATAGCTTTAGTATCATGACGTAGTTATCTTTCCAAGAAGAACTTTATGTATGAATCTATGTTTCTATGAATGCCAAGTGTTGTTTATTTCTTAATATGAGATCATGTATGTGACACTCCCTCCCCGATATGCCAAGTACCCCACATTATGGATAATGTTGGGGATTAGGCTGTGCTTCCGCTGGTTACGTAAGAAACCCTAGGGAGGGGTGTTACATTAATGGTAACAGAGCAAGGAATAGATGGCCACTAAGGCAACACTAGAGATTAATATTATGTTCTAATATCATGTTATGTTTACCCTTTCAGATGGCCCCTAACAAGAAGGAGAAGGTTGATGAGTCAAGGCACTCACAAGGATCCTCTAGTGGTTATAAGACTGAAGACATGAACCACGTCCCTCCACCAGTCACCCTAGATGCCCTAGTAGCAGCCTTGACCAATGCCCTCCAACCTAGATCTCCACCTAGAGAACATGAGATCTCCCTCATAGATTTCTTGAAGATTAGACCCGATGCTTTCCATGGTTAAGATGAAGTTGATGTGGTGACCAAGGATGAGGAATGGCTTAGCAACATGGAGCATTGCTTTAGAGACTTAGACTGTCCCCTACGTAGTAGGGTTAGATTTGCCACCCACATGCTCAAGGGTGCAGCCCGTACTTGGTGGGAAAACCTCTTAGCCTCTAGGGAAGATGATGACCCTCCTTACACTTGGGATGAGTTTGTAGACGTCTTCAATGACCATTATGTATCCGAAGCCATGTTAGAAAGGAAGGAAGATGAGTTCATCAACCTTAAGCAAGTGGGTGACATGACTGTCACTGAGTATGACATGAAGTTTTGTAAGCTCCAAAAGTATGGTCTTGAGTACACTGAGCAAAAGAGATCTAAGAAGTTCATTAGAGGGCTTAAACCCGACCTAAGTTATGCCTTGTCTGGTAGAGGACATAGGACCATGCGATCAGCCCTAGATGCAGCCCTAGAGTTGGAGGATCACCCTGGGAGGAATCACAAGAAGGAGGTACCCCAAAACAATCGTCACCATCAGCCCCATCAACCCCCTCCACCCTCCAACCACAAGAGAAAAGCCCCCGAGCCTTCTCCAGAGAATGGGAGAACCCCATGCCCCACATGCAAGAGAAATCATGGTGGACCGTGTAGGTTTGGGACATATGTTTGGTACTATTGTGGTGAGGAAGGGCATATCAAGCCAAATTGCCCTAAGCTTGCAAAGAAGGATCCCAACCATAACCAAGCTAAGAACCCTAATCCTCCACCCAAGGTTAAACCGAGGCTCTTCACCATGCAAATGTCAGATGGAGAAGAGGAAAATGATCAAGGTAAGGGTAGTTAAGTAAATTATGTTGAATCATAATGCTTTGTTGATGTATGCTCCTTTTTAATGAAAATTCGTACAGACAATTTGCAAGTTTATGTGAAACCCTTAAGGTGGGTAGGACCTCTAGGAAATTTCGAGGATGAAATTTATTTAAGGTGGGTAGAATTGTAACATCCCACTCATGCTATGCAATTTTTCCAAATTATTTTATTCCTTGCATGCTCTTTTTCTAATTTAGATAATTATTGAGGACTTAAATGCAATTTTCCCATGATTAGTTTTGCAAAATCATTTACTATGTCCAATTGCTCTATTATACTTGTTTTATTTAAAGAAAATGTCTTCATGTATATCTATGCCCTTTCATGTATATCTATGCCCTTTTTGAAAAATGAGGATAAATGTTTTTATGACAAATTTTCTCTCTCATATGATAATTAGTGATTTACATGTTTGATTTCTTGTTTAACGGACTCCATTTTGTTAATTAAAAAGAAATAATAATTAGGGCACGTTTTTATGTTGTGCAATCCTTATTTGTGAAATCAATGACTTTATATGCATTATTTATATTCATTTCAATGCACATAGTGGTCTTTGCTATTTTAGACCTAAAACGTGTACAAGCAGTAAATCTAATTAAATGAGAATGTTCTAGACCCTCTAATACACCTATGGTTCAAATTTGAACTCTTTTGAACCATGTTTGACCATTCAAACCGATTTTGAAAGATTTGAATATTGTTTAGCCAAGAATTTAATTTAATTTCATTGATTGCCTTTATTTCCCTAAGGTTCCGGTTCATTTAATCGGTCACGCGTTACTTTTCTGGCGCGCGCGACAGCAACCGTTGGATCAAGATCCAACGGCGCTCACCTTCTCTTCTACCTCCGTTTCTTCTCGCGAACGAGCCGTTTCTCAGCAGTTGCTTCGTCGACCTCTCTCTCCCTCATTACGAGGCCATTTTAATTGATTCTTTCTCCAACAACTTTGTCTCACTTCCCCGAACACGGCGAGCCCTCACTCACCCTCTACCTCTCACTATAGAAGGAATGCCCAATATTAGGGCTCGCGGCCATTTTCACAGGCACCTCCCCGCTCCCTCACACCTCCATCTAGCTGTTTTGAGAGCACCGTCGGCCCCCAAGCAACAATTCTCGCCGCTCAATTTCTCCCCCAGCGGCCTCATCAATCCCGACCTACTCGAGTTGCCTTCTCCGGCAACGGCGGGTCAGTGCTCATTACTCTGAGCATCCCGGTCCAATCACACTTGTGGTGAGCATACTCAGAGCTTTTCCTTTGTTTTCCCGACCTCTGTTTGCCTCGCGATCACCCTTGCTAGCGGGTATTATAGAGCCGCCAACGGTGCTCACCGGCGCCCGAGCTCCAGGCCACCCTAGTGGTCCTCCGACCATGGAAGTGGTGGATATAACTCCTCCTTCCCTCCACGAATTTCTTCACACTCTTATCTCGCCATATCGGGCATGTATTTCACCAATTTTGAATCATCGCCGCCCCTCCCCTGTTTCTTGCCTTGCGGCGGAGCAGTCTGGAGCTCCTGTGCACATCAGGGTCAGATCTTGGGCTCTATGGCCTCGCCGTGGCTCGATGAAGGAGCCAGAAACCTCAACTCCTTGGCACAGATACTCTATCTCGATTTTGATCAGAGAATCTCACCTCTAGTGTGCACATCGTGCGCCATGGCTGGGAGGAAGATCCCAGGTCACGCAATGACCATTTTGCCCATCTCATTCCAAATGTATGATCATGGGTTTTTCGAGATTTCACGCCCACTTTTGTTTCATCAGTCACGATTGAATTTATATGACTGAATGACAATTTTACCCCCGCATGTTTGATTGTATGTAACGCGCGCCTAAGGTACTATAGTAATTCCGCATTTTATTTCTAGTTGATTAATATTCGATTTAAATGATGTCACGCTATGGTTTCCTATTTTTCTGATTGGTCCAGAGTGCAAAATTCATAACTTTTGCATACAACCTCCAAAAAATATAAATAAATATGTTTTGGAAAGGATTTTCGATGAGGAATCTGATTTTCTGGATTTTATTGACTGATTTTGCTGTTTTCATATCTCAATATTTATATGTACAAACTAGGGTTTAATGATATATGATGAAAGATAATTATGCTAATTTCAGGTGATTAAAAGGATCCAACCAGTCAAACCAGGTTTGACTTAGGTGTTTTAGATCAAGGTAAGCGGGCCATGCCTTTGGCATAGTAAATTTGATTTATTGAATGATTATGATATGTTTATGCTCTTTATACTCAAGTCATGATAAATGTCATGTTTTTCCTCAATGTATATGATTATTGGATGTTGATTGTTATAATCTAAGTCTAAGAGTAGAAATCACATTAAGATTATGATTTATGATTAAGATACATGAAACCAAGATTTAGAGGGAATAAGTTTCCCATTCATGTTTAAGAGGGAGAAATCTCATTATGGTCATGGGGAGAAATCCCAATCATGTTTAAGACGGAGGAATCCCAATTAAGATCAAGTTTAGGTTATTAAGAAGATAAGTAAGGTTTAAGAAAGATCACAAATAATAGAAATTGATTTAGATTTATATGCACCTTGTTATGGGCTTTCCGAGCAATTATGGGCTTTCCGAGCATTATGGGCTCCTTATGGAGCATTAAGAGAGGAGCATATTCATCTAGTCAATTTCTTTATGTAAAAGACGTCAAGAAACAATTAATGTTAATGCATGTTCCTATTTATGTCAAATCATTTATATGTTATTTTTATGCTTTATAATATGCCAATGCCGCTTACTCACCATGTTTTGTTTTTCCTTTGCATGGATGGGGACGAGATGTCCGCAGGAGTTGGAGCTAAAGAGAAGGAATCATCTTGAAAATACAAGGACCCAAAGATATAAGGAGTTGTTGTCTGGTGGGACGTCCATCTATGGAGATCCTATCATTTTTATGTTATCCAGTTTATGTTAGCATAGCTTTAGTATCATGACGTAGTTATCTTTCCAAGAAGAACTTTATGTATGAATCTATGTTTCTATGAATGCCAAGTGTTGTTTATTTCTTAATATGAGATCATGTATGTGACACTCCCTCCCCGATATGCCAAGTACCCCACATTATGGATAATGTTGGGGATTAGGCTGTGCTTCTGTTGGTTACGTAAGAAACCCTAGGGAGGGGTGTTACAATATCCAAGCACTGAAAGCTGGGCAATCCTCAGGCGATCCCTCGACAGCTTTGACCGCTTTAGCACTATCAGTTATAATCGTAGTTGGTCCCATAAAATCTTCATTATAAAGCCTTAGAGCAAACTCGATTTCCCTAACTTCAGCACCTGTCACTGACTCAGCCTGGATATGTGTGGCTGCTCCACCAAACCATGTCCATTCCTCATTCAGTGCTATCATAGCAATTGCCGCCTCATTTCCTTTGACCGCAGCGTCAACAAACACCAACTTGTGCCCATTAGGCACAACATCTGCCACATTTTCCTCCATCATCTGACTATATTTATTCTGAGAGTTCTTGCTTCTAATATTAATGATGTTGTCACACAGACTGTAAATTTGGCTAAGTTGTGTAGTGTTCCGGACATCAACATTATCGAATACCTTACTGTTCCTTGCTTTCCAAATAGTCCAGCAGGTTACTGTAAAGTAGATAATATCTGCCTCCTTTCCATGCAGGTAATTCATGAGCCACTGTTGGATGGATTTGTTTATCGGGTCAGCAGTATTGTTGGTCTTAATCTTCAGCCAGATTTCTTTTGCATATGGACATGTCAGGCTCACTTAATGATGCATAACTTATACATTTGAAGCATTCAGCAGGTATGGAACAAGTTCATCACCTTTTATGTTTCAGAAGACATAAGATGCATGATGTACTATATGCACAAAAATGTGAATGCAGCTACAAAATGATAATTATGCAACTAAATGACACGCACCTAAGGATAATGTGCATGTATACTTATCTTTTTTTTCTTTTTTCATTCAAAAATATGAGAAAATAGATGTAATGCAAGACCTATCTACATGGAATGCAATCAAAGAGATTAAAACCGTACTGCACTTCCAGTTCTTAAGGTGGATTATGAAAGCAATGGGGTGGATAGATCACAAGACTAATTGACTGAACCTTTGAAAATTATTATGTGTCCCTCCTTACTGACCTACATAGTAATTAAGAGGTTTTTCTCTCTTATTTCAAATTAAAGTCTCATTATCATTTGGTCAGTTTAGGCTCAAACAACCAATTCTGTCCACTTTTCATGAATCATGGGAATGTATAGTTGTGATTTTCTGTTTTAGAGTTGACAAACCCAATTATTTCCTTAAGTTATGTGCTCAAAGTTTAACAACACAAGCATGCAAAAACACTAAAAATTTTCAAATTTGCTCCTAATTCCCAAGTACAAGCAACGAGATGACACATGACTTAAAACATCCACAATTACACTAGATAGAGTGTGGATCCTACAAACAACTAAGAACTACAAGAAATAAATGACAAAAGATAAAACAATAAACTTAAAAATTGAGAAAACTAAAGGATAGAGCTGTTCCAACTCCCCCCTTAAGCTTGAATTTGACTATGGCCTCATAGTAAAAAACAACCTTAAAAGATGGAACATAGATACCAATCATTCTTCAGGAGGAGGCAGGTACTGCGGGGCCGTGGGGTCCCAAGATGGGTATTTCCCCTGAAAGCTCGGATCATACTGGGGCATGGGCGGAGGTTGTGGATACCCCCCAAAGTAATTCTGGCTCCAGTAATGATCGTAGAAGGGCTTCTGCTACATCTCCATCCTATGCAACCTGTTGTGGATGTGTTGTTGGTTGTCGAGGAGGAGGCGCTCATTTTCAAAAATGGCCCTCTGATTATCTAACAGTCGGTTCGTCATATCCTGAATACCGACGTATGAAGTTGTATGCTGTAGTTGGGTGTGCTGGATCTCTTGCATCATTGTATACATCCCCTGCATGGAATGTACATCGTCTCCTTGAGGAGAGGGCTGAGGTGGCGGAGGCTGTGAAGATGAAGATGCACCTAGATACATGTGGGGATGCTTCCTAGGTGCCACTCGTGCATGAAGAGGGGTGAAAGCCTCCTCTTCCTCTTCAGGCTCGTCGCCGTCATTGTCATTGTCGTCATTGCTGCCGTCTTCATCTGAGTCTTCAATGGCTATGACAGGCCATCTGAAATGTTGAGCGCCAACAATGTGGAAGACGGGGTCTGGAAGTGAACACTCTTGATATGCTTGATTGACATGGCAGTGTGCATATGCCAAGCCATCACGAAGTCGGATGAGGTTGGAGCAGTGCAGATGCTGCAAGTTGACCTTGCTCATGTTGGAGAGGGGAGTAAGTTGGGAGAAATTTAACCCAAGATAGGAGGCCAGCGGTGTGATGAGCCCTCCAAAGTGGATTGGAGCCTTCTGCGTACTCCTCTTTACAGCCAACACACGTGTCAAGAAAAATGTGCCCCAATTACACTCTTCTCACTTCAGCAACTTGTGTAGGAAAAACAAATCTGTCTCTTGAAACTTGCTGAGAGACAGGTCACCACGAGCGAACAAGGTGGTGCAGAGCATGCGGTGAAGAACCCGCACAAACGGATGCTCAAAATCCGCAACCGCCGCATTATGGTAGCTGACGGATTTTCCCGGTGGCGCAGTCACAAGTTGGGCGAAGATGTCATCATAGTCCGTCCTATTATCTAGCCTCCGGTACTGGTCTCTCCCATGATTCCAGTTGTAGATGGAATTAAACTGCCTGAGGGTGAGAGTGTAATCGTTGTTGTACAGTCAGAAAGAAATGCGGCCCTTGATCCATTCCCGATCAATGGCGATGACATCGTTTGGCACGACACATATGTCCAGCGACGCCATGAACTATGCCACTAGCTCCTTGTATGTCGGCCATTCACCGAAGAATGGCTGGCCATCGGCGTGGAATTTCATCTCATCGGGCCTCCTGCCCGTATTCCTTGCCTGCCACTTGAGAATGTAGGCAAGATTGGGCTCGAACCCAAGATAACGAACCATGTCCCGATCGACGTAGCGGGTCGGCTCTATCTTTCTCTTCATCAGCTCCTTGTAGACCTTCTTGACCTCCACGGAAGGATGAACAATCCACGGGCGAGGAATAGATGCAGTAGGTGGAGGGATGAACTCAGGGATCTCCATAGGATCTGTCCGTGAAGAAGAAGCACCGGCTATACACACCATCATCGCAAAGAATGAAGGAAAACAAGACGGAGCTCGGTGAAGATCGGAGAAGACAATCGCCACTCGGTGAAGGCTCGGGGAAGAACTCGCTCCTTGGATGCTCGTAGCTGGGCTCCGGTCGCACAACAATACGCATGGCACAAGTGGAGGGCAAAAGCTCTGAAGGTGTGACGTCATATGACAACAATCTCTCCCTTTTATAGCTGAGGCCATCGCTGCTGTGCACCCGTCGATACCATCAACGCGGGTCAATGGTATCGACACCTGTAGAACAATCCGGTCTTCCGCTATTATCGACGGCTGTCGATAACCTGATGTGGGGGCCCGAATCGATGATGCATCGATACCATCGACGTGGGTCGATGGTATCGACCCATCCAACGGATCGACTATCTTGATGTAGCGATCGCCGTTGATTTCCTCTCGCGGATCGGTGACGTGTCGCATCGATACTATCGATGCAAGTCGATAGTATCGACTTCTGCTTAGGGCAAACACCCTCGCGAGGCCCAGCCACCGCTTCCTGTCTGTAACTGGGTCGATACCATCGACAGGCCCGTCGATGGTATCGACTTCACTAAGACACTTATCGTCTGAATATCTCCAGAGATCTCGCGAGTATCAACATCCATGTCGATACTATCGACCTCGTTCTGGCGAGAAACCTAATGGTGGGTCGATACCATCGACGAGGCCATCGATAGTATCGACTCAGAGAAATATTTGCAGCCGCATAACTGTACCTCTGTCGATACCATCGACACAAGGGTCAATAGTATCGACCCTGCCTCAGTACTGCACATTGAACAAACGATCAAGGTACCTTGTTTACACTAAAAACAAAATCGAATCAAACTAACTTACTAATGAAAAAGAAACTAAACAAAACTACCAATGGCTGGGTTGCCTCCCAACAAGCGCCCTTATTTAACGTCTTAGGCTAGACGAGAACAAGCTACTCATCACTTTGGAGCTTTGGAGAGTGTGCCCAGGGGATCATGCGGCAGTTTGAACTTAACTCGATCATGGCCAATCCCCAAGGTCAAAGTACCTCTCCCAATGGTCGTGACAACATCGGCCGTCGCTTGAAACGGCCTTCCTAAGAGCAGTTCACAACCCTTGAGTTGTGGCATATCCATAACAATGAAATCCACCGGAAAGATAAACATGTCTACTTTGAC
Organism: Alisma plantago-aquatica; assembly: GCA_963693085.1. Classification (NCBI taxonomy): domain Eukaryota; kingdom Viridiplantae; phylum Streptophyta; class Magnoliopsida; order Alismatales; family Alismataceae; genus Alisma; species Alisma plantago-aquatica. The sequence goes on from OY856410.1 coordinate 1,476,880,415, forward strand.
AAGTACATCCTCACACACTTTGTATGGCTTGACAATGGACCCATCTGCCAACTCAGTAGTCGTAGCAGATTTCGTTATTTTCTTCAACCTAAGCTTTTGATACGTGGACATTGGCATAAGATTAATGCTAGCACCTGAATCACACTGTGCTTGTGGAAACTGTTGACCGCCTATGGAACATGGCATGTAGCAGCCTCCTGGGTCTTTCCTCTTCTGTGGTAAACTCCCATGGATAATTGAGCTCACCATCTCATTCACCCGACAAACATATGTGTCTTTGATCCGCCTCTTCTTGGTGATGATATCCTTGATAAACCTCCCATATGAGGGAATCTTCTCTATCATTTCCACTAACGGAATATTGATATGGAGTCTTCTGAACATCTCCAAGAACTTCCTGTAGTGTCGATGCACTTTCTTTGACCTATGATTATCCGAAAAAGACACCACTGCCTCATTTAAAGGCTTGTGAGGTGGCTTATATGTGCTTTTTGGGGTCTCCTCCCCTAAGCTTGCTTCAATGTTACCCTCTAGCGTAGACTTTGGTACATCATTTGCAACATGTGCAATATGTGGCGGCTCCTCCCTCACAGTGAATGTAGCTTCACCATGACGCATGACCTTCACCTGCTCTTCTTGCCTAGGTGTGGGTGCGACTGTGATGGGCTCTTGGCCGGTTTTTGTGAATGGGACATATCCGCCTGGTAGACCATAATGACTGTGAGGATACGGTGTTTTTGGTGTAGCCTCCGTATCAAAAATCATTTTGCTTTTATCCTGGACTTCCACCATCGGGGGTTCTACCTCAGTAATCACAAATATGTACTTTACTTGATGATGTGCTAGAACAACCTCTACATTCCCAGCCTATCATTGTTGATTGGCATGCTTCATGGCCGCCACTTCATTGGAAATATGGGTCACAGTCGTCTCTAATGCCCTCATCTGTTCTCCATGGCTTTGCAATGTTTGCCCAAACTTAGTCAAGATCTCACCTTGGGATTGCAACAGCTTACTAAACATACTCATCATCTCCTGATTTTGCTGCACCACTTGACTAAGCAAGTCGGTGCTTTTGTCTTCAATCCTTGGTTGTGGCTTTGCATCTGGATCTTGTAGGAAGTTGTTTGGATCCTTCCATGAGAATTTCTTATCCTACCTCCAAGCATAATCATTGTTTCTATAACCCTATTGTTGCATAAATTTTACTTGGGCTTCCTCATCAGATTCTGCATCTTCTTTGGCAAGCAATTTCTTGGCTAAAAGGTCTAATTTATCATTCGGCTCCTTGATGGCCCTGGACTCACCTACAACTTTCACTTGTTCTGGTGCATCCCTGTTTCCCCAGGATTGCTTCTTTGCCATGTTCTTCAAAATTTCCCAGCACCTTGTGCCCTTGTTGTTTAAGAAGAACCCTGAACCTACAGAATCTAAGTTACTTCTATCATGCTCGGAAAGAGAAAAATAGAAGATTTTAACCTGCTTTTCCTTATCCAGTCCATGATGCAGGCACCTCCTTAGCATGATCTGGAACCGTTCCCAGGTCTCAGAGTAAGTCTCTCCTGCCTTCTGACTAAAATTATGAATTTTTCTGATCATATCATTTGTCTTCTCAGGAAGAAAGAACCTTTCAAAGAACACTTCCACCATGTGGTTCCATGATTCCACATACTCATCATCAAGATTATGTAGCCATTCTCGTGCATTTCCCGCCAGAGAGTTGGGGAACAGTTTCAAGTACAATGTCTCCTGTGGAAACCTGTCTATCTTGATCATGTCACAGTTCTCCACGAACTGGCTAATGTGAGTCACCGGGTATTCGTTTTTGAGCCCATGAAATGCATTTGACTTGACCAAGTTGATTAATGCAGGATCAAACTTATAAGTTGGAATGTTGATCGTCTGCTTCTTTATTGGCCCCTTTGAAGAGGATGAGGAAGAAGCCTTTATCTTCTCCCATATCGTCTGCTCTTCTGCCATGGCTTCTTGTTCTGAGTCGGAATCTATATCTTACGGTTGGGGCTGAAAGTTGTTCTCCGCATTATCTGGTCCCGACAGTGGAACCTCTAGTGATTGCTGTGTGTAGTCGGTGCTACGCGTCTTCACCATGCACTGGTACCTGCAAAATAATAATTTAGGTTCAGTACTGTGCTAGACGATTTCTAAATATGAATGATAAACTATGAATTTCAAAAATGAAGATAAAATAATAAAATAAAAATGTGGCCTAGAGTGGCCGCTTGCAGCACTCATAGTGTCGACAATTTTCCGTGTCCCCGGCAACGGCGCCAAAAACTTGACACGATTTTACCGTGCGTAGAATGCAAGTGCACGCGTCAATGTAGTATAGGCCCTTGTGAGGCCTGATTTGAACTCAGGGACACTGAATTATCGGTAGACTACTACTAACTACTCACAATCAGCTAGGCCAACTAAAGAGGTTATGAGAGTTGTTTTAAAAATAAAAGAAAATAAAAGAAAACAAAGCAATCGATTAAATGTTTAGTTTAATCAATTCAGGTGGAGATCTTTAGGATTACGGTTTCACCGCGGGTTTTCATTGTATGAATTTCCATATAATAATTCGGGTTCATATCTCAATCCCGGGTAGTGGCCTGTAGTCAGAATTGCCCACTGTCGTGGTACAATTCACTACCTAAGTCTAGGTCGGTTCCACCATCATAGTAACCTATACCCTAAACTAGGTGCATTAGAATCGACCTCTGGGTTTCCACCATTAACCTTACATCACCTTGTTCAAGGGATTTGTTAATTAATGTGAATTTCGTCTCTTTTCAACTGTTAATTCTTCTTTCAAAGTAATTAAAGGTATTAGATTATTATTATGGTGATCAAGCATAACAATATAATGGAGAAAACGAAATCATACCACAGATTTAAGAGATAAATGATGAATTACTATGATAAAAATGTCATGCAATGCTTCCCCGGGCTACTCCCGGACCTAAAGATAAAGGGGATTAGCCCCGCATGTTCATCTCAGAGCAAAACATGGTTGAGAAAAGGGGAAACATTGAGAAAAATGTGAATAAGTAATGAAACCCCTGAATGGAGAAGATCCAAGTGTTCCTCGGTGTAGAACGTGCGATCTACAGCCTTTCGGCGGTGGAAAACGTCTTCTTCGGCTTCCGGAATGGCTGGGGCATGCTTCTAAGCTCCGTTCTTCTCTCCACACCTTCTCGGGACGTGTGCAGTGGCTAATGATGTGATACCCTGCTCTTGTCCGCCGTCATTAGGTATAATCACCGAGTTAGGTTGCAAAAATATCACAGCCGTCAGATTTAGATCGATCTGAAACAAACTTGCATCTGACGGTGTCGATACCATCGACGCGGGTCGATAATATCGACTCTGCGCGATATCGGCAAGTCTTCTTTTATTTTTGTTGTTGCACCTGATGCTGACTCGATGTCATCGGTGCGGGTTGATGGTATCGACTTCCTTTAGCGTCGGTTTTATTCCTTTTCCGTCACTAAAACTCCACATGTCGATAGTATCGACATTTGGGTCGATAGTATTGACAGACTGGTTGCCAGCAACCTAATGAAATGTCACTACCATCGAATCTATGTTGCTCCTTATGGCTAGCAACATGTAGTTGTGTTGATGGTATCGACAGCTGCAGATATGTATTTTTCCTTAAATTGCAAAATAAAACCACATAAGACGAGATAAAACCTATCATTGTAATCATTTATGCTCAAAACAATAAAATAAGAGAGAATTGATGCGGAGAAGGATCATAGACTAAAGTAAGTGAATTATGCAATATTAACCACCAAAATGACCAATAAATGCATAAAACGCGAGTGAAACAAGTCTATAAATGTGACTCAAAATCATCACATCAATCTCATTGAGCAGCTTTTCAGATATGTCGTGCTCAGTTTTATATAGCTGTCATTGTAATCTGCCCGCCCCGCCGAATCTTTTGACTTCTTCTAGTATGTTCTTCGACCGGTAGAGGGATGATATGAACTCCTTCATGAGTTCTGTGTAGGAGGCAGAGTGGCTAAAGCATATCTTCCTCAGCCCGACAGCCGCTAAGACATTTTCCAGCCTGTCAAAAATGCCTATCTGGTAGAATGACGACTGGTGGTAGAAACAGCTTGGCCTGTAGACTTTGGCCGCAAACTCTGTGTACCACCTCATGTGCTCATCATCTCTGTGCATGAACTGGACTGGTGAGTGATCCAAACGCTCCGGCTCGGCCGTCGTGGTTGAGACTATTGTTGGGGCTGTTGTTTCTTCTATCCTGGGCCGCTTCTCGGCCTTGAATAGCCCCACTACAGCGAGGTTCGGGCTCTTCTGCCCGACTGTGGTGGCTTCAGCTGTGGCCTCGGGGTTGATCCTCCGGTTGTACTTGTCTACTTGGACGATGGTTTGCTTGGTGTGGGCCATTTCTGTAAAGTTTACACAATAATAGATAAGTAATGATTTTACCAAGATGGGTCGCCTAGATTATTATCAGGTGGTAGGTCAAAAAGGATATGTTGTCTGATATCTGATAGGCGATACTAAGGAATCAATATATGTTCAGGGCTTATATTAAAAGTGCTTGTCGCGCGATACAATATACCCAGTGCAAACAAGTCGGTATCGGGTATATAGGTGAACGCACCTGTCGCCTGACACAAAGTCTGGCCGACAGGGTTACTTTGATCTAAACGAACACTGCCTGATCCGAGGTCATGCACGACACACGTGTCGGCCGGTAAGGGTTGGAAACTAATGCGATCTCAAGGCTGATATAGAAATATGCCACAAACAACGATGTTTCCCAACACAATTACTTTGTAAAGACAAGCCGGTCGATATGGGTCTTGCCCGATATGTGCATCATTCGGGCGTGTGTGTTGCGCGATACATGTATCGCGTGATACGGTCAAAAGAATACTTAAAACCCGGATGAGGCTAAACCTAGACGATACATGTGTCGCGCGATAAGGTCCTTGCCCGACACAGGTGTCGGGTGAAGTGTGTCGCACGATACACACTTCGCGTGATACGTTTGGGGCGATACACAAAACTAAAGCCTTGTACCCGATATGGGATTCGTTAAAAGAAAACATCACACGAAATCATATGCCTGAAATAGGCTGTGCGGCACAATAGAATGTATTGGGTTATACCGGTATCATTCGGTGAGTTTGGTGCGCGACACAGGAGGTCGGTAAGGCTGGATGGTACGAGAGCAAGAGTGAAAGAAAGATGCACGATACAGGTAGGTGAAAAGTGAATGCAAGTGCCCGATACGGTTAACTAAAGTTACTATACATAGCTGACACGAGCAGGGGTAAATCGGGTAAAAGTAAGGGCACATGTCGGGTTGGGAGGAAAATCGTTCCCGAGACGCAGTAAAATCAGTCTAATCTGTCATGTCAAGGGTCGATTTGGCTTCCTAAGAACGACTCGATCTAGCCAATAAGGTGCATCGCGTGAGCTATGTGTGTCGCACAACACGGATCCAACATTAACGTTCGCTGCCCGATATCGATGCCCGATAAGGCCTGGCGTGTGTCGCGTGGCGTGGGGTGTGATGCCCGATACCAGCCTAGGTGACACGTTGCTCGATACAGGTGCAATGCATGAAGTCTTGTTGGGCACGCTCAAAGCGGATGGCCGACACGATCAATAAGAGGGGTATCGGGCATCTCAACTATGCATACCCGATATAGAACTAAAAGAGGGGAAATAAAGCCATGCAAATATAGAAAAACTAAAGCTAAAGAAAGGAAAACCATCGATGGGTAAAACATCATTGGCCTAAAGGGAAAACTACCAGCCTCAGATAGAATTACTCATCAAGGCTATAAAAACTAAGTCAGTGGCCCATAAAATGAGAGAGTCTGTGCATGTGGCGCATGCACTAACCAGGGCCTTATTACAATGATAATGTTCATGATGCAGGAAAGGAAATAACATCCTATACTAAGAAAACTAAAGACTCGGGTTGCCTCTCGAGGAGCGATGTAGTTTGTATCATCAGCTCGACGGCTTCAAACTCTGCTACTCTGCTTCGTTGGTCATTGTTTCAGCATCCTACAGCTTTATCTGTGTTCTTCTCATGAACGCTTCATCCTCATAGAACCTCTTCACTCTATGCCTATTCACTGGGAAGACTTTTGATGTATTGTCTTTATCATATAACTCCATCATCACATATGGGTATATACTTGCCACTATGAAGGGTCCAGACCATCTACTTTGCAATTTTCCTGGAAAAAGGCGGATAAAGGATTTAATTAATAAAACATTATTACCTTCACTGACATCCTTTTTCTTCAGATTGGCATCGTGCCAAATCTTGGTCCTTTGCTTGTAAATCATGGCATTTTCATAAGCATGAAGTCTCAACTCTTCAAGTTCCTAGAACTAAAGAAACATTTTCTTTCCGGCCAGCTTCTGGTCCATATTGAGGCATTTGATTGCCTAGAGTGCCTTATGCTCCAATTCAAAGGGAAGGTGGCAGGCTTTTCTGTAAATCAGGCGATAAGGTGTGGTACCTGACCACATCTTAAAAGCGGTTCATGTAGGGTTTTAGGGGAGGCAGAGAAGGAAGCAGAAATAAAAAATTTCTTCTCCAAACCCAGAATAAGGAAACGTGTTAACGTCTATACAATAGGAAAGGATGGTTTGTGGAATCATACCTTGTCCTGAGGCTTGCTCGGTGACAATACCTCACGACTTGCATAGTATTCACCTCCGGTCTTGGATGGTGTCTGTGCAGCTCCTGGTCGCACCGGGACTGACGACTCCTGGTTTCACCGGGACTGTCAGGATTGACAACTGTCCTCCGAGTGACAGAAATCTCCCACCTCTGAAGTAGTCCACACGGACCACCTGGAACTCCAATCTCCTTGTCCCACAAGGAATTGGAAGGAGTCACACCCTCCTATCAGCATACTAGTCACTGACACACTCTCCTGCCACCGGTCACTTTCTGCAGTTGTCTTTCCCTTGATGTGCCTCCTTTATCGGGTAGCACTTGCTCGGGCTCTCTCAGTTACCAAAACCAGAGAGAATGACAACTTTCCAGAGCAACTGGTTGCACTGAGTTGTACTTTGAGAAGCCCCCAATACCCCTATATATATAGGAGAGTCATGGGACAGGGTTGTCTATCCCGGGCAATGTGGGACTAAAGCAGGAGTAGAAGGGTTTGAGATTTTCCACAAAAACAACCAACTTCGCAACCTGAACTGATCGTTTCATTTTTGAAACGGTCGGTTAGGGACCTATGCCGGTCGGTTGACATCTCAACCGATTGGTTGGGACCCATGAAACGGTTGGTTCATTTCTAAACCAGTCGGTTCGTGGTCCTGGTTAGTTCCCGATTGACTTTCCTTCTTTTGTTTTTAATTGGTACCCAATACCAATCCTTGTTCCAATCAAATTGGGCAAGTGAAACGGAACAAAATTTCTCACTAATCCTACTTTCCCAACTTGCTCGGTTGTACCAGTTCAACCGATCATTTCATCGCTTGAAGCAATCGTTTCACCCTGTCCATGAGCCGATCAACTCACCATCTGAGTCAATCGGTTCACCAAGCTCAGCCGATCGGTTCATCACATGAGCCGATCGGTTGGGAATGCAGATTGTGTAGAATCAGTCAATTGCAGTTTCAATCAATCTGATACTCCAATCAATATGTCCAACACCTTGAACATTATGACATTGAGCTATCAATTAATTGAGTGTTTAATTGAACTACTAAACTCCATTAGTAATCAATCTAAACATTTTTTGTGGACAAAACTCCTCATCTAGGTTAAATCCTATGTGTGTGACCATGTAGGTCCATTTTACATTGGCAATGAAAGTCCATAACACTTATGACTTCACAAGCAAAGAGCGGTGCCTAGTCACACATTAGTGCTACCCAAGTGAAATAGAAAGTTGGAGAACAACTTTCAATCCTACAATCTGTGAATGGTGTTACAGTGAATGTATAATTCCTTTGTCACTGATATCCCGAATGAACTCGAGGCATGGAACAGTCATCCTGTCAACGTTCATTCACTTTCTTGATCTCAGAGTAGATTGGAAGAGATATGTTATCACATCAATATCATATACTAATTCACACATGCGTGCATGCCTTTCTCAATCCTACTCATCAAGTGGCCATGGATATCAAACTCCCTCAGGAGGGATAAATCCCATATCTATCACTCACCCCTCAAAAGCCCCATGTGTCAAAGCCACCCAATCATCACCTTTATAACAACCCATGTTTCAGGACTGCATTTGATGATGTCAAAGTGTGCCCAACTACATATGTTGAGTGTCGTGATTTCAGGTCAAAGAATCACACTCACCACCATCACTGTGAGTACTGACTGTGACTACCATGTCATGGTTCCATGTGTCAAACTTGCGGTGGGTCTGTCTGGTAAACTTGTTCTCTAACAAGTACCTATGTGTTTGGTTTGATATCTCTATATCATGACTAATGAGATTCTGTCATCAACCAACACCACAATCTAGTCTTGTGTGTCATTGTTGTCTATCTACCTTCGACAATGACATCCGACTAGGGACATATCAAGAATGTACAAACTCTTAGCATCTGTATGATCTCATCGTTCAGGTCATTAACCTGAAAGCATACGTCATTGAGTACTGTCATTCTCTAGACATTCAATCTGTTATATCACTATCTCATATGACTGAACCAGAAAGAATTGGAAGCTTGCCTTTGATGTTTATCAAATCAATCTTAATGTATCCCACCAATCATCCCATGATTGGCTCTCAGGGCATACATACCAACAAACTCCCACTTGCACTGCGAGCCAATCAACCTTGAATCATATTCATAGTGATCTTCAAACATGTCCCACATGTTACTGTGCTCTAGTGTGAATATAGTGAGTTATGGCAACACCTTGCCAAAGTCAGTATAAATTGCATGTCTCACATATCTTCATTGTACATCACACGTATGAGATGGAGTTGCCGTAATATGTGATCTAGTATTCCTTTTCTAACCTTTAGCCACATTGCATGATCAAGGATTCCATACTTGTCATCAATGAGTGGAATATCTATAAGTTCATCTCATGAACTTCCAGATCCATATAGTATCTATTGTTGCTCTCTAACACATAGATACTCGGCATTTCCCTTTTAAATGGTTTTATTGGAACACTTCCAATTATCAACAAACTTTCACTTTTATATATCCTATATATATTTTGTGATTAATTTTATATCCTTTCAGAAGTTCGCATCAATGTAACTCTTTACATTGAACTCTTCCTTATCTCCATAGAACTAGTACTTCTCAAGTATTTATCAAGTTCTCATGGTATTCCTGTAACCCTTACTGGAAGTAGACAGAAATCCACTCGTCATGTCTCACATACGAATTATCAGGATGAGCACATCATATTGCCATGTCCTACATACAAGATGATGAATGCATTTTATTCTTGCCATGTCGATACATGCATGATAATGGGATGATTACATACATGATAGATCCATATCTATTCTTAGTGTTCCCATTCTTCATAAGAATTGGACACTTGGCCTTGGGATACTAACTCCATGTAACATGGATAAGTTTTCTCCCACTAAATTTGTGCATATTGAACCCTTCAGTATAGATTTCCAATGTATGCTTTCTCTTCTTTTAGGTCAAGAGGTTTTCAAGAACTATCTCTATAGATCTCTATTCCTATCACATAGGAAACATATCTATCTTCCTTAAAGATAATTTCCACTTTTGTATTTCCATTCTAGAACATTTCCATTTCACATCAACATGTGGAATGTGAAAACGCTCCAACTAAATCACATATCCTTCTTTATCTTTGACATATCAGTCAAACCCTTTGACTATATCATCAAAGTAAAGATCCAATTCTGAGTTTCTTGTACTCAATCAATCACATTGATTAGTCCATTATAACTTATAGACTTCATTTGCATTAGTGGATTCATAAACCTTGTAGGTTGTGTCACGTACACATCCTTGTTTTATTCCTCATAGGAATGCAATTTTAGTATCCATATGCCAAATATCTTAGTCATTAAGTTGCAATCAACAAGCATCATCCTTCTCAAAATTTTATCTACGTGTCTTAACACTTAAGACTTGTATGCACTTATGGATTTCATCCAATGAGTGCTACCATCAAAGTCATACCTTATGGTTCTCACGGATGTCATTTAGGATGTAATGGTCATAAACCATAACTCAAAATTTGGTTCCTCATATTTATCTAGATAGTTGACTCATCACATGAACAACTCATCACATAGATAATTGAGGTGTATCTATTAAGGATATAAGAACTCACAACCCTTGTGATTCTTAATTTCTTTTATTAGTGAGGGGTATTCTTTTATTAAGAAGAATTCAGTTATTTGATAATCATTCTCTAACTCCTTAGAGTATGATTCCTTCTTGATTTAGACATCACCATGCCTTAATCATGAGTTCACTATGATACATTATCATAATCACTCATAAGGATCTCAAACATTTGTTCCAAGTATTTCATTCATTGATCTCATCAAGAATTAACACTTTACCAAATTTGCACTTCATCTATGATAATCTTGAACACTTCAAGATATTCATATTGGTATTTCTCTAAACACCATTTGAAGTATTAGCATTTGTTCCAATAGGTATGTAAATACATCACATGTATCATACCTAATAGGATAATCATTCTCCCACTACCTTTAGTGAAGATTGATTAATCATGTCCAAGATATTCATGTCTCTTACTGGTTCTCTAACCAAAAGAGTCTTGATTTATCCATCTCATGGAAACTAGAAATGAATTTCTCATGATTGATGCTAATTTGATTGCTTGAGTCATCAATAACTTTAGGTGTCATTTTATATTATGCATATCAAATACCACGAGATAAACAAGGCATTGCCATAAAGATCATATCTTTGAGATTGAAACGTCAACTTTATTAATTTGGCATCATTGTCATACAATATGCAAAAATAAAGTGTTTCTATCTATTGGAAAATATGAAATAGCAGTTCATAACTGTATTACATGCCTTTTAGGCTGAAAATAAACTAAAGTACTCATATCTATGGTGGCAAAACTTGCCCCATTTATTGAGTGCTTTACACTTTACATCTTGGTATCATATACCTCAAAAGTGTTACAAGTTTACTTTCATGACACATTAGGTGGAGATATCCATCCCTCCTTCATCTTCTTTTGTTCTTCTAGATATAGAGGGCAATTCCCTCATACACTCTTTCCCATGTACCTTGAGGTTGAAGATGGCTTGGGTTGCTGGCTAGCATCAGAACACTTCTTTGCTTTGCCCTTGCCCTTTCCCTTAAGACTTACCTTTCATTGATCTCATCAAAGATTAGGGTTATTCTTTCTTCATATTTGCCTCTAATGTCCTCTAACATGTCCAACAACTTTATCAACGCTTGTCAAAGCTATTCATGTTGTAGTTTATCATGAATTGTATGATTCTCGCAACATTTGCAGTATCATACCAGTAGCCAACTCCTGGCTCAGAGGGAATCCTTCTTAGTCAGGTCTTTCCACATACCCAATCATATTGAGTGTGTGAATACCTTACTGGATCTTCTTCTATCATGACATACTAGGACAATGTCTTGGAAACATCATATGTCTCATGTTGTCTCTACAACTCATAGTTCAGATAACACAACATCAAGCACTCCTCAACAATGTCATCCTCGGTATACTTCCATAAGCATACTTTCAGCCATTGATGTGGTGGGATTGAGTTTGTCTGGTTCTGGTATAACTAGGACATAGAGCTTTTGCTCTTTGATTGAGAATGCTTCTCAACATCCTAACCAATCGTGGAAATTATTCCCATTTAATTTGTCCTTTTCCAGGACGGATCGCAAAGAAAAGTGATTATTGTTTGTTGTCATTTGTACTAAAAAAGGAAAATATGCAATTTTAGTCCAAAACTCATTTTTGACTTATTTTATTGATTTGAAAAACTGACGATATAATTAGGCCTTCAATTAATTATTGCTCCCACTATTTTACTTCAAATTGATAGCCCTCACCATCAATTCGGAAGATTGCAGTGTACAACCTTCTAGTGGGCAAGATCTTGAAATCCTCTAAGTCATGGACCAGCTAGGGTTGTCACCCACAACTTAGATCTCTCAGGTAGGCAACTCTTTCCAATTGCATCATATGCAACTCTTGATAAGATGTCATATGCAACTCCTTGCCATGATCATTTCCATGCCTCAAGGTGCTAGATCCTATCTAGGTCACCTTGTTAAGTCTGACCCAAAGCAAACATGATGAATATGCACCCTGCTAGGGCAGACCCACATATCCATCCTTCACGCTTCCACGAGATAGACGGTGCACCACGCTAGGGTGTGCCCACACTTGGTCGATCGAGATTTTCATGTGTGTCGCCTTTGGAAGGCATCTAAAACTTAATATTTAATGAGGGATTTGGTTTTTATATACATATACATATCCAATCACCACAATACATAGTATGTATCATATACATGCTATATCCCACAGAAAACATGAAAAATGATAAAAGCGATGATTATGGCCATCCTAATGTGATTCCTCGAGCCAAGAGGAATCACGATCATCTAGGTCTACATCACATGCAACTTGTACAAGATGAACTTTGTGCTTTGCCTTTCTGGGTTTGATCAACTCATCACATGACTGATCGGCTCGCCATCAGGTCGGTCGACTGGGTGCCACCAGCCGATCGGTTGGCTCCTCCAATCGATCGGTTTGCCTGGTCATCGTGCATCTCATCAAAGCTGCCACCCACTCGTCTCGCTCCTCGAACCGGTCATCAACCGATCGACTAACTCCTTGAACCGATCGTCTCGAACGTCAACCGATCGGTTCACGCCTTGAACCGATCGTCACAGCTGTCGTCAGGATGTCCTCCATTCTTTGACATAACAGGAAATACAATTCTATCCAATTTTATATTGTAAAAAGAGAAACCCCGAGTTACATTCGGGGGGAGCAAAGGTAGGAAAGAAATCTCGAATTATTTCGAGTTACATCAGGAATAGGAGAAGGAAGATCGGTGCGCAGACCGAGATGCAAACAACCACATACAACCATACACAAATAGGGTTTATTGTCCATAACCACGCTATACATCCACCACAAAACTCATTTAAGGGCGATGTGTATCGAGTGCATTCATAATACATATCATATATGTAAATAGGGATTTGTGGATTTAGGATTGGACATGCATAAAGCCAATTTTATTCACATCGTATGCAATAAATAAAGGCGACAAATGTTGGAGACAGATGCTGAATTTGAATCTTCTCAACCCGGAAGCCCTCCAAGGGAAGAGGTTGAGAGTGTAGACATCTAAGGGACAAGAAAGCAGTTAGAAGTTCTGTGGACTGCACTCACCATTGAAGGTGACACTGCTGAAGGTGAGTCTGCTTTGCCTCCCATCTTTGAATCCCTAATCAGCAATTTTGACCATTTTGTGTGCACATCTCTATCTCAGGAACATGTCAATAAAATTCTTCTCAGATTCACTGATTCAAACATTGTATACATCATATATGAAAAGGATAACACAGTGGTCCCCCTCGATGACCTGTGAGACTTAGTCAAGGTAGGAGGATGTCTAGTAATGACGGTAGCAATAGCTTGCTTCCCCATCTTACAGAAGCCAAAATCGATCATATTGATAATCCTAAAGAATAGAGCAGTTGACGTGGCTCCGATACCACTGTTGGGTTTTAAGGGAGGCTGAGAAGGCAGCAGAAACAAAAATTTTCTTCCGCAAACCCAGAACAAGGAAACCCATCAACGTCTATACAATGGGAAAGGATGGTTTGTGGAATCATACCTTGTCCCGAGGCTTGTTCGGAGACAATACCTCGCGGATTGTGTGGTCCTCACCTCCAGTCTTGGACGGTGTCTGTTCAGCTCCTGGTCGCACCGGGACTGATGACTCCTGGTCTCACCGAGACTATCGGGATTGACAATTGTCCTCCGAGCGGCAGAAATCTCCTACCCATGAAGTAGTCCACACGGACCACCTGGAACTCCAATCTCCTTGTCCCACAAGGAGTGGGAAGGAGTCACACCCTCATGTCAGCGTACTAGTCACTTAAATACTCTCCTGCCACCAGTCGCTTTCTGCAGTTGTCTCTCCCTTGTTGTGCCTCCCTTATCGGGTAGCACTTTCTCATGCTCTCTCGGTTACCAAAACCAGAGAGAACGACAACTTTCCAGAGCAACTGGTTGCACTGAGTTGTACTTTGAGAAGCCCACAATACCCCTATATATAGGAGAGTCATGGGACAGGGTTCTCTATCCCGGGCAATGTGGGACTAAAGCAGGAGTAGAAGGGTTCGAGATTTTCCACAAAAACAACCAACTTCACAACCTGAACGAATCGTTTCATTTCTGAAATGGTTGGTTGGGGACCAGAGCCGGTCGGTTGACATCTCAACCGATCGGTTGGGACCCATGAAACGGTCGGTTCATTTCTGAACCGGTCGGTTTGTGGTCCTGGTCAGTTCCCGATTGACTTTCCTTCTTTTGTTTCTAATTGGTACCCCATACCAATCCTTTTTCCAATCAAATTGGGCAAGTGAAACAGAAGGAAATTTCTCACCAATCCTACTTTCCCAACTTGCTCGGTTGCACCAGTTGAACCGATCGTTTCAACACTTGAAGCAATCGTTTCACCTTGTCCATGAGCCGATCGACTCACCATCTGAGCTGATTGGTTCACCAAGCTCATTCGATCGATTCATCACATGAGCCGATCGGTTGGGAATGTAGATTGTGCAGAATCAGTCAATTGCAGTTTCAATCAATCTGATACTCCAATCAATATGTCCAACACCTTGAACATTATGACATTGAGCTATCAATTAATTGAGTGTTTAATTGAACTACTAAACTCCTTTAGTAATCAATCTAAACATTGTTTGTGGACAAAACTCCTCTTCCAGGTTAAATCATATGTGTGTGACCCTGCAGGTCCATTTCACGTTGGCAGTGAAAGTCCATAACACTTATGACTTCACAAGCAAAGAGTGGTGCCTAGTCACACATCAGTGCTACCCAAGTGAAATAGAAAGTTGGAGAACAACTTTCAATCCTACAATCCGTGAATGGTGTTATAGTGAATGTATAATTCCTTTATCCCTGATATCCCGAATGAACTCGAGGCATGGAACAGTCATCCTATCAACGTTTATTCACTTTCTTGATCTCAGAGTAGATTGGAAGAGATATGTTATGACATCAATATCATATACTGATTCACACATGCGTGCACGCATTTCTCAATCCTACTCATCAAGTGGCCATGGATATCAAACTCCCTCAGGAGGGACAAATCCCATATCTATAACTCACCCCTCAAAAGCCCCATGTGTCAAAGCCACCCAAACATCACCTTTATAACAACCCATGTTTCAGGACTGCATTTGATGATGTCAAAGTGTGCCCAACTACATGTGTTGAGTGTAGTGATTTTAGGTCAAAGAATCACACTCACCACCATCATTGTGAGTACTAGCCGTGACTACCATGTCATGGTTCCATTTGTCAAACTCACGGTGGGTCTGTCTGGTACACTTGTTCTCTAACAAGTACCTATGTGTTTGGTTTGATATCTCTATATCATGACTAATGAGATTCTATCATCAACCAACACCACAATCCAGTCTTGTGTGTCATTGCTGTCTATCTACCTTCCACAATGACATCCGACTAGGGACATATCAACAATGTACAAACTCTTAGCATCTGTATGATCTCATCGTTCAGGTCTTTAACCTGAAAACATACGTCATTGGGTATTGTCATTCTCTAGACATTCAATTTGTTATATCACTATCTCATATGACTGAACAAGAAAGAATTGGAAGCTTGCCTTTGATGTTTATCAAATCAATCTTAATGTATCCCACCAATCATCCCATGATTGGCTCTCAGGGCATACATACCAACAGTTCAATATGCCCACAAAGCTTCATCCAGCTTAGCCGACCAGTCCTTGCGGGACTTGCTGACTATCTTTTCTAAAATGTGCTTTATCTATCGATTGGTGACTTCAACTTGTTCTTTTGTCAGGGGATGATATGGCGTTGCAACCTTGTGATGGATGCCATACTTGCATAGTAGCAATTCAAACTATTTTTCTACAAAGTGAGAACCACCATCACTAATGACGGTCCTCGGGACTCCAAACCTCAGAAATATGATCTTGGTAAGAAGCTTGATTACTGCCTTGGCATCACAAGTCGTAGTAGGGACTACTTTCACCCACTTGGAGACATAGTCGATAGCAACAAGAATATATTTGAAGATAAAAGAGGAGGGAAAAGAGCCCATGTAGTCAATGCCCCACACATCAAAGATCTCAACTTCAATTCAATTAGAGAGTGGAATCTCATTGCGGCGGGAGATATTCCTCATTCTCTGGCACTCGTTGCAAGATCTTACAAAAGGATGAGCATCTTTAAATAGGGTCGGCCAATAAAATCCTGACAGGAGGACCTTAACAGTAGTCATTCTGCCACCCAAGTGTCCTCTGTAAGGGGAGGAGTGACACTCAAAGAGGATTTTGGGGGCTTCGTCTTCTGGGATACATCTTCTATACAATCCTTCAGCGTAACACCTAAATAGTAAAGGGTCATCACAATAATAATTCTTCAAATCAGCAAAGAATTTCTTCTTCTGATTATAAGTCAAATCTGGGGGAAGCTGCTTGTAGTCTAGATAGTTTTAGAAATCTACATACCATGGCCCCTCAGGGTCGATTGACCGGGGTATGTATATAGATTCATCGGGGTAGCCATCATTGATAGGTAGCGGGTCATCATCTTCCACCCTAATCCTAGAGAGATGGTCAGCGACCACATTCTCTGATCCTTTCTTGTACTTTATTTCATAGTCAAATTCTTATAACAACAACGCCCATCGTAACAGCATGGGCTTTGCATCCTTTTTATGCATCTGATATTTTATCACCATGTGGTCAGTGTGGACTATTACATCGGAACCCTCGAGGTAGGATCTGAACTTATCGAAAGCGTATACGATGGCTAGCATCTACTTTTCAGTCGTCGTGTAATTCTGCTGCACCTCGTCTAGGGTCTTACTCGCATAGAAGATGACATAATGTTTCTTGTCCTTCTTTTTCCCTAAGACCGCCCCGATGGCAAAGTCACTGGCATCGCACATCAGTTCGAAAGGAAGATTCCAATTAGGGGATTGGAGAATGGGTGCAGATACTAATGTGTCTTTTAGGGTCGAGAAAGCCTTCATGCACTCATTCGTGAAGTCAAACTTCACATCTTTCACCAGATGGTTAGAAAGGGGCTTCACTATCTTAGAGAAGTACTTTATGAACCGCCGGTAGTAACCGGCATGACCTAGAAAACTTCATATACTAGTAACTAAAGTTGGCGGGGGGAGCTTAGAAATAGCCTTAATCTTGGAGGGGTCAACCTCGAGTCCTTTGTTGGACACCTTGTGCCCCCGAACTATACCTTCTTGAACCATAAAATGAAATTTCTCCCAGTTCAAGGTGAGACTCTGCTCCTCACAATGTCTCATCACTAGAGACAAATTGCTCAGGCAATCGTCGAATGAGCTATCGTATACACTGAAGTCATCCATGAAAACTTCCATCTTGTCCTCTAGTAGGTCGGTGAAGATAGCATTCATCGAAATAGTCTATTTGATAGACTGGTAAATATAACGATGAGGGTGGCCCAAGGTGGGACACCCATACAAGGAGGCCCCAAGGTGCGAGAAGCACCGGGCTAGAAGGCTCGTGAATAAACCTCAAGAGAAATCACACTTGTGTGGAGGACACATCGTACACCAGATAGGCCAAGGTGTGGGGTGTGTCTTGACACCCCTGTATAACTACAAAAGGTTATGTGTGGGGGGGGGGGGGAGTAACTCTACAAAACCCCAAGAAAGCATGTGGGCTCTATACAAACTATATAAAGACTAAATGAAATCTCCCACATCCTGCTAATGTGGGCTGGGATAGTGGAGCTCCACCCACGTGTCTCGAAAAGTCAACACATGGCCTTAACAATCAGGTCCCGACACTCCGCGAAGGTGAGGACTTGTTGGTTGTGTCACCTTTCGTTGCGTTGTTTCCAAATAAAGTATGTCGTGCACGTCCAAGCAGCAAGGGAAACCCACTTCCACCCCTTCCAACCCCTTGTGTTGTCTTTTATAAGGGTGGTAGTATCAGGGGTGGTGACATTCCTAGGTATCAAAATCCCACAAAGGCCCATGATGTGTGCAAAGATGTGATTAGAGAAACGACAGTGGAAGAAAAGGTGTTGGACATCCTCCCTTTGTCAATAAAAGGCACATCTGTCGCTGGCAGCGTTGTTCCACTCATGAACTCGGTCTGCAGTGGCAAGGGCCCCATGGAAGTCCCTAAAGATGGTGAAGCTCCACCTATGGATCAAGGCTCCAGCCCATATGGTCTTGCCGATGATACAGGGGGCCTGCTGGGGATGGATCACCCTCCAAAGGTTAATGTTTGGGTTGATAAGCTTGACGTGGTCATGGGTTGATCGTTCGAAGAGATGGTTGTGCTCCACCCAGGCACGAGCCATGTTCTTCCAGGAGTTAGACACCCCCTGTCGGAGGCTTGCTGGGTCTTGAAAGGAGAACCTGTATCGTCTATGCATCCAATGAGTCCATGGTGACTTGAGGCAGGTGTGGAACTGGACCAACCTTCAAAGTGAGGCCCACAGGTTTATGTCGCGGACCCTTTTAATCCCCAGACCCACCCCTCCTTGGTAGGTTTAGCTAGGCATTCATACCGCATGTGATGATGGTTGGACCCCCAAACAAAGTCAGCCAGCACCATTTCCAATCAGTCGCATGTACTCTCTGGGATATGGCCTTGCAAGGCCCAATAAGTGATCCAACCTTGGATGTTTGATTTGGTGAGGAGGCATCGGCCCACCATAGTGATTCTATCTGGTGGCCACTTGGAGATCATTTTCTTCATTTGGTCTAGGCATGGGTTGAAGACAGCTATCATATGGTTCTTGGCAGCTAGTGGGAACGCAAGATATCGCGTGGGCAGGGTGTCCAACGGGCAACCCACCACACCGCAAAGGAGGTTGGCATTTACAGTTGCCGCTTTGGAAAGGAAGAGTTTGGATTTGGTTGGGTTGACGTGAACCCCAACTGTGTCACTGAACTCATCTAGGATCCTCCTTACCCCACAAAGACTCTTCCTAGTAGCTTCCACGAAAATGAGCATGTCATCAGTGAAAGTTAGGTGGGACATGACAGTAGTGTGTTTGACATTGAAGGTTTGGAAGTGGCCTTGGCGTTCACCCTCTGTCATGATTATGGTGATATACTCCATGATGAGCGTGAAGAGGAGGGGCGACAATGGGCACCCCTGCCTAAGGTTGTGTGAGTTGTTGAATAGCCCCACAGGCAACCCATTGATGAGGACTGAAAAGGAACAGGTGGTAACGCATTGCCTGATCCAATCCATCCAGGTAGGAGGGAAGCCCATTCTCTCCATGACTGTCCATAGGGCCTCCCACTCGACATGGTCATATGCCTTGGACAAATCCATCTTTAAGCAAGCCTTTGGGCCTGTGCGTCTGAGGTCGAAGCCATAAAGGAACTCTGTCGCAAGGAGGGAGCAGTCCAATATGCTTCTGTTTCGAATAAATGCCCCTTGGTTATGTGAGATTAGCCCCCCAGTACCCACCTTTAGTCTCTCTGCCAACACTTTGGCAAAGATCTTGTACAACACGCCACTGTAGGCAACCGGCTTGAAGTCCTGGAGAAAAGTGGTGCCATCCATCTTCGAGATCAGCGTCAAGAAGGAATCGTTGACTTCACGCACCATGGCCCCCTCATAAGCCATAGGATGGCTTCGGTCACGTCATCCCCTATGATATTCCAGCATCTTATAAAGAAGTTGGCGTTAAACCCGTCGGGGCCCGGGGCTTTGTCCTGCCCGATAGACCACACTGCATCCCTCACCTCCTCTCTCGTGCAAGGTCTACAGAGGTGTCACCCTTGGGTCACCGTTAGGACCTTAGTTGGTTTGAGCTGCATCTTCTAGGTAGGGCCACCATTATGGTTGTAGATATCACTATAGAAGGCCACCGCCTCCCCCTCCAACTCCTCCTAGTTGCTGACTTGTGCGCCGTCTTTGTCGATGAGGTAGTGGATTGTGTCCCTCATCTCCTTCCTGTTAACCGCTTCTTGGTAGAATGTTTTGTTATGCTCCCCATCCTAGATCTACTTGACACAGCTACGTTGGTAGAAGAACAGCTCCTCTGCAGTGTCGAGCTGATCTAGATGATCTTTGACCTCCTTCTCCCTCCAAGTCGGGTCAGGGTAGCAAGGCATGTGTTGAAGACCCGTCTGGATGGTGACGTAGTCCTTCTCTGTCTTCTTCTTCTCAGATCTAACATCGTCGTGGCTCGTGGCCCACACCCTGAGTCTGGCTTTGACCGCCTTGAGCTTCATAGCAACGGTGAAGAGTGGGTTCCCCACCACTGTAGTACTCCATGCTCCACTCACCACATCCTGGAACCCATCCCAACCCGCCCAAGCATTGAGGCTCCTGAACGGCCTTACCTGATGCCTGGTTGAGGCAGCAAAGGGTGAGGTGACCAGTAGGCCATGATCACTGAGGTGGGAAAAAGAGAGGCAAGTGTGGGCAGCTGGGAAGGGAGCCGCCCACCTATCGTTGACCAACACCCGGTCCAAATGACAACAGACATGATCCCCTACCTCCCTCCTATTCGACCAGGTGAGGACACCCCCATACGTTTTGAGCTCCAACAAGCCTGATCGGTCCAACACAACATTGAACTCCCTCATAGCCTTCCTTGACACTTCTCCCCCTCCCACCATCTCACTGTCATGGCGGATGGTGCTGAAATCACCCGCCACCAACCAAGGGACCAACGCCAACCGCTTATCCACCTCCATCTCCTCCCAGAGAGAGTGTCACCGTTGAGGTTGGTTATGGGCGTACACAGATGACATGATAACTCATACCCCACCCTTGTTGGTGCACCAAGCAGTCAAGCGGTAACCATCTGGGTAGAGGTGGTCGTTACCGCAACAGACCACACTCGGGGGTCCCAACCCCAGCACACCCTGGCCTTCCTGGAGGCATCAATGTTAGATACACAACTCCAACCCCCCAGGAATAACTCCTTGATCACCCGATCACCACCCGTATCCTTCCTTAACTTGGTCTTCACCAACAAACCCATCGAGGTTCCATGTTGTCATAGGAGGAGGGCCACCGCTCTCCTTTTAGCCGGCTCACAGACGCCATGCATGTTCCATGTCACTATTGACATTGGGAATAGTTGGGGTTGGGGTTGAGTCATCGCTGTCTCACAAGCTTATGCTTGGAGCCAGGACCAGTGTCAGCGGAAGCTAGAGCTTCCTCCACCGCATCTGCTTCAACTTCACTACTTGCCTCATCACCCTCCATCGAGAAGCCCAGAGCAGGGAGGGCTATCAACATCTTCTGCTTCTTGGTTGGTAGGGGGAGGTGCCTGTTGGTAAGGGTGCATCTTGATATCTTGGTTCCTATCACACTCGGCCTAGGAGGAAGGTGCTTGCCTTTTCAAACTGGCATCTTGGTTGGCGAGTTTGGGCAAGTGGAAGAGGGTGGTGGCAGGACCATCTCTACCTCATCTGAGGGCGGTGTAGGTCAGTCTGAGTTGGTGGAGTTGCCTTCTCCTGTAGTACTTAGCTCATCCAACACACACCCTGAATCAGGGGCTTTAGAGCAAGGTACCTCCGGGTCGGCCTCCATTGCCATCTCAGTATCAACGCCATCGTCCACCATTGTCACTTGGTTGTAGTGGGTTGCATCAGACACTTTAGGGATGGGGGAAGCAGCCGCACTCACCCCACGTCGCTGGTAGTGTTAGGCTAATTCACACCATCCCCTCCCATGTCACAATGTCCTTCATCCATCAGGTCGCCACTGCCCGCATCCACATCCAAACCATCACTCGCACCGACACTCTATTTATTCATCTTCTTGGTTCAGCTCATGCCGTGGGGTGACACACCCTGGTCATCGATGACATTGCCGCTGTGTGGCCTGGTGAAAGGATGGTTACCATCATGCCTTGTCTCCGTTGGGCGTCGGACCTAGTATTATCGTAGATGAAAGGGCACCTGTGGATGCCATGGCCAAATGCCACACAGGAGGTGCACCTTGATGGCACGAAGCCATACTGGACCGGCACCTTCTTATCTTCACCACCTGAGAAGTGGACCCAAACTTTGTAGGGTGGGTCATGGCTAGCAGGGAGGTCCATGAGCACCTTGGCATGCGTTGTGCCTGAGGCAGTAGACACCTACACCCCCACATGTGATGGTTTCCCGACGCAACTCGCCACCCACACAAGGATGTCCAGCGAGCGGAGGTGACTGAGGGTGGGGAAGGTGACCCAGCATAGGATGGAGGCAAGCAGGTCCCACGCCGGCTTGGTAGAAGGGGTCCATTGGCGGCAGATGACCAATCGATCATCAAAGAACCATGCCCCCCTTCCATGAAGAGGTCGAAGTCTGTCTTGAGGTTGCAGCTGAGCTCGAAGAATCCGTCATCATGTCGGGAAAGCTCAAACGTGCCCTGGGGCCTCCAAACCCTCCACATCCAGCCCTTGATAACAGTCTCATGGGGTGTCGTGTCACAAACATAGAAGATGGAAGTGTTGATACAAGCATCCATGTAGGAGTTCATCACCTCAAGTGGGATGTCGGCGATGATGCCCCGGTCAGGGTTCGGGGTGGGCTCGATGAAGTTGAGTGACATATCACTAGGGATGGACGTCATAGGAGACTGCCTTGCCGCCAACTCCATCCAGTCTGCCATGGCTTCACTCATGTGCCAGATCATCGCGGCCTACCCAGAGGAAGCAACTTGAGCATATGTCTTCCCACCCGGCCCGCGGTTGCCCTGAGACGCTGGATGGGATGGGTGTCTCTGATTCGATGTGGCTCGCACCTTGGAACGGGCATGAGCACTACGTGGCCGGTCATGCCTGTGTCTGTCAGAGGAAGTAGGTGCCTGGGAGGGGCATCATCGACTCCCAGCTGCACCATTTGCACCATTGTCATGTAACTCACCACCCGCAGTGTCCTTGGCCTCATTGGTAGAGCCCCCATCACGGGCGGAGGGATGACTCCTGGTCACCGATCGATGGTGCTTGGTAGGAGGTGGGGATGAGCCATCGGTGGATGCCTTGCTTTTTCATTTCTCTCTAGCTCACGCCGCCTGCGCTGCTCTCCCACCCTTGGCTCTCTCCTCCACGGCCTCACGTTGGATGGAGGCAGTATAGAATGATCTTGGTGAATATAGCATTCATGAGTCTTTGGAAGGTGGCATGTGCGTTACACAACCCGAAGGGCATTCTTCTAAAGGCAAAGCTTCTGTAGATACAGGTGAAAGTCATTTTCTCCTAGTCATCAGGGTGGATGGGGATCTGATAGAAACCTGAATATCCATCCAGCCAATAGAAATAAGAATGATGAGCCAGACGTTCCAGCATCTGATCAATGAACTGGAGAGGGAAATGGTCCTTGCGGGTTGTGGTGTTAAGCTTCCTATAATCTATACACATCCGCCATCCGGTGACCATCTTAGTAGTCGCCTCTAGTCTATCATCTCCTCTAACTAATGTCATTCCTCCCTTTTTTGGGATAACTCGGATCAGGCTTACCCACCTACTGTCGCTAATAGCATAGATAATTCCGACATCCCAGAGCTTAACAACTTCCATGCTCACAACTTCTCGAAGCTTCTCGTTCAACTTTCTCTAAGGTTGGGTGTACGGCCTTGAGTCCTCCTCCAGGTGAATTATGTGCATGCACATAGAGAGGCTTATCCCTTTCAAATCTCTGATTGAGTAACCTAAGGCTTTCCTCCTCAGCCTTAATTCTTCCAATAGTCGATCCTTTTGACGATTAGATAAACTTGAATTGATAATTACCGGGTACATACCTTCTTGATCTAGAAAATGGTACTTAAAACCTTTAGGTAAGATCTTCAACTCTGGTGGGACTTCGTTCATTTATTCTCTAGTTGGGTCTTCTCGGAGGGCGGCATACATGACTGTCTCGACAGGATCCTCATCCTCAGCTATGTCTTCATCACCTAAATAGGCTAGAAATTCCCTAACCTCAGGATCATCGATCTCTTATGACTCGCCAATCAAGGCACACATGAGCGGGTCCACCATGGCTTTCTCTTCATGTACCTCATCGCACAACCGTTGATAGCTCTCGACAAAGTAGGAGGATTCCAAGAATGAGGGGGCCTTGATACAGTCACTAATGTTGAAATTGATCTGATCTCTTCCAACACGGATGGTAATCATTCCCTCCTCGACATCGATCAGAGCCCGGCCGATTACAAGGAAAGGTAGGCCAAAATGATGGGGCAACTAGGATCTTCAACTGTATCGATCAAGACGATATCACAAGGGATAAAGAATCACCCTATGCGGATGGCCACATCTTCAACAACCCCAACTGTCCTTGTAAAGGTATGATCCACCAGTTGTATCCTTATGTTGGTGCTCACCATATTGGTGAGACCAACTCTTTTGGTAAGGGACAAAGGTATCAAACTGATGCTAGCCCCTAGTTCAGCTAGACCTTTCTGGGTGACGTTATCCCCAACTTGGAAAAGGATCACAAAGGCCCCTGGGTCCTTCTTCTTCGATGGTGTACTAGCCATAACAAAAGAACTGGACATCTTAGCAAGCTTCATAGTCTCTATATCTTCTCCTCTTTTCTTCCTAGTTATCAGATCTTTTAGGAACTTAGCATAGGTGGGCATTTCTTCTATGGCGTCCAAGAACAGGACGTCCACATGCAACTTCTTAATCGCTACCATAAACTTTTCGTACCTCTTTTTTAGTTGGGTTTTCACCAGCTTACGAGGGAAGGGTATCCGGGGTGCATACTTATCTGGATGCTCTTCAGACGAGACATCTTTAGCTTCCTTCCTTAACTTCTATGGAACTTCTTTCTCAACGACTTCAATGTCAACTTCCTTGGCGGGTGTTGTTACTGACATTGCTGTCTTCTCAACGGCTGGTGGTACAACTGTCCCCGACCTCAAAATGGCCATCTTCGCAGTCTCGTGGCCTCATGGATTGGCTTCGGTACTTGAGGGAAAACACCCTACCTGATGGTTGATAGTTTGGGTGAGACTCGCCAATTGTTGATCGATCTGTTTATTGTGTTGCTGGAGCTCCCCTATATGGGTAGAGAAACCCCCCATATTTTGTTGCATTAACTTTAAAAGAACGGTGCTATCCACAGAACTCTTGTGCAATTTCTCATTGAGGTCGTTCTACTTCTTGGCAAAGTACATAAGCTCTGTCATCATAGACAACCTTTGTTGTTGGTTCTGTTGATAAGTTCTTTGTTGCTGAAACTTCACCTGTCGTTGCTGATTTAATGGTCCTCCCGAAGGATTCCCACCCACCAGCTGGTGAGAGTTTTCTATAGCACTAGTGTTTCCATAGGAAAAACCAGGGTGATCAGGTCTTTGATATTGAACAAAACTCACATTTTCAGTGCTATTCTCATCAAGATCCTTTTTGGGTGCAGTGTGAGGATAGAAATCTGATGTGTGGTCAGGTTATCCACAGGTTACACAGCTTCTCACGGCCTCTTGCCAAACTTTTCCCTTGTAGCTTTGCTCTTTAAGGGTCTGAACATCAATCACAATCTTGTCAAGCTTCACTGCGAGATCTTCCATTGCTTTGGACTCTCCAGGAGTGGTATGGCTCATTGACTTGCGGTCATATTCACCATCTTGTTGGTTCATGGCCATGTTTTCAATGATCTCTTGGGCCCTCAGGGCACTCATTCCCAGGAAGTCGCTGCTAGCCGTAGCGTTCAAAGACTTCCTTTCAGTAGGACACACCCCATTGTAGAACGTGGTGATTAGCTTTGGTTCAGAGAAACCATGGTGCGGGCACTCACGCTGATAACTCAGAAATCTCTCCCAAGTGTCTTAAAGATTTTCTGAAGTCTTCTGAGAGTACCTCGTGATCTTGTTTTGGCATTTGATAGTTCTCTCGATGGGGAAGAAATTAGAGATAAAGGCATCGACAAGATGGTCCCAGTCGGGAATGCTCCCATCTTGTAGGCTGGTGTACCATTCTAGTGCCTTATCCCTTAAAGAGAACGGGAAGCACTTAATGTAGATGTGCGTCAATGGAACTCTGTTGATCTTAAAGGTGTTGCACGTCTGCTTGAACGTCGTTAGATGGCTGTACGGGTTCTCCTCAGAGGAGTTCCCGCCAAACCTATTGTGTTGCAGGAGCTAGAGAAAAGAAGGATTCATCTCAAAGTTTGTGACGTTCAGAGGTTGTGTCACCACCGGGTTTCTTTCTTCATTCATCCGAACTAGGTGGAATGATCGGAGAGAGGGAGTCGTAGGAGGTTGATTGGCCATGTCTTGCTAAGGCAAGAGTGGCCTGGAAGAGAGGGGAAAGCACCTAAAAAGAAATAAGGATGAAAGGAACATCATCATGTTGTGTAAGGTAAGTATAGTGTATGATATGTATAGTAGATAGTTGCAAGGTTATATACAAATATACAAGTTTTTGGCAAAGTGCAAACAAAACTCAAGTTCATAGAATGGTTTTCATTGCCTATCCCCGGCAAAGGCGCCAAAAAGTTGATGAGCCTTAAACGTTGGTCGAAAAGATGGAGACATGCCTAGGTTATCGGACTTTTATAATTTATAGTACATTAATGTTTAAGACATCTATAACTAGCATAGGGTCGAAGTAGTTTGGGGACGAACACATGGATAGGAAGAATGGTGCTTCAAAACTTGGGTTTCACTTGTCTAAGAACTTCAAGAAAGGGGGTGCAAGGAAAGATTGTATGTCACATAAAAGAATCACAAAGAATCAAATAGAAAATCCTATCTCCAAAAGGAGTTAGAAGAAAGATTTAAGTTTTGGGTTAAGAGGTTTTTATAAAGGTTTTGTAAAATAGAATCCGGGGAGATAAAATTATCGTTAAGGTAAAGCACGAAGGAAGAAGACTTAGGCATAACAAGCGGTAGCGGGAAACTCCATGTACTCTCTTCTCTCAAAGAGGGTACCTCCAACTACGTGCCAATACCCTCTCTCAAGAGTAATGGATGTGAGTTGGAGTGGAAAGAAAATCGGGCGGCCCCGATCCTAGGCACTCTCGTACTCCCGGATCGGACTAAACTCTATAGTTACAACATCCCTCTCTCGAAGGAGTTGAAACGGGAAATGTGATTTGATAGCTAGTCGAAACATGATCCAAGCATACAAGCTAGAGTTTAGATGCTATAAAGAAATCATCTGACAAAAAGAAACCATACACAGAACAATAGATAATAAACTCCATTGATTCCATAAGCATAGATATGAAAAGGGTTTAGTTACAATGCGTAATAAACGAAAGTAAATTGCTGTAAAAAGAGAAGATAGGTATCGAGCCCCTTGATATGGGAGGTTGATATACAGAAGCAGACCCCTAAGGTACTGCTAACCCGATATCGGGTGGGAGCTCTTCCCAATATGCATGTATCGGGTGTCTAGCCCTGTCGGGTGACAAGTCGTGATAGGAAGGCGTGTTGGTTAAGGTCGCCTACCCGATACGGTCATCACGGGGAACCACCCTCTCGAGCGACACACCATGACGGGTGGTCCGTATCAGGTTCGATATCGTGTTGGGTTAGAGATGACTTAGGTTCTCGGTTTCATTGTATCGGGTGTAGGGGCGAGTCGTCTCGGGCAGGAGCCCATCTAGGAACCCGGCACATCGAGTGGCCTTCTTGGTCATATTGGGCTGTTACGGCAACTGGGACGGGTTCTAAGTGAACCACTCCCACCCCTCTCAGGTTGGGAGTGTGCTCACCTAGTATCACCTGGCACGCCTTGGGAGTTGACGCACTAGCTCCATATGTTTTCCAAGGTTAGCTTTTGTGAGATTTCGACCCGTCCCATCAGAGTCCTGTAATTGCTATTTATAATTTGCAGTTTGGAAGAGGTTGTGGTTCTCATGGAGCCACGTGTCCTCAATCGGCTTTGTTCACATGGCTTCAGGGATGGTCAACACCTGTAAATAGCTTGGCATGGCTTGGCTAACACGTGTCGGGTTGCGGATGTATCGGGTGGCCGTGGCGGGCAGCTACTTCCGGTGAGTGACTTGAATCGCCCAGCATGCCCATATCGTGCTGGTCAGTCATGGCGGGCAGAAGCTCTCTGTAGGGTAGGTAGCGTGTCGCTCATCGAGGGGGGATTCTTACGTGACATGCCCTTGTCAGGTCACTGCCATATCAGGCAGAGACCGCGATGGGTAAGTGGGTGTGTCGTGCGGACACTAAAGGGCCAGTTCGTTGTAAGTGGGTCAGGACGGGCCTTTTTGCTGATTTTGAGTGGAAAAATGAGGGAAAACTCTATAAATGATAGGAAAAGAATTAGGAGCATAGTGTGGTTTATTCTTATGAAATAACATGATAAAATGGAAAGGAAAATAGTTTAGAAGGCAGGTTTGACAATAGAATATGAGCCATAAATAGCCATAAAATGAGTGTTATCAAATACTTTTGTAGATGTTGTTCTAAAGAGGGAGGCTAACACTAACAAGGAACATGGATGATCCAGATATACTTAAGAAGCCTATTTGACTAAAGCTTACATAGTTTCTGTAATTAAAGGCTTTATAACTTTTGATTCATGGCTTCAAACTGATCATTAACCTATAACTGAAGATGTTCATAGCAAAGTTGCAGGTCTGTAAAATCATTTTTGGTGTTTTAGAATAGTTTTTTAATGAAATGGCTGGAACACAATAGGTAATCTTGAAAATCAGTTTCGCTAAAGGAGGGGAAAAGCGTGCAAACGAAGATTGATGGTTTCCTACGGGATTGGTTTTTGTGGTCTAACTGTGGTCGAGAAGCCTGGCTGGAAGTCTAGCTTCCCCAGCATGAACCTAGTTTGTGGATAGATAGATGGAGTGGATAGAACACCCTAAGGAGATAAGGGAGTTGTATAACAGAGTGAGGTAATGGTTACCTAAAGAGGATTGATCGAAGTCCCTCACTCAAGCTCGCCAACGCCAGAGGGGCAGATTGAGTCTACGGCGGTGCTTCGGCTGGGCTCGATCCAAATTGGTGGAGGAGGAAGATCGAACGATGCATGAGTATGCTTCAGTTGGGACTCATCGGCAATGTGTCACTCCATCATCAGCAACTTGGCACTCTGCAGCCAGCAACTTGGCACTCTACAGCTGGCAACTGGAAAACAGCATGTGCCACCAGTCTCCCAGTTAGACATACGTGATCCACCAATAGAGCTAGGGCACGATCGGTCAGGACTATATCTCCTCCATGCACTGGTCTATCTCATGAGCGAGGAAGTTGCGCTGAAGAGTGAAGAGATTGATCGTCAGGATGAATTAGGGAGAGAGCGGAGAGATCGATCATCGCGATCTGTTGCAACGTGAAGGGGAAAATTTGGAGTGGGAAGTCAATATTGCGTTAGCAATTACTTTCTAATTTTGTATGGCAATTTAAGATTGCCACTAATTAAAAATAAAAATGCCTTTAATGTTATGTCCTTTTTAGAAACTCTATAATAGGTGGTTTAGAGGCATTTTAATTAAAAATGTATGTATATTAGAAAGATAGTGGCTTTTTTTATAAATGCCACTTGAATAAATGCCACTAATGGGCAATTTTGTTGTAGTGCACTCATGATCTCCTGAGGATAATGTTAACTTTTTTGTGATATACATATAATATGTTCTATCTATTTCATCTTATTAATTTGTTTAATTACATCATTTGTGTAATAAAAAAGCATTGACATGGGTCTCACATTGTGGGTCGACACATATTTTTAGGTGATCAGTTGTAGTAGTTGCACACTCATGACAGTGAGGAGGAGCTATGGTGATGGACCTTAGAGTAGGTTGTTAGATGTGTAGTGTGTCCTAGAGTCATCCCTATAAACTCAAGTCTCGGTGGGAATGTTTGTATATGAGGTTTTAATCAAGTTGAGTTTTTTGGGTATCATTTTGATTCATGTACATGTTGTATATGTGGAAAACATCTTATGTATATATATTGTGGCTCGAAGTCATGGAACAGATTCTAAAAGATACTTGGCATGATATATGAATACAACAGGTTTCTGGGATTTTGTGTAAATGTTTATGAGCATGATGGTGATGTTTAAATCGGTTTTAATTATCCCCTCTTTCTACTATAAGTCTAATTAGTGATCGATCGTGTTTGGTTTTTGATTAATATTGTTTATCATGATGAGGTGTCACAGTTGGTGGCATCAGATCTCTAGGTTCACTAAGCCTATAGGGACACTAGGACATAGGGCTAGGATGATGACTAAGTACAGAATATGACATATGAACATGATGCATACTAGCTAATCTCAATATTTGGATGCCTTGGCCATGTATTCAACTATTGTAGAAAAGGTAAGT
The DNA here is from genome assembly GCA_963693085.1 of Alisma plantago-aquatica. Classification (NCBI taxonomy): domain Eukaryota; kingdom Viridiplantae; phylum Streptophyta; class Magnoliopsida; order Alismatales; family Alismataceae; genus Alisma; species Alisma plantago-aquatica. The sequence goes on from OY856410.1 coordinate 1,476,910,968, forward strand.
ATGGAACTATTAGATTGCTTTCTTTGTGATTACTCAGATAAAGTAGTCAGTTTGAAACAATCTAAAGAGCATAACAAATAAGAATTCATGGTGAAAATATCTTAACCCTGCCCTAAAGAAAGGTGAAAATCACATCATAACTCATCAAAACCTTGAACATTTGGTAACTAAAAAATATACGACACCATGAAACCTAAATTTGAATACAAGTAAGCTAAAGAGGATTTATTGAAGCTACAATTCTAGAAGTTAATGAAGTAAAAGAGGGGTAAATATGTACTAATGATATGATCCAAAGTATAAAATCCACATAAGAAGAAGAGAACTCTTGAGATGAGTGTGATATGAGAAGGTGAATAAGAATAATGATAGATGAATAAAATGGAACCTCTATAAATATCACACCAACCTATGCATGTAAGAAAGTGTTGAAGTAAAATTATCATGATATGTAAAAATAATCAATGAAGAAAATGTGAAATATCATGAGATTCTTCCTTTATAAGTGAGGAAGAAACAGGATAACATGAATGGACACTCACATAATAACTATGAATCATCAACAAGAAAGATAAATGAAGTAGAATAATATCAATAACTCCTATTATTATGGCAAGGAACCCAAATAAAAAAGGTAAAATGGCACATAAAGTTTTAACTTATGTGATGAATGTAGAAACGGTAACCCCCTTCTAGGAACCCTGGATAGTGTTGTTGTATTGTGGGAAGTGTGTTTTCCTTTGTGTTCTTCTTTTTGGGGTGCATCTTTCAAGTGGATATTATGGCACTTGGTACTTGTGGATTTTTTGTAATCCTAAGGGTGGATACCTTGTTATAGCACGCGGTTGTTTCGGACCATGGTTCCAAGGTCATGATGTTTTGTGATGGGTATGTTTTTTTATCCTTTTGAGAGTTAGGAAGACTCCTCCTATATGTTATGGGGTGGTTATGATGACAGAGAAGTAGACAAGATAGGGATGTGAGTTCCTTTTTGGCATATGAAATGGATACCAAGGTGTTAGTCTTAACATCCAGGATGTACCAGTAGCATGTGAGTTGAAGATGTTTATTAGGAAACCTTCCGAATGTTTCTTTTCATGAGAGAGAAGGAGTTCGATGTTGAGGTCCTCCAATCATTGTTTGGAAAGAAGAGTGATTTTGTGTTACTTTACATGGGCTGCCTATAGCTAAATAAGATCACAACATGGAATGAGTAACCACTACCAAGGATAGCTGGTTGGATGATCAGTCGATAGGTGTTGTGGTGTTCCTTCAGGTAGACCTGAGGTTTGGATATCATTAGATGATATCAGAGTGGATGACATCAATGGTATGGTCACTACGAGGTCATGGGTGTGTTGTTCAGACTAAGAAATGCATCAGTGACATTTTATCGACTTAATGAATAGAATGCTCAGGTCATGTCCACATTAGTTGTTGCAAGTTTTGTTGATAGTATCTCAATGCACATTAGAGAATGGTCATGCGGCATGGATGGAATCTTCAACATGAGTGACTTCAGGGTTATGATATATTTTCTAAGTATGGGATGTGAATCCACGTACGGTGAAGATAGTGTTGGAGTGGAAGTAGCCAAACACCAACTGAGAGTTGAATCTTCTCAAACCTAGCAAGACACTACAAGAATCCCTTTCCGAATGACAACACCCTTACTCTACCCATAACAATGTTAACTAGGAAAGATGTTCCTTATGTATAGGATCACAGGTGTCACCGTTAGTGTCAACTTTTTCTCTAGATGTTGAAGGAGGAACTGATAAGTGTTCCAGTGTTAATGTTTCTAGAACATAGGGAAGGACACATCACATTTCATATAGCTTCAAGGAATGGTTTTGTATATGTGTCGATATGATATATGGGCAACTGGAAAGTCATCTTCGTCAATGGTTGTAGACAGGACATAGTTATACTCTTTTATGTAACATGAAGCAGGACATGCAAGCATGGAATCCACGTAATGTTGAACGGTTAGAAGTATCTCAGTGGGTAGGATCGTGAACACTACTACTAGACAAATCACCATTGCTATAGTAGGATAGAGAAGTACAAGTGGGTGATACCATGATGCAAGACGTCAGACTAGAGTAGCATACTGTAGATCAAGATAGCCTCCATAGGTCAGGTGATAGGACACTATATGATTCTATGACCACTCAAAGGTTCCAAATGTTGAGGGTTTGAGTTAGATAGTACCTGAGGAAACTCATCTTTGACACATATGATATATTAAAAGATGAAGAACATCCAATGGTAGCCAAGTATTGAACAGAGTATGGCATGCATAGGGTCAAGTGCATAGTTTTCAGTCAGTCAATAAGAAACATTAGGAGCCTACAAGGATAAGGATACATCGGTAATTCAACACAACCTTAGATAAATGGACAGTTAGAAAGATCCATGTCAAGGATTGGAGAATCTTTTAAGAATACATGTCCTACTCTAATATTACAGCTAAGGGATATTCACTTGATTGATTGAGTAGCTTAGTGCAACAACCAACAGAGGAGCAGATACATGACACCTTGTGAAGTGCATAGCGAAAGAAATACAAGACAATTTCATGATTAGTAAAATCAAGTAAGTGTAGCTTCAGAGCAATGTGTTGATACAACAGATTATAGTGAAGGACATGGTGATTCAACATCATATGGGAGTAGCCCAAGATAGACAGTTGGAGTTCCGATCAAAGATAATACTACATTTGCACACCTTGCACAATAGTTTATATGTTCCATGATGTGGAATTGTCACCCTGGGACAAGACAAGTGAAACTTATAATGGAGGTGGTGGTGGAAGAGTATGTTTTCTTAGATGGAGGTATCCATGTGGACCCAAGATGAAACATACAAGAGTTGAGTGAGAATATCATGACCTCTATGAGAGTGTTGTGACATCTCCATTGGATTTAAGTAACCATGTGGAGGTTAGTGGAAATGGTGCATAGAAGGTACCCGTCTTTGTTTGCTTTGGATTTTAGTGGCAAAATCCCAGTTAGGGGTTTATGGTTGGAAGCCCCCAAACCTTTCTTAGTGGTTGAATTTTCTTTATTATCTTAAATTAAGTTCTTAAAACCTTAATATAATATTTTTATGTGCTTTGATATCATGTGACAAGCTTAAGCTTCAAGTTTGGTCCAGTTTGGACATTGTTGGAGCATGTTATTCAATTTTGTGCACATTAAGACATTTTTGCAATTTACCCATATTTGAGGTTTTTCTTGCAATCTTTTGCATGCTTTATGCTTTTTATATTTTTTCATATCATGCTTGAGTTGTTTGTGTCTTGGGGCACCTAGTTGTACCTTGGTTTGATGGTGACATCTATCTAGGGTAAGTTAGGGTTATACTCTCATGGATGAGCTACCTTGTGTAGTGGAACTCGATTGTTCCCCTTTGTTTGTTGGGATCCGATGGTGTTAGGATCTTATGGTGGTTCCCTAAAGGTTCCTAGAGGTCTTAGGGTCTATGGATTTTCATGTTGAATATCCTTGGGTCGTGGTTCACCAAGTGAAGGTGCAAACCAATGGCGAGTTAGAGTTTTCACCCTTGTGACCAATGGGTCATGATCTGATGTTTAGACAATTTTTCAAGGTTGATGTATGACCTGGATGTCAACAAACAATGTCTTAGAAGACTTATACAACTAATGGAGCTACTTCTTTGCATGAATGGGATGCTTAAGGCCATGAACACTTGGCAAACATAGTTGGACACCTAAACCTTCTCTTCTCTCTCCCATAACCTTATATACCTACCTCCTTGCTCCCAAACTATCTATTTATTCACCTCCCTCTCTATTTCTCATCCTTTTTATTTAGATATTCATCCTCCTTGACTTGGTGAATAAGAATGTGTTTGAGGTAGGAGAAGGTGGTCGATCTCCTTACATGTGTAGCTAGGGTATAGATCTATCCTCTATTAGAGCCGGTGGAGCTTCCCTTGCTTGTTCTTGACCTAAGCAAGTAAGCTACCTCTTCTTCCCCTCTTTTTCCTTGATTCCTTATCTCCTTATTCATTCTTCTTGGTGGTGGCCATGGTGTTCCATGGTGGAGCATGTTCTAGAGCTTAAAGATCACCTCTTTCTTACTCCTTTGATCTAGGCTTTGCTCTCTTTCTTGGAGAAGAAGCTTGCTTGACCATGTGGAGTGCTAAGATAGGGGTTCCTTCTTCTTGTCCTCGAGTTGCCTTGATGTTTTAAGCTTGTTCTTCTTCTTTTAGGTAGGTTATATAACTTTCTCCACGTTTATTTCTTACTTATAGCTTGCATGTGCATGATCTTTTTCTAAAATGAAGTTCTAAGTATAAAAATGCAACCCTTACTTAGGGTTTGATCTTAGATGGTAATCTCCTTGGATGAACCCTAAACCCTTGGTGCATGAACCTTCCTTGGTAGAGGAATCTTTAGGTCTTGTTTGTATGTATCAAACTATGTTTCTTCCCTCTCAAATGATGATCTTCTTTTAGGGTTTTAATGTTGATCTTACTTCTAATTTTAGAACTCTATGTTTATGTATGTGGTGTTGTTTTGGTTGATTTTCTTGTATAGCTGATGGAGTTGGCTTGGATTCTATTTGTATAGTTTCATGCTCAACAAATGATGATTTTTGTGCTTTTTGTACTAGAAAACTTAATGGTTTTTCTTTCCCTAACATCTGGTGGGTTTTACTTGGGGTTTTGAGATGTTTTCTACCTTATATATAACTAGATGGTTTGCCTCTTGCTACAAATGATGGTCCTACCTTAGGTTCTGTTTTGGCTTCATTGGTGCTCAAGAATTGATGGTTTTGGTACCCTAGTGTGGCTTCAAATGATGGTTTCCTTTCCTTCACAATAGATGGTTTATCCTTGTCTTTGGATCAATTATTCCCACCTATTGATAACAACTGATGGCCTCACTAAGTCTAATAATTGATGGCCCTCTTGGTCCATCAACCAATGGTTGTTCTGAATCCCAAATTTGATTGTCTAGTGACCTATGATCACCAACTGATGGATCTTCTAGTGTGTCAACCAATGGAGGTTCTGACTCCATGATCTGATGGTGGTCCTACACACCACCAATGGTGATCCATCGTGCTACAATGGATGGTGGATTGCATTCCCACAATTGATGGTTTTCTTTGAGTTGAAAACTCATTGTGCTTATCATATATTCAACTGATGGCTTTCTTTGAGTGATCAAATGATGGCTTGACTACATCTAGTAGGTGACTCTTCTAGGTCACAAATCGATGGTCCCATATGTGGTTTGTTCTAGGTGTTTTCTTGTGTTACAACCAATGGTTTTACCTTCCTACATACGATGGTTTTAGGGGTTATGCTTATGGTATGGTGATTTGGTTTTGATTTTGTACTACCGATGGTGATTTTCCTTAATCATGTCATCTTACATTTTCCCTCATATGAATGTAAGCATATAATCACCATAATGAGATAATGTAATGTTGAGCTAGCTTAACCTTGATATACCAAACCGTAATACATCTAAGTGGTGATAGATATTCATACTTAATCTAGTTGTTAAGCCTAACATTAATATGATTCAATAATGGTTATTGATTATACTTAGTTTCCTTGTGTAACTTATATGGTAATGGAATATCCTCTCAATGTGGTTGTAACTCTAATGGGTTATTATGTGAACAACGTATTATAACATTATTTTAAACATGTTTATTACAAGTATGGTGATGGTTTATTGAGCCTTTGGTAAGGCATAGAAATATATTGATGTTCTTTTTGGTGATTATGGTGAGATGGTTTTAATGACCCTTGGGCATGGTTAAACCCTAACGAAGGTGTTATCCTCTTGCTTATATGAGACAGATTTGTATCATGTGGTTATGTGACAAGATTTATACCTTATGTGTTATATATCTTTTGGACTTTTTTATATTAATGCTTGCTAGAAATGAATTAGGTTTGTATGCCGCTTGTTTGATTCAGCCTTAATTCTCCCAATTGGAAATAACTAATCAAGTGAAACCCTAATCATGTAGTTGCCCTACCCATAGATCCATTCCAGCGTCTGGACTTGTTGGATGGTGAAACAAGTCTTTATAGGGAAAACTTGAAGCACATATTGTTGAGTATGTGAGGTGCAAGTGATGGTATGTCATTGTCATCTTGACCCTAGATGTTTTGAGGGTGGCTATGATCATACCTCAATGTGATAACGATTGCCATCGTGTCTCAGTGATTATATATGTGATGAGATTTTGGGGGCAACTGCAGTTGTACCTCAGTGGCAGTGTTTACCCTAGTGTCTAGCGTCGTGACTTGTACCAAGGCGGGCTAGGTGTTTTCAGCTGACTATATGTCTCTGGTGGTAGTTTGACTTATATGTTACTGTGTTGTTCACTCGTACTAACTGAGTGGTGTGGAGAAGTTCTTAGGATTCCAGCTCCTCCTAGCTCTTGTATGACATTGATTATGACTTAGCAATGATCAGTTGGATTTGGGTGGTACAACTCAAATCCTCATGGAATTAATAAAAGACATAATACAATCATGTAGCATATCTATTAGGATTATACACAATGCTTCACATTTGATGATAACCACTGTCTGCTCTTTTCATATAATAGGTGATGTATGTTGCTCTAATAGAAAGTAGATATATTTATGCTGAAAGACTTACTTACCATATTAGTTGTGCATATGTTGTTAGATGTACTCATACTTCTAGCCATGCTTACACTTCTAAACATGATTATTCCACTATACATGCTTATACTTCTAGTCATACATTTTATTGATAGTTATGCTTATGATGTTAGCTCTACTTATGATGTAGATATGCTTATACTGTTAAAGATGCTAATAGTGTTAGCTATGTTCATGATACTAGATAGGCTCATGATGATAGTTATGCTCATGATGTTAATCACACATGATCTCATAAGGATAATGTTAACTTTTCTGTGCTATACATATAATTTACTCTATCTATTTCATCTTCTTTTTTTTTTTATTTACATCATCTTTGCAATCAATAAGCATTGTTGTGACTTATATCTCTCTCTGGGACATGGGTCTCACCTCGTGGATCAACACATCTTTTTAGGTGATCAGCTGCAATGGATGTAGGCCTATGACAGGGAGGTGGAGCTTTGGTGATGGACCTTTGAGTAGGTTGTTAGATGTCTAGTGTATCCTAGAGTCATCTCTATATAGTCAAGTCTAGATGGGAAAGTTTGTATATGACGTTTTAATCCACTCAAGCTTTTTGGGTAGAATTTCGATTCTTATACATGTTGTATATGTAGAAAACATATTATGTATCTATGTTGTGGAGTGAAGTCATGGAATAGTTTATAAAAGATACTTGGCATGAAATATAAATATAGCAGGTTTTTAGGCTTTTGTGTAAAGGTTTATGAGCATGATGGTGATGTTTGAATCGGTTTTAATTATCCCCTTTTCAGCTATGTGGTTAATTAATGATCAATTGTGTTTTGTGTTTTATTAATCTCGTTTAGCATGGCGAGGTGTCACAGGAATGTTGTTGGCTTCTACTGGGGGACACCAATTTCATCTCCAGAAGGGGGGTTGCTGATCAACTGTGAACCGAGGGGCAGGAGTAGGGATCTCCTAGTGACAGATCTATGGTAAGAAGGGAGAGGTGGAAGATGTCTTAGAAAACTAGGCCTCGCCCCCACATTATTTATAGGAAAGATGTGTGTCAGGCCAAGGTGAACCCGACCATTTTGGGTTGAACCCAAGAGGGTTTAGTGTGAGGTTGGCGGGAAAAAGGAGGTCTAAAGATGGTATTTAAAATCAGGTTGTATCTTGACTGGTCAAAATGTGGGAAATGGTCTTGTCGGCAACTGACAGACATGTCAGTCAGTGAGACTGATAGATCTGTACATTTGATTGTACTTTGAGTATTGACCATGGATAGTCTACAAAAGTTATTTTTCACAAGCCCAGGTCCTAACCCGGTTAGGGCCAAGTGGACACAATCAAGTCTGCTGGTCAAAAAGACGATTAAAAAGATCCCAAAATTAGTCAAAAAGGGATTTTCTTGATGTGAGTCAGCCTGATATTTTTCAACCCCCAACAGGCGTGTCAGATTGTCAATTTGATGGGTTTTTGATCAACCTTTTGTCATTTGACCATTGAACGGTTAGTGGAAATCTAGATAAAAACAAAGAGTGGACCCGAACATTTCAGCGAAGACTCATCAGGTTCATCCTAGAAAATCTATTCCCACACTTTTAAAACAAGACAAAAATGAAAATTTCACATCGTGGAGGTCAAGAAAATGGTATGGAGGGTAGAAGGTGGATATTTCTCATTTGACTCATTCATGAGGTGGTCAAGTTAGACCAAAATTAGTTTGGGTTCGACCAAAAAGTGATCGTTTTCCACCAAACGCAATCAGGTTTGACGTTGAAAAATCTAAAATCATCACAGAGAAATAAGAACTTGATTTTTTTTTCAATCCAAAAAGATAGGTAAATTCATTTTCCATTCAAAAAGTTTTTCTATAGCGGCTATATTTGTGAAGTGGCAGAATGCATGCAGTGTGATAATGAATATTTAAATGATGTAAAGAGGAAAAATTATGTTAAATAGTTTGAGGAAAGATAAATTTGTAGATTAAGAATATGAAACGACTTTTATTGTGCAAAATTAAGAAATAAAAAAATGTGTAGGTAAGAGGGGGTGCCTTACGCACAATTCCTAATTTTGGATCCTAAATCTATAGTTTTGGTCCACATGTTACATGTACATTGCTAATGTAGACTCTGTTAAGAAATAAGCAAGTTGCACATTGGAACTGATGTTTTGGGGTATTATGCCTTGACATGGAGTGCTCTTATTTGTGCTGAAATATTATTGAATCACATGGGGGTAAAATCCTTAAAAAGATTGGGCTCTCTCAGAAGTAAGTATCTAGATGTATATGCCCAGATGTATCCATGCAGGTGGGCTAGATGATTCCGTCTCTGAATTTGAGGGTTGACAGTCTAGACATCCATCGTTGAAAAGTTCAATCCCCCAATATAATTTGGTACATGAAGTGCATTGGATAAGTTCAATTGCAACTCTACTACCCCAAGCTTGTCATTTTCTGTGGGGTCTAGGCCATCTTCATGCTCAGTAACCAAGTTGTGATGAATTTTCCATTTTGCTCTCTTAATGCCAACCAATCCTTGAAAAGGAATGGTAGTAAATGTTGTCTCATGTTGCTTCACATCATTTTTGTCACTATAGTCACTTTCCTAACTTGAGAAATTGTTGTCATCCTCCTCAAACAAGTTATTCCAAACCATAATAACCATGTTGCTTGAAATAAAGTGACGAGTCACAATTTGAGAGGTGTAACCTTGGTTTAGCATAAAGGTTATTCAGGCTGCTCAAACTGACCCTCAAGTTGTAAGGTTGGTTGGTTGCCCTTAGGAGTACATAAGTGATCATATTTGTCAAACCATATTTGATGTCTTTGTGATCCCTCTGCTGATTGTTCAGATGAACCATATGGATAAAATGAAGCCCCCTGGTTGAGTAAGTCATCATACAAAAATCATGGTGATATGATCTAAACACCTGAGTAGGAAGGTCAGATATGTTCCACATCAGGTTAAATGGAGTGGTTTTGATGACTATGATCTTCATGATTGTACTCTACTACTTGTAATTGTGTAATAACTAAATAGATAATCTCTTGAAGTCTCCTACCTTGTTCAACATCCTTATCATGGAGTTGTTGGACTTGGGCAGAAATGCTTTCAAGATTTGTCAATTCCACCATGCATTGTTGTTAGAAATCTATTGTATCAAACTGATCTGTTTGGATAAATCCTTGTTCAACAGTTCAAAGTAGATTTCTACTGCGGTCCGCGATCTCGGTGGCTACTTGGAGCTGATGATCCTTCCTCTTTAGTAGTTGTCGAAGTGGATCGACTTGTTCTTAGTGATGAAGTGATAAGGAGGAGGTAAGTGGATCAATACTTTCTTCAGCTAGTGGTACTACTCTAATCAGTTTCTTATCCCATGTTAGTGTTGAGGTCAAAGGTTGATCACAATTCATGTCGTTGAGATGACTACATACGAAGATAGTGGGGGCAAATATAGCTCGACTAGTTGAAGTGCATGACTTTCAATTATTCACTAGCAATTGGGACTGTGGAAAATTTTGGGAGGACGGGTGAATAGGATAACTTTCCTTGTTGAAGCAAAGTCCACGGCTGAAAAATGTAAAAATAGGAAAAGTATTTAAACATGTATGAACAAGTATGTGCAAAACAAAAGAAGAACTATGCATAAGTGTACAAGCTTATGGTGATAGAACAAAACCTTTGGGTGTTCAAACATTAAAAACCACATCCCCAGCAATGACCAAAAAGTTGATTAGCCCTAAGACAGTGCTTGAAATGTACAAGCACAGCCCCAAGGGTAAATCATACTTTTAAATTTATAACCTAAAACCTTCAAGCCCGAGCCATCAGTGAGATGCCACTTTGGAAGAGCTAGAATTCTAACCTTGTGCCAGGACCTAGGGGCCAAGGGACAGTCTCAGGTAGATAGTTTCTATGGGGCGTAGGCCTCCCAAAAGGTAATACAAAGTCAAAGTAGATATGCAGGGTCAAATTTAGGGATGTGGGACATTTTGGATGCTTAAGATCTCGTTCTTATGTTAGTTGCCAAACCAATAATTGATATATGTAGGTAAATAGAACTTATCTAGCAAAATGATACGAAACAAAACAAAATAAAGCAAAGAAAATAGAATCTATGGAATCCTACTAATCTAGGGAATGGGTTCATGGCTATGTAACCACAAGTTGGGTAGTCGATGCACCCATTCACAAGCATAGAAAACCCTAAAACACCCTAGCAATAAACTTACATCCAAACATATCAGGTATCATGGTAACTGCTCATGTAGGGGTCATCCCACTTGCTCTCACATCGTGTGACTAATACACCATCAATGATCTGAAACCTCTCTCAAATGGGTCAACACCTCTGAGTATTTTGGATACCTTATCAAGTTCAGACTATTCAAAGATGTTAAGGACATTAGACACTTTTCAAAGAACATAGACTGTGGCTCGGGCAGGTAGAGGTAAATCTAACTGGTTCGGGTGAGCCCGACCATTTCCAACTCAGCCCAACCAGATTCAAGTGCCTGGTAGGATCTCTCCTACAGGTGTAAGATCCTTGACCTAGGTTTTAGGCTAACATTGTCTATTTTAGTTTGATTGGGTGCTTAGAACCTTTCTATAATCCTTTGGGATGCTTTTAGAGCTTGTGGAGAGCTTAAGTTTCCAGTTTGAGCTTTTTTGGATGATGTTTGTGCTTGTATTGGGTCAAATTGCAATTTACCCATTTGTGAGGGTTATTTTGCAATTTTCCACATTTGGAGTGTACCTTCCCTTCCTTGGAATCATTATAGATAGTCTGGTGCTTTGGGGCACCTAGGTTGAGCCATGGATGAGTGGTGACATCACCAGAGGTGATTGGAGTTTCAAGGGTTTGCTTGGTTTTGACCTTAATATGCTTTGTCGAGTGCCTTGACCCTTGTCTCAACCTTGAGAGGGTGCCTTGTGAGTATCTCAATCATGACACCTACCCTATCTTGGTATTTTCTTGACCATGATGGTTTTGGTGGGTTTTGGGTCGACACATTTTGTCCTTGTGTGGTGTGTATCAACCTTGGTGTCTTGGTGACCTTTTATCTCGACCATGATGTATACGATGCTCTTATTTCGACCTTTTTGAGGTGTTGTGACTGAAACCAAGTGTTGGGGACCTAAGTGGTCGAGACACAATATTTTTTGTATCACCATAGGTTGTATGCATGCATATAGTGGTTGCACGTTGGTTTCTTTTGTGGACAAGTGTCCCCTTGGTACCTCCTTGTGTTGACACATCATCTCCATCCTACTTCCCTCTTCCTTCATGTTTATAACCCCTCTCCTCTTCAACCATGCATCCCTTTTGGCCCTCCTTCCTCTTCCTCTTGCTTGTGTCTGACCTTGGTGCTTGGTGGAGCAAGGGAGCTGATCCTTGGAGCTTTGGTGATCAGATCCCTTGCATGTGGTGACTCTTGCTCATCTTCAACCTTAGTAAGTGTATGCCTTTATTTCATGACATTTTCCTTTGATCTTCTACTCCATCTTCTTCTCTTTTCTCGCCCATAGATTCTGGACTATCCATGTTGGTCATTTTGGAGAGAAACTCCTCATCACTAGGGTAATAGGACATGTTTTGACATGGTGGTACCCAAGTGAGAGGAAGTTTCTTCTCTCTTTTCTCCCTTCTTCCTTTTAGTCTGGCCTAGCATTCTCTTTGTTGGGTTTTACATGGCCAGAGTAGACAGCAAAAAAAAAAAAATTACTTGACCATAAACCCATAACCAGTAGATCACATCAACATCTATGTAATGGGAAGGATGGTTTTAGTGAGATATACCTGGTTCGGAGGCTTGCTCAATGACAATACCTCACACCTAGTGTGGTCTTCAACCACATGTCTTCGACGGCGTCTGTGTAGCTCCTAGTCTTGACCTGGACTATGGTAGACTATCGTCCTCCTAAGTGGCAGAAGTCTCCCGCCTCTATAGATTGTCCACACGAACTACCGGGAACTCTATTCATCTTGAAGAACAAACTAGAAGGAGTCATCCCCTTCTGTCAGCATACTAGTCACTGACACACTCTCCTAAAACCAGTTTCAATTCTGTAGTTGTCTTTCCCTCGTTGTTCCTCCCTGGATGGGTAGAACTCACTTGGGCGCTCTCGGGTACCACAACCAGAGAGGACAACAACTTTGCAGAGCAATTGATGTTCTGAGTTGTGTCTCTGGAGAAGCCCCGTGTACCCCTCTATTTATTGTAGAGGGCAGGGTCAGGGTTCCCAATCATTGTGGGAGTAGAAAGGTCCAGAATTTCCATGAATAATTTGGACTTGGATGGGCAAACGGTCGTTTTACAACTGAAATGGTCATTTGGCAAGGTGAGCTGATCAATTCACTTGTGAACCGATTGATTAGGAGTGTGAATTGGTCAGTTCACTTAGTGAACCCATCATTTCACTTCTCAGACTTGCCTCCAATTGACTTTCCTTATTCATTTCTAATTAATGGAAACATTAAATCTTGTCCCAATAGAATTGAACAAGTGAAATGAAAAACCTTTCTCTCACAAACTGGGAAAATCCAACACTGCTCGTTTGGACAAATGAACTGATCGGTTCACCAGAGTGAACCGATCATCTCCCTGACCATGAGCCAATCAGTTCACTCGGTGTACTGGTCGATTGGTGGTCTATATTGTGCAAATCACAATCAATTCTGTTCTCAATCAATCTGACACTCTAATCAGTTGGTTCAACACTTGAACTTGATGATTCTGAGTCAAGTCAATTGATTGAATGTTTGACTAAGTACCTAAACACTTTAGTAATCAATCCAAACAACATTCATGGATAAACTCCTCTTCCACATTAATCCTATGTGTGACCCTATAGGTCCCATTTCACATTGGCAGTGAAAGTCCATAACTAGTTTATTGCATCACAAGCAAAGAGTGATACCTAGTCGTACATCATTGCTACCTAAGTGAAAAGGAAAGTTGGAGAACAACTTTCAATCCTACAGTCTATGATTGGTGTTCCAGTGAATATATAATTCCTTTGTCTCTGATATCCTGAATGAACTCAAGGCATGGAGTTGTCATCTTTTCAACGTTCATTCATGTTTCTTGAACTAGAGCAGACTGTCTGAGATATGTGTGACATCAATATCATATATTGATTCATGTGTGCATGTGCATGCCTTTCTCAGTCTCACTTATCAAGCGGTTTGGACATCATACTCCCTTAGGAGGGACAAATTCCATATCTATCACTCACAGTCTATCTCATGTGTCAAAGCCACCCAATCATCGTTGTTATAACAACCCATGTTTTAGGAATGTGTTTGATGATGTCAAAGTGTACCCAATCACATTCGATGAGTGTAGTGATTTCAGGTCTAAGAATTACAATCACCACCATCACTATGAGAGATGATTCTGACTACCATGTCATGGTTCCATGTGTCACTCTCATGGTGGGTCTTTCTGATACACTGTTCTCTAACATGTATCTATGTGCTTGGTTTGATATCATATATCATGACTAATGAGAAATTGTCATCAACCAACACACACTCTAGTCTTGATGTGTCATTGTTGTCTATCAACCTTCCACAATGACATACGACTAGGGACATACGACAAATGTACATACTCTCAGCATCTATATGACCTCATCGTTCAGGTCCTCAACCTGAAGACAAATGTCATTGAGTGTTGTCATTCTTTATACATTCATTCTACTCCATCATATATCTCATAATTAATTGAGCTTGAATAAATTGGAAGCTTGCCTTTGGTACTTATCAAATCAATCATGATGTTTACCAATTCAATCATCATATGATTGTCTCTCAGGGCATACATACTAATAGACTCCCACTTGCACTTAGAGCCAATCACCTTTGAATCATATTCTTAGTGATCTCTAAACATGTCCCACATGTTTATGCTGCGCTAGTGCTAATCCAATGAGTTAGCAACATATTTCTTTAGTTAGTATATTGCTTGTTTCACATCTCCTCACTGTATGAAATTTCATGTGAGATGGAGTTTCCGTAATATGCTATCTGATATTCCTTTCCAAACAATTATCTCCATTGTTTGACTTATTATTTCTACTTTGTCATCAATGGTTGGAATATTTATAAGTTCATCTGTGTGAACTTCTAGATCCATATAGTATCCTCTATTGTTCATAGCATAAGGACACTCAACATTCCTTTGAGAATTAAATGGCTTTTAATTTTACTCGGAACGTTTCCATTTATTAACATATATTCACTTTTATATTTTGTATTTTGCTATCATTTTCTGTCAATTTGGAAGCTTGCATCCTTGTAACTCATTTACACTCAACTCTTCCTTTTATTTCCATAGAAATAATCCTTTAATACTTCACAAGTACTTAAATAAGTTCTTTATGGTATTCCAGTGACTCCCATTGGAAGTAGATAGACATCCACCCGTCATGTTTATTACATACAAGATAACTAGATGAGCATATCATATTATCATGTCCAATACATACAAGATGATGAATGCATATATATTTTCTTCTCATGTTTGATTCTTACAAGATAATGGGATGATTACATACATGATAGATCCAATTGTATGAATGCATAAGGCATCTATCTATGTGTTCCTATTCTTCATAAGAATTTGGGACACTTGGCATCTTGAGAGACTAACTCCATGTGATATGGACAAGTTTTCTCCCACCGAATCTCTGCATACTTAACCCTTCAGCAAAGACTACCAATGTATGCTCTCTCTTTATCAGGTCAAGAGAATTTTGAGAACTATCTCTATTGGTCTCTATTCCTATCACATAGGACATTTCTCTTTATTCCTTTAAAGAAGTTATTTACACACCAATTTCATTTTATTCCCATCATCATGCGTAATATATGAATATGCTTCCACTAAATATTTGTAATCATAGATCCCTTCTTTATTTTGATATATCAGTCAAACATTTTGACTATATAATCAAAGTAAAGACTCCAATTCAGATTTGCTTGTATTTAATCAATCATATTGATTAAACTCTTATAACTTATAGACTGCATTTGCATTAACAGGATTATAAAACCCTTCAGGTTGTGTCACGTACACAACATCATGTTATTCCTTCTAGGAATGAGGTTTTAATATCCATATGCCAAATTTCATAATCTTCAAGTTCCAATAGCAAGCATGATCCTTTATGGCCTATAGCCACTACAATTGGTTAAAATTATCAGGTTCAACACCTTGAACTCACTTGAATTTATCTCAACCAATCATATCTTCAAATGTCATCCATGTCAGTCTTAACTCTTAAGACCCAATTGCACTTATGGGTTTTATCCCTATAAGTGCTACCATTAAGGTCGTACCTTATTTGGTTCACATGGAAGTCATTTTGGATCTTTATGTCTTCAAGCCATAACTCAAAATTTGGTTCCTCAACATCATCTAGATATATTATTGGCTCATCATCATATGACCAATTCATCACCTTTGAGCTTATAGGATATCATTATCCATCAAGCTCAAGGTGTTATCTACTAGATAAATGAGGTGTATTTGTTACATAACAAATTTGAGAATCCAAAACACTTGTGATTATTAATGTCCCTTTGTATGTTTATTTAGTGTAAAGCATGTTCTTTTGAAGAATTCTAGAAGATTAGTTATTTGTTTTATGATCATGCCCTTATTATATAGAGTATGATTCCTTCTTTGATTTAGACATCATTATGCCTTAATCATGAGTTCTCTATGATACACTATCATAGTTACTCACAAGGTCCTCAAACATTTGGTTTAAGTATCTCATTCATTGATTATATCAAGAATTAATACTTTTACCAAGTTTGTTCTTCATTTATGATATTCTTGAACATTTCAAGATATCCATATATGAAGTATTAGCATTTACTCCAATAGGTATGTATATACATAAATATGTATTATACCTAATAGAATAGTCATTCTCCCACTACATCTAGTGAAGATTGACTTTTTATCATGCCCAATAAAAAAGACATCCATATCTCTTAATGGTTCATTAATCAAGAGAGTGTAGTTTATCCATCAACATGAAACCTAGAGATGAATTTATCATTCATTTATTTAGATGATAATGCTAATTTATTGTTTGAGTAATCAATAACTTTTAGGTATTATTTTATCTCATGCATACCAAGTACCACAAGATAAATAAGGTATTGCATAAAAGATCATATCTTTTGGAATTGAAACATGAACTTTATTGATAGATATCCTTGCCATTACAAGATGCAGAAATAAAATTGTTTCATTTATTGGCAAAATGAAATAGCAGTTCATAACTCTATTACATGCTCTTTGGGCTAAAATAAACTAAAAGGTACTACTATCTATGGCAGCAACACTTGCTCCAATTTTGATGAGTGTTTCTTCTTGGTCCTTTCATAAAGGCCATCACTTCTTTTTAGATCCTACACATCATATATGTCATATCTATATCTTGGTATCACATTCCTAAGATAAAGAAGAATTTTAAGTTTATTTCATAAAAACTAAGGTGGAGACTTCCATCCCCTCCTTTTTCTTCTTCAGTTCATCTATGTAGAGATCTCTTCCAATGTCCTGGCTCATGACAATGGTCACATTTGCCTCCCTTGTTCGCCCCTCCCTTGGCTTTGAGATTTGAAGATGACTTGGGATGCTATCTAGCATCAAAACCTTTCTTTGCTTTGCACTTTCCCTTGCCCTTTCTTTTAGACTTTCCCTTCTTTCTGCTAATCATCATCACAGATTTGGGTTTGTCTTTCTTCATATGTGTCTCGACTGTCCTCAACATGCCCAACAACTCTGTCAGTGGTATGTCAAAGTTGTTCATGTTGGAGTTTATCACAAACTAACTGTAGGATTCTGGCAAAGATTACAGCATCACATCAGTAGCCAACTCTTGACTCAGAGGGAATCCCAATTGAGTTAGGTTCTCCACATACCCAATCATCTTGAGTGTGTGAGGGCCTACTAGATCTCCTTC
The DNA here is from genome assembly GCA_963693085.1 of Alisma plantago-aquatica. Lineage (NCBI taxonomy): Eukaryota > Viridiplantae > Streptophyta > Magnoliopsida > Alismatales > Alismataceae > Alisma > Alisma plantago-aquatica. The sequence goes on from OY856410.1 coordinate 1,476,928,604, forward strand.
TGTCATGACACACTTGAACAATCCCTTGGAGATATCATATCTCTCTTTTTGTGCTTGGTCTTGATACATGTTCTTGAGATGTTGAACCATCTCAATGATGTCCATGTTCTCATGTTGTCTCTGCAACTCATAGTTTATTGAGCACAACATCAAGCACTTCACATCAATGGCATCCTCAGTATGCTTCTTATAAGCATCCCATTCAGCTTTGGTGTGTTGGGAGTGGGTTCTTCTGGCTCTGGTGTATCTAGGACATAGAGCTTTCGCTCTTGAGTGAGAACGATTCTCAACATTCTAAACCAGTCATGAAAGTTGTTCCCATTTATATTGTCCTTCTCAAGGATCGATCACAACAATTTCAGTTCAAAACTCTTTTTGATTTGATTTGATTTGACAATTGACAAAATTAATTAGGTCTTTAATTAATTATCTCTCTCACTAGTTTGATCAAACTGATAGCCCTTACTATCAGTTTGGAAGATTGTAGTGTACAACCTTTAAGTGAGCCAAGATCCAAAACAATTGAGTTATTACCCAGCCAACGCCAACATCCATAATCAATTATTAAGGTATGTAACATTTACCAATTGCATCATATGCAATTCTTGGATAGATATCATGTGCAACTCCTTGCCATGTTCATCTTCATGCCTCAAGGTGCTTGATCTGATCAAGGTCACCTTGTAAAGTTCGACCCAAATGCCAACACAATGAATATGCACCCTTCTATGCCAAACCAACATATTCACCATCACACTTCTACGGGATAGATAGTGCACCACACTATGGCATGCCCACACTTAGTCAATCAAGATTTTCATGTGTGTTTCTTTTGTAAGGCATCTTAAACTTAATATTTTGTTGAGGGGTTTTGATATGCTTATATATGCATATATGTATCCAATCACCACATATATAGTATGTATCATATACATGTTATATCCCACAAATGAAAACATGTAATAACGATAAAGCAATGATTATGACCATCCTATTGTAGTTCCTTCGATCCATAAGGTGTTGACTCAAGGTCAATTAGGTCAATGTTGACTCACGTCTAAATTGACTAAACCCATGTTTTGATGATGACTAACCATTCCACATATTGGTGTCTAATGCTTCTACTTGAGTGATTTCAGATTAGGTATAGACACACTCCAATTGCCCTAATTTGCGCATCTCAAATTGGAGAAAAGACAAGTCAAAGTCATACAAGTGCACATTTTTGTAATATGATGTATATCCATTAGAATCATGTTGTAAATCACTTGTAATGATTGTATGACTTGTAATTAAGCTTAGAAAAATATCAGGAACACTTAGATCGAATATTAGAGCACTTTTAATGCAACTTTGAAAATCAATTACAGGCACTTGTTCGGTCGAGTTTCCCACCCTGAAACTCGACCGATCAACCTTGGTCGATTTTCTGAAGATTACATCGGTCGAGTTGTGCACTCACAGAACTTGACCGATTGGGTAGTAGGCCATTTCTAGTTGAAATGGTTGGTCGAGTTTCCTCAGGACAAACTCGACTGATCCTTTGAACATCGGTTTGCCTGCTACTTGATCGGTCGAGTTACACCCATAGAAACTCGACCGATTGCACTGTACGGAAAAGTGCAGAAAAGTGTTTCTAGCCATTGTGAAGTTGCAACAAGTGAAAATAGATCTGTTGCAAGCCACAAAATAGCTAGTTTTCATTCTTAAGTGTTCCCAAAGGCTAAGAGGCATCCCCAGCTATAAATAGGACCCCTTGGGCTTCATTCCAAGGTAGAGCATTCATTGCAAACTCTTTGTGAGGCTCCTATTCTATAGTTGAGTGCTTCCTACAGCCTCCTCTCTCTCTCTAAGATTAATCACTTGCTACATCCATTAGAGTGAGTAGGAAATTTGTAAGAGAGCTAGTCTTATATGTATATCTTGTGAGGCTCTCACTTCCACCACCTCCTTTCTATCATTTCCAATCATGAAGATGAAGGTTCTCTCTCTTGTCCAAGAGAGGTGAAGAAGAACAAGGGAAGGAGTCCCTTGGTGAAGATCAAGGCTGAAGACTTGGAGCTAGAGTGGGTAAGCCCTTGGAGAAGGAAGAAGACTCAAGCTCAAGTGGGTAAGTCCTTGGTGGAAGCTTCTCCGAGTGAAGGTGAAGTCAAAGGCGGAAGATCCAAGAAGAGTGGGTAATTCCTACAAGGATGAAGACTTGTGCTAGAGTGGGTAAGTCCTTGGAAAAGGCCGAAGACTCTTGCAAAGTGGGTAAGTCCTTGGTAAGGTTGAAGACTCTTTGTATTGGATAGGTAAGTCCTTTGGTTGGTCATGCATTGTATGTCTTATGAATGAATATAAGAGTGCAATTGTTGGAAGTCCTAGAGGTTGACCTCTCTAGGCAAGTGGACTGACACATTTCTAGTTTGAAGTGTGGAACCACTCTAAATAGCTTGTCTAATTGGTGCATGTTCAATCTCTCTTATCCTTGCTATGCATGATTTAGTTGCACTCAAATTACCTATTTAGCAACCTTATCTTGTCATATATCTTGAAGGTTTAATGAATTTTGTTTAAGTGCTTTCAGCTCTATTCACCCCCCCTCTAGAGCATCTAATCACTCATCTAGGATCCAACAAGTGGTATCAGAGCGGGTCTTCTCCAAGCATACTTCAACAAGTAGGAGAAGATGGGTGACTACCTAGGAGGGAGACTCTCGACCAGCCTTCCAATCTTTGATGGGAGCAACTTCCTCTATTGGAGAAGAAGACTTCAATTCTACATCCAAGGATCAAGTCTCGAGATGTGGCAAATGGTGAACAGCCCATACATTCTACCAAAGACAAATATTGAAGAATGGGATGAAGCCACCTTGATGAAAGCAACCTTGAATGCTAGATCCATGCACATCTTATATGCCTCCATGACCCCCACTGAGTTCAACCGGATTTCCTCTTGTGAGACGGCCTATGAGGTATGGAGAAAGCTTTGCATCACTTATGAAGGGATTGATCAAGTGAAGGAAAGCAAAGTCTACATGCTCAAAGGGATGCTTGAGAACTTCAAGATGGGAAAGGAGGAGAGCATAGCCAACATGTACTCAAGGCTCAACACCATCTTGAATGGTCTTTCTGTTCTAGGACATCCTATGTCTAGTGGAGAGATCAACTCAAAGATCCTTAGAACTCTCCCCAAGAGGTGGGAATCCAAGGTGACTTCTATTGAAGAAGCAAGGTCTCTTAGGGATATTCCTATTGAAGAGCTCATTGGAAATCTACAAGCACATGAAGCTACACTTGACAAGAGGGAGGAAGTAGAAAGACAAGAGGAGAAAGAACTCAAGAGAATGAAGAAGGCTGAAATCAAAGCTCAAATCAAGGCTATTGTTGGTCAAGCTTCTCCATCCTCTCAAGTTGAAGAAGATGCCATGTACTCCAAGGGTAGATTCTACAAAGGCAAGTCCTCCTCAACACGGTGCTTCACATGTGGGAAGAAGGGTCACTACAAGGAAGATTGCCCACAAGGCAAAAAGACCCATCTTAATAAGAAGAAATGGCAATCAAGCTCAAGTGGCTCCTCCAACTCAAGCTCAAGTGAAGATTCATGTGTAGGATCAAGCTCAAGCTCTAGTGATGAAGGAGAATGCCATTTTGCCCTTATAGCGTCAACAAGTGAAGACTCAAGTGAGGTAAATCTAGACTCTTTAGATAAAGAATCTTTAATTTCTATTATTCATGATATTTATGCCTCTTATAAGTCTTCTAAAAAGAAAAAGAAAAAGCTTGCTAAAATTGTTGATAATTTGCATATAGAACTAGATGATCTTGAATATGCTAATTCTTGCTTGCTTATTGATAAAAATGACTGTCTTAGTCAAGTAGACTCTCTTAAACTTGAAATTGCTAGTTTACTTGATAAAATTAAATTTCTAGAAGCTCAACCTCTCATGCCTAGTTCTAATGAAGAGCATACTTTAATTGTTGATTCTCTCATGCATGACATTGATGTTCTTAAATCTGAAAATAAGGACAAAGATATTGTTTTGCATGAATTAGAAATAGAAAATGCCTCCTTGCTTGCTAAAATCAATGGGCATGAATCTTGTTCTAGTTCTACAAATAGAGAGAATGATGTTGTTGCTCTTCATATTGATATAGATTCTTATTCATCTAAATCTCTTTGCTTAGAAAATGATCTTTTGCATGCTAGAGATAATATTAATCAATTATCTTCGACTATTGCTTCTCTTAAGCATGATAATGACAGTTTGAGATCTTCTTTGCAAAGATTCTTAGTGGGTAAAAAGAATCTTAATTACATCCTACACCATACTACTAAACAAATTGGTAGACATGGTTTTGGGTATGATAGTAGTCAAGGGAACAACAAAGATAAAGGACCTCCAATATTCCATGGAGAATCCTCCAGTTCCAAGGCTACGGGCACTTGTAATTATTGTAATGAAATTGGTCATTATTCTACTTTTTGTCCTTTTAGGAAAGCACCCAAGAGCAATAGGATTTGGGTTGCTAAACTAACTCCTCCAGACCCAAAAATATGATTGGGGACCATTTCATCTTTCTTCTTGTAGGTACTTGCAAATGGATTGACTTGAGCCATTAAATTGCAAATTGACTTCTCAATCCACATGAAAGAAGAAAGGTGAGATGTGTAGAGGGTGACAACAAGTGGAAAAGGTATGGTAAGAACAAAGGTAAAAGTTTTTATTGCTTATAACCATCTCTAACTTGTTTTTGTCAAGTTAGTGTGCACTATACATATGGTTTTTGAGTCAAAAGTGGCATTTTATGTTTCTCTTCACACTCTTGCTCAAAAACTGTTTCTAATGCTTCTATAGTGCATTACGGACTTGCTTAGACATGTTTGGATATGGTTTGTATTTTTAGCATGCCTTTAAATGTGTTTTTATGATATATATATATATATATATATATATATATATATATATATATGCTCTTTGACAGCTGGTCTGTCGGTCGAGTTTGCCCTACTGAAACTCGACCGATAGGCACCAATGGGTGTTGCCAACAGCTGTCATCGGTTGAGTTGACAATGCACAGAACTCGACCGATTACACTTTGCACAGAATATAAATTTGGCTTATTGAGTGAGAATTTCCCTCTCAACTAGATTTTCTCAACCAATAGACTTATTCTTTGGCACTCTCATTTGGTACCTTTACATATGCATATTGCCATGTTCTAAATTGTCTATCTTGCTTACAACTCTATCTATCAAAATTGCTCTGAATTGGTACATTTATATGTTGCAATTACTTGCTTTGAGTTGTTTTGCAGGTTTTGATGATGATCTCTTTGGATCTCTTGGTTGTGTCTAAATTGCTTCCGATGTACTCTAACTTGCTACATCTATCTCGGTGTATATCTTGTTTTGATACAACCTTGAGGTTCTTAGGGGTAATCATCTTATGGTAAGGATGCATATATAGTGAGTTATATCCTCTCATGCTTCTAAATTTGCATATCTCTTTGTTTGGATATGTCTCTACATCTACTCATAGCTTGCTTTATCTTGTGTATCTTTTGATATCTCTTGCTATGATCTAGATCCTACTAGTAGTCCTAACTTGTGATATCATCTACTAGTATTTCATATACATGTAGTTCTAACCCTATTTATTATTGGCATCTTTGCTCATATATATGCTATGCTTGTATCTTGTCTCATACATGCTCAAGATTGTTCCTTGAATTGCATATCTACTATCTTGAGTTGCTTGCATAACATTGTGATGCAGGGCACATAGAGCTACATTATATGTAGAAATTGGAGTATTTTTGGATTTTATGCAGATTTTGCTCCAGTTTCAGTTTTTGGTGCAAGATTAGTGTTTTTCATGCAGAAACGGCCTTCTGAGAAAGACTCATCGCTTTGCCATGAGCTTTGATGGCTTTTGGTCAAATTCCATCATCTTGAGGGTCAAAATTGCAATTTATTGTTTTTCTGTAGCACCTTATCTTGCATTTTGGGTTGTTCAAGTATATGCTTTAACTTGCTTTTCTTTATATGCTTGGACAAGACCCTATCTGTGCTCTTCTACTCTCCTTATATATATTTGTGTTATCTCCTTTCTCTTTAACAAGTGATGTTTCTTATTTTCTTCATAACCCCTTTTTGAAATGACAAAGGGGGAGAAAGGTATGTCTTCTTTTAAAAAGAGGAAGAAGGCATGTCTTACATGAAGAAGAGAAGTATGTTCATGTAAAGGGAATAGGTAAAGGGGAGAAGACATATATGTGTAGAGCATATATGAGTAGAAGACATAGTATTCTATAAATGTTATGAAAGCTAACCATGCAGGAGAAATAGCATCAATTGAGGGGGAGTATGAAAACTCCATGCGCATCAATTGAGGGGGAGCATATGAACTCCATTCTATTGAAACCCCTAGGTTTCTCCAAAGGTATGAATTTACTTAAATGCTGTCAATACATTTATGGAATGGTTTGTCATCTTCAAAAAGGGGGAGAATGTTGACTCAAGATCAATTAGGTCAATGTTGACTCACGTCTAAATTGACTAAACCCGTGTTTTGATGATGACTAACCATTCCACATATTGGTGTCTAATGCTTCTACTTGAGTGATTTCAGATTAGGTATAGACACACTCCAATTGCCCTAACTTGCACATCTCAAATTGGAGAAAAGACAAGTCAAAGTCATACAAGTGCATGTTTTTGTAATATGATGTATATCCATTAGAATCATGTTGTAAATCACTTGTAATGATTGTATGACTTGTAATTAAGCTTAGAAAAATATCAGGAACACTTAGATCGAATATTAGAGCACTTTTAATGCAACTTTGAAAATCAATTACAGGAACTTGTTCGGTCGAGTTTCCCACCCTGAAACTCGACCGATCAACCTTGGTCGATTTTTTGAAGATTGCATCGGTCGAGTTGTGCACTCACAGAACTCGACCGATTGGGTAGTAGGCCATTTCCATTTGAAATGGTCGGTCGAGTTTCCTCAGGACAAACTCGACCGATCCTTTGAACATCAGTTTGCCTGTTACTTGATCGGTCGAGTTACACCCATAGAAACTCGACTGATTGCACTGTACGGAAAAGTGCAGAAAAGTGTTTCTAGCCGTTGTGAAGTTGCAACAAGTGAAAATAGATCTGTTGTAAGCCACAAAATGGCTAGTTTTCGTTCTTAAGTATTCCCAAAGGCTAAGAGGCATCCCCAGCTATAAATAGGACCCCTTGGGCTTCATTCCAAGGTAGAGCATTCATTGCAAACTCTTTGTGAGGCTCCTATTCTATAGTTGAGTGCTTCCTACAGCCTCCTCTCTCTCTCTAAGCTTAATCACTTGCTACATCCATTAGAGTGAGTAGGAAATCTGTAAGAGAGATAGTCTTATATGTATATCTTGTGAGGCTCTCACTTCCACCACCTCCTTTCTATCATTTCCAATCATGAAGATGAAGGTTCTCTCTCTTGTCCAAGAGAGGTGAAGAAGAACAAGGGAAGGAGGCCCTTGGTGAAGATCAAGGCTGAAGACTTGGAGCTAGAGTGGGTAAGCCCTTGGAGAAGGCAGAAGACTCAAGCTCAAGTGGGTAAGTCCTTGGTGGAAGCTTCTCCGAGTGAAGGTGAAGTCAAAGGAGGAATATCCAAGAAGAGTGGGTAATTCCTACAAGGCTGAAGACTTGTTGCTAGAGTGGGTAAGTCCTTGGAAAAGGCTGAAGACTCTTGCAAAGTGGGTAAGTCCTTGGTAAGGTTGAAGACTCTTTGTATTGGATAGGTAAGTCCTTTGGTTGGTCATGCATTGTATGTCTTATGAATGAATATAAGAGTGCAATTGTTGGAAGTCCTAGAGGTTGACCTCTCTAGGCAAGTGGACTGACACACTTCTAGTTTGAAGTGTGGAACCACTCTAAATAGCTTGTCTAATTGGTACATTTTCAATCTCTCTTATCCTTGCTATTCATGATTTAGTTGCACTCAAATTACCTATTTAGCAACCTTATCTTGTCATATATCTTGAAGGTTTAATGAATTTTGTTTAAGTGCTTTCATCTCGATTCACCCCCCCCCCTCTAGAGCATCTAATCACCCATCTAGGATCCAACATAAGGAACTACAGTCATCTAAGGTCTACATCACATGCAACCTGTTGTTGATGAAGATCTATGCTTAGGCCGTTCCGGGTTGATCATCTCATCCAATGACTGATCGACTCGCCTCATGGTCGGTCGGTTGGTTGTCACCAACTGATCATATGGCTCCTCCAAATGGTCAATTTGTCAGGTCTTCGGGCTCCTTGTCAGGCCACCAACTGCTCCTCAGTCGGTCATCTCAATCCATTAAGCAGTCATCTTCAGTCTGTTGGTATGTATGCCCATAGAGCAAGTCATGTGATGATTGTAATGGGATACTTTGTAAATGATTTGAATAATAATAAAGGCAGTTTCCGATCTATATGTTTTAACTATTTCTGAGATGATAGTGTAACATGACAGATGTCTAAAGAATTGTTTTACTCGATGACGTATGCTTTTGGGTTAAGGACCAAAATGATGAGATCATATGGATGTTAAGAGTATACATTCTTGTTTAGTCCCTAGTCAGTTGTTATTATGGAAATAACTATAGACATCAATAACACTAAAGACTAGGTTGTGTATTGGTTGATGAAAGAATCTCATTAGTCATGATATAGTGATATCAAACCAAGCACATAGGTACTTGTTAGAGAACAAGTGTACCAGACAGACCCACCGTGAGAGTGACAAATGGAACCATGATTTGGTAGTCACAGTCAGCTCTCACAATGATGGTGGTGAGTGTGATTCTTTGACCTGAAATCACTACACTCAACACATGTCGTTGGGTACACTTTGACATCATTAAATGTAGTCCTGAAACATGGGTTGTTATAAAGGTGATGATTGGGTGGCTTTGACACATGGGGCTTTTGAGGGGTGAGTGATAGATATGGGATTTGTCCCTCCTAAGGGAGTTTGATGTCCATGGCCACTTAATGAGTAGGATTGAAAAGGCATGTGCATGCATGTGTTATGTGATATTGATGTCACACACATGTCACCCAGTCTGCTCTGAGATCAAGGAAATGAATGAATGTTGAAAGGATGAATGCACCATGCCTTGAGTTCATTCAGGACATTAGTGACAAAGGAATTATACATTTGTTGTAACATCATTCATAGATTGTAGGATTGAAAGTTGTTCTCCAACTTTCTATTTCACTTGGGTAGCACTGATGTGTGACTAGGCACCACTCTTTGCTTGTAAAGTCATAAGTGTTATGGACTTTCACTGCGTGAAATGGACCTGCAGGGTCACACACATAGGATTTAACCTAGAAGAGGAGTTTATCCACAAATTATGTTTAGATTATTTACTAAAGAAGTTTAGTAGTTCAATTAAACACTCAGTTGATTGATAGCTCAATATCATAGTGTTCAAGGTGTTGGACCAATTGATTAGAGTATCAGATTGATTGAAACTACAATTGACTGATTTTGCATAGTCTGCACTCCCAACCGATCGGCTCAGGTGTGAACTGATTGGCTCAGGTTGGTGAACTGATCGGCTCAAGTGGTGAGTCGATCGACTCATGTGTCAATGAAACGATCGGCTCAATTGTTGAACCGGTCGATTTGTGTGACCAACCGAGATCATTTGGAAAGTCAGAAGACTCTTTTTGCAAAAATATATTTGTTTCACTTGTACAAATTTGATTTGGACAAGGATTAATATTTGATTAGTCAGAAACAAACATGAAAGTCAATTCGAGTTGGACCAGGACCACAAATCAATCGGCTCATGCTTGAACCGATCAGCTCAGATGTCCCAAACAGTCGGTTTAGGTGTGAACCGATCAGCTGAGGTCACCAACCGACCGTTTCAGGGTTGAAACTATCGGTTCAACTGGCACAGTTTGTCAGATTTTGTGGAAAATCTCAAACCCTTCTACTCCTGCTTTAATCCCACATTTCCTGGGGTAGAGAACCCTATCCCATGACCCTCTTATATATAGGGGTATTGGGGGCTTCTCAAAGTACAACTCAGAACACCATTTGCTCTGCAAAGTTGTCATTCTCTCTGGTTTTGGTAACCGAGAGAGCCTGAGCAAGTGCTACCCGATAAGGGAGGCACAACAAGGGAAAGACAACTGTAGAAAAACAATTGGTGGCAGGAGAGTGTGTTGGTGACTAGTACGTCGACATGAGGGTGTGACTCCTTCCGGTGCCTTGTGGGATAAGGTGATCGGAGTTCCAGGTAGTCCGTGTGGACGACTACAGAGGCGGGAGACTTCTGCCGCTCAGAGGATAGTTGTCAATCCCGATGGTCCCGGTGAGACCAGGAGCTGCACAGACACCGTCTAAGACCAGAGGTGAAGACCACGCAAGCCACGAGGAAACGTCCCCAAGAAGGCCTCGGGACAAGGTACGCCACTACAAAACATCCTTCCTATTGTATAGACGTTGATGTGATTCCTTTATTCTGGGTTTGGGAGAAGAAAATTTTTGTTTCCGCTGCCTTCTCTGTCTCCCCTAAAACCCAACAGTGGTATCAGAGCCATGTCAACTACTCTATACTTTAGGATTATGGATGTGAACGATTTTGGTTTGTCGCCTTTATTTATTTCATACGATGTGAATAAAATTGGCTTTATGCATGTCCAATCCTAAATCCACAAATCCTAATGTACATATATGATATGTAATATAAATGCACTCGATGTGCGTCTCCCTTAAACGAGTTTTGTGGTAGATGTATAGAATGGTTATGGCCAATAAACCCTATGTTTGTGTGCTTGGTTGAATGTGGTTGCTTGCATCTCGATCTGCACACTGATTCCCTATCTCATGTTCCTGATGTAACTCGAGATAACTCGAGATTTCATTCCTACCTTTGCTCCCCCCGAATGTAACTCCGAGTTTCCTTTTTCAAATGTAAAATAGGATAGATTTTTTTTATTTCCTATTATGTCAAAGTACGGCAGCCAATTTGACGACCGATTCGAGGAGCGAGATGAGCAGGTGGCGACCTAAGGAGATGCATGATGACCAGTGAACTGATCGGCTGGAGGCACCAGTCGATCGGCTGGTGGCACCCAACCGACCGACCTGATGGTGAGCCGATCAATCATGGAGATGAGTTGATCAAACCCAGAATGGCAAAGCACAGAGTTCATCTTATACAAGTTGATTGTGATGTGGACCTAGATGATCGTGATTCCTCTTGGATCACGGAATCACATTAGGATGGCCATAATCATTGATTTTATCATTTCACATGTTTTCTGTGGAATATAGCATGTATATGATACTTACAATATTGTGGTGATTGGATATGTACCTATAAAAACCAAATCCCTCATCTAAATATTAAGTCTTTCATGCCTTCCATTAGCGACACACATGAAAAACCTGATCGACCAATCATAGGTTATGCCAAAGTGTGGTGTGTCGTCTATCTCGCGGAAGTGTGAAGGGTAAACATGTAGGTTATGCCAAAGCAGGATGCATGTTTACCGTGTCGGCTTTGGGATAGACTTAGCTGGAGATTCTTAGAGTTTCTAAGCCCAGAGGCACGGAATGTTCATGGCAAGGTGTTGCACATGTTCATTCATCAAGAGTTGCATATGATGCAATTGGCATGATGGCCTACCTAAATAGTCAAGATTGTGGGCCATCAGCCAAAGCTAACTCATGACTTGATGAAATATGGATCTTGACCCACTAGAAGATTGTACGCTACAATCTTCTGAATTGATGGTGAGGGCTATCAATTTGAATCAAAAATAGTGGGAGCGGTAATTAATTAAAGGCCTAATTAACTATCGTCAAATTTTATTCAAATCAAATCAAAAGGAGTTTTGAAAAATGCAATTTTCTCTTGTAGAATGGCAAAAGAATCATCTTTTAAAATGGGCAAATTAATTGAGAATAAATTCCATAACTGGTTGGGGATTGTGAGAAGTGTTCTGCACAATCCAGATATACCGGTAGCCTTTGAATCCACTCTATGTATGCTTAAGAAGAAAGATAGTTCATTGATGGAGATCAATGGAACAAAGTCTAATGACAAAGGTGAGGGAGAGAAGGGTTCTCTTGCCAAACCAATGTTAGAATCTTCTGCGCTAAAAACATGGAGAGGATGGAAGGAACGATGGAAGAAGAAGCGATAGATAGAGAACTCTACTTCTGGTGTATATGTAATAGAGATTAACTTCACTACTTCTTTGTCATGGGTACTTGATACTGGATGTGGATCTCACATTTGTTCAAATGTGAAGAATCTTCATAGAAGTAGGCCTTTGGGGAAAGGTGAGGTTGAACTATGTGTTTCCAATGGGGCAAGAGTTGCCGCTAGTGTCGTAGGAACCTATGAGTTAACTCTACCTAGTGGGCTAATAATAGAGTTGAAGAACTGCTATTATGTACCTACCATAAATAGGAATATCATTTCCGTCTCTTGTTTGGACAAGGATGGTTTTGAATTTCTTATTAAGAATGGAAAGTGTTTTATTTCAAAAGATGGGATCTTTTATGGCAGTTCCCCAATGTCTTATGGTCTATATTGATAGATATAGGGACAAGTGTATACAATGTAAACAAGAAAAGGCAAAAACTCAACAACTCAAAAAAAATGTATCTTTGCCATTGTCGTCTAGGGCACATAATTGAGAAATGCATTTCTAGACTCCATAAAGATCTAGATTCTTTTGATTATGAATCAATAGAAACATGTGAATCTTGTTTGTTGGGATAGATGACCAAGACTCCCTTTTCAAGTAAAGGTGAGAGATCTAGTGATCTATTAGGACTCATACATATTGATGTATGTGGGCCTTTTAGAACTAATGCCAGAAATGGGTATCAGTACTTCATTACCTTCACTGATGACTTCAGTAGGTATGTCTATGTGTACCTAATGAAACATAAGTCAGAAACCCTTGAAATGTTCAAGGATTTCATGAATGAAGTACAAAACCAACTTGGTAAAAGTATTAAAGCACTTCGATCCGATCGAGGTGGAGAATACTTAAGCCAGGAGTTTCAGGACCTTTTATGAGCCTGTGGTATTGTATCACAATGGACTCCGCCTGGAACACCACAGCATAATGGTGTGTCTGAAAGAAGGAATCACATTTTACTTGATATGGTGCAATCAATGATGAGTTTTGCTGATCTTTTGATTTCCTTTTGGGGTCATGCTCTTGAAACCACCGTGTTTACACTTAACTGAGTACCATCTAAATCAGTTCAAAAGACACCATATGAGATATGGACTGGGAAGCATCCCAATATGTCTTTTATGCGGATTTGGGGGTGTGAGGCATATGTCAAGAAAATGTTTCCTGATAAGCTAGGCCCTAGATCTGATAAATGTTATTTTGTTGGATATCCTAAGGAGACCAAGGGATATTACTTATACCACCCAACTGATAACAAAGTGTTTTTTCCAGGGATGTTGTGTTCCTAGAAAAGGAATTTATTTCCAAAGGAAGTAGTGGGGGGAAAATAGAGCTTGAAGAGGTTCAAGCCCAATAAGAAAACATTGAACCAGTAGATGTACAAGAGGAACATAGAGATTCACAAGGTGTTGTGGAATCTTAGCCTCCTCAAGTAATACAAGGACCTCGTAGATCTACTAGGACACGCCTTGAACCTGAGAGGTTTGGATACCTTGTGACTCAGGAAGGCAGTGAGTTGATCATAGATGATGATCCAACTACCTATCTAGAGGCTATGGAGGGACTAGATTCTGAGAAATGGCTTGTAGCCATGAAATTCGAGATGGAATCCATGTACTCCAACAAAGTATGGACTTTGGTGGAACCACCTGAAGGGTTAAAACCCATTGGGTGCAAGTGGGTCTTCAAGAAGAAGACCGACATGGATGGCAATGTGCAAACTTATAAAGGCAGATTGGTTGCAAAGGGTTTCTGACAAGTTCAAGGTGTTGACTATGACGAAACTTTTTCTCCAGTTGCTATGATTAAGTCCATCAGGATCATGCTTGCTATTGCAGCTTACTATGACTATGATATTTGGCAAATGGATGTTAAAACCACATTCCTTAATGGGAATATAAATGAGGATGTGTACATGACAAAACCTTGTAGATCCAAAGAATGCCAATAAAGTTTGTAAGCTACAAAGATCAATCTATGGATTGAAGTAAGCATCTCGAAGTTGGAATCTTCTATTTGATGAGGAAGTCAAAGTGTTTGGCTTTATTCAAAATGAAGATGAACCTTGTGTGTACAAGAAGGTTAGTGGGAGCACGACCACATTCCTCATATTGTATGTGGATGACATACTATTGATGGGGAATGATGTCACAGCCTTAGAGAAGGTAAAGACTTGGCTTGGAAATACTTTCTCAATGAAGGACTTAGGAGAATCATCCTACATTCTAGGTATTAAGATCTATAGAGATAGATCTAAGAGGCTTCTCGAACTAAGTCAAAGCATGTACATTGACAAAGTGTTGAAGCGGTTCAGCATGGAGAACTCAAAGAGAGGCAACATCCCCATGCTACATGGAGTCACCATCTCTAGAGCTCAATGTCCCCAATCTTATGAAGAGAGGGAGTGTATGAATGGGATCCCATATGCATCAGCCATCAGATCTATCATGTACGCTATGTTATGCACACACCTAGATGTCTCGTATGCCCTCAGCATGATGAGCAGGTACCAGTCAGATCCTGGGGATGCTCACTAGATAGCCGTAAATAACATCCTCAAGTACTTGTGAAGGACTAAGGATCAATTCCTTGTATACGGCGGTGAGGAAGAATTGGTTGTAAAGGGTTACACTGATGCAAGCTTCCAAATTGATAAAGATGATTACAAATCACAATCAAGATTTGCATTTTTCCTAAACAATGGAGTTGTGAGTTGGAATAGTTCCAAGCAAGAAACAATTGCCCATTCTACTACAGAGGCCGAGTATATTGCTGCTTCACATGCAGTAAAGGAAGCTGTGTGGATCAGGAAGTTCATCTCTGAACTTGGTGTAGTTCCCAGTAGATGTGATGCAATTGAGCTTTGTTGTGACAATAATGGAGCTATTGCTCAAGCTAAGGAGCCCAGATCACATCAGCAGTCCAAGCACATACTACGGTGCTTCCATCTCATATGAGAGATCATACATCGAGGAGATGTGAAGATTTGCAAAGTACCAACTGAAGACAACATAGCTGATCCACTGACGAAGGCCTTTTCTCAGAAGAAGCATGATGGTCATACTAGGTCACAAGGACTGAGGTTGCTAAGTGACTAGCTCTAAGTTTAAGTCGGAGTTTGTTGGTATGTATGCCCATAGAGCAAGTCATGTGATGATTGTAATGGGATACTTTGTAAATGATTTGAATAATAATAAAGGCAGTTTCCAATCTAAATGTTTTAACTGTTTCTGAGATGATATTGTAACATGATAGATGTCTAAAGAATTGTTTTACTCGATGACGTATGCTTTTGGGTTAAGGACCTATATGATGAGATCATACGGATGTTAAGAGTATACATTCTTGTTTAGTCCCTAGTCAGTTGTTATTGTGGAAATAACCATAGACATCAATAACACTAAAGACTAGATTGTGTGTTGGTTGATGATAGAATCTCATTAGTCATGATATAGTGATATCAAACCAAGCACATAGGTACTTGTTAGATAACAAGTATACTATACAGACCCACCGTGAGAGTGACACATGGAACCATGATTTGGTAGTCACAATCAGCTCTCACAGTGATGGTGGTGAGTGTGATTCTTCGACCTGAAATCACTACACTCAACACATGTCTTTGGATACACTTTGACATCATCAAACGTAGTCCTGAAACATGAGTTGTTATAAAGGTGATGATTGGGTGGCTTTGACACATGGGGCTTTTGAGGGGTGAGTGATAGATATGGGATTTGTCCCTCCTAAGGGAGTTTGATGTCCATGGCCACTTTATGAGTAGGATTGAGAAAGGCATGCACATGCATGTATGAATCAATATGTGACATTGATGTCACACACATCTCACCTAGTTTGCTCTGAGATATGGAAATGAATGAAGGTTGAAAGGATGATTGCACCATGCCTTGAGTTCATTCAGGATATTAGTGACAAAGGAATTATACATTCACTATAACACCATTCACGGATTGTAGGATTGAAAGTTGTTCTCCAACTTTCTATTTCACTTGGGTAGCACTGATGTGCGACTAGGCACCGCTCTTTGCTTGTGAAGTCATAAGTGTTATGGACTTTCACTGCCAACATGAAATGGACATGTAGGGTCACACACATAGGATTTAACCTGGAAGAGGAGTTTATCCACAAATAATGTTTAGATTAATTACTAAAGGAGTTTAGTAGTTCAATTAAACACTCAGTTGATTGATAGCTCAAAATCATAGTGTTCAAGGTGTTGGACCAATTGATTAGAGTATCAGATTGATTGAAACTGCAATTGACTGATTTTGCACAGTCTGCACTCCCAACCGATCGGCTTACATGTGAACCGATCGGCTTAGGTTGGTGAACCGATCGGCTTAAGTGGTGAGTCGATCGGCTCATGTGTTCATGAAACGATCGGCTCAATTGTTGAACTGGTCGATTCGTGTGACAAACCGAGATCGTTTGGAAAGTCAGAAGACTTTATGCAAAAAAATATTTGTTTCACTTGTACAAATTTGATTTGGACAAGGACTAATATTTGATTAGTCGGAAACAAACATGAAAGTCAATTTGAGTTAGACCAGGACCATGAACCAATCGCTCATGCATGAACCGATCGGCTCAGATGTCCCAAACGATCAGTTCAGGTGTGAATCGATCGGCTGAGGTCACCAACCGACCGTTTCATGCTTGAAATGATCGGTTCAACTGGCATAGTTTGTCATATTTTGTGGAAAATCTCGAACCCTTCTACTCCTGCTTTAATCCTGCATTGCCCGGGGTAGAGAACTCAGTCCCATGACCCTCATATATATAGGGGTATTGGGGGCTTCTCAAAGTACAACTCAGAATACCAGTTGCTCTGCAAAGTTGTCATTCTCTCTAGTTTTGGTAACTGAGAGAGCCAGAGCAAGTGCTACCCGATAAGGGAGGCACAACAAGGGAAAGACAACTGCAGAAAAGCGACTGGTGGCAGGAGAGTGTTTTAGTGAATAGTATGCCAGTAGGAGGGTGTGATTCCTTCAGGTACCTTGTGGGATAAGGCAATCAGAGTTCCAGGAAGTCTGAGTGGATGACTGTAGAGGCGGGAGACTTCTACTGCTCGGAGGACATTTGTCAATCCCAACAGTCCCGGTGAGACCAGGAGCTGCATAGACACTGTCCAAGATTGGAGGTGAAGACCGCGCAAGCCGCGAGGTAACGTCACAGAGCAAGCCTTCGGGACAAGGTACGCCTCTACAAACAATCCTTCCTATTGTATAGACGTTGACACAATTTCTTTATTCTGGGTTTAGGATAAGAAATTTTTTGTTTCTGCTGCCTTCTCTATCTCCCCTAAAACCCAACACAGTCTTCGTCATAGTAAGAAATAAAGCTAATCCCATTATACATAATCTTTGTGAAACCTCGAGTTACATTCAAGAGGAGAAAAGGTAGAAGAGAATCTTGAGTTATCTCGAGTTACATTCAGAATAGAAGAAGAGGGCTCGGTGCATAGACCAAGATGCAAATGGCCATAACCAACTACACACATGCACATAGGGTTTTTAGTCCATAACTATGCTACATATCCACCATCAAAAACTATTTTAGGGTGATGTGTATCGATTGCATATATATACCATATCATATATGTATATATTAGTTTGGGATCATGTGGTATTAATCAAATATTTCACATTAGTCATTTAAATATCCAAAACGTATGCAATAAATCAAAGATGATAAAACCAAAATTCGATCATATTGATTATTCCAAAACATAGAGTATAGACCTAGCTATGATACCACTGTTGGGTTTATGAGGTCGGAGTAGGTAGAGGAAACAAAAAATTTACTTGACCATAAACCCATAACCAGCATATTGCATCAACATCTATGTAATGGGAAGGATGGTTTTTGTGAGATATACCTGATCTTGAGGCTTGCTCAGCGACAATACCTTGCAGCTAGTGTGGTCTTCAACCACATGTCTCCAATGGCATCTGTACAGCTCCTAGTCTTGACCCAAACGACGGTTGATTGTTGTCCTCCTGAGTGGCAGAAGTCTCCCACCTCTATAGATAGTCCACATAGACTACCGGGAACTCTAGTCATCCTAAAGAACAAACTAGAAGGAGTCATCCCCTTCTGTCAACATACTAGTCACCGACACACTCTCCCACAACCATTTGATTTTCTTTAGTTGTCTTTTCCTTGTTGTTCCTCCCTAGACAGGTAGAACTTGCTTGGGCTCTCTCGGTTACCACAACCAAAGAGGACAACAACTTTGTAGAGAAAAAGATGTTCTGAGTTGTCTCTAGAAAAGCCCCCTGTACCCCTCTATTTATAGTAGAGAGCATGGTCAGGGTTCCCAGTCTTTGCGGGAGTAGAAGGGTACAAAATTTCCATGAATAATTTGCACTTCAGTACGTAAACCGGTCGTTTCACAATTGAAATGGTCGTTTGGAAAAGTGAGCCGATCGGTTCACTTGTGAATCAGTCGGTTGGGAGTGTAAACCAGTCGGTTCACTTAGTGAACCGGTCGTTTCACTTCCCAGACTTGCCTCCAATTGACTTTCCCTATTCATTTCTAATTAAAGCAAATATTAATTCTTATCCCAATCAAATTGAATAGGTGAAATGAAAAACCTTTTTCTCACAAACCGGGAAAATCCAACACTGCTCATTTAGACAAAGGAACCGATCGTGTCACTAACCATGAGCCTATCGGTTCACCGAGTGAACTGATCAATTGGTGGTCCAAATTGTGCAGAACACAGTCAATTCAGTTCTCAATCAACCTGACACTCTAATCAGTTGGTTGAACACTTCAACTTGATGATTATGAGTCAAGTCTATTGATTGAATGTTTGATTGAGTACCCAAACACTTTAGTAATCAATCCAAACATCATTCATGGAAAAACTTGTCTTCCAGGTTAATCCTATGTGTGTGACCCTATAGGTCCCATTTCACATTGGCAGTGAATGACCATAACTAGTTTATGACATCACATGCAAAGAGTGGTACCTAGTCGTACATCATTGCTACCTAAGTGAAAAGAAAGTTGGAGAACAACTTTCAATCCTACAGTCTGTGTTTGGTGTTCCAGTGAATGTGTAATTCCTTTGTCTCTGATATCCTGAATGAACTCAAGGCATGGAGTTTTCATCCTTTCAATGTTCATTCAAGTTTCTTGAACTAGAGAAGACTGTCTGAGATATGTGGGACATCAATATCATATATTGATTTTCATGTGCATGCACATGACTTTCTCAGTCTCACTTATCAAGTGGCACGGACATCATACTCCCCTGGGAGGGACAAATCTCATATCTATCACTCATAGTCTATCTCATGCGTCAATGCTACCCAATCATCATTGTTATAACAGCCCATGTTTCAGGACTATATTTGATGATGTCAAAGTGTACCCAATCACATTCAATGAGTGTAGTGATTTCAAGTCTAAGAATCACAATCACCACCATCACTATGAGAGATGATTCTGACTACCATGACATGGTTCCATGTGTCACTCTCATGGTGGGTCTATCTGATACACTGTTCTCTAACATGTATCTATGTCCTTGGTTTGATATCATATATCATGACTAATGAGACATTGTCATCAACCAATACACACTCTAGTCTTGATGTGTCATTGTTGTCTATCAACCTTCCATAATGGCTTCTGACTAGGGACATAACAAGAATGTACATACTCTTAGCATCTGTATGATCTCATCGTTCAGGTCCTCAACCTGAAGACATACGTCATTGAGTATTATCATTCTTTAGACATTCATTATGCTCCATCATATATCTCATAATTGATTGAGCTAGAATAAATTGGAAGCTTACCTTTGATACTTATAAAATCAATCATGACATTTGTCAATCCAATCATCATATGATTGGCTCTCAGGACATACATACCAACACTCTTACCCTCTTTTCTTGATCAACCTTTAACCTTGGTACTTTCTTCTTTTTGAGGTGATCTTGTGGCCAAAATTGGAGCCTTTGGTGGAGCTTCATCATCCTTGGTGATCGTGTTCTTGGAGCTTGTGATCATTGGAGTTGATCTCCCTTAAACCGGGTTATATAATTCTCTACACTCTCCATTACTGTACTTTTTTTGCTTTCATGTTTCTGTTTCTCTCTCTAAATCACGAACCTACCATTCTCTAGAATAGGAATGATGGTGGTTATCATACTTGGTTTGTTTAGAATCTGAAACCCTAATGTAAGGTACCCGAATTTGGAGACGGATGTGTAAGGGTGTTTTTCTTCCTATCCTTTGACCTTGGTTTTGGTCACATGCAAGATATTTGTGTACCTTGATATATCATGAATTTTAAGTTCTATTTTAGAGGTGTTAAATGTGGTTTAATCTCTCTTGCATGAGGTTCTTTCATGGTGGTTTCACAACCCATGTTTTAGGGTTTTGATGACTGGTTTTTGTGTGAAGTTCATTTTCTTGAGGATGGTGGTTCTCCTTGTTGTTATCTTTATTTTAGCCATGAAATACTCCTATTTTGGTATTGGTTAATCCATTTTTTTGATGTTTATACTTTTCCTTGGTGGTAGCATGACCTTAGTGGTCGATACACCATGTTTTCCCCTTGGGTCGAGACACTTTGATGTTTGGTGTTTGGTTGAGATGTTGTGCCTATTTTGGGTCGAGACAAATTTCATAGTTTCATTCTAGACACATGCTTGTAAAGGTCATGACTCTTGCCTTAGTTTTGGTCAAGATAGATTCTTGTTTGAGGTTGAGACGTGTCCTTACTTTGAGGTTGAGACATGTTTTGCTTTGAGGTTGAAACCCTAATCTATGTGGTGGTCGAGACATGGTTTTGTGTGGTGGTTGAGACACATGGTTGTTGTGGTCAAGAAACCTTGGGTGAAGGTGGTCGAGACACTTGTTTCATGGGTAGTCGAGACACCTATGTGATGGATGTTCAAGACATATACTTAACCATATAATGAATACATGTATATGAATAAGCAAGTAGTGAACCATTCATATTGTTGTTTGGATGATTGGTTGGTTAAACTTTAATCATGTTCTTTAACCCTAATATTCTCTAAGAAAGTGGGAGATGGTGTACCTAGGGTTTGGTGATTGAATAAAGCAATAACCTTAATTGACTATACATGTAACACTAACCCTAATGTTGGTCCATGTGATGTGTTTGCTTCTCTCTTTCGAAGTGGTTATCATATTATGATGTTTTGTCTCTCCTATTTATAAATCCCTAACCTTACAAGTGTTATGATTATCATAGCTATCTGAATGCTATGGTGAATTCTATATTACACAGGATGGTGATTATACATATTGTTGAGGCATAATGTGATGATGTGCATACATGAATTATGTGTTTGGGTCCTATGACCTGGAAAAGGCTATATGGCTATGAGGTTTTATGCTCTAGTGATGTGATATGAGATTGGTATCCCTTGATAGTGTGAATATGATGATGGCCTTGTGAGACAATAGTATCTTGTGGTGATAATGTGACTAGTTCTCACCTTAAACAGTTTATATCTTCTAGAGTTGCACTATTCCCTTATCTTCGTAGAGTTTCTTTTTGATTTGTATGTTGTAACTTGATTGATTCTAAAAGATATCCAATGGCTTATTTAATCAAGTGAAACTCTAGTCATGTTGGTGCCCAGTGTCAGTCTTAGTGTTGTATGGTGAAACGGGTTTCCCCTAGTGGAATCTCAAAGTCATATAATATTGAGTATATGCATTTCACAGGATTGGTCATGGTCTTACCCTGACAGGAGAACGTCAAGGACGTATCTCAATGATGTGATACAATGTTCTTATATATATATGAGAAGATGGATGTGGTCATACCTTGATAGGAGCGCGGCTGCAGCCATAACTCAGTTTCACTAGCATTGTGCCTATATATATAATATATATATATATATATATATATATATATATATATATATTTATTTATTTATTTATTGATTGAGGATGGATGCGATCTTACCTCGACAGGAGTGCAGATGCAGTCATAACTCAGTTTCACTAGCATTGTGCCTATATACCAAGGCAAGCTAGGCTATTTTGCAGTTGGACCTTATGCGTCACTACGGTGGACTCAGACTGACCGAGGGGTGTGGAGAGATCATTGGATTCTGGCTCTTCCTTTGATCTTGTATGGAAATGATTTTGACTTAGTAGTGGTCAGTTGGAGCATGAGTGGTATACCTCATCTCCTGAGGGCATATTGAAAGATGTAACATAGCCGAGTAGCATATTTGCATAGGGACAAATGCGAATAACATTGGATGAGCCTTTGCCTTGGTTTTGTATAGTTTAGTTGATAGAAGTTTTACATGTTCTTCATATTCCTTATCAAATTATAATATGTTCTATGATCCAGTTGCAATTGCTTATACTACTTCAATAATACTATCTACTTTGAATACATCATTTAGTTAATTCTTCTTATCATAATATATCTTTACTTCCTACTTAGTTTTATATGCTCTAATAGTGTTGGAAGAGAGTTATATTTGTTACTAGGATGTTTGGCCTCAACCCATGGGTTTTCACATCTCTTAGGTTGTCATGCATGAAGAGATAGAGGTTGTGCATCTAAGGAAGAGCATCAACAAAAGTAGTAGCTGATAAGGTTGGATGTGTTGCTAGTCTTTTGGTGTAAGAGCCCTAGAGTCATCCCTGTACACTCAGATCTTTGGGGGTGTTTGTGATGTTTTGTAGATATTTTATTGATACGAGGTTTTTGGCATGTGTGCCATTGTTTTATAGATATGACAGATGTACATGTACATATAAGTGGAACGGGTATCTCATGTAATAGGTTGATGACATGAATGATGATGCACAATGATGTAAGAACCTTGTGATTATATGATGTATGTGACATGCTTGTGGACTTATATGTGATAAGTGTTTAGGATATGGTGTTTTTGAGAAATTGGTTTTAATTTCATGCGTTTTCTGGCAATCCTCATGATTAGTGTTGTTTTTGCATTTGGTTTTGAGTAATCTCGCTTTGTGTGCCATGGGGTGTAATAGTTTGATTTTTATCAGAGCTTTAGGTGCATTGAGTCTATAGGGACCTAGGACTTGGGTTTGTGTCTATTCTAGTGTCCTCTAGTCTATCTTATAGTGACTTTTTCTTATGTAGAAGAAGAACAAGAAGAATAAAAAAAGATGGTTGAAGAACACGAAGAACATGCAGTAGAGAGTAGTGTTGTTGCACCTAGAGGTGGTGCAAGACGGAAGCTGAATGAAGTCGCACGCCTGGTGCTCCCTAGTTTGACCTGGCCATGGTGGAAAACCCTACCTTTCAGTCCTTGTTTGGTTAGTTCATGGCAATGATGATGCACATGGAAGACAAGATGCCCACACGATAGCCAAAGGAAGCTACTTCCAGTGTTGAATCTCCAATCTCAAGGAAGACCTTTGAGAGATTGAGGCATGTTGGGTTTGTTGAGTATGCTGGTACAGCTGATCCAATAGGTGCAGATCTCTAGTTGACAAAGTTAGAGAAGGACTTCAAGATTATCAACATCCTTGAGGCAGACAAAGTGAAGCATGTTGTGTACCTTTTGAAGGAGAGTGATGGCCATTGGTGGTCCATTGAGGAAGAGAAAAGGCCAAGTGTTGTAATTAGTTGGGAGAAGTTTTGAGATTAGTTTGTCAGTCAGTACTTTCCTCAGACCTATCTGGATGAGAAAATATCCTAGTTTGAGAGGATCTGATAGGGATCCATGTCAATCAATGAGTATGAAGCAAAGTTTGTGGAGCTGCGGAGGTTTTGTCCTCATATGGCTTCTATAGATCATGAGAGGATCAGACATTTTGAGAAGGGGTTGAATATGGAGCTGACGACGCTGATAGTAGCCTTAAAGAATAGGGAGAGTTTTTCCACATTTGTGGAGTCTATTAGGAGAATATAACGATTAGTGGTTGACAAACATGAAAAGGGTGCCAATAAGAGGCTTGCTCCATACCAAGGACAGTCGTCTGAAGGCTTTAAGGAGCCTAAGATTCCTACACCGCCAGCATAGCAGAGGTCTAGTGCACCAACGCAGTGGTTGCCAAGTAAGGGAAGAGGATGCATCCTTCCACCTACTGGAGCTAACAACATAGTGTCACTGTGAGTGACAAATCCATCTACACCACAGTACGAGACCAGGACTTGCCATAAGTGTACATAAGTAGGACATCTGAGATGGGTGTGTCCAGTAAAAGGTGATGAGGTGACTCAATAGTCGAGGAAGAGCTAGTAGGGCTCATAGAGATAGTAGTTTAGTAGCAGTGGAGGTCGAGGATGTGGGAAGGCATTACAGGTTGGTTCATGTGGGCAAGAGATGGCTAGATTCCACACCTTGAGTTAGCCAGAAAGAGAGGTCACCTGTGAGTAGAGATAGGTCGGATGAAGTTATTTCATTCTGATGTGTCTACATCTTGCTTTACATCTGTTTTGTTTGACTTGGGTGATGCACACTCTTTTAATCACCCAAGAGGTGATTGATAGTTGTTTTTACTTGCTAATCATAAATGTGAGAATTTGAGGAAGATATGCATAGGAACCACCTATCTCTTTTCACGTAGGATTTTGGGGGTGAAATCCTTGTTAGGGTTTATGGCTTGTAAGACCCATGACCTAGATTTTGGGCTAACCTTATCTATTTTGTCTTGATTGAGTTATTATAACCTTTGTCTAATCCTTCGGTATACTTTTAGATCTTGTGGAGAGATTGTTTAGATGATGTTTGTGCTTTTTGTCCTTATTTTGGGTCAAGTTGCAATTTACCCATTTGTGAGGGTTATCTTGTAATTTGCCACATCTTGAGTGTACCTTCACTTTATTGGTTCATGAGAGTGTGTGGTTCTGTGGGGTGCCTTGGTTGATCCTTGGATAAGTGGTGACATCACTAGAGTTGATTATAGTTTCTAGGGTTTGCTTGGTTTCAACCTTGATATGCTTTGTTGAGTGCCTTAAACCTTGTCTTGACCTTGAGGCGGTGACTTGTGAGTGTCTAGACCAAGACACGTACCTTGGCTTGGTCTTCTTTCGACCATGATGGTTTTGTTGGGTTTTAGGTTGAGACAATTTGTCCTTTTGTGGTTTGTGTGTCTTAGTGACATTTTGTCTCGACTAGGATGTATATCATGCTCTTGTTTTGACCTCCTTGAGGTGTTGCAACCAAAACCAAGTTTTTGGGACCTAAGTGGTCGAGACCCAACATTTGTTGTATGACCATAGGTTGCACGAATGCATATAGTGGTTGCATGTTGGTTTTTTTGTTGGACAAGTGTCCCCTTGGTGCCTCCTTGTGTTGAAACATCATCTCCACCCTACTTCCCTCCTCCTTCATGTATATAACCCCTCTCCTCTTCAACCATACATCCCTTTCATCCCTCCTTTCTCTTCATCTTGCTTGTGTATGGCCTTGGAGCTTATTAGACCAAGGAGAGTCTATCCTTGGAGCTTTGGAGATCATATTTTTTGCATGTGGTGACTCTTACTCATCTTCAACCTTGGTAAGTGTATGCCTTTCTTTTGTGACATTTTCCTTTGATCTTCTACTCAATCTTCTCTTTTCTCGACCATACACTGTGGACTATTCATGGTGGTCATTTTGGAGAGAAACTCCTCATCACAAGGATCATAGGCCATGTTTTGACAAGGTGGTACCAAAGTGAGAGGAAGTTTCTTCTCTCTTTTCTCCCTTCTTCCTTTTGATTCATCCTCAGGTACTCTCTTACCCTCTTTTTTTGAGAAACCTTTGACCTTGGTACCTTCTTCTTTTTTAAGTGATCTTGTGGAAGAAAGTGATGCCTTTGGTGGAGCTTCATCATCCTTGGTGATTGTGTGCTTGGATCTTATGATTCTTGGAGTTGATCTTCCTTAAGGTGGGTTATATTATTCTATACCCTCGTTTATTATTGCATTTTTCTTTGCTTGCATGTTGCTATTTATCTCTCTAAATAATGATCCTAACATTCTAATAGATGATACCATGCTCTAGAAATGGAATGATGGTGGTTATCATGCTTGGTTTGTTTAGAATCTGAAACCCTAATGTAAGGTACCCGGTTTTGGAGATGGATGTGTAATGCTGGTTTTCTTCCTATCCTTTGACCTTGGTTTTTGTTACATGCAAGATATTCATGTACCTTGATGTATCATGGATTTTTAAGTTATGTTTTGGAGGTGTTAAACATCATTTTATTTCTCTTCCACGAGGTTCTTTCATGGTGGTTTCATAACCCATGTTTTAGGGTTTTGATGACCAATTTTTGTATGAAGTTTCTCTCCTTGAGGATGGCGGCTTTCCTTGTTGTTATCTTTTGTTTTAGCTTTGGAATACTCTTGTTTTAGTCTTGGTTTATCCATGTTTTCATGGTGGTCCTTTTCCTTGGTGGTAGTATGACCTTAGTGGTCGATACACTATGTTTTCCCCTTGCGTCAAGACACTTTGATGTATGGTGTTTGGTCGAGATGTTGTTCCTATTTTGGGTCGAGACAAATGCCCTAGTTTCGGCTGGGACACATGTGACACGAATAAGTTGTATGTGTAATACGCAAGTGAACGCATCGAAGTAATACATGCCAAAGAGGCTTGGATATTGAACACGGGCAAACATAATTCAAGGAACTCCTACTAACTACTTTTGATCAGCTAGGCCAAAGTAAACTTTGATTTGAGAGTTATTAAACTAATTGCAAGAAAAGAAACTAATTTACTGGTTTGTGATCACAATGAGAAGAAATTCCCTAGGATTGTGGTTTGACCATGATTTACACTACAATTTGTACCCTAAGATTAATATATGTTCCTCCTGATTCTGGATAAAGAGACCTTTAGCTAGAATTACCCACTTTCATAGAGTAATCCCACTCTCATATTGATTGTGTAATTAGATAGGTGCTTTAATGAACTACACTAGGTTATTCTCTTCACGTTCGTAGGCTTTCTCTTCAAACGTGGTATAAAACGTGTGTTACTATGGATTTCCAATCCTTAATCCCCCTCTCGAAGCTATCGAGGATCTAATTAATCACCTATAGTGCACAACATAGATAATTTAAGATGATTTCATAGAAACATGCCCAAAACTAAGAGAAAAAAATATACTAATGCAAAAGATCCATATATTGTGTACAACCGAGCTATTCCCAGGTCATCGAGAACACAGGGATTAGCCCCTCATGGTTTCCATGGACAAAAGCAAGCTAGGGAGAAAGGGAAACATGGAGAACATAGACAAACTGATGACCCCCTAGAGAAATGTGACTAGGATGATCCACATCGATGAACAAATCTGCAAGCCACAAATTTTTCCCACCAAACGTGTCTAGAACCTCCTAAATGTGTAGTCCTCCTCCTTGTTCTCCTCTCCCGTGCCTTAGCCATCGTATAATGGAATAGAATGCAATCGATAGGTCTGACGCACTTCCCCTCAGTCATAAGAGTGACTTAGGCTGACTTAAAACCTTTGGCCATATATTAAACATCGTCTTTAGATCTTCCTGATCCTGACATGTCGGTATAACTAACTCCTCTAATTGTGTTGCCACTTGTCAAGTTGTTGGTACTACGGACATGCCTGTCGAGAGTACCAAGTTGCTTTGATAATTATGGATCAAAACCTTATGATGTTGTCGGTAGTATCGACTTGCAGAGTCAATGCTATCAAGCTTTCTCGATCCTTTCTTATCAAATTGAGCATGTGTCAGTACCACTGACTCCAAAGTCAGTAGTACCAAGCTATGTAGGTTCTTGTAAGTTTACATGAAATTCACAAAATCAAACATAAGCTCTCCAAATATATTAAATCATTCGGAAACATTAATATACACTTATTTGATGCAATTGAGTCACACATGCTAATATTGAGTAACACACTCTTGGATATGTTTAAGACAAATCAGCAAAAGGACATAAATTATGGATTTCATTTCTCACCCATCCCCACTTGGTGGTCCCAAACCGGCTTTTATTGATGAATGAATAGTCAACTACTCTTAAGAGACCAAAAATTTCCATAAAATTTATCCACCCTTAGATCAATAGAACACTATCAAGAGAGTAGTTAACATCATAATCAATCAAGCATTCACTTGGTGCATTATGTGATTCCCTATTCTACATTTATCTTTCCTAACTACCAACTACTTGGAAGTAGCTCTCCTTAAATAAATGGATGAGGAGAATAATCATTTAAGTATCCTACTGATAAGAGTAGTGAATGGTACGAAATGGGTTGCAAATGAAAAATCACACGTACATTTGAATTATTTATGCCGAATAAAACATGATTAACCTACATGGTTGTGAGAACCCATTACACTAATGAGATTACACAAAACATAAAACACAATCAATCACTAATTAATCACATACCCAAAAATATGGGTAAATTAAAACAAATTTCAGCATCAGCACCCGCTCATAAACATTTGCATAAGAGCCCAAAATCTTTCTTATATCCATACTATGCCAAGAATTTGATACAAATTGTTCTATTGTCTTAGCCACCACATATATACACAAGAAAACAATATTCATATATGCCACACAAACGAGAATTAATATTCTAACAAAAGTATGATTCGTTTGAAACACCATATAAAAAAAATTTCTCGCCCGGAACTGAGAGTACAGGGACGACTCTAGGACACACTAGGAATCTAATCAACTTTCTCATAGATTCATTACTATAGCTCCTCTTTGTTGCCACAAGTTTGTTTTCGTCACTTCAGATTACCTAAAAAGATGTGGCAAACCACAAGGGTGAGACCCATGTCCCAGCAAGAGATATAACCTCCAACAACGATTATTGATTACAACATTTTTAAGTAATTAAACAATTAAGTAGTTTAATTAGATATAACAAATAAGATCAACAGAACTGATGATTAACAAAATACATAAAGGAGTAGATAATAACTATCATCATTAGCCAGACTATCATCATTTATCTTGTTGACAATATAATTCAGTAGCATATGCATATCTGGCATCATGAACAAGTCTAGTAACATAGAATCTCTATCATTATGAATAAGTCTAGCCACATAAGCATAGCTAACAACATTAGCATGTCTAATAGGTTGAACATATCAACATCATAAAAAGAGCTAACAACATAAGCACAATTATCAGGATAAGCATGATTAGCAGTATATGGATCTCTAGTTACAAAGGCATGGCTAGCATGATAAACATAACTAACAACATGAGATAGTCAGCATCATAATTATAATCAGCAGTAGCAGTATAGTTCTCAATAGAATCATGGCTACTGTATGTACGCATCTACAATCTAAAGCATATCCACAACATAAGTATATCAATTATCTCTTAATTACACTAAGCATCATCTTTATGTAAAGAGAACAAACAAGGATTATCATCCAATGTGAAGCATCATGTATAACCCTAAATAGATATGCTATATGGTTGTATTACATCTTTTATTATACCTTGAGGAAATTGAGGATACCACTCAAAAATCCAACTAACCATTGCTAAGTCGAAATTAGTGCCATACAAGATCTAGGAAGAGTCGGACTCCTAAGATCTTCTCCACCCCTAGTTTGTCCGGGTCTGTCACAGTGATACATAAGGTCAAGCTACTAACATCCTAGTCTGTCCTTAGTACATGTCAACGCACTAGTGAAAGGAGGTGGGTACGCATACCCTACCATCCGAGGTACAACTGTAGTTGTCCGCCAATCTCATCACATATATAATCACTAAGACACGACCGTATCCATTCTCAAACTGAGGTCTAGGTATGACCGCAGTCATCCTCCCTAAACACTTGAATTCAGGGTGACAAGCACCCCACATACTCATCAGTATGTGCTTCGAGTTTCCCTTAGGAATACTCCTTTCACCATCTGGCAAGTTCTAACACTCAAATGGATCTATGGCACAAGGCACTACATGATTAGATTTTCACTTGATTAGTTATGCCAATTGGGTGAATTAAGGTTGCATCAAACAAGTAGACATAAAAATGCTAATTCACTTCTAACCAGCATATAAATATCACAACTTCAAAAGATATAAAACGTGTGAAACATAATTTCTCATCTCATCATCACATGGTACTATTCACTTGCCACTCATGAGGCTACACTAGTCATCACACTATCACAAGATATAAATCCTTTTAACAATATCACAGGGTATCAACCCTTATCAACACAAGAGGATTACACCTCATTCAGGGCTCAACCATGCCCAAAGGTCATTAAGATCATCATACTATCACAAGATATAAATCCTTTTCACAATATCATAGGGTATCAACATGTATCAACACAAGAGGATTAAACCACATTCAGGGCTCAACCATGCCCAAAGGTCATTAATACCATTATACTATTCCCTAGACGATCATCATTATCTTTGTATGCCTTATAGCAAGGTTCAACAACATCACTTACATATCATACATCAGATCAACACAATATTGCATTAATGAGCTAGGAGATATTCATAAACAATCATAGCAGGGTTGTATTAACATTAAGAACATTCCTTTATTACATCAACATGCAAGGAATCTAGATATGATTAACCCTCATCATATTCATAATGCACATGTTTAGCATAAGAAAGTATCAACCATGTTGCTATGATAACCACCAATTAACACATTAAGGTTATGATCATATTAAGGAGTTTATTTCACCATCATGCCATCATATAAGAAGGTTAAACATGAATACTTGTCTTTATCTATTTGCATTAGAGTTAGGTTCAACATGATAAATTATATCAATGTTACTAATCAACACTTATACCCAAACCCTAACTCACGGCATCCCCATTGTATCATGGATGCATAAGGTGAAGCATCACCATCACATTCCATATTATTCTCAAGTATGAACCCACACATAAATCAAGATGTAACCATCAGGTTATAGCATACTAGGGTTTCAACAACAATAAGAGAGTACCCCATGATTGTATTAGTCATTCAAGGACTATTCATACCCAATTACCATCATTTGGTTATATTAAAGCTTGGTATAACAAACTATACCTCATTAGGGTTACATATCCACACAATATGGTTATCATCCCTTCTATTCATATGAGTGAATAGGTAAGAATACCTTGTTAAGGGTAACCCTCCATTTATTCAATCGTCATTCAACCCATATCACCATACCACAATGTCACCCAGAATCATTGGATGATTAAAAGGTAACACCATTGGTTGTTTACATAAGTAAACACCTTGGATAAACCACCTATGAATTCCTTGAGTTGTTCTCTAGAATTAGTCACCATTTAACCATAGACATCCCTTGATTAACAACACAAAAATTCCATTGAGTGTAGGGTAAAACCCACAATCGACTGTTCATTTAAAACAAGCCATCCATTATCAACAAGTAAGCTCCTTAAGTTGATCATATAAAGGAAACCATCTAAATCACAGTATTAGGACCAACATATTATAGTATCCATAATTCCACTTTATTGGAGGAATAAACATTAGATCTTGACCATTGGGTCAAGTTCATATGTTAAAACCATCAATTACAATATAGGTTTGACCATTGCATCAAGTGACCCAAGAAACCATTGGTCTAAGGCTTAATTGATGATACAACTACAATGCTTAACTCACCATAGATTGTAGAGACCTGATCCACCATCATTAGTGACCATTACGTCACCATAGGTTGTTTGATCAATACTATATTTATTAATTAACATCAAATATTAAGCTAAAGGCATCATTGATTGATAACATTAGTAGGGTACTTAATGGTTGATCGTTAAACTCCTAATTGATCCAAAATCTAACCTAAGGGGGTGACCATAGGTTGTCACCATCATCTGACACCTTTGATCACGACCATCAGTTGTCATGAAGACAACACCATAGGGTTGTTGCAATGGTACCATCATCGGATCATGGGTTTATAGAAGAAATCAGCTTAAAACACTAAAATTGACCATTGGTTGATAGGTGCTTAGCACCATAGGTTGTCAAACCAACTTGATACAGGTCATATTATACCTTAGGAATAATGTATACATGATCATAGGTTCATCTATAACTGAAATCATAACAGGGAACAATATAAAAATTGAAATCCAAGTCCAGCATTAGCTTTTTAGTGCATGGATAATCATTTTCAAGCAAGAACATGAGCTAGAAAGCTTATGGTAAGCAATAAACATAGAGAAAGTTATAAAACTTGCCTATAATGAGAATATTAAACCCCACACAGAAGAAATCTCAAGAATTTAGGATAGAAAATTCAAGAATAAGCTATGAATTCATCCATCTAGCACCTTTCTTCATCAAATGAGCAAACCCTAAGCATAAGAACCAAGAAAGGTAGGGTTTTAGAGCTTTAGAGCAATTTCTACCATGGAACAGCAAGGTTCCGACCTAGAGAAATCTAGGAGGAAAGATAACAAAGAAATACATGGAAATAATGGAATTCTTACTCTTTTAGGTCAAGATCACTAGAAGGAAGCTTTTTCAACCCTAAAATGAAGTCAATTGCAACCCTAGATCCTTTTTCTAAGAAGATCCCCACTTTCTTCTTCCTTGGATAGAAAAATTCACAGAAGCATAGAGAGAGAACGATGTTGGGAGAAGGAGGGAAGTGGTGGAGAGAAAATGGCTCGTTTTTGTGCTTGGGGATAAGTATATGAAACTTTAAGATAAAGAAAAAGAAAAAGTTGAAGTTCTAGTATCTATCCAAGTGTCCATGGCCTTAATTTATTAAGAATATACAAGCACACACAAGAAGCTCCCCCATCATGTGTATAGACCTGCTTATCTTTCCTTTTTCAAATTTCCCAGCCAATCAAATAATTCATTAGTTGATAGCTACTAAAGGTAGCTCATCCGTGAAGGGGTAAAGCCTAAAATACCCTTGTAGAAAACACCTTTAAACCAAGGTTTAAATGGGAAAACCATGGCTCAAAAAGCTCAAGAATGATGATAAATATCCAAGGAACATAATTAAAGTGATAAATTGCAAAGAAAACCTCTCAATTGGGTAAATTGCAGAAAAGTCCAAAATGTGCATAAAATTGCATAACTTGCTCAAATAGTGTCCAAATTGGACCAAATTTGAAAATAAAGCTTGTGTTATGATTTCAAATCATATCAAAAGGTTATATTATGGTTATAATAATTAAATTATTATAATTAATCTTGTTCAACTCATTAAGCAAGTTTTGGGGCCTTACAACTATAAACCCCTAATAGTGATTTTGCCCCTGAAATCCAAGGTAAATAAAGGTGGGTACTTCCTTTGCACCTCATCCTATTACATTCACATGATTACTTTCATATCATGGTATTGTCACATAATTAATAAATATCTCATCTTGGGTTAGCACAACCCCCCCCCACATAAGAAGATATTTGCAAATATGAAACATAGAAACTTGTTGTGCCACCTATATAAATCTAATAGTAATTTTCAACTTTAAATTCTAGCTATCATCCTAAAATTATATCTATTGTACCAACACATTACTAAAAAGTCATACTTGCTAGCTTTTTATCAATCATGGCATGTGTCCCACACCATTCCTTGAAGCATAAAAAAAAATAATGTATCCATCCTTTTTTTAATACACTGACATTAGAACTCTTGTCAGTTCTTTTTCAGCATCAAAAGAAATGTTGACGCTGGAAACTGTCATTCCATACAAGGAAACATCATTCCTAGTCAACCTTGTTAGGGGTGAAACAACAACACTATCTTCACCTTACTAGGATTTACACAACCTACTTAGAAGATATATCATGATCCCATAAAGAAATTTAATCAACCCCATCTCACTCTTGTTCAACTTGTTCTCATAGCTATTGCTACTTCGGCAACCCTAAGGTTTTTGAAGAAATATTGATCATATTTTTGACCATATTTGAAATACTTTGACATGTCGTCATTCAATGTTTGATATAACTTGTATGACATGACCGGAACACTCTATTCCTTCTATTCATAAATTCTATTTGTACATTGGTTAGTCTATAGGACATAACTCTAAACTCATCATGGTCATGTGAATTATGTCATCCAATCTAACTCTTATGCATTGATATTTAATCATAGGTTTATCTTAAAGGAACACGGTATCACATATCTATTGACCAACAAACTATCTATCCTTGATAGTGGTCTTGCCTAGCTATCACTAAACCATACACAACATTATGGAATCACTTTTTTTCTTCTTCTTTCCAAACAACATTTAGAGGGTCATCGTCAACTCTCTTTCTATATCTAAGGGAGAGAAACACTTGGAATGTTCATTTAATAAACATATCCAACCTTCACATATTTCTCATATTGTTCAAACATCTTGGATACTAGGATTCATTACCTTGGTATCCACCTCATGTTCTATAAGGAACTCACATCCTTATCTCATCTACTTTTACCAACATTATCAAATCTCAAGACATATAAGAGGAGTCTTCCTAATTATTGGAAGGCTCAAAAGCAAACTCATCACAAACTTTATGATCTTGGTACCGTAGTCCAAGCAACCTTGTGCTATAATAAGCTATCCACCCTCATGTTTGCAGTGAATCTACATGTACCAAGTGGCAATGATCCACTTGAAAGTTGTGCCCTAGAAAGGAAAGACATAAAGGGAAACATACTTCCCACATCATAGCAGCATTGTTCAGGGGTCACTAGCAAAAAGGTAACCAATCCTATTTTCATTATGCGTATTATAACTTCTTATGTATCATTTTACCTTTTTCATTTTTCGTTCCTTGCCATTAGCATAGGAATCGTCATGATTAACATATCTCATTACTCGTTCCTTTATGACTATTTATCACACTTGGGTATGTTCTCTTATTTTATTATGTTTTTCAACCACTTATCAATAGGTAAATCATCATATTCCACATTTTATTCATTAAAAATGGATCATCTGCCTTAATTTCTTTCACATGCTATGCTTATTTTACATTAACACTTTCTTACACACATAGGTTGGTCTCATATTAACTCAGGTTCCACCTTATTTCTTTGCCATTGTTCCCATTCATCTTCTCATTTTGTACTTGTTATAGGAGTTCTCTCTATCTTATGTGGATTTCATACCTTGATTCACTTTATAAGCATAGACTTATCTGTCTTTTACTTTATTATCTTCTTGAATCACATCTTCAAGAACTCCTCTTTTCCTTATTTGTATTCAGATTTAGATTTCATGGTGTTGTATCTCTCTCTTATATTTACCAAACATTCAAGTTTTGATAGATAATGATGTGATTCTCATCTTCTTTAAGGTAGGATTGAGATATTCACACAATGATTTCTTATTCATTATGCTCTTTAGATTGTCTCAAAATGACTACTTCGTCAGAGTAATCAAAAAGATAACAATCTAAGAGTTCTATACTTACCTTTCTTCAATAATTGAATACATGGCCAGGGCATCCAAGTACTGAGATTAGGCAGTATGCGCCATGTTTTTGTGTCACGTTCCTAACATAGACATCATCCTAGTCTTAAGTCCTAGTTTCCCTGTAGACTCAGTGAACCTAAATATCTGATACCAACTTGTGAGAACCCATTACACTAAACGAGGTTACTCAAAACATAAAACACAATCAATCACTAATTAATCACATACCCAAAAATATGGGTAAATTAAAACTGATTTCTATGTCAGCACCCGCTAATAAACATTTGCATAAGAGCCCAAAATCTTTCTTATATCCATACTATGCCAAGAATTTGATACAAATTGTTCTATTGTCTTAGCCACCACATATATACACAGGAGAACAATATTCATATATGCCACACAAACAAGCATTAATATGCTAACAAAAGTTTGATTCATTTGAAACACCATATACAAACTTTTTCTTGCCCAGACCTGAGAGTACAGGGACGAATCTAGGACACACTAGACATCTAATCAACTTTCTCATAGATTCATTACTATAGCTCCTCTTTGTTGCCACAGGTTTGTTTTCATCACTTCAGATTACCTAAAAAGATGTGGCGAACCACAAGGGTGAGACCCATGTCTCAGCCAGAGATATAACCTCCAACAACAATTATTGATTACAACATTTTAATTAATTAAATAGTTAAGCAATTTAATCAGATATAACAAATAATCTCAGCATCACTGATGATTAACAAAATACATAAAGGAGCAGATAAGAACTATCATCATTAGCCAGACTATCATCCTTTATCTTGTTGACAATATTAGCAATTCAGTAGCATATGCATATCTAGCATCATGAGCAAGTCTAGTAACATAGAATCTCTATCATTATGAATAAGTCTAGCCACATAAGAATAGATAACAACATTAGCATGTTTAATAGGTTGAACATATCAACATCATAAAATGAGCTAACAACATAAGCACAATTATATGGATAAGCATGATTAGCAATATATGCATCTCTAGTTACAAAGGCATGGCTAGCATGCTAAACATAACTAACAACATGAGATGGCTAGCATCATGATTATAATCAATAGTAGTAGTATAGTTATCAACATAATCAATGGCTATTGTATGTACACATCTAAATTCTTAAGCATATCCACAACATAAGTATATCTACTATCTCTTAATTGCACTAAGCATCATCTTTATGTAAAGAGAACAAACAAGGGTTATCATCCAATGTGAAGCATAGTGTATAACCCTAAATAGATATGTTATACGATTGTATTACATCTTTTATTATGCCCTGAGGAAATTGAAGATACCATACAAAATCCAACTGACCACTGCTAAGTCAAAATTAGTGCCATACAAGATCTAGGAAGAGCCATCCTACTAATATCTACTCCGCCCCCAGTCAGTACGGGTCAGCCACAATGACACATAAGGTCAAGCTACTAATAGTCTAGTCCATCCTTGGTACAGGTCATGGTACTAGTGAAAGGAGGTGGGTACGCATACCCTACCATCTGAGGTACAACTGTAGTTGTCCTCAATCTCGTCACATATATAATCACCGAGACACAACCACAGCCATTCTCAAACTGAGGGCTAGGTATGACCACAATCATCCTCCCTAAACACTTGAATTCAGGATGACAAGCACCCCACATACTCATCAGTATGTGCTCTGAGTTTCCTATAGGAATACTCGTTTCACCATCTAGCAAGTTCTGACACTCAAATTGTTATAACCCCATTTTTCCAAGATATGTAATGAGATTGTGAATCTCCTTTTTAAAGATAAATGAAATCCTTGATTGATGTGATGAGTTGATTTGAATGAATTTTGTGTTTGATAGCTTGTGTGTTTTCTTATTGGGCCTTATTGGCCATTGAGCCCAATTGAAGGAGAAAAAGAAAAAAAAAGATTAAAAGAATACATAAAGAAATAAATGAAATAAGAACAAAAGGCTAAGGAATGATTTCCCAAAAATAGGATTTCGAGTTAATGGATTCCTTAGGGTTCAAGGAACTTAGAATTAGGAAATAATGACAAAGGGAATAGAAAAGGTATGGAAAATATGAAACTAAATGATAACTTGCAAACCAAGAAAAGGGATCGTACTTTTTAGATAATAACTTCAAATTTTGTAGGATGTAATATAAAAATATAATTGAGTTTCACTCAAAATTTGAGTAGGAAAGGAGTTACCGTTTGAGAGATATGAATTTTTCAAGAATATCATTGAAATAGGAATACAATTTGAAATTGTTTCCTCTTATTCAAATGTGGATAATACAGACTGTTGGATCTTAATCCAACGATGATCGGTCATCGTCTTAGTTCTACTGGGACTAGGAATCTGTGGGAAATAGAGGATTTTTCCTCTCCGATTTCCTTGAAATCCAGAGAGAGTGGGCGTTTTCTGCTAGCCCCATTGGATTCAGGAGATGAAATCGCAAAGGATCATCCCTGGTTTGAGTAGGTTTCATCTTCGTTTTGGGAAATCCCCAATTCCAACAACCTGACCTCGACCCTATAAATAGGGGAGGGTTATGGAGGGAACCAGCATCCCTTTTGTTTAGTTAGATCGCTGCGGAGCGCGAAGTCGAGTGGAACGACGTTTCCAATTGAAGAATCTAACCTGACCCACCCCCTCTACGACCAGTAAGTCGGCGGCGACACTCCAGTGACACGTTGGTGGCGAAGGTCAAGCGGTAACATAATATTGATCGAGGCAACAAGTTCGGGCATTGCCGAAGGAGCTTCGTGGCTTCTCAGTTGCTCCGCAGGCGGCATGGAGTTCAGGGTCAATTGGTGAGTTGACCGCGGGACCTTGCTCGGTTGGGAGGTAAACGACGATCGGGTCGCCGTTGGATCAGGGACCACAGTGGTCTCAATCAAGATCTAACGCTCCAGGGCAGGAGCAGCTTTGGTTAGGTGCGCACGACCAGGATCGTTGGATCCAAGAAGCGTACCACCGGTCCACAGATCGAGCGACCGAGGATTTTTTGGTAAATCCCTCTCTAATCAAATAAATCAGCAAAAGGTTTATTCTTGCAAAAATTATAGAAATAACTAGGAATCTTGTATGACAAAACTTTTTATATGAAAGTTGTGTAGAAAAATACGAGGAATCTGATAAAAATACTTTGAGAACCTGATTCTACTTTTTTTTACAAAAGTATCCTAATTTTCTAGTAAAGTGTATTAAATGTTGATGAGAAACCCTAAATGAATAGTAAGGGTATAATTTGGTGAATTAATAGGTCAAATTGATAAGCTTGACCCTATTAATTACAAAGATGGTTTAATTATCCGTTTTGAATGCAAAGATGCCTAAGTTAGAGTTGCAATCCATAAAAGAAGGCTAATCTATCTGGGAACCCTAATTTGGGATAAAAGGAGATAAAAATCATATTTATTTGGAATAAGGATATCATATGCTTAATAAAGATTCTAAACTTGATAAGATGTGTTATAATGAGAAATAAGGGGTTTCATGTAGTTTTGATAAATTAAGGATCATAATATTGAAAGAGGAGGTAAAAACCCTAATTTCCAAAGAAACCCTAAAATTGGAATTGAAATCCTAAGTAATGTGATGAAATTGGATAAATATTAATAAAAGGAAATTGGTACTTTTATTTTAGGATTTCTCTTCCTCATTTCTTGCTTGATTGGGTTTCTCTGCATATTTGATTATGTCTTGAAATTTGCAACCAAAGGTATGTGGTTACTGTTATGAATATCTCGAATTAGTTTTTCGAGGTTTACCGAAGTTTTCATCGATGTCATGAATTAATTGTTGGATGTTTTATTTCATGCAACTATAAAGTGACTATGATTATCACCATAAGTATATATATAACTGGTTAGATCTGGGTCCACCTCTGTTGCTTTGAAAAGGCTAAAAAAAGGGGTAATCCTAGAGCAAGGTCTAGGTTACTGAGAGTTAGAAACTGGGCTACCTACGTGTAGTGCCATGAGACTCTTTAGCATACCCCGAGTTAAGGAGTGGTCTACCTACGAGTAGTTCCATGTGACTCAACCCTAGAAATTGGTTCACTTGATATGTGGATCATGAGGGGTTTAATGGGGACAACACAGAGGATAGGGTACCCTTGGATCGTGGAGTTATATTTAAAATGTAATCTTGGCTGTTAATTGATAATTGACTGATTACTTTGTTATCATAGTTGCACGATTATTTTTTCCCCACATACCAGCTTCTTGCTGACCGACGTTTTGTTTGTCGGCGTTTTAGGTACAAATGAAAAGAACAAACAGTATAGTGGCATATGAAGAATTAAACGAGAATTAACATGCACAGGAGGATTAGTTAGATTAGTAACTTCATGGTTAGAAGTTTGGAAATCCCAATTTTAAAAAGGTAAGCAAAGTTTTATTTTATACCAATGTTCAGTTTAGTTGGTAAAGTTTATTAATTGTTATTGATTATTTGTCGAACCTTTGATCCGGGTTATTGGTTAACGGATCTGACCTTTCGGTCTCCTTTAATTGGGGGTTATCGGGAGACGGGGTCGTAAAAATTGGTATTAGAGCTTAGGTTCCTCATTTAATCTTTAATAATTATTAAATTTTACAAATTCTGTAGAACCCAAGGGAGTTATTAGAGGATTATCTGAAATATTGAGGTGTCTAGAAAAGGATCACGTCTGGGGGCTGGCATTATTTTTCCTCCGCACCGCTAGTCGGAATATGAGGACTCCCGGATCCGTGTGACTGTCTGGCCAAAGTCTTAGGGTATGATTCGAAATAAGATACCTTTAGGACTCTCTCATCTTGTTCATCCCTTCTCAACTCAAATTCTGTTAAGGACCTTAAGAATTAGGGTTTCCTCTCTTCTCCACACCCTCTTGAGGTATGGGTAAAGTTGATAAGGATTAAGGAATCCTCCACCAAATTAATAAAAAGCATGTAAATAAGATGTCATGGACATAAGCTTAATAGAGTAAGCGTAAAGGAATAGATACATGCTTAGGTCGTATGACACGAGTTTTCATTACCCTCAGGAGAGACCTGAGGATAGACCTCCTTAGTAGGAGGATGAGTAGAGAGAGTTAGTCTTGGAGGTAGAGACCTCCATTAAAAGTAGAGACCTAGCAAACCCTTTGAGGATGATGTTAACCCTAACCCTAAGTGAAGGTTAGAGAGAGGGAGATGACATGATGAGTTAGATGTCATGATGAGCATGCCTTGGATGCCATATGAACCATGAGAAGTTGATGATCGAGTACCTTGGCAACCCAACCCTGGGAAGGGTCGTGCATGTTTGAGCGAAGGATAGCTCCTTCATGGATGAGGATAGAGAAGAACTTGTAGAAACATGTTGGGCTATTGCAAGTAGGATATAGCTTGCACCCAAAGTGCGTCAGTAGTGTTGACAGTTGGATGAAACCCTAGACAAAGGATCATGATGGATGGCTTATGAGATAAGCATAAGGGGTTATGGATAATCTTGAGTAAACATAAGTTTGAACATAGGCTTCACCAGCATAGAGGTATGCATGTGAGCTTGATCCTTCATGGAGAGAGGACCTCTAGTAGTAAGGTTGGATGTGGAGTTAGCTCTAGAGAGAAAAAGCAGGAATCAAGCAAGAAGGTTGGAATCCTAAACTCTAAGATATGTAGGGAGTTGAGGACGATGTGACCTAAGTGGATGATAGTGGTCGCCACATGCTTGATCCCTAGAAGTTGTTGATGTCTTGGTTGCCATGAGAGGAACCAAACCCTAGAGAGAGGATGAGTTTGTTGGTACCTCTGTACCTATGGTATAGATGAGAAGAAGAGTTCCTTATACCTGGAGAGGTATAGTAACAGGTTATGAGGCCTTGAACCTTATTGGTTGTCCTTAAGGAGGACCTAACTCTAAGTGTTGCTCGAGTTGAAGGATGACAAGAAGTGCATGTCATGCCTTTTGCATGCTTGGTTCGTGGTTAAGAGATAGAGCATGCAGTTGGACACCTAAAAGTGAACCTAGGGTTCCTAGGCCTAAGAAGGGAAGTGGTGTACCTAGTGCTCATGATGAGAGTTGAGTTCCTATAGAAGCGAGCATGGTACTTCTTATGTTGAGAGGAAAGGAAAACCCCTTAAGTTTAAGACGAACCCCTCCCAGCTAAGTTGATGACATGGGAAGGTATGATCTTGATCCAGTGTCGAGGAAAGAGAACAAGTATGACCTAGCATGGTTTAGTAAGTGGTCTTCTTGTACCTTAGTAGCTTCTGGGTTAAGCATGCTCATATGGATGTAAACCCTAAGGATGTTTGTGACCTTGTTGTCAAGAGTCGTGGTTTCCTTCCATCCTGGGAGAGGGACCCTTTTGTAGGGTGTACACCAGTTTTGTGGGTTTAAGGTAACCTAAAGAGGTCTCGTAGGATCTTGAGAAGCTAAGTGAAAAGTACATGATATGAGGATGAACCTTTAGACCCATAGATAGCCATGTTTATGTGAATATGGATGTGTTACCATGGAGGTAACCGGTATGGGGCTTGACCAAGGTAGGCAGGTTGCCATGATCCCTATGAAAGGATGAAAGTCAGCCCATGAATGCAGAGAGAGAGAGATGATGAAGGCTTGGGTAAGGTTCTAAGTTGAACATGAACTATAAGAGAATCCTAAGTCTATCCTAGGGTCAGGTAGGGATAAGACCGATGGAAGTGGGAGTTGCCTAATTCTCTAGTTGCACATGACCATAGGGTCGGGAGGTAACAGCTATCTTTGTCTAAGGGCCATGGGTTAGGAGATTGATCACCTTCATGAACTCATGGGATCCAACGGGCAGATGAGTAGGGCACTCTCTGGATGCATGAAGGAAGAGGTATGACCCCAAAAGTGTCGGCACCCTAAAGGCCTAGAGGAGATGACCAAGGATTGTGCTTGGACCAAGTAGGTTTGAGACCAGTTTTCCATGGAAGTAACTTTGATATCATGATGTTTGTGATGTGGAGACATAAGTTGCACGTTTCAACTTAGAATTGAAGGTGTACTGGCGATGTGGGATGTATCATCTCTACTCTTGGAATAGGAAGAACTTTGTGTTTGGACGGCCGCCAAATGCTTATTTCTTCTTGTTATGGGAGTGAGAGATGGGATAGTACGCATGCCATACACCAAGGATAAAAGATGAGGTGGGTTGGAACGCTGCTACGAGGTATGAGGACAGAGATGATAATATACCTTGGTGGAGTGAATGATACATGGACATGTACAAACGATAAGAGTATTAAGATAATCACCTTGTGAGAATGTTTTATTAGGAGCTATGTGGAATTTGCAAGTTAACCAAGGTTGAGTTTGATCACCATGAGAATGAGCTCAGAGCTTCTTGATGAAGACCCACTTAGATTTTGAGATAATGGAGGTGTATGTCTTCGACATTACCTAACACCTAAGGATAGGAAGGGGTAATGAAGACTCTAGTGGAGATATAGCTTCCTAGTTTAGCTGGAAGCTAGAAAAGGTTGAGGTTGCTAGGCTAACCTTAAGTTGAGAAAAAGGGATAAGTTTGGCCAATACCCAGATATATCAATAATAGTTAATCAAGTAAATGATTGACTGGTTAGCCAGTCTAGTACATGATATGATGAAAGGATGGTTGTAGAACCTCAGATGTACTTCTTTGGAAAGGAAAGTGATGAAGTCCTAATGAGAGTGGTTTAGGGTTCGAGGAATCGATCTTCAGGAATCATGACATACAGGAAATCGTGATCTTAATCACCATACACCATAATACTACTTAGATAATGGGTGGTAGCATTACTATGGATGTTGGAGGTGAAGTGCATGTGGTATGTTGCCATGCATGACTGGAGGTAAGGGATGAACACCAGTAACCCAGTGCATTGATATAAGGGATAAAGAGTCCCCGAAAGTGAAAGGGAGTTCATCACTATGGATGTTGTAAGTCTCCCTGGATCAAGGAAGGTCGGGATTTAATATGGAGTATGGTAGATCGTCTTACCCAGATGACATGAGAAAGAAAGAGTATTGCCAAGGGACAGATCAGGTTGAACTACATATGAGAGTGATGGTTTAATTATACCATGAAGCGAGTTCAAAGGTTCTTGAGTTTGACCTAAAGTATCCCTTCTAAAAGGTGGAAGTAGGCACATGAATAACTCGATGTTAGTACAATTTATCACCCCTAACTAATGGTTTGTATGATTCAGACTAAAGGGTCTGATGAGAGCATATATGCTTGTTCAGGGTGATGGCTAGAGACAATTCTTGTCCTAGGAAAAATGTGATGATGACCACAATAGCCAGTAAGGGAGGTTGTGTCGGTCACCACTTCAGTAAGGTGATGTTGGTGAAAGGACCATGTGATGGTTAGAAATGGGCCACAGTGCGTGTAGATGAAGTCACTTTGATCGTGCAATGGCTGAAAGGAGCCTAGAGATGATGTGAGTCGTGGGTAGATGTAAAGTAGACTGACATGCAGTTCACTGTGGGAAATATGTGACATGAAAATCTGACCCCTCTAAGTTATAGCTAAGAGAGTTGAGTCCCTGATCCATGGTTTCTTTTGATATGGTTTAATGGATAAGGTTAAGATTGACCTTACCCCTCAGGATAAAGTAATGTTTGATGAGTTCCATGTGTCCAATTTAGAGCACTATGTGAGGTGCCTCGACCATGTGCTGAGCAATGAACCTAGTGAGCCCCAAGGGAGGCTGAAATGGCCTGAGTCCACCTGTGCAGTTTATAGATGCCAGGATGAAAGAACTCAGAGAAAATAATATGTGATGATAAAGGTTCTTTGGAAGCACCATGGAGAGGATGAGGCCACATGGGTGCTGAAGATGGACATGGAAAAAGCATATCCCAATTTGTTTGATTGATTGTTGAATTTTGAGGGCAAAATTCCTATAAGGAGGGGAGGATGTTATAACCCCATTTTTCCAAGATATGTAATGAGATTGTAAAACTCCTTTTTAAAGATAAATGAAATACGTGATTGATTTGATGATTTGATTTGAATGAATTTTGTGTTTGATAGCTTGTGTGTTTTCTTATTGGGCC
This sequence comes from Alisma plantago-aquatica, assembly GCA_963693085.1. NCBI lineage: Eukaryota > Viridiplantae > Streptophyta > Magnoliopsida > Alismatales > Alismataceae > Alisma > Alisma plantago-aquatica. Next base: position 1,476,973,278 of record OY856410.1, read on the forward strand.
TTATTGGCCACTGAGCCCAATTGAAGGAGAAAAAGAAAAAAAAAGATTAAAAGAATACATAAAGAAATAAATGAAATAAGAACAAAAGGCTAAGGAATGATTTCCCAAAAATAGGATTTCGATTTAATGGATTCCTTAGGGTTCAAGGAACTCAGAATTGGGAAATAATGATAAAGGGAATAGAAAAGGTATGGAAAATATGAAATTAAATGATAACTTGCAAACCAAGAAAAGGGATCATACTTTTTAGATAATAACTTCAAATTCTGTAGGATGGAATATAAAAATATAATTGAGTTTACATCAAAATTTGAGTATGAAAGGAGTTACCGTTTGAGAGATATGAATTTTTCAAGAATATCATTGAAATAGGAATACAATTTGAAATTGTTTCCTCTTATTCAAACGTGGATAATACAGACCGTTGGATCTTAATCCAACGATGATCGGTCATCGTATTAGTTCTACTGGGACTAGGAATCTGTGGGAAACCGAGGATTTTTCCTCTCTGATTTCCTTGAAATCCGGAGAGAGTGGGCGTTTTTTGCTAGCCCCATTGGATTCAGGAGATGAAATCGCAAAGGATCATCCCTAGTTTGAGTAGGTTTCATCTTTGTTTTGGAAAATCCCCAATTCCAACGAACCTGGCCTCGACCCTATAAATAGGGGAGGGTTATGGAGGGAACTAGCATCCCTTTTTTTTAGTTAGATTGCTGTGGAGTGCAAAGTCGAGTGGAACGACGTTTCCAATTGAAGAATCTAACCTGACCCACCCCCTCTACGACCAGCAAGTCGGTGGCGACACTCCGGTGACACATTGGTGGCGAAGGTCAAGCAGGAACATACAATTGATCGAGGAAACAAGTTTGGGCATCGTCAAAGGAGCTTCGTGGCTTCTCGGTTTCTCCGCATGCGGCCTGGAGTTCAGGATCAACTGGTGAGTAGACCACGGGACCTTGCTCGGTTGGGAGGTAGACGACGATCGGGTCGCCGTTGGATCAGGGACCATGGTGGTCTCAATCAAGATCTAACACTCCAGGGCAGGAGAATCTTTGGTTAGGTGTGCATGACCGGGATCGTTGGATCCAAGAAGCGGACCACCGGTCCACAGATCGAGCAACCGAGGATTTTTCGGTAAATCCCTCTCTAATCAAATAAATCAGTAAAAGGTTTATTCTTGCAAAAATGATAGAAATAACTAGGAATCTCGTATGACAAAACTTTTTATATGAAAGTTGTGTAGAAAAATACAAAGAATCTGATAAAAATACTTTGAGAACCTGATTCTACTTTTTTTTACAAAAGTATCCTAATTTTCTAGTAAAGTGTATTAAAAGTTGATGAGAAACCCTAAATGAATATTAAGGGTATAATTTGGTGAATTAATAGGTCAAATTGATAAGCTTGACCTTGTTAATTACAAATATGGTTTAATTATCCATTTTGAATGCAAAGATGCCTAAGTTAGAGTTGCAATCCATAAAAGAAGGCTAATCTGTATGGGAACCCTAATTTGGGATAAAAGGAGATAAAAATCATATTTATTTGGAATAAGGAGATCATATGCTTAATAAAGATTCTAAACTTGATAAGATGTGTTATAATGAGAAATTAGGGGTTTCATGAAGTTTTGATAAATTAAGGATCATAATATTGAAAGAGGAGGTAAAAACCCTAATTTCCAAAGAAACCCTAAAATTGGAATTGAAATCCTAAGTAATGTGATGAAATTGGATAAATATTAATAAAAGGAAATTGGTACTTTTATTTCAGGATTTCTCTTCCTCATTGCTTGCTTGATTGGGTTTCTCTGCATATTTGATTATGTCTTGAAATCTGCAACCAAAGGTATGTGGTTACGCTTATGAATATCTCAAATTAGTTTTTCAAGGTTTACCGAAGTTTTCATCGATGTCATGAATTAATTGTTGGATGTTTTTATTTCATGCAACTATAAAGTGACTATGATTATCACCATATGTATATATATAACTGGCTAGATCCAGGTCCACCTCTGTTTCTTTGAAAAGGCTAAAAAAAGGGGTAATCCTAGAGCAAGGTCTAGGTTACCGAGAGTTAGAAACTAGGCTACCTACGTGTAGTGCCATGAGACTCTTTAGCATACCCCGAGTTAAGAAGTGGTCTACCTATGAGTAGTTCCATGTGATTCGACCCTAGAAACGGGTTCACTTGATATGTGGATCATGAGGGGTTTAATGGGGACAACACAGAGGATAGGGTACCCTTGGATCGCGGAGTTATATTTAAAACGTAATCTTGGCTGTTAATTGATAATTGACTGATTACTTTGTTATCATAGTTGCATGATTATTGTTTTCCCCACATACCAGCTTCTTGCTGACCGACGTTTTGTTTGTCGGCGTTTTAGGTACAAATGAAAAGAACAAACAATAAAGTGGCATATGCAAAATTAAATGAGAATTAACGTGCACAGGAGGATTAGTTAGATTAGTATCTTCATGGATAGAAGTTTGGAAATCCCAATTTTAAAAAGGTTAGCAAAGTTTTATTTTATACCAATGTTCAGTTTAGTTGGTAAAGTTTATTAATTGTTATAGATTATTTGCCGAACCTTTGATCTGGGTTATTGGTTAACGGCTTTGACCTTCAGTCTCCTTTAATTGAGGGTTACAGGGAGACGGAGTCATAACACAAATGGATCTATGGCATAGGGTACTAAATGATTAGATTTTCACTTGATTAGTTATGCCAATTGGGTGAATTAAGGCTACATCAATCAAGTGGACATATAAACCCTAATTCACTTCTAACAAGCATATAAATATCACAACTTCAAAAGATATAAAACGTGTGAAACATAATTTCTCATCTCATCATCACATTATACTATTCACTTGCCATTCATCAGGCTACACTAGTCATCATACTATCACAAGATATAAATCCTTTTCACAATATCACAAGGTATCAACCCTTATCAACACAAGAGGATTACACCTCATTCAGGGATCAACCATGCCCAAAGGTCATTCAGACCATCATACTATCACATGATATAAATACTTTTCACAATATCACATGGTATCAACTATTATCAACACAATAGGATTAAACCTCATTCAGGGCTCAACCATGCCTAAAGTTCATTAAGACCATTATACTATTCGTTGCAAGGTCATCATTATCTTTGTATGCCTTATAACAGGGCATACAAAGTATCAACCATATTAAGGAGGTTATTTCACCATCATGCCATCATATAAGAAGATTAAAAATGAATACTTATTTTTATCTATTTGCATTAGAGTTAGGTTCAACATGATAAATTATATCAATGTTACTAATCAACACTTATACCCAAACCCTAACTCATGACATCCCCATTGGATCATGGATGCATAAGGTGAAGCATCACCATCACATTCCATACTATTCTCAAGTATGAACCCAAACATAAATCAAGATGTAACCATCAGGTTATAGCATTCTAGGGTTTCAACAACAATAAGAGAGTACCCCCATGATTACATTATTCATTCAAGGACTATTCATACCCAATTACCATCATTTGGTTATATTAAAGCTAGGTATAACAAACTATACCTCATTAGGGTTACATATCCACACAATATGGTTATCATCCCTTCTATTCATATCAGTCAATATGTAAGACTACCTTGTTAAGGGTAACTCTCCATTTATTCCATCGTCATTCAACCCAAATCACCATACCACAATGTCACCCAGAATCATTGGATGTTTAAAAGGTAAAACCATTGGTTGTTTACATAAGTAAACACCTTAGATAAACCACCTATGAAGTCCTTGAGTTGTGCTCTATAAAGAGTAACCATTTAACCCTAGACATCCCTTGATTAACAACACAAAAAGTTCCATTGAGTGTAGGTTAAAACCCACAATCGATTGTTCATTTAAAACAAGCCATCCATTGTCAACAAGTAAGCTCATTAATTTGATCATATAAAGGAAACCATCTAAATCACATTATTAGGACCAAAATATTACATTATCCATCATTACACTTTATTGGTGGAATAAACATTAGATCTTGACCATTGGGTCAAGTTCATATATTAAAACCATCAATTACAGTATAGGTCTGACCATTGCATCAAGTGACCCAAGAAACCATTGATCTAAGGCTTAATTGATGCTACAACTATAATGCTTAACTCACCATAGGTTTTAGAGACCTGATCCACCATCATTAGTGACCATTAAGTCACCATAGGTTGTTAGATCAACACTATATTCATTAATTAACATCAAATATTAAGATAATGTCATCAGTTATTGATAATATCAGTATGGTACTTAATGGTTGATCATTAAACTCCTAATTGATCCAAAATATGACCTAAGGGGGTGACCATAGGTTGCCAACATCATATGACACCTTTGATCACGACCATCAATTGTCATGAAGACAACACCATAGGGTTGTTGCAATGGTACCATCATCGGATCATGGGTTTATAGAAGAAATCAGCTTAAAACCCTAAAATTGACCATTGGTTGAGTGGTGCTTAGCACCATAGGTTGTCAAACCAACCCGATCCAAGTCATATTATACCTTAGGAATAATTTACACATGATCAAAGATTCATCTAGAATAGAAATTAGAACAGGGAACATTATAAAAATCAAAATCCAAGTCAAGTATAGCTTTTTAGTGCATGGATCATCATTTTCACGCAAGAACATGAGCTAGAAAGCTTATGGTAAGCAATAAACGTGGAGAAAGTTATAAACCTTGCCTCTAATGAGAAGATAAAACCCCACACAGAAGAAATCTCAAGCAGGTAGGGTAGAAAATCCAAGAATAAGGAGCAAACCCTAAGCATAAGGAGCAAGAAAGGTAGGGTTTTAGAGCTTTAGAGCAATTTCTACCATGGAACAGTAAGGTTCCAACCTGGAGAAAGCTAGGAGGAAGGATAAAAAAGAAATAAATGGAGGAAATAAGGGAATTCTTACTCTTTTAGGTCAAGATCACTACAAGGAAGCTTTTTTAACCCTAAAATGAAGTCAATTGCAACCCTAGATCCTTTTTCCAAGAAGATCCCCACTTTCTCCTTCCTTGGATAGCACAATTCACAGCAGAATAGAGGGATAACGAGTTTGTGAGAAGTAGGGAAGTGGTGGAGAGAAAATGGATTGTTTCGGTGCTTGGGGATAAGTATATGAAACTTTAAGATAAAGAAAAAGAAAAAGTTGAAGTTCTAGTATCTATGCAAGTGTCAATGGCCTTAATTTATTAAGAATATAGAAGTACATGTACAAGCAGCTCCCCCACCATGTGTATAGACCTTCTTAGCTTTCCTTTTTTGAATTTCCCAGCCAATCAAATAATTCATTAGTTGATAGCTACTAAAGGTAGCTCATCCGTGACGGGGTAAACCCTAAAATACCCTTGGAGAAAACACCTTCAAACCAAGGTTTAAATAGGTGACCCATGGCTCATAAAGCTCAAGAATGATGAGAAAATATCCAAGGAACATAATGAAAGTGATTAATTGCAAACAAAACCTCTCAATTGGGTAAATTGTAGAAAAGTCCAAAATGTGTATAAAATTGCATAACTTGCTCAAACTGTGTCCAAATTGGACCAAATTTAAAACTTAAGCTTGTCTTATGATTTAAAAGCATATCACAAGGTTATATTAGGGTTATAAGAATTCAATTATTATAATTAAGCTTGTTCAACTCATTAAGAAAGTTTAGGGGCCTTACAATGGTGAAAATAAAAAAAGCATGAATTCTAATGCCTACTTTTTATGGGTGGTATGGTGCATGAATTAAAAGATTTGTCAATTTGACGAACATAAATTTAAAGAAAAGAATGCATCACATGAATGTGTCCATCTTTTTGTGAATACTTGACAAAATTTATTCTCCCTCTTAACTTTGAAACATCAAAAAAAATATTATTTTTTTTCAATGGCCCATTATTTTAGCATGATAGAACATTATGCTTGGTCTTTACTAACATATCGCTCATTTTTTTCTTTCTTTTCTATTTTTCTGAGGGTATAGATGTGTATCAATGCACTCAAAGTTTGAAGCAAAAAGAAACTTGCATGATATGGAAATGAATGATATGGAATGCATGTTATCTACATGTAATTGTTTATGCAACTAAAATGATATACACAATAATTGTTTACGTGCATGAATGTATAATGGAAGCCCCAATAAACGGCGACAGTAACTCTTACTGTCCTAAGGTAGAAAAATTCCTTGTCACATAAGTAGCGACCTGCACGAATGGTGTCACTATGGAGTAGAACCTTCACCTACTCTTGTTGTGTGGGCACCTTTTCTAGAATGGGGTCTATTGAGGTGCATGCACGAGCACAATGAATTGGAAATCTACACCCCCTTGTCATCCATATAAACTATTGGGATATGGAACTTTAGGCACTTATGCCTGCTCAGGCTCTGGAATACATTTTTTTGATAACTCAATAAAATCTTGTTATGTCTTCTTAAAAACAGAGACATATTTCACTTGATGGTGTAGCATCTCTGTATCTGTTGGGACCCCATGCTGACCAGGCTTCTTCAAGGAAGCCACCTCTGCTACCAATTGAGAAATTTGATATTCAATACTATAGATTTGTTCTCCCTGGTTTTGTAGCTCCCTCTTAGTCTGGCCAATAAATGATTTCATTCTGAGTGACCAGCTTGCCTAGCATGTCTTCTATGTGATCCATCCTTCTAGGGCCCCTGTCCTGCTTCTATTGTTGTCGTACGAACATGCAATCTCCATCTTCACTTCCAAATGAAGTGTGGGATTTCTACTCAAACTTCCTCATGAGAGTATCCAGCTTCTCGTTCAACTCTACAATAACTCTGGACTCTCTGATGCTATTAATTGATGTTGTGCGCTCTCTCTCTCTCTCTCTTCACCCTATGAATGAATTTTTTCCATGTTCTTAAGATCTCATGTCATCTACAAGGCTTGTTGTTGAGGAAGAAGCATCTCCCTACACTATCAACTGTGGTCCTTTCTCCCAGATGCAACCCATAATAGAAGATGTTTGCCTGGCCATACAAGTCGATCCCATGATGAGGGACCTTCCTCAGCATGTTTTGAAACCTCTCCCATGCTTGCGAGTATGACTCTTCTACCTATTTCTTGAAGTTGATTATCTTCTTAGTCAACTCCTTCATCTTTTGGGGTGGAAAATAAAGCTAGAATAAAACATCTATCATTTGTTCCCAGGTTTCTATTGACTCAGGCTTGAGGTTGTAGAACCCAGACTTTGCATTGTCTGTCAATAATGACGGGAAAAGCTTTAGGTAAATCATTATCATCGGCACTTTATCAATTTTTACCATGTCACAACTTTCCATAAAATTGTTGATATGGGTCATCGGGTCCTCAGTACTATACCATGGAAAGCATGTCCCTTGACTAATGCCACCAAGCCAGGGTCTATCTTGTAACTTCCCACATTGACCGTCTGTCTTTTGATTGGGTCCAACTGAGTTGTTATAGATGACGCCTTTATCTTTTCCCAGATGGTCTACTCTTCCATTGCTTCACCCAGACCTTCCGGAAGTAGATTTTCCATGGGACTGTAATTAGTGGTTTAGATTTGAGCCATGCACTAGTACCTAGAATTTGTGAATCAATGTGAGAACGAGATACTAGTGATTGAATCAAAAGATATTTGTAATTCAACTTTGGAAAGGATAAAAAGAAAAATAAAGAGGGTGGCCTAGAGTGGCCGATTACATCACTCGTAGTTCTTGAATATGTCTTTTCCCTGGCAATGACGCCAAAGAATTGACACGACTAAATTGTACGTGTAAAATGCAAGCATACTCATCAAAGTAATACATGCCAAAGAGGCCTGGATATCAAACATGAGGAAATGTAATTCAAGGAACTACTACTAACTACTTTTGATCAGCTATGTCAAAGAAAACTTTGATTTGAGAGTTATTAAACTAATAACAAGAAAATAAATTAATTTACAAGTTTGTGATCACAATAAGAAGAAATTTCCTAGGACTATGGTTTCACCATGATTGACACTGCAATTTTTATCCTAAGAGTAATATATGTTCCTCCTAATTCTGGACAAAGAGACATGTATCCAGAATTACCCACTTTCATGGAGTAATCCACCACCTACCCTAATACCAATCACACTCTCATATCGATTTTGTTATTAGATAGGTGCTTTAACAAACTACTCTGGGTTATTCTCTTCATGTTTGTAGGCTTTCTCTCGAAACATGATATAAAATGTGTGTTACTATGGATTTCCAATCCTTAATCCCCCTCTCTAAGATATCAAGAATCTAACTAATCACTTATGGTGTGCAACATAGATACTTTAAGACAATTTCATAGCAACATGCCAAAAAATAAGTAGAAAACAATATACTAATGCAAGAGACCCATATACAGTGTACAACCGAGCTACTCCCAGGTCCTAGAGAACAAGGGGATTAGCCCCTCATGGTTTCCATGAACAAAAGCATGCTAGGGAGAAGTAAAAAGGTGGAGAACATAGAAAAACTGATGAACCCCCTGGAGAAACGTGACTAGTATGCTCCACGCGAACAAATGGATCCGCAAGCCGTGAATTTTTCCCATCGAATGTGCCCAGAACCTCCCGAACATGTAGTTATCCTCCTCATTCTCCTCTCCCATACCTCAACCATCAGATTAAATGTTGTCTTTAGATTTTCCTGATCCCGACATATTAGTACTACCATCAGGGTGTCGGTACTACCAATTCTTCTAATTGAGCGACCACCTATTAAGTTGTGTGTACTACTAACATGGATGTCTATAGTACCGAGTTGCTTCGGTAATTCTTGATCAAAATCTTATGATGTTGTCATTAGTATCGACTTGAAGAGTCGGTACTACCGATCTTTTTTTATCCTTTCTTATTGAAACTGAGCATGTGTCAGTACCACTGACTCCAAAGTCGGTAGTACCGAGCTGTGTAGATTCTTGTAAGATTACCTAAAATTCACAAAATTAAAGCATACACTCTCAAAATATATTAAATCATTCGAAAACATTAATATTACATTAATTTTATGAAATTGAGTCACACATGCTAATATTAATCAAGTATGCACAAATTAATATGAAAATGAATAATAAGTGCAAAAAAATCAATAATAAATAGCCTTTGAAAATAAAAAAATATACAATGCATCAACATGCTTGTGAAGGATGTGAATCTTGCCTTATTTTCAGTCAATATAGATCCTTATTTGAGGTCAAGACGCATCCTTGCTTTAAGGTCGAGACATGCATTGCTTTGTGGTTAAAACCCTAATCTATGTGGTGGTTGAGACATGGTTTGGTGTGGTGGTCGAGACATGGTTTTATGTGGTGGTCAAGACACAAGGTTGTTGCGGGTGAGACACCTTGGGTGAAGGTGGTTGAGACACTTGTTACATGGGTGGTCGAGACACCTATGTGATGGATGGACGAGACATATACTTAACCATATAATCAATACATGTATGTGAATAAGCAAGTAATAAACCATGCACATTGTTGTTTGGATGATTGATTGGTTAAACTTTAATCATGTTCTTTAACCCTAATATGCTCCAAGAATGTGGGACATGGTTGAAAGATCTAGAGGGGGGTGAATAGATCTTTTTTATGATTTAAAGATAATTAAAATTTAAAACACTTAACCAAAGGAGTAGGAAACAAGGAAGACACTTGTGTTTAGAGTGGTTCCAACCTTTGAATTCAAAGGTTGTCAGTGCACTACCCAATTGTCTCCAATTGTAATTTTGAAAGTGATTAATTTTATTACCTTGCAAGGATGTTACACAAAATACAATCACCTTCCTTGAAGTAGCCTTCACCTAGAAGTAGCCTCAACCTCCTTGAAGTAGCCTTCTTGGAAGCAACTCCAAGCCCTTGGAGCAGCCTTCTCCTCTTAGAAGTAGCTCCACCACCTTGAGATAGCTTTCCTTTATAAGTAGCCTCAAACACCCTTGAAGCAGCCTTCCTTGAAGTAATCTCAAGAACCTCTTCAAGAAGCCTTCTCCACCAAGAAGTAGCTTCAACCAAACTCCCTCAAGCAGCCTCCACAATCTTGGAATAGCCAACTTGTACCTATAAAGGGGGATTGGAAGAAAGAAATTCAAAAATTTAGTACATAGCTTTGATCCTATATCAAGCATTTGGATCTCCAATACACTTAAGATGGACGTGGCTATATGTGGAGTCTAGGAGATTATAGCTATAAGACAACTCTAGAGTACAAGGAAGAAGATGACAAGTGAATTCTAGTTTTATTGCTCTCAATAGTGAATACTCAAGTGTGGCTTAGGTGATTTAGGTGTCCTAAAGCCTCTCCTATTTATAGGAATGATTTGCAAGTGTCTAGGGAAGTTATAGGGAGTGTCTATAGTGTTCTTAGTTCTGAACTAGCCGTTAGGTGCACATTAGTTGGCTAGCAATTGCTAATTTGTTCGTGCTTGAAAAGAACAATCCAGAACCTTGCTCGGTTGACAAGTTTGTCGACCGAACTGTGTCTCATTTGAGAATTTCTTCGACCGAGCCTAGGTTTAAGGAAAAAGTGTTGCAACGTCTATTTCCAACTCCCAACTACCAACCACTCAGTCTAACAGTCGCATTCTTTAGATCAAAGCTTACTCAGTCGAGATTATTTTTGACCAAAGACTATTTTAGAGAACAACTGTGTAAGTTGTTGAACAATGCTTACAATTTCGTCGATCGAGTGTCTCGATCGACAAGTTTTTTGACCGAGGGTGTCCCTATTTTAGACTTTTGAATCACCTACTAAGTGTGTGTTTCAATGAGTGATGGTGACACTAACTTTGGGGGGAAACCTATCTAAGGGTTGTAAGTGGATAGGGAAGATCTAACACTTTATTTACATGATGTCTAAGTATTAGTACATTATATTTTTGTACAAGTGTTTACATTTGAGTACAATCATGAACATTTATACAATTAAGTGTATTTGTTTTTCAATTTGCATTGATCTTTATCTTTCCACTTAGTAGGATTTCCTTATTTCTTTGAATGTTGAAATACTCAAATCACATGTTAGATCTACAAGTGTGAAATGTTTGTCATCATCAAAACAAAGGGTATATTAATGTCCAATTTAGTCAACAATCTCCCCCTTTTTGAAGATGACATACATTTCTAAAATATAACCAAAATAATTTAAATAAGATGAGTTTCATACCTGAGATTTACCTAAGATGAGAATATTCTTTTTTTTTCATAAAGTGTGTGCTAATTATTCCTAAAGAGGTGTGGAACATAGTATCCATGTCTTAAGGAATGTAGCATCAATTAATGTCAAGCCAAGAGAACATAAAACTCAAGAGAACATGAAACTAATTTATTTTGATTTATATTATTTCTCCCCCTTTGTCATTACAAAAAGATATCCATATAATCATATGTGTAAGTCAATAAGACTCCCCCTTAATTGATTACTCCTCCTTAACTGTTTTCTTCAAAAATAATTTCAAATTTAGCCACAATTTAAAAATCAAGATTAATTTCTCAATCATTTGAAAGGGATGTTAAGCCCTAAAATGATATGTGATTCCTTTAGTCTCATGGTGGGATCAATGATTGTTATTAATTTCTCAACCATTTTAAAGGGATGTTAAGCCCTGAAATATTATGAGATTCCCTTAGGCTCATAGTGGAATCAATGAATGTATCTTTAACCAAATATAAGGGATGTTAAGCCCTAATTGGTGTAGATAATCCAATTAAGAGCAAGGTATACATTACATTCAAGAATTTTGTGAGCTCCCTCCTAATCCCATAACAAACGTGAGCTTAAAGATACTAAGGTACTTCAAATCATAACCTTTTAAAATCAATTGATTAAGTAAGATTGTGAGTCCATTTTTATAAGAAATTTTGTTTCTTGCACTATCTTAAAACAATTCTCTTATTATAAGTATTTAACACGATGAGCAGCATATAGATTTAATATACCAATGTTGGGTGCAAGTGAATGATTTGATTTACAAATACGCATTTCTGTCAGGATTATTTTTGGTCGACCATGACTTCGATCGGGGCACCCCTCAGTCGAACTCTTTTTTGGTTGAGAGGCATATCTACATATTTCCTATTAATGTAGATTTATCTAGAATGAGCCAAGATAAAATATTTTATTGACATAAGTGACCAGTCAACTTTTTGTATACATATTCAATCTTGTTTCAAGTTATAGATTTCACTTTTAATGATCCTTTTATTTTTACATCCATTTGAAGAGCTTGATGTCCTTATGACCTCAAGTCTAACCCATTAATGCCTGAGTCATATCAAAGAGTCTATTTCCTTTCATTATATCCAAGCCTTATTTATTTCCTCATGTCCCCTTAGTTCCAATTGAATGTTTGCTTTTGGGTATAGGACTTGAGACTTATGCATTGTTTAAGATCCTATAGAATTTATCCAATAATCAACTCCATTTAGGATATGACTAAATCTTGAGTTTGTTGGATATAATCATCATTTATTTTTCATTTCTCGTAGATGTAGACTTATAAATCCCATATGCTTTACTAGATGTGGAATATTCCAAGATGAGTCCTTTTTGTATCTTAAGATCGAATTCATCTTTTGTTGAAGAGAAGACAACAATACACATATAGATAAGATTCAACTGAGTTCTAGTGAAGAAAAGTTTTAGTTATTTAAAAAGATCTTACGAACACTTTTTTAATTCAACATTTTCAAATAGTCTCTATAGAGTTTAGAGGTTTACAATCATTTTTCCTTTTGATATTTTCAATTTTCATGTTACTTATGATGTAGATCTTTTACAAATAGCACATAAAAATTATACCAATATTACCTATGCCAATAGTTTTACCTTTGAAACTTTACCTTTCCTCCAAGTGTATAAATGTCTTCTTATTTCCGGTCATATGCTTGTTAGGAAAATTTCTATATACCATCTAGACCTACAAAGTATAAAATTTTTGGTACCCATGTAGTGGTCCTTTTGGTTAGGATTAATCAAATATTTAGAACAATATAATATGAGAAGTTTATTACAGATTTGGGTCACTAAATTTAATTACAATTGAATATTTTTGTTTTTAATAAGCAGTTCTGACAGAACTATCCTTAGTTGAACATTTATTCGATCGGAAGAATTCTCAGTCGAGCTATTTGCCGACCGAAAAGATTTTCCAGTAGAATCAATGTTGACAGAACTACCTTTGGTCGAACATTTCTTTGACCAGAAGAGATCTTGGCTGAGCATTTTGTCGACTGAGATGAAGTTCTGTGCATTTTCAATAAATTCAACATGTCTAATGTAAACATATCATCCCATTATTTTTAGATAACATAATTAAGCAATCAAAATATATAAGGATATACAATTTTAAGCTTAATTCAGTTGAGGTAAGACATAATACATTTAAAAGTGAAGTTTAGGTCAAATCTCAACTAATATGTCCAACATTTCTAAGTTGGGGTTTTTGGAACCCAAACCAAGTCAACATCCTTTTTCTTGTATGGGCAAGAGAATGAATAATGTCCAAGACGTATATAGTAATGACAACAAATAAAATCAATTTCATTTCTCTTCTTAGTTAGATTGTCTTTAGGCACATACATGACCTTGGTTTTGGATTTTTGTGTTTTTCTAGCTCTAGGCTTTTGGTAGGATTTCTCTTTAGGTACATAGCCTAGTCCTCTCCTCCCAAAATGACAAGATGAGTTCTTTAGGATTTTATCAAGAATGTCTCTTTTCTTCAAGATACTAATATCCTTTTGCAATTTAGCAATTTCAACCATTTTTCTTTTAATGTCTAACTTTTCTTGGTCTAAATTAGATAACAAACTATCTCTTTCTTTGACAATAGCACCATAATCCAAATGAGTACATAAAATAGGTTGAGTTTGAATATCATTTATCTTATCAAGTAATTCAACCTTTTCTTGGTAAAGAAAATTATTGTTGGTTTCTAGATCAAGCAACTTAATATTTCAATCATTAACATATGATTTAAAAGTATCTTTTCCATACATAAGACTTTCTTTTTCAAAAGTAAGATCATTCAATTTAGCATACAAATCTTTATTACTTTTTGTAAGCCTTTTTAATTTCTTTTTACAATTAACATATTTATCATGTAATTCTTCAATACTAGTGACTAACTCTTCTTTAGATAAATTAAGAAGACTTACATCATCTTCTTCTTTATTAGTTGTTGCAATGAAACAACTTACCTTGTCTTCTTTAGTCATGAGACATTCTATTCCTTCTTCTCTACTCTAACTATCGTCACTTGAGTCATCCCAAGCATCTTTGTATGCCTTTTATTTCTTCTTGAGAGAAGATTTCTTTCCCTTCTTGACTTTAGGACCTTTATTTTTTAAATGTCCCTTCTTTCCACATTCAAAGCATCTACTGGAAAAAGAGGAAGAAATAGAAGAATTTTTTTTAGTTTCAAACCTTCTATATTGCTTACCATTTACAATGAGTGCATCTTCGTCACTGACTTATTCACTTGTTTCATTACTTTCTTTAGTTGTTGTCCTAAAAGCAATGAACTTCCTTTTCTCCTTCTTGTGTTTGACTTCCAATCTTTCTTCTTCTTCAAGAGCGACCTCATGAGTCTCTAGATTGCCAATGAGATGCTCCATCCTCATTATGGTGAGATTTATCCCATAGAGGAGAGGTGGCCCTCACTCCTTAGCCTCTGAAAAGTTTGGATCTCGTCCTTGGTCTCCCTCCTTAATCTTTTGGACTCCTTAACCTCCTTTCTCCTTGATTTTTCCCCAAACAACAACTTTGTTGGTTGTATGGAGGTAAAAGGTGGTCGGAAATGGTAGGATGTGGGGAAAGATGGTGGAAAGTGATGATGGGTGGAGGCAAACCAAAGGGGTGGATGTAGGGTGTCCCCTTCAGACCTTTTTAGACCTCGGAACTCTCCTATGAAGCTTTGGGAACCTCTCAAACCTGGAGGAACACAGAACCTCTGTTGGTATGTATGCCCTGAGAGCCAATCATGGGATGATTGGTGGGATACATTAAGATTGATTTGATAAACATCAAAGGCAAGCTTCCAATTCTTTCTGGTTCAGTCATATGAGATAGTGATAGAACAGATTAAATGTCTAGAGAATGACAGTACTCAATGACGCATGCCTTCAGGTTGAGGACCTGGACGATGAGATCATACGGATGCTAAGAGTTTGTACATTCTTGTTATGTCCCTAGTCGGATGTCATTGCAGAAGGTAGATAGACAGCAATGACACACAAGACTAGATTGTGGTGTTGGTTGATGACAGAATCTCATTAGTCATGATATAGAGATATCAAACCAAACACATAGGTACTTGTTAGAGAACAAGTGTACCGGACAAACCCACCGTGAGTTTGACACATGGAATCATGACATGGTAGTCACAGTCAGTACTCACAGTGATGGTGGTGAGTGTGATTCTTTGACCTAAAATCACTACACTCAACACATGTCGTTGGGCACACTTTGACATCATCAAACGCAGTCCTGAAACATGGGTTGTTATAAAGGTGATGATTGGGTGGCTTTGACACATGGGGCTTTTAAGGGGTGAGTGATAGATATGGGATTTGTCCCTCCTGAAGGAGTTTGATATCCAAGGTCACTTGATGAGTAGGATTGAAATAGGCGTGCGCACGCATGTGTGAATCAGTATGTGATATTTATGTCATACATATCTCTTCCAATCTACTCTGAGATCAAGAAAGTGAATGAACGTTGACAGGATGACTATTCCATGCCTCGAGTTCATTCGGGATATCAGTGACAAACGAATTATACATTCACTGTAACACCATTCATAGATTGTAGGATTGAAAGTTGTTCTCCAACTTTCTACTTTCACTTGGGTAGCACTGATGTGTGACTAGGCACTGCTCTTTGCTTATGAATTCACAAGTTTTATGGACTTTCACTGCCAACGTGAAATGGACCTGCAGGGTCACACACATAGGATTTAACCTGGAAGAGGAGTTTTGTCCACAAACAATGTTTAGATTGATTACTAAAGGAGTTTAGTAGTTCAATTAAACACTCAATTGATTGATAGCTCAAAATCATAGTGTTCAAGGTGTTGGACATATTGATTAGAGTATCAGATTGATTGAAATCACAATTGACTGATTCTGCACAATTTGCACTCCCAACCGATCGGCTCATGTGATGAACCGATCGGCTCAGCTTGGTGAACCGATCGGCTCAAGTGGTGAGTCGATCGGCTCATGGACAGGGTGAATGATTGCTTCAAGTGTTGAAATGATCGGTTCAACTGTTGCAACCGAGCAAGTTGGGAAACTCGAATTGGTGAGAATTTTCCTTTCATTTCACTTTCCCAATTTGATTGGGAAATAGGATTGGTATTCGATACCAATTAGAAACAAAAGAAGGAAAGTCAATCGGGAACTGGTCAGGACCACGAACCGACTGGTTCAGAAGTGAACCGACCGGCTCATGGGTCCCAACCGATCGGTTGAGGTGTCAACCGACCGGTTCAGGTCCCCAACTGACCGTTTTAGTTGTGAAATGATCGGTTCAGGTTGTGAGTTGGTTGTTTTGTGGAAAATCTCGAACCCTTCTACTCCTACTTTTAGTCCCGCATTGCCCGGGATGGAGAACCCTGTCCCATGACCCTCCTATATATATAGGGGTATTGGGTGCTTCTCAAAGTACAACTTAGTTCAAACCAGTTGCTCTGCAAAGTTGTCGTTCTCTCTGGTTTTGGTAACCGAGAGAGAGCCCGAGCAAGTGCTACCCGATAAGGGAGGCACAGCAAGGGAAAGACAACTGCAGTTGCGACTGGTGGCAGGAGAGTGTGTTGGCGACTAGTACACTGATAGGAGGGTGTGAATCCTTCCAATTCCTTGTGGGACTAGGAGATTGGAGTTCCAGGTGGTCCGTGTGGACTACTTCAGAGGCGGGAGGTTTCTGCCGCTCGGAGGACAACTGTCAATCCCGACAGTCCCGATGAGACCAGGAGTCGTCAGTCCCGGTGCGACCAGGAGCTGTACAGACACCGTCCAAGACCAGAGGTGAAGACCACGCAAGGCGCGAGGTATTGTCACCGAGCAAGCCTCGGGACAAGGTATGATTCCACAAACCATCCTTTCCTATTGTATAGACGTTGACGTGTTTCCTTGTTCTGAGTTTGGGGGAGAAAATTTTTGTTTCCGCTGCCTTATCTGCCTCCCCTAAAACCCAACAACCCCTACCAAGGTAGCAAGAGTGGCTATTTATAGATGTAGGTGGAGTGTATGTGGTAAGTGTTTTCTGATATTTTAACAGTCACTGACGATCTGAACCCGACTAGTTAGGTGAAACTGACCATGTTAATGCCTAGTGATCGTTGACATCTTTGGTGTCTGTGGTCGATGGTGTTTCTCTTTTGGCAGTCGCTAATTGCTCGGTAATCGTTGGCCTTTAGCAGTCGCTGATGATATGGAGTTCTAGCAGTTGTTGATCTTTCAGTATTCTATGGTCACTGATGTTTTAGCGGTCTCTTGTTTTTTGGGAATCACTGATGCTGGAACTTTTCAGTAGTCTCTAAGGTTATATATGTGAAACTCAATGATGAACTTGACCGGGTCAAGGCCAACCCGACCGAATTCAGATCTTTGATCACATTTCTTTGGATAACACTAGATCTTTGGCTTTGACAGTCATTGAGTTTGGATCTTCAGTGATCGCTAGTGTTTTGGTGGTCGATGATGGCACACGGTGTCAACAGTCACTGATGTTGACTGTTGATAAAATTAGGTGATGAATCCGACCGGGTTCATAGGGGAAACAGTCTTTGGAGATTTGATGTCTTCTTGAGTTTGGTGTTTGCAAATCCCAAAATTGGCTAATTGAGAAAAAAGATATAAATTGCTAAAAGTAATGTCTAGAGTTATTTTGGGCATATTAAGGCTATAATGGCACAAATTTATAGATGAATACTTAGTATAAACACTTAAATTTGAGTGTTATTACTTAGTATAAACACTTAAATTTGGGTGTTATCACCAACCATGTGGCCAGTAGCACATAATACAAATAAAGCAATTAAATGCTGACCTGACAATCTTTGATTGTCCAGTTAAAGTTAATTTTGAAACAATTGTAATTAATTACTAGTAACTCGGAAAATAGTGAAACTATATATCAAATTGATTGAAAAATGTAAGGAATGCAATAAAAACAGTTTCAAGACTTAATTTTGCTCCAAATTCTAAATATTCCTAAAGTTTCTACTTTCATGTGTTAAATGTATAAAAACTCTAATTTATTTGCTTTAATGATCATACCATGTTTAAATGACCTAAATGGATAAAGTTGGGCCTTTTTGGATAAAAGAAACATCTTTGAATTAATGTGGGATTCATAATGCATATGACATCAAAATTAGGGTTTGTTTGTCTAAAGGGCATTAACAGTGATAAGGGTTTGGGAAGCCAAAACCCTAATGAAACCCTAAGTTGACCCCATAACCCTAACTTAGAACCCAAGTCAGTATTAATAATAGATTTTGAATAAAATAGTAATACTTGGGTGTTATGCCTTAATTTAGGGTGATTGTTTGCTTAATCTCAATTCCATTTATTTACTTGGACTTTGATCACTTCTGAGAAAGGTATGTGGTTACCCTCTAACTACTCGACTTATAAAACTTTTGTGGTTTTCCAAAGTTTTCCACATGGATTGCAAATATATTATTGGTTATTTATTTAATTCATGCAATATATAAAACATCTACAATTAGTACTCCAGAGAGGGAGTGTACCACAAAGATTAAGAGTTGAGAAGTTAGAAAGAAAATATGTGTAAACTTTTGTAATCATAATTGTTGCTATGATTGATTATACTTTTATACCTACATGTGAATATTTTTTTCCCCGTATACTAGTATAACTTGTTATACTGGTCGTATTTTTGTTTCACATCATTTTAGGTAAATGCTAGATATAGAGGTGTCACGATATGATGGACATATCAAGTATTTGAAGACAATAAACTCCTTAGAGGAGCTTTTTGTAAACAATATTTGAGTTTAATAGAAATTATTTGCTACTA
This sequence comes from Alisma plantago-aquatica, assembly GCA_963693085.1. Taxonomy (NCBI): domain Eukaryota; kingdom Viridiplantae; phylum Streptophyta; class Magnoliopsida; order Alismatales; family Alismataceae; genus Alisma; species Alisma plantago-aquatica. Next base: position 1,476,992,378 of record OY856410.1, read on the forward strand.
ATTATTATTTGGTTAAAATGTGGATCCTTGGAAAATTTAGATAATGGATCTCAACTTTTTGGGTCTTCCTTAATTGGGGGATGATGAAGAAGTAAGTTTGTTACAACTAGCTTCTTTACTCACACTCCTCCAATGCATGAAAATCTTTATTTTTCTTTCAACACAATCAGGTGTCGATGTGGTGAAACTCCTTGTATATTTATCACTACAGCCAGATGTCGATGTGGCTGTTACTAGGTAAAGATGACCTAATAAAATTTTAATGTGTAAGTCCAACCGAATTCTCTTCATGGTTAGATTGGCAATCATATAGTATTTGTCGAATATAATTGATGCATTGCTAATGATTTGGTTAATAGTTAAAGTGGAATAAAAGAGAGTAATTCCTAAATTGACAATGGTTTGCTACAGATAAACGCGGTTCCTTTTTTTATGTGTTTGCAAACTTTCCAATGGAGCTTAAGTGTTAGCACAATCACATTTGTCTGGGAAAAGTTGGCATATCTCCTCTAGGAGTCCTAACACTTGTAGTTGAGCCATCATACAATCTTTGATCATATCAATGTATTTGATTGACACACCCTTTTTATGCTAAACCCTCCATAACACTTCCCTAGGTATCAATAAAAACCATATGAAGGTCTCTCTTGTTTTCTCTATACTTCTCCCTAAACCTCCTTATCAAAAAATAACACGTGTTGATGATTTTCCTAGTATAAAACTAAATTGGTTGTATGATATCTGAGTTATCAATCTTAGCCTTTACTTGATAATCCTCTCTCAAGCCTTCAAAGTATGCATCATAAAATTGATACCTATGCAGCGGACATATCAATTTTTCTTGTAGGTCGTGACTATATTCTATTTCTTCACTAATTTGTCATCATCTTTGTCTTCATAATCTATTTAAAGAACATCAGTGATCACATAGCTCATTCAACCCCATATTCTTCTATACGTCAATGGAATGTCATCTAGACTGCATGCCTTTTTCATGTGTTTCCAATCTTTCTGCATTGTTCCCTTGTCCACTTAATTTTCTGCAAGTAAATAATGTTAATTTTCTTATAATCATGATATCTACTATCTCTAAAGACATTGATGACAAAGAACCAATATTTTAAGATTTCACTCTAATTCGTTTCTGTTGAACTTACTTCTTTACTTGTCTCCATCAAAATGTTGCCCTTGTATATTATTTATAGCGAGACTACATCAGCATCAAAATGCTTCTTGACTCACATTCGTCCAAGTTGTGAAACATTTCTTTTTTCTTTCAACACAACCATATGTCGTTTTGGTGAAAGCTCTTGTATATTTATCACTACACCCGGATACTGATGCGACATGTAGTTAGATAAAGATGTCATAATTAAACTTTTATGTGGAAGTCCAACTGAATTCTCTTAATTGCTGCCTTGCTAATGATTTGGTTAATAGTTGAAGTGGCAAAAAAGAGAGTAATTCCTGAACGGACATTGGATTGGTACATACAAACGCTAGTATAACTTGTTATACTGGTCGTATTTTTGTTTCACATCATTTTAGGTAAATGCTAGATATAGAGGTGTCACGATATGATGGACATATCAAGTATTTGAAGACAATAAACTCCTTAGAGGAGCTTTTTGTAAACAATATTTGAGTTTAATAGAAATTATTTGCTACTAATTATTATTTGGTTAAAATGTGGATCCTTGGAAAATTTAGATAATGGATCTCAACTTTTTAGGTCTTCCTTAATTGGGGGATGATGAAGAAGTAAGTTTGTTACAACTAGCTTCTTTACTCACACTCCTCCAATGCGTGAAAATCTTTATTTTTCTTTCAACACAATCAGGTGTCGATGTGGTGAAACTCCTTGTATATTTATCACTACAGCCATATGTCGATGTGGCAGTTACTAGGTAAAGATGCCCTAATAAAATTTTAATGTGTAAGTCCAACTGAATTCTCTTCATGGTTAGATTGGCAATCATATAGTATTTGTGGAATATAATTGATGCATTGCTAATGATTTGGTTAATAGTTAAAGTGGCATAAAAGAGAGTAATTCCTGAATTGACAATGGTTTGCTACAGATAAACGCGGTTCCTTTTTTTATGTGTTTGCAAACTTTCCAATGGAACTTAAGTGTTAGCACAATCACATTTGTCTGGGAAAAGTTGGCATATCTCCTCTAGGAGTCCTAAAACTTGTAGTTGAGCCATTATACAATCTTTGATCATATCAATGTATTTGATTGACACACCCTTTTTATACTAAACCCTCCATAACACTTCCCTAGGTATCAATAAAAACCATATGAAGGTCTCTCTTGTTTTCTCTATACTTCTCCCTAAACCTCCTTATCAAAAAATAACACGTGTTGATGATTTTCCTAGTATAAAACTAAATTGGTTGTATGATATCTGAGTTATCAATCTTAGCCTTTACTTGATAATCCTCTCTCAAGCCTTCAAAGTATGCATCATCAAATTGATATCTATGCAGCGGACATATCAATTTTTCTTGTAGGTCGTGACTATATTCTATTTCTTCACTAATTTGTCATCTTCTTTGTCTTCATAATCTATTTAAAGAACATCATTAATCACATAGCTCATTCAACCCCATATTCTTCTATACGTCAATGGAATGTCATCTAGACTGCATGCCTTTTTCATGTGTTTCCAATCTTACTGCATTGTTCCCTTGTCCACTTAATTTTCTGCAAGTAAATAATGTTAATTTTCTTATAATCATGATATCTACTATCTCTAAAGACATTGATGACAAAGAACCAATATTTTAAGATTTCACTCGAATTCGTTTCTGTTGAACTTACTTCTTTACTTGTCTCCATCAAAACGTTGCCCTTGTATATTGTTTATAGCGAGACTACATCAGCATCAAAATGCTTTTTGACTCACATTCGTCCAAGTTGTGAAACATTTCTTTTTTCTTTCAACACAACCATATGTCGTTTTGGTGAAAGCTCTTGTATATTTATCACTACACCCGGATACTGATGCGACATGTAGTTAGATAAAGATGTCATAATTAAACTTTTATGTGGAAGTCCAACTGAATTCTCTTAATTGCTGCCTTGCTAATGATTTGGTTAATAGTTGAAGTGGCAAAAAAGAGAGTAACTCCTGAACGGACATTGGATTGCTACATACAAACGCGGACCTTTTTTTTATATTGTCTTTCCTAACTTTCCAACGGAACTTAGGTGTTAGCACAATCGCATTTGTCTAAACCGCAGCGCTAAGTATTAGTTAGCTCACAAGTAAACGCCAATCACAATAAACCTTCTCACTTGTTTATGGAAAGATAATCTAGTCAATCACAACTAGACGCCAATGACAATTAGATTTAGAGCGTCGGTGTTGACTGTCGATCCACACCCACTGACCCACGGAGGACAAATCAAAATCGAATCACGTATGTCCTGTAGGCCATCCCACAGGCAGATGCTGGAGACCAGTAACTAAACAATCCTTGGCATCGGGTGAATGCAAAGAGTTCCGTCGGACCGAGACGGACGGGACCTCACCTTCAAGGCGGGGAGAGCATCCCGGAGCAGGTGCACATGTAATGGAGGGAGTTCAAAAGTTCATGGATGAATAGAAAAACGGGAGCTTGAACAGCACCGAGGTCTGGATCGGAAAGGAGCTGAAGATGGTGGGGAAAGTTGGAAATGGTGTGATGGGGGAATTGCCTCAAAAGGTGCAGAGATGCCAACTGGACCTTGTGGCCATAGAACGGACCGCACCCCCAAATGCGAACAAATGCGGCACATCAAATCAATCGCCTCAAGTTCCTTCACTGAATAAGTTGAGCAGCTCCCCTCTTCTCCGCCGCTGCAGCAGTGTGATTAATGATTTGATCGAATGGTGCCAAGGCACGGGACGGTGCTGGTCTTTAGCGAGGTTCCAGCTCCGCCACCTGCTCAGTCCCTTACTGTCAGGACTCAGGAGGAGGAGGTCTGCGCCCGTCTCCCCTGTCTCAAACAAGGCAGTAGCTCAATCACTACTCCGATCAGAACACTTTGTCCTGTTGCTCTTGCTGCCGTAGAAACGGAGAGCATATACGGCCGGCAACTGTAGCAGGATCATCCTGCTAGCTGACTGATGCTCCTCCTTGATTAGAGAGCGAAGATACGAGCTGATGTCTGCTGTTTGCCTGAACGGATGATTAGTAAACGATAACAGTTGGTGGTGGTGCAACACTTAAAACAGACACTGTTGTCTCGAATAACATAACAGGAAGTTTAGTTGACCTGAGCTATTAAATTAGTTACTGAGTGAGGTTGCCAGTTCTCTATTGCTGCTAGAAATGTAATTCATTCATTCATTCATTCATTGGTTCATTCATTCCGCGGTGGCCCACAGCGAGATTGCGGAGATCAAACCGGCTGGAGGAAGGGTCACTTTCGGAAGGAAATGCCGCTGTCCCCTAAAATAATCCATTAAAGACATCTCCATCCCCCACCTCTCTACCGTCCTCTGTTCCGTTCAAGGACAAAGAGCTCACAAGCTCCCAAAGCTATAACACACCTTCTCTTCGTCCTCTCCCTCTCTCTTCACCCCGTTTAGGTGGGCAGTCGTTACCAACCGTGCCTTGTCACCACGGGCGACACTCTTCCTACCATAATCAATTCCCGCCCGCTCCGTATTTAAGCCATCTCCCGGCCGACCATCTCTCTCCCACCTCCAACTCCCTTCTCTTCGTCTTTTCTTTTTCCCTTTTCCTCTTTTTGTTTCCTTCCTTCCTCTATAGTAGGGTCATCGCAACCACCGCTCCAACACGGGTCGCCTGGAATACTCGTCTTCTTCCCTCTGCACCATACATCCGTTGCCGACGAGAAACGAGAAACAGCAGGAGATCAGGCTTCTTCGTTATGGATTCGACACCCTCTTCTACCCCGCGTCACCGCCGCCTGTCCGAGCTGCTGGAGGAGAAGCAGGAACCGTTCATGCTCGACGTCTTCCTGCTTGAGCGCGGGTACCTCAAGAAAGCCGCCGACTTGAGCGTAGCAGCGGCACCGTGTTGGCCTGGGAGCGGGAAGACACAGGGTGTGCTGGCTCAGGTGGAAGGGGTCCTGAAATCCATGATCGGTGCTCTCCTCACACACAATGACAAGAGTAACCGAGGGAGGAGAAGCAAGGGTCGGAAAAGTCATTCCTCCGCGTGCACTTGGTCTTCGGAGTTTGAGGTCGGATCAATCGCGAGCAGCAGTGGGAGCAGTAGCATTTGCGTCGGCGAGGGTAACCAAGTTTTGGTGGGAAAAGGCCGTGGCCGGACAAAAGTAAGCATCTTTGTCCATGTTTATTTAGCACCTCTTTCCACTTTTAGCTATACAGTTGCATGGGAGTACAATTATTTCGCTACTGAGAGTAAACTGTATTTCCCTGTCTGCATCAGGGCTCCGATGCAGGGATGAGAGTGATCGAATGGGATGGACAAGGGGCAGAACAGGACTCCAAGCAACTCAGCCCTGTTTCCGTGTTCGAGCTGCAATCAGAGGACAGCGATTCACCGGCGCATGAACAATGTAAGACGACATTCAAAAGACTAAACTTTTCTATTGCTTTTTAAACAACAAACCCTAAAGGAGGAGGACGGTGACAGCAGTGAAAACAAGTCAAAGCAAATAAATTAAAAAGTTGATCTTTTCTTTAATAAAAAGATCACGTCTTTTTCGTGTGGGTATGTTCTGATTCGGTTTATTTCATTCTTCTCTGGCACTAATTGTTACAGTCAGACAAAAGGAGCAAGCATCGACTGCATCCTCATCTTCCCGAACAAACCAAACAGAAACAGAGGCCTCTGGCGCCTCCCGACAGCATAGGACACCAAACATGTTTTGGGGTTCAGATCGAAAGGTCCGGCAGCTGGTAAGCTGGCAGCACCTGAGATATGAAGTTTCACTAGAAGAAGAGGTTACGACGACCCGGATGGTTGAATCTGACGTCCTAGGCGCATCCAGGAAGGAGATGTGCAGACGGCTTGTAACCGAGGTTCAGGAAATAGGCGCCGAGATTGCTGATGAGATCTTGGAACGACTTCTATGCTCCTGTGTATCAGAAGACATTTCTGATTTTGTGGATTCCGGCACAGTAATACCCTGTACTTTGCGTTGGTTAATGTTGAACACATGACTTTGTGTAATTAGTGAGAGTTAGTGGGAACAACAAGCTGCAACGAGTAAAATTCTATATTATTCTTCATCCGTGTGGGAATAGATAGAGACATATTGTCCTTAGTCTTCATAATCATTCGTTATCATGAGGAAGAATCGAGTCGACCCCAGACCAGCTCACAGGCACCCACAACTACACAAGTTGAATTTTAGACGCATCCATTCCCCCTCCTCTTTATCTTCCTCCTTCTCCTCCTCCTCCATCTTCTGCAGCATCCCCAACCAAAACAGAAACTTCCTCTGGACGCTGCAACTTGCAAGAGCATCGGACGCCAACCACGGCTCAGTTCAAAAGGTCCGCCAGCTGATAAGCTGGCAACACCTGAGATATGAAGGTTCGGATGGTTGAATCTGACATCGCAGAGGCATGCCATGAAGATGGGAGCCCAGATCGCTGATGGTATCTTGGAGGTTCTGTGCTCCTGTGAATCAGAGGACATTTCCAATGTTGTAAAGTGCAACACAACAATCCCCTGTCCCTTGCGTTGGTTGTGTAGCCGCGGCTGACTTTATTGTTGGCAAAAAAAAAAAACTAAATGGCACATTTGCCAATTTTTATTACCTAAATGGCACGTTCTTGAACTTATTGTCCAAAATGACACATTTTGGTCCCACAGGAGGGCAATGCATCCCGAACCGGGACGCATTGCTCTGTTGTGGGACCAATGCGTCTTCTGCTGGGAGGCATTGGTGCAATGCCTCCCAGCAGGAGACGCATTGGTCCCACAACAGAGCAATGCGTCCCGAACCGGGACGTATTGCCCTCCTGTGGGACCAATGCGTCCCCATGCAAGACGCATTACATTTTTAATCATATTTTTGCAGTCACTGATATTGTTTCATGATTATTGATATGTATATTAATAATATTGATTATATTTGTACATTTACAATTCGTTCACTTGTATTTGGATGTCTATAATATACCCAATTATTATAAATTTGTCAATTTCAATAGCTTGTAACATGCATATGGAATATATAAGTGTATTGCAACCAACACCACTTGGTTCCTAATTGATTATATAATAAGAACTTAATCCAAAAAAATGAGATAACAATTAAAAACAAGGTTAAAACATGAACCAACGTGACGAAAAAATAATACACAACAGAACAATATGATAGATCCAAAATGAACCAATGTGATATCATAATATGATACATCCACATACAATAGATGTCTTCACAAAGGCATACATACACAACAGAACAATATGATAGATCCAAAATGAACCAATGTGATATCATAATATGATAGATCCACATATAATAGATGTCTTCACAAAGGCATACATACAAAACTGTACAATATATAAAAAACTAAATATGTCATCCTCGCTCATGACGTCCTCGCCCACCTCCCTCTACATCTGGATTCTCTGTACCGATGTCATCTGGAGACGGTTGAACTGGGGACAACTACGTAGGAGGCTGCTGGAGAGCATCAGGGACGAAATGAAAAGGTGGAGGTGGGGTGAGGGGTCTCTAAAAACCAGGATAGGATGCATCAGGTGGGGTGCATCCTGAGAAATCAAACGGAGTAGGTGAATATGTGACATAAGATGGTGGTCGGCTCTCAGGAATAATTGGTGGTGGGATTGGAGCGTATGGAACAGAAGAAGAACTTGCTCCATAGTATGATGGTGGTTGAGGTGGGGTGATGAATGAGGAATATGAAGTAGCTCCTGAAAAATATGGCCATGTTGGTCCCCATGACATGAACTGAGAAGTGGGAGTGGGAGTGGGCTCAGCAGTAGGAGTAGGAGTAGGAGTGGGCTCAGGGGTTGTGGTATGAGTGGGTATGGGATCCCACGGCCGAGCATAGTCGGGAAGAATATCAAAATAACTCCCCTGGATGTTGTAGATGTCGTCTCTGATCTGTGCAGGGGCGTGCTCTAATGCCGCTCGGATCGCCACATGTGTTTGTACCTGTAAAACAAAGTATGTACTCATAATAAAGACCAATTACATATATTACAAATAACAAAGATAAATAATTACAGTTTGTAAAACAAATAATAATGATACTCACAAATTCCTACTGGCGATAACTTTGCGGGTAGTATGTGCTTGGAGGCATAGCTGGAGGGGGCACGATGTATTGTGGATGATACCATGCATAGTGACCCTGAGGACTGAAGACTGTATCACCTGGTGGAGCGGGAACTAAGCTCTCACGTCTGTTGTTCCACATCTGCACCTCCTGCCTATAATGAAGCATCCAATCCTCAGCCGCATGACCCCTCCCATCTATTCGGCTAAGCTGTGACAACTCAAGAGTAGGTTGTACTTGAACAAAGCTGAACTGTTCAAGTACTCTATCGGGAAAGTGCCACTCCACTATTGTGTAGCACAACAGAGGCACTCGTGCCAACCAAATATCACTACCATCTCTACAAATGGCAGGCAATCTCTCGAGAACATCAGCAGTGTAAGGAGTCAACTCTATCTGTTATTCATATAGACAACGTGTATCATATAAAACAGAGTAAATTGCAAATAAATAAAACATATACCATACAACAGAGGTAAGTAAGTTATACCTGTGAGGGTAAAATCTGGTCAAATGCTGAATCGTAAAACTAAATTATTCCCCTGATAGTTTGACTCATTTGGATAAAGGTAGGCCACCTATTAAATTGACAAACTAAATTTAGATAAACACTACATAATGTTTGGATAAATATAAAAATTAATTGTGTAGATCTTTAACCTGTAACCCAAGGGAACATCTTAGGCCAATCATCCCAACGCATTGCAATTGTACCTGGGCATCCAATTCCCAACCTCTCCCAACACCACAGCTGTAATAGGCACACACAACCTGACAGATGGGCAGTTCTGCTGGACCGGGTGGTTTCCTTATACAACTCCCTATATAAGAAAGCTAGAGTTGCAGCACCCCAAGATATAGTGCCACAACGTGCAAAATCGGACACAAGAGGGAGGTACCTAACATAAACTCTATCCCCTGTACTATCTGGTACGTCATTCCAGTCATCATCCAATAGAGTTTGATGAGCCATTTTTCCCTGTAGGCACTTCGTAGCTATTATTTGGATTAACTCTACGGACATATGAAATGTCCATGTCCTTCGATGAGCCATCTATAAAAAAACCATTATAAATTCATTATTTTAGTGAAATTGCAAACGTTACATGACTTGAGTAAATTAAAATTTCAAACATTACATGACTTGAGTAAATTGAAATTTCAAACATTACATGACTTGAGTAAATTGAAATTGCAAACATTATATGACTTGAGTAAATTAAAATTGCAAACATTACATGACTAGACATCATATGACATTAGGACAAGTGCGTCTATTATGGCCCTTTCTGCCACACTTATGACAGTGATATGTATACTGATTTGGATCAACATCCATAGTTGAATGCCTTCTCTTTTTCTTTGGTCTTCCAGCTTGCCTTCGTTTCCTAGGGGGTAATAAGGGATAAATACCTCTACTTTCATCAAATTGAGGCAAATACCTCTTGTTGGGAATACCATGAAATTCAGTTCTGTATGCATTTAGATAAGCCTCATTTGTATAATATGCACTCACAAGTGCATCAAGATCCCAATTGACAGAGTCTGCAGCTACCCAAACATGAGAACATGGATAATGCCATTGTTGTGGAAAACCACAACTGCATTGACTGCCACCATTTGGACGCACTATTACTTGAAATCTATATCCATCCATGTCACCAACAAGCCATTAATTATTGTTCACACGGATGTGTATTGTCAATTTTTTTGCATCCTCTCGAACATTATAAAGTTTATCATGAACCCTAAATGGCCATTTCAGTCCATCTTGTGCACATTTATTTGTGAGATTACGCCTATGCAGCCACATGGTCACGGAGCGATAGTATGTGGAAACAATTAACACTTGTATTGGCAAACCTCTAACACCTTTTAAGACTCCATTACACCCTTCAACATGATTGGTAGTCAATGACCCATACCTGCAACCTCTGTCATATGCGAGAGCCAAAGTACTGGATTTTGGCCTAATAAATACGCCTTCGCTGCTGGTTCTATGGTTTCTATAACAGGCATATGACGATCAAATTCATGTGTATCAGTTGTGGATCCCACCTTCCACAAAAGCTCCCTCAACTCCTTGGACTTGAACTGCTTATGGAAGTTCTCCCGAAGATGTCGAAGACAATAACGATGTTGAGCCCAATCAAATTTTGATTCAAGTGCTGGAAAAATCCCACTCATTCGATCAGAAATAATACACAAGTCTGTACGTCGTGGAATGATTAGAATACAATTTTGTAGACAACTAAAGAACCACTCCCAGGAGTCCTTATTTTCTTTCTCGACAACAGCAAAAGCAAGTGGAAATAGACCATTATCAACATCTATGCCACATGCAATGAGAAGTATGCCAGTATATTTTCCTATTAAAATGTGCCATCAACAGTAAGAACATGTCTATAATAGGCCCAACCCCTCACAGCTGGACCAAATGCCCAAAACACCCGCTTGAATCTACGAGTGCCTTCAGTTTGAAGGGTATAATCATCAATAAGGTGGGCATATATAGTTCTTGGAATATATTGTGTTAGAGAAATCAGGAACGGAAACAAACTATGATATGATGATTCCCAGTCTCCAAATATTTTACAAACAACCTTCCTCCTCGCTAGATATGCCTTCTTGTAAGATATATTGAGCCTTAGTTCAGCATTCACCTTGTCACAAATTTCTCGTGTCGACATATCCAATCATGATACTAGGATTGGCATTATCATTCGAGCAATATAAGATGTTGTGACATTGGTGATGATCATGATTCATAATAGTTAATTCAAATTGTGGCCTGCTTTACAACGTTTTATCTTCCACATGCCACCTGCTCTTTTGGACCAACAAGCGGTCAATCTCCAAGGACATCGTTGATCATGGATACAAACAAGTTTAAGATGAAGATTATTTGAGCGTAATGTACGGTACTGGACATTCTTTTGTACCGACCATTTTTGGAGTGTCTCAATTAGTACAACATTAGATGCAAATAAAGCACCCTCATATATAACAACACTGGAAGGATTGTAACTGAGACGAAATTCATGACAAAAATCTTCCACCCAGTCATCATCTTGAAAAACTTCATAGTTGGAATCAATGTGTTCATGTTGGGGCCATTGGTTGTCAAATATGGATGGAATAGAACTCAATGCTGTAATAGAGTCAGGGAATGGATGTGTGTGCTCATCATCAGTTTCAGTCAATGACTCATCCTCAGGTGGTTTACTGTTATTACCACCTTCAATATCACTATCGTTATCACTTTCGTGATCACTATCATTATCACCTTCATGATCAATATCATTATCTCCCTCCTCAACCTCAACACCAATATTCTCAGTAGTAAGATTTTGAGAAAATTCAGGTGGTTGACTCCACTCAGCAGTTAAATTTCTAAGACTGAATTGAGGTGGTTGACTCCATTCAGTAGTTAAATGACTTTGAGAGAATTGAGGTGGTTGACTCCATAAATTATTGTGAGGGAATTGAGATTGAAATTGATTCAAGAGACTCATTAAACAAGGTTGTTGGTGGATAAATTTTTTTTCAAGAAACACATCAATATAGGTATCAGCTGAAAGTGATAACAAGGTTTTGTATGCATCATCATTGTAACACCCCTGACCTGGGTTATGACCTAACCCTGGAAGTTTTGCCTAAATATGTAATTAATATACTTGTGAACACTCCCTGGCATGTAATTAAGTTCCTCAGGCACATTTACTTTCAATTTTGCTCCTTTTTGTATAAAGTTGTAGCATTGTGTTGTATGCAGGGACCTATGTGCAAATTACCCAGTTTAAGGGTTGAACTTGCAAAATTCACAAGATAAGATGTTCCTTTGATGTTGAAACATCATGTGAACGGTTATGGTAAAGTTTGAGGGATTTCCCAAGCTTGAGCACCAAGGTGCAGCTGTGGAAGCAATTCCCATGCTTAGAAACCCTAATTTGGGGTAAAGTGCAATTTACCCAAATTGAGGGGTCCAACTTGTAATTTTCACCATCTAGAACATCTTTTATGACTCTTGTCATCATTTAGAGTAAAAATGATGAAAGGGATACATCATTTAATAATTAAATGAGAAAAATGATCTTTGTGATAGAAATCACCTAAAATGGGTACAAAACCCTTTCCTGTATGTACCCTAGTTGAAGGTTGGATTCCTTTACCCTTAGATCTTGAGTTTTCTTGAGATTTGCATAAGATTAGATGGGCTTGGACGTGCCCTTGAACAAGGAGGGACCTAGATGTGAATTTTGAATTTGAAAGGTCCTTGTAGTAGGAAATAGACTTAAGCTATAAAAAAGGCTTTTCCTTTGCAAATGAGCAAACGATCTTTCCCTGTTCCATTCATTTCCTTTCTTTCCCAAACGGCCAAGCCTTGCTCTGGAGCTCAGGAGAAACGACCAAGGGTGCAAGGTAGGTTTGGATTCCCCTTCTTGCCCAAATTCCATGGTTAGAATTCGGATTCAAGGGCAAATTCATGGCTAGCTTACTTAATTCTATCTTTTTAGCCATCTTTTCTCAACCTTCCTTGGAGGATTAACCTTGGCCGACCTGTGGAGCTTCTAGGACGCCATTAAAGGCTTGGAGCTCGAAAGCTTGGAGCTCAAGGAGCAAGCTTTAGGCGGGTTTTATAACTCTAAACTTGATGCTTCGATTATACATCTTTTCTATGCATATAGTTGATAGATCTTCTTCTTCCCTATCTTCCCTTGCATCCTTGCAAGCAAAATCGTGAAGAACTGCTACTGTTCTTAAGGTGGAAGATAAGGGCGTTAATTCCTATGCTTATCCACAGATTTTCACTTTATCAAACGACCTCCACCTATTGCTCAAAACGGTTTCAAACCGTTTGGTGGGCAAACGGTTTCAGGGTCGTTTGAGGGCAAACGGTCTCAAGACCGTTTGGTCCCGTTGACCAAGCGAAGACCGTTTGGGAATCACCCAAACGGTCTCAAGACCGTTTGGGGGTCACCCCAAGACCGTTTGGAGGTCTGGGGTCAAGTATAGTTGATCAATTGAAGGTCCAAAGGCACCAAATCATATTGCAATTAAGTATTGATGTGATGATCAACTCAATAGATCAAACCTTGATGAATTTTCACTAAAGTCCAAAGGATGGATGGGCAAACGGTCTCAAGACCGTTTGGAACTCATCCAAACGGTCTCAAAACCGTTTGGTGTCAACCCAAGACCGTTTGAAGGTCTAGGGTTGAGTTAATCTAATGGTTTGAGGGTCCAATTGTAGGAAATTGATGCATTGTTGAAAATTGCTGATTTTGACCTAATTGGACTTCAACCTTAGTCAAAATGACTTGGTTTTTGGTCAAACTTTGGGCAAACGGTCTCAAGACCGTTTGGATGATGTCCAAACGACCTCAAGACCGTTTGGGCCAAGTTTGAGCCCAATTGGAGGTCAATTGATAGGTTCAACCTTGAATTGTTTCACATTGTTGAACATTGATGACCAATCAACTTGAAACCCTAATTGAGAACGATTGAACCCTAATTGGTTTACAATTGAGGGTCAATTTGATGTCTAAGTGGTTAAGGCTAACCCTAATTGGCTCAATGTATAAGTGGTTAGCATACCTTTAGTCAATTGAGGGCTTCAACATACATATCCTTGAACTTTGGTGACCTTTGAACCCTTTTGGAGGTCCAAACGGTTTGAGCCCATTTGGACCAAACGGTCTCAAGACCGTTTGAGACCAAACGGTCTCAAGACCGTTTGGGGCCAAACGGTCTCAAGACCGTTTGGGCTCAAACGACCTCAAGGTCGATAGGTCCAAACGGTTTGAGCCCATTTGGACCAAACGGTCTCAAGACCGTTTGGGTCCAAACGGTCTCAAGACCGTTTGAGAACAAACGGTCTCAAGACCGTTTGGGGCCAAACGGTCTCAAGACCGTTTGGGCTCAAACGACCTCAAGACCGTTTGAGCTCAAACGACCTCAAGGTCGATTGGTCCAAACGACCTCAAACCGATTGAAGCTCCAAACGGTTTGGAAGTCAACCCTTCCAAACGGTCTTCACCTCCAAACGGTCTCAAGACCGTTTGGATCCAAACGGTCTCAAGACCGATTGAGGGCCAAACGGTCTCAAGACCGTTTAGGTGGTTGAAACCGTTTGAAGGTTGAAACCGTTTGGAGATTGGTGATGGTTTGTACTTAACCATTTGATGATGTAATCAGTTCAATGGTGATTCAATCTAAACCCTAATGGTAACCTAGGTCATTAAAGGACTATGTGATTAGTGGGTTAACCCATGATGGTGATCATGTGGCAAATTACCAAAATACCCTTGAAGGGTCTAAAGGGGTAAAACCCTAATCTAATCAAACCCTAATCACATAATGTTGATGCTTTGGCTCACATCAGTCAATAGAGACTTGTCTCAACCTAATCTAGAGTGGTGTTGCCACCATCTACTAGAGAGAGGAAAGAGAAAGTGTTTCTAGAGAGAGAAAGTATCCTAGAGAGAGAAAGTGCCCTTTTTAGGAGGAATCTCTAGTAAGATACTTCTTTTACACATGAAGGTGCATGATTAGGGAATGACCCACCTATGTGAGGTCATGGAAACCCTAATGATGATATCTAATGGATCTTAATGATAATTAAGAGTCTTAATGATGATGTTTCTCTTACATGATGATGTAATGAGTACAATTCACCATGGAGTGAATAGTAAACCCTAATTTTTGGGCGATGACATGAAAGATGAATAGTAAACCCTGATTGTAAGGGTTATTAAGTGGAACCTTATTTGAAGGTAATTCCATGTGGAACCCTAGTTGTGGGTGATCCCATGTGGAACCCTATTTTAGGGTGATTCCATGTGAAACACTAGTTGAGGGTGAATCCAAGTGAAACCCTAATTGGGGATGTATTCCTATTTACTGAAGTGTTTACTATTATCTGTTGAATTAACCATGCAGGTTGTTGTGAGATGATGGTCACACCCAGGTATGGAATACCATGTTATATTCATTGAAGGCATGTCTTATGCTTTATGAATAGTGAACCATCTTGATGCACTGCTAAGTGACATTCTTTGTGATTTATGGGCTGTAAGAGCCATAAATGTTATTAAGGTCATGCTTGACAGATGACTTGAGATGAATATCTGATAATTGTGATAAGTTAGGCCTGTTACATTTTGTATTCTCATATATAGCTGTGTTACTGTATGATGATTGGAATACTGAATGTACCTAACTAATCAAGTGAAATGTAGAGCCCTGATCATAGATCCATCATTGTCAGTTGTCTAAATGATGGTGAAACAGGTTTTCCTAAGGGAACTCCTGGAGCACATACTGTTGAGTATGTGGGGTACATGGATGTGTAGAACCTGACATCCTAGTGTAGGTAATTGATGTAGATTCTCGTAGTCCGTCATACCTTCACTATAACAGAAAGGGTGAGTGGATGATGTAGATTCTAGTAGTCCATCAGACCCCACCCCAAAGTTTTAAAGGTGAGCTGTATCTCTACACTCCCTTAAAGACATAAACCCGTATCGGTGAAAGATAAACAAGAAATCTTCCGATAGCGAAGAGAGTACAGAATGCCACTGTAACTCTAAAAATAGCGAAGGACCAGAGTACCCTGGTGAGCTATTACATAGACATCCCGCCAGATGTCAAACAATCAATCCTCTAACTGACTGAGGATGATGAGGTCATAAGAATCCGGCTCTCTTAATGACCTATGTATGATACTGATGTGACTTCTTAGCGATCAGTTGGAGTATGAGTGGTATGCCTCATCTCCACAGGGCATAATAATAATAATAATGTTTGGAAAAACATAAACAACAGCGCAGTATATCTGTTAGAGTTAATTATGAGTTATTTGATTGATGTTACCTTGAATAGCATAGATGTTCTCATATTTTAATATTGATTGAACTCTTGCTTATCATCAGAACTGCCAGTGAATATCTTGAAGGCTCTTATTGCTTTAGTTATTCCTTGCTTTGCTTATAAAGCCTAGTGGAGAGTTATAACTCTCGCTGGGGCAATTATGTATAATTGTCTCACCCCGTAGACTTCTACTTTTTTAGGTGGTCGTCAAAGACGAAGGAACAAGAACTCAGGTGAACAATCCCAGCAACAGCAGCATCAGGAGCAGTAAATATCTCAGGTGGAGATCCAGCCTGCTTCATGGTGTAGTTAGAGTTAAGTCCTATGTGTCCTCTGTACTCTCAGGTCCTGGAGTGTTTTGGAGTATGAATTCTTGAGAGTTTTGGTATCATGTTGTATGTAATTACTCAAGAAGTAATTGTCAGTGATGTAAACAGTTAAATCCTTTTTCTATGGAAAAGGTTTGTGGTTTCAGGCTCTTGTCTCGAAAAGTTTTAATTTCCCGTGATTTTTATCTTCCGCTGTTTACCGATTGCTTCCGCACATGATTAAATCGGGATTAATTCGTGGTTCGGAGATCGGAGCCCACAATTAAGTGGTATCAGAGCTCCAGGTTCATCCGAGTCTACAGAGGCATAGGACTTAGGAAGTCGAGTCTATCTTTAGTATTCCTTCCTTATCTAATAGAATCTTCTACTCCTCAGGAGAAGAAGATACTTAATATGTCAGAGCCACATGATGAGAATGTGGAAGAAAGTAGTGCTAGTGCACCTCAAGGTGGTGCAGGAGTACCAGGATTGGAACAGCATGTACCAGAACAACCTAGAGAGCCACCCCAGTTTGATCCAGATGACATGGGTAACCCAGCAGTCCAGACAATGTTTGGGCAGTTTATGACTGCCATGACACACATAACCGACAGGTTGCCTATGCCTGCACCTAGGGTACCTGCCCAGCCTGAGGGGCAAGGTATCGGGAAGACGTTCGAGCGACTACGTCGTGTCGGAGCTACCGAGTACCATGGGACTGCTGACCCCGCAGATGCTGATCTGTGGTTGACAGAGCTGGAGAAGGCCTTCAGGATCCTCAACATCCCTGAAGCTGAGAAGGTTAGACATGCTGTCTATCTTCTCAAAGGAAGTGCTGGTCACTGGTGGAACATGGAAGAGCAGAAGAGACCTGGGGCAGAGTTCTCATGGGAAGAGTTTCGTCGGGAATTTATCAATAGATATTTTCCCAAGACCTTCCTAGACGAGAAGATCTCTCAGTTTGAGAGACTGAGACAGGGTATTATGAACATTAGCGAATACGAAGCTAAGTTCATGGAGCTGTTGCGATTTTGTCCGCACATGGCTGCCACAGAAGAAGAAAGAATCAGAAGGTTTGAGAAGGGGTTGAATGCTGACATGTCTACCCCAGTGTCTGCCTTAGAGAACCGAGAGAGATTCTCTACCTTCGTTGAGTCAGTCCGAAGGATAGAGAGATCTGTAGTTGAGAAAAGACAAACCCATAAAAGATATCCACAGTTCCAGGGTTCTTCATCTAGGGATTCCAAGAAACCTAGATTCTCTGCACCTAACCCTCCGCCACCCAGATCGAGTTTTCAAACTCAATGGACACCAAGCAGAGGTAGAGGACGAAGTCAACCGCTTCAAGGGACGCACAGTTCTGCATCTGTGTCAGTTACTGAACCACCCAGACCACAGCAACAGGAAAAGAGTTGCTACAACTGTGGTAAGGTGGGACACTTGATGAAGGATTGTCGTTCTAGGGCTGTCGGTGTGACACAACAAACCCCGAGACAGAATCGACAGGGATTTCAGAATAGACAACATCAAGGAGCAGCTCGAGGACGTGGACAAGCGTCTCAAGCTGGATCATCAGCACCACCTCAACAGCAGGCTACAGCAAGGTTCTATGCTATGAACCCACCAGAAGCAGTGGTCAATCCACAAGTGGTGACAG
The DNA here is from genome assembly GCA_963693085.1 of Alisma plantago-aquatica. Classification (NCBI taxonomy): domain Eukaryota; kingdom Viridiplantae; phylum Streptophyta; class Magnoliopsida; order Alismatales; family Alismataceae; genus Alisma; species Alisma plantago-aquatica. Next base: position 1,477,010,461 of record OY856410.1, read on the forward strand.
GTCAGATGGAACTTTTATATTCTGATATGTCTAAATCTTGTGTAGTATCTGTTCTGATTGACCCGGGTGCTACACACTCTTTCATCACTCGAAGAGTGATTCGTAACTGCAAAATGACAACTAGTCATAGGGCAGATAAGTTGTTGTTGGAGACTCCGTTGAGTGGGTCTGCTGTTCTGCAAGAAGTATGCTCTCCTTGCGTGCTTTTCTTTTCTAAGCATCGCATTCAAGTGGATCTCATACCGCTTGATATGCAAGGATTTGATATAATCCTAGGGATGGATAACTTGGAAAAGTATCGAGTTGTCTTGGATTGTGAATCCAAGCTGGCAGTGTTTGCTGATGAAAGCAACACATGGATCTTTCAAGGTGAAAGAAAGATTCTGCCCACCTGTCTTGTATCAGCTATGGTTGCTGATAAGTTGATGAGGCAAGGATGCTACGCATTCTTAGCCCATGTGGTAGATATTACCAAGGAGAGTTCTAACCCTGCTGAAGTTCCGATAGTCAGGGAATTCGAGGATGTGTTTCCCGAAGAACTTCCTGGTATACCACCACCCCGGGAAATTGATTTTGAGATCAATTTGGTCCCAGATACGAAACCTATAGCCCAGACTCCGTATAGGATGGCGCCTGCTGAAATGGCAGAACTCAAGAAACAGCTTCAAGAGTTACTTGAGAAGGGTTTCATCCGACCGAGTACCTCACCTTGGGGTGCTCCGGTTTTGTTTGTTAAAAAGAAATATGGATCGATGCGGTTGTGCATTGATTATAGACAACTCAATAAAGTAACGATAAAGAATAAATATCCTTTGCCGAGGATTGATGATCTTTTCGACCAGTTGCGTGGTGCAACAGTCTTTTCTAAGATAGACTTAAGGTCTGGATATCATCAACTCCGCATTAAGGACAGTGACATATCTAAGTCTGCCTTTAGGACAAGATATGGTCACTATGAGTTCACGGTCATGTCGTTTGGACTAACCAATGCACCGACTGCATTCATGGAACTCATGAATAGAGTCTTTCGACCTTTCCTTGATCAGTGTGTTGTCGTCTTCATAGACGACATACTGATTTATAGTAAGGATGCTCAGCAGCATGAGCAACACCTTCGCCAGACTTTGACCTTGCTAAGAGAGCATAAGCTATACGCTAAGTTTAGCAAGTGTGAGTTTTGGTTATCTGAAGTATCCTTCCTTGGACATGTGGTATCTGCCTCGGGAATTCGTGTTGACCCTGCAAAGATAGAATCTGTTCTGCAGTGGGAACAACCGAAGACACCAACGGAGATTAGAAGTTTCTTGGGGTTAGCTGGTTATTATCGAAGGTTTATTAAAAATTTCAGTTCTATAGCCTTACCTTTGACCAAGTTAACCCGGAAGGATGTTCCTTTTGCTTGGAGTGATAAGTGTCAACAGTCTTTTTAGCTGTTGAAGGAGAGGTTGACAAGTGCACCTGTGCTTGTGTTACCTGAGCAAGGAAAGGAATATATAATCTTTTGTGATGCCTCCAAGAATGGACTTGGATGTGTGTTGATGCAGGATAACCAAGTGATTTCTTTTGCTTCCCGACAGCTTAAGAAACACGAAGAGAATTATCCGACACACGATCTGGAGTTAGCTGCTGTGGTCCATGCTTTGAAAATCTGGAGACATTATCTCTACGGAGAAACTTTCCAGATTTTCACAGACCACAAGAACCTTAAGTACATCTTCACTCAGCATGAGCTTAATATGAGGCAACGTCGCTGGATGGAGTTAATCAAGGACTACGATTGTACGATTGATTACCATCCGGGCAAGGCCAATGTGGTTGCAGATGCCTTGAGTAGGAAATCAGCAACATCAACCATGGATAGGGCACAACTAAGTTCCTTAGTATGCTCTAGAAGAGATATGCTTATCTCTTTAAGGCATGACAATGTGCAGTTGAAGGCATCATTGTTAGCCGGTCTGTTAGCTGAGATGCAGATTAAACCTACCTTAAGAGAGCAGATAAAGGAGGCACAACAAGTAGATGTTTCTGTACAGCAGATTAGATTTGAGTTTGGAAATGAGAAGCGAGAAGGTTTTCATGAGTCAGATGACCAGGTGGCATACTATCATGGAAGGATGATAGTGCCAGATGTGGACGACCTGAGGAAGTTAGTCCTGGAAGAAGCTCATTCTTCGATGTATGCTATGCATCCAGGGAGCACCAAGATGTATCGAAACTTGAAAGACATGTATTGGTGGCCTGGGATGAAGAAGGATGTAGCTGAGTTTGTTCTGAGGTGTCCTGTGTGTCAGCAGGTCAAGGCTGAACACCAGAAACCTGCAGGGACAATGCAACCCTTACCCATACCACAGTGGAAGTGGGACCATGTAACCATGGACTTTGTTGTTGGCCTACCCAGGACAAACAAAGGACATGATTCCATTTGGGTAGTTGTTGATAGGTTGACAAAGACAGCGCATTTCTTACCTGTCAAAACAACCTATACTGCTGAAAGGTTATCCCAGATATATGTCCAAGAGATAGTGCGTTTGCACGGAGTTCCTGTCACTATAGTTTCTGACAGAGGTCCCCAGTTTACAAGTCGCTTTTGGGAACAGTTACACAGAGCCCTAGGCACCAAGTTAAGGTTTAGTACAGCCTTTCATCCTCAAACTGATGGACAGTCAGAAAGGACTATACAGACCTTAGAAGATCTGTTGAGAGCATGTGTTCTCCAGTTTACCGGGAGTTGGGATCTACATCTAAGCTTGATAGAGTTTGCCTATAACAATAGCTATCAACATAGCATTGATATGGCACCATATGAAGCCTTATATGGCAGACGTTGTAGATCACCCTTGTGTTGGTATGAAACTGGTGAGCACCAGTTATTAGGCCCTGATCTTGTGCAGCAAACTACAGAAAAGATTAAAGTTATACAACAACAGCTTAAGACTGCACAAGATAGACAGAAATCATATGCCGATAAACGTCGTAGACCCCTAGAATTCCAGGATGGAGACAGAGTGTATCTCAAGGTCTCACCTTGGAAAGGAGTCCTTCGTTTTGGGAAGAAAGGAAAGTTAGCTCCTAGATTTTTGGGACCTTATCCAATTGTTGAAAAAGTTGGAAAGGTGGCCTATAGACTAGAGTTACCTCTAGAGTTGCAGAAGCTGCACCCTGTGTTTCACATTTCCATGCTGAGGAAATGTCATCCAGATACCGAGTCAGTTCTACAACCTATGGAGGTAAAATTGAATGAAGATATAACGTATGAGGAGGGACCAGTGTCAATCCTCGATAACAGAACTAAAAAGTTAAAGAAGAAGGATATAAGCCTTGTAAAAGTCCTCTGGAACCATCGTGGTGTTGAAGAAGCCACTTGGGAACTAGAAGATGAAATGAGAAGAAAATATCCTGCTCTCTTCTTATAATATGCTTTATCGATTTCGGGGACGAAATCCTTTTGAAGGGGTAAAGAATTTGTAACACCCCTGACCTGGGTTATGACCTAACCCTGGAAGTTTTGCCTAAATATGTAATTAATATACTTGTGAACACTCCCTGGCATGTAATTAAGTTCCTCAGGCACATTTACTTTCAATTTTGCTCCTTTTTGTATAAAGTTGTAGCATTGTGTTGTATGCAGGGACCTATGTGCAAATTACCCAGTTTAAGGGTTGAACTTGCAAAATTCACAAGATAAGATGTTCCTTTGATGTTGAAACATCATGTGAACGGTTATGGTAAAGTTTGAGGGATTTCCCAAGCTTGAGCACCAAGGTGCAGCTGTGGAAGCAATTCCCATGCTTAGAAACCCTAATTTGGGGTAAAGTGCAATTTACCCAAATTGAGGGGTCCAACTTGTAATTTTCACCATCTAGAACATCTTTTATGACTCTTGTCATCATTTAGAGTAAAAATGATGAAAGGGATACATCATTTAATAATTAAATGAGAAAAATGATCTTTGTGATAGAAATCACCTAAAATGGGTACAAAACCCTTTCCTGTATGTACCCTAGTTGAAGGTTGGATTCCTTTACCCTTAGATCTTGAGTTTTCTTGAGATTTGCATAAGATTAGATGGGCTTGGACGTGCCCTTGAACAAGGAGGGACCTAGATGTGAATTTTGAATTTGAAAGGTCCTTGTAGTAGGAAATAGACTTAAGCTATAAAAAAGGCTTTTCCTTTGCAAATGAGCAAACGATCTTTCCCTGTTCCATTCATTTCCTTTCTTTCCCAAACGGCCAAGCCTTGCTCTGGAGCTCAGGAGAAACGACCAAGGGTGCAAGGTAGGTTTGGATTCCCCTTCTTGCCCAAATTCCATGGTTAGAATTCGGATTCAAGGGCAAATTCATGGCTAGCTTACTTAATTCTATCTTTTTAGCCATCTTTTCTCAACCTTCCTTGGAGGATTAACCTTGGCCGACCTGTGGAGCTTCTAGGACGCCATTAAAGGCTTGGAGCTCGAAAGCTTGGAGCTCAAGGAGCAAGCTTTAGGCGGGTTTTATAACTCTAAACTTGATGCTTCGATTATACATCTTTTCTATGCATATAGTTGATAGATCTTCTTCTTCCCTATCTTCCCTTGCATCCTTGCAAGCAAAATCGTGAAGAACTGCTACTGTTCTTAAGGTGGAAGATAAGGGCGTTAATTCCTATGCTTATCCACAGATTTTCACTTTATCAAACGACCTCCACCTATTGCTCAAAACGGTTTCAAACCGTTTGGTGGGCAAACGGTTTCAGGGTCGTTTGAGGGCAAACGGTCTCAAGACCGTTTGGTCCCGTTGACCAAGCGAAGACCGTTTGGGAATCACCCAAACGGTCTCAAGACCGTTTGGGGGTCACCCCAAGACCGTTTGGAGGTCTGGGGTCAAGTATAGTTGATCAATTGAAGGTCCAAAGGCACCAAATCATATTGCAATTAAGTATTGATGTGATGATCAACTCAATAGATCAAACCTTGATGAATTTTCGCTAAAGTCCAAAGGATGGATGGGCAAACGGTCTCAAGACCGTTTGGAACTCATCCAAACGGTCTCAAAACCGTTTGGTGTCAACCCAAGACCGTTTGAAGGTCTAGGGTTGAGTTAATCTAATGGTTTGAGGGTCCAATTGTAGGAAATTGATGCATTGTTGAAAATTGCTGATTTTGACCTAATTGGACTTCAACCTTAGTCAAAACGACTTGGTTTTTGGTCAAACTTTGGGCAAACGGTCTCAAGACCGTTTGGATGATGTCCAAACGACCTCAAGACCGTTTGGGCCAAGTTTGAGCCCAATTGGAGGTCAATTGATAGGTTCAACCTTGAATTGTTTCACATTGTTGAACATTGATGACCAATCAACTTGAAACCCTAATTGAGAACGATTGAACCCTAATTGGTTTACAATTGAGGGTCAATTAGATGTCTAAGTGGTTAAGGCTAACCCTAATTGGCTCAATGTATAAGTGGTTAGCATACCTTTAGTCAATTGAGGGCTTCAACATACATATCCTTGAACTTTGGTGACCTTTGAACCCTTTTGGAGGTCCAAACGGTTTGAGCCCATTTGGACCAAACGGTCTCAAGACCGTTTGGGTCCAAACGGTCTCAAGACCGTTTGAGACCAAACGGTCTCAAGACCGTTTGGGGCCAAACGGTCTTAAGACCGTTTGGGCTCAAACGACCTCAAGGTCGATAGGTCCAAACGGTTTGAGCCCATTTGGACCAAACGGTCTCAAGACCGTTTGGGTCCAAACGGTCTCAAGACCGTTTGAGACCAAACGGTCTCAAGACCGTTTGGGGCCAAACGGTCTCAAGACCGTTTGGGCTCAAACGACCTCAAGACCGTTTGAGCTCAAACGACCTCAAGGTCGATTGGTCCAAACGACCTCAAACCGATTGAAGCTCCAAACGGTTTGGAAGTCAACCCTTCCAAACGGTCTTCACCTCCAAACGGTCTCAAGACCGTTTGGATCCAAACGGTCTCAAGACCGATTGAGGGCCAAACGGTCTCAAGACCGTTTAGGTGGTTGAAACCGTTTGAAGGTTGAAACCGTTTGGAGATTGGTGATGGTTTGTACTTAACCATTTGATGATGTAATCAGTTCAATGGTGATTCAATCTAAACCCTAATGGTAACCTAGGTCATTAAAGGACTATGTGATTAGTGGGTTAACCCATGATGGTGATCATGTGGCAAATTACCAAAATACCCTTGAAGGGTCTAAAGGGGTAAAACCCTAATCTAATCAAACCCTAATCACATAATGTTGATGCTTTGGCTCACATCAGTCAATAGAGACTTGTCTCAACCTAATCTAGAGTGGTGTTGCCACCATCTACTAGAGAGAGGAAAGAGAAAGTGTTTCTAGAGAGAGAAAGTATCCTAGAGAGAGAAAGTGCCCTTTTTAGGAGGAATCTCTAGTAAGATACTTCTTTTACACATGAAGGTGCATGATTAGGGAATGACCCACCTATGTGAGGTCATGGAAACCCTAATGATGATATCTAATGGATCTTAATGATAATTAAGAGTCTTAATGATGATGTTTCTCTTACATGATGATGTAATGAGTACAATTCACCATGGAGTGAATAGTAAACCCTAATTTTTGGGCGATGACATGAAAGATGAATAGTAAACCCTGATTGTAAGGGTTATTAAGTGGAACCTTATTTGAAGGTAATTCCATGTGGAACCCTAGTTGTGGGTGATCCCATGTGGAACCCTATTTTAGGGTGATTCCATGTGAAACACTAGTTGAGGGTGAATCCAAGTGAAACCCTAATTGGGGATGTATTCCTATTTACTGAAGTGTTTACTATTATCTGTTGAATTAACCATGCAGGTTGTTGTGAGATGATGGTCACACCCAGGTATGGAATACCATGTTATATTCATTGAAGGCATGTCTTATGCTTTATGAATAGTGAACCATCTTGATGCACTGCTAAGTGACATCCTTTGTGATTTATGGGCTGTAAGAGCCATAAATGTTATTAAGGTCATGCTTGACAGATGACTTGAGATGAATATCTGATAATTGTGATAAGTTAGGCCTGTTACATTTTGTATTCTCATATATAGCTGTGTTACTGTATGATGATTGGAATACTGAATGTACCTAACTAATCAAGTGAAATGTAGAGCCCTGATCATAGATCCATCATTGTCAGTTGTCTAAATGATGGTGAAACAGGTTTTCCTAAGGGAACTCCTGGAGCACATACTGTTGAGTATGTGGGGTACATGGATGTGTAGAACCTGACATCCTAGTGTAGGTAATTGATGTAGATTCTCGTAGTCCGTCATACCTTCACTATAACAGAAAGGGTGAGTGGATGATGTAGATTCTAGTAGTCCATCAGACCCCACCCCAAAGTTTTAAAGGTGAGCTGTATCTCTACACTCCCTTAAAGACATAAACCCGTATCGGTGAAAGATAAACAAGAAATCTTCCGATAGCGAAGAGAGTACAGAATGCCACTGTAACTCTAAAAATAGCGAAGGACCAGAGTACCCTGGTGAGCTATTACATAGACATCCCGCCAGATGTCAAACAATCAATCCTCTAACTGACTGAGGATGATGAGGTCATAAGAATCCGGCTCTCTTAATGACCTATGTATGATACTGATGTGACTTCTTAGCGATCAGTTGGAGTATGAGTGGTATGCCTCATCTCCACAGGGCATAATAATAATAATAATGTTTGGAAAAACATAAACAACAGCGTAGTATATCTGTTAGAGTTAATTATGAGTTATTTGATTGATGTTACCTTGAATAGCATAGATGTTCTCATATTTTAATATTGATTGAACTCTTGCTTATCATCAGAACTGCCAGTGAATATCTTGAAGGCTCTTATTGCTTTAGTTATTCCTTGCTTTGCTTATAAAGCCTAGTGGAGAGTTATAACTCTCGCTGGGGCAATTATGTATAATTGTCTCACCCCGTAGACTTCTACTTTTTTAGGTGGTCGTCAAAGACGAAGGAACAAGAACTCAGGTGAACAATCCCAGCAACAGCAGCATCAGGAGCAGTAAATATCTCAGGTGGAGATCCAGCCTGCTTCATGGTGTAGTTAGAGTTAAGTCCTATGTGTCCTCTGTACTCTCAGGTCCTGGAGTGTTTCGGAGTATGAATTCTTGAGAGTTTTGGTATCATGTTGTATGTAATTACTCAAGAAGTAATTGTCAGTGATGTAAACAGTTAAATCCTTTTTCTATGGAAAAGGTTTGTGGTTTCAGGCTCTTGTCTCGAAAAGTTTTAATTTCCCGTGATTTTTATCTTCCGCTGTTTACCGATTGCTTCCGCACATGATTAAATCGGGATTAATTCGTGGTTCGGAGATCGGAGCCCACAATCATCATCGACTTGTACGAGCATATGATTTTCTCTAGGGAAAAGATAGGATATTTTGATAGAGAAGTGGTTGGGATTGATGTAAGTGTTGTATAGATATATGATTTTAGTTCAGATAGGGTAATAATAAGTGAAATGTTTATGGGTTTAACAGATCGACTAGAATAAGACCCATCAGAGAGAAATTGTCCATCATATCGCATCTTCACAATTCGTGATTTTGAACTATATGCCATGTTCCTATATTTTAGAATATTATATTAACATCAGAAAGAAATTCATATTTTATAACATTATATTAACATGAATTAATATTTTAGAGAAATGACATCATTTTTAAAATAATAGTTAAGATTTTAGAACAATAATTTTGAATTTAGAATTAAATTTATTTTACTACTTTTTCTATAACATTAACAGTGGACAAAAATTCATAACAACAATTTTACTATTTTTTCAGTAAAATTAACTAACATTTCATAACAACAATTTTGCTAATTTTTTAGTAACACTAACATTTTAGAACAACAATTTTGCAATTTCGAACAATAATTTTTCAGATATTAATTAGCCTTCAATTGTCATTTTCTACATCATTATTTCAGTAATGTAGAATTAAGGAGTAACAATACAATTATTTCAGTTGTAATATTTCATACTAATGTTAAGTTCAAGTTTTGAAAATAAAAAATTTGGTAGAATAAATACCTCAAATGGAGAGTTATGTGTTGACAATCGAAGAATACAAGAAGAGAAAGAAGAAGCTCCAAGATCGTCTCTGAGCAGTAGAAGATATCAACTCCAAGATCGCTCGAAATAAGCTAGAAATCGCCTCCAAGCAGTAGAATTCCGAGAAAAAGCTCCAGAACAATGGGAGTATAGAGCAAGAGTAAGGAAATGAAGAATGGTGTGAGTTTGGGGGGTTGATTTCGGCCAATATATATAGGGGAGCAATGCGTCTCGGTTGGGGACGCATTGCGCCCACGTGACACCGCCTAGCGGCCCCAACGGCAAAATAGCCGTTGTCCAGGGAGCAATGCGTCTCCGTCCTGGACGCATTGCCCGCGTGGCAATTTCTAGCCGTTGGGGCGTCTCTGCGCGCGACGCATTGCCCTCCTGTGGGGCCAATGTGTCCCCTGCTGGGACGCATTGCTCTCACGCGAGGCAATGCGTCCCGGCGGCGGACGTATTGGTCCCACAGGACGGCAATGCGTCCCAAACCGTGACGCATTGCCCTCCTGTGGGACCAATGCGTCCGCCGCCGGGACACATTGCCTCACGTGAGAGCAATGCGTCCAACAGGGGACGCATTAATCTCGAAATGTGTCATTTTAGACAATAAGTTCAAAAACGTATCATTTAGGTAATAAAAATTAGCAAACGTGTCATTTAGATTTTTTTTCCTTTATTCTTCATATGTGGGAGTACACAGTATTTGATGGAGATAGTTTGTCCTTAATCTTCATCATCATCATTCTTTATCACGAGCAAGAACAGAGTCGCTGCGGAAAGGGAAGAGGACTGCTGAGGTCTGGGGATGATCCAGTTGTGTACACGCAGCTGCAGCTGCTCATACGCTGATACATGTGATGAATGCTTTGTGTACCCAATAGCACGGTCTATCTGCTGGCTTTTCCAAAGAAAACCTCTACGCAATTGCCAACAAGTAGAGACAAAAAGATTTCGGCCATTTGAGTTTGGGAAAACCAGATCAGCTGAACGGGAGATTCGCCTGCTAGGGAACTTAAAGGAGGGTGCTTTTACTTTAAGATCTGCTATTCAGAGTCATTCCTACACGCACATTGGGACAAACTTTGGCATTTAACCTGTTAAATATCAAAATAGATGAGGAATTGTTTCCCTCATCTATTTTGTTATTTAGCAGACTAAATGTCAAAATTCGTCCTAATGTATGTCTGCGTTTGCCTTTCCATAACATTTTCCTTTTACTTTCTGTGGGACTGTCAAAAAGACTCAAAGCTCAAAGCTGTCATCTTTACTTGATGTGAAAATCTTCGGTTTGTCAGAGACAGACATGACTGCAAGTGCAGCTCATGCTTCATGGTAAGCGGAACAAACAATTGAATGGCTTCTGTTCAAATCTGCCTCGCAGTAATTAGAAGCTCCATTCCATCGCATAGACTACGCCCTACACTAGGGCTACATCCATGCTAAAACTAACGGATAAACCGAAAGGGATAGAAAGACAGGGTCGTCCCATGAAGAGTACCAGGTCCAGAGTCTAGCATTTACCAGTTACCAAACCGCCCCCCCCCCCCCCCCCCACAGACCATGCAGTCATGTAGATGCAGTTCCTTCAATGATCTCAGCATCCTTCTCCTACACTAGCTAGCTGCCCGCCACAGTTTCGCACAATGATGCATCTTTACACGGATCTTTACTCAGAAAAGAGGGGGACCATGTATGGGGAGCAATAGTGAAGTGTATGGATGGCAAAAGAGATGTGGATGGGATCAGCAGCAGTATGCAGTAACTTTCTGGTTAGGAGCTCCAAGAGGATGACGATAATGGTGAAGAAGCCAGCAGCAGCTGGAAGAGTTAGCGTGAGCACTTGATCAAACGAACAACCGGCCGGCCGGCCCGTCGCAGTCATCATCTCCTTCTGTATGTACTCCAATGTGCGTTGGCTCCATACTTGCACTCATCAACCATGTGGGGGTGTTGATGCTGATAACCGGATTCAGTTTTTGGTTTGGGGTTGTTGCTGCGGAGCGCATCTTACGCGTTTATGAGGAGCGGGATGGTGATGGCTTCCTGAATGAACTTTTGAGAAAACAGCAACGGTGGTCTCCCTTTCCCCAAATGATGAAGCCGATCCAACCAGAACGCTAATCTTATCAACAAATGCCTACTCCATTTCGGCTGTGGGGATACCCCCTTAGTGCCAATGCCCTAATTGATTGCCATAATAGCTGTTATGAAAAAAAATAATAACATGGACAATTGGCTTGATATGCGTAACTTGGAACTCACGGTATTTTTTTGGTAACACAAGAGACTCGTAAGGCTTGCGTCGAGCCCAACCTGGGAAGCTCAGTCACGGGAGAAACAATTCCGAACAGTACCACCAAGGATATTCGAACCCGGGACCCTTCATGAGGAGCCCCATGATGCGACCACCTGAGCTACTGCTCGCCGGCGATTTCCACAATATCTTTTTCGCTACCAATATAAAAACTGACATTGAAAATCACATCCCAAAGTTTTCCCTCACAATCCCGGGGGACTGAGTGTGCTACTCCTGAAAAATTAACCCAAAATGATTTCATAGAAGTTACTATATGGAAGGACAACATTTTTACATGAGTGACACGAATTTACCGTGCATAAAACGCAAGTGCACACGCCAACGTAATATAGGTCTTTGTGAGGCCAGAGTCAAACTCAGGGAACAGATTTTCGGTAGACTATTACTAAATGTTCGCAATCAGCTAGACCGACTAAAATGGTTTGAGAGTTGATTGAAAAAGAAAAGAAAAACAAAACAAAACAAAACAATCGATTAAATGGTTGGTTTAATCAATTAAAGATGGGATCTTTAGGATTGTGGTTTCACCGCAGGTTCTCATTGCACTAGTTCCTACACAATTATCCTAATTCGTCTCCTATTCCGGGTAGTGGTCTGTAGTTAGAATTGTTCACTGTCGCGATACAATTCACTACTTAAATCTAGGTCGGTTCCACAGTAGTAGTAACCTATACCCTAGATTAGGTACATGAAGATCATACTCTGGGTTTCTACCATTAACTGTACATCGCCTTGTTCAAAAGATTTATTAGTTAATGTGATATCCGTCTCTTTTCAACCGTTAATTCTTCTTTTAAAGTAATTAAAGGTATTAGATTATCATTAGGGTGATCAATCATAATGATATAATTGAGAAAATGACATCATGTCATGGGTTTAAGAGACAAATTATGATAAACTATGTAAAAAGTATCATACAATGATTACCCGAGCTACTCCCGGTCCTAAAGATAAAGGAGATTAGCCCCGCATGTTCATCTTAACAAAAAACATGATGAGAGAAATAAAAAATGATAAATGTATATTTATTTTTTTTATTTAATCTTTTAGATTTTTTTAGGATTGTTTTGTTATTTATTTTCTTTGTTTTGTAACTGTATTAGTTTAGATTTTCTCCCTTTATTTGAAATTTTAATTGTATTTAGCTTTTTTTAGGAAAATGGTCTAATCACTTTATTTGGAGCACTTGATCAAACGAACAACCGGTCGGCCGGCCCGTCGCAGTCATCATCTCCTTTTGTATGTACTCCAGTGTGCGTTGGCTCCATACTTGCACTCATCAACCATGTGGGGGTGTTGATGCTGATAACCGGATTCAGTTTTTGGTTGGGGGTTGTTGCCGCGGAGCGCATCTTACGCGTTTATGAGGAGCGGGATGGTGATGGCTTCCTGCATGAACTTTTGAGAAAAGAGCAACGGTGGTCTCCCTTTCCCCAAATGATGAAGCCAATCCAACCAGAACGCTAATCTTATTAACAAATGCCAACTCCATTTCGGATGTGGGGATACCCCCTTAGTGCCGATGCCCTAATTGATTGTCATAATAGCTGTTTTGAACAAAAATAATAACATGGACAATTGGCTTGATATGCCTAACTTGGAATCCACTGTATCAACCTGGGGAGCTCAGTCACGGGAGAAACAATTCCGATCAGTATCACCAGGGAAATTTGAACCCGAACATGAGGGGTCCCGTGCTGCGACCACCTGAGCTACTACTCACCGGCGGTTTCCACAATATCTTTTTTGCTACCAATATAAAAATTGACATTGAAAATCACATCCCAAAGTTTTCCCTCACAATCATGGGGGACTGAGTGTGCTAATCCTCAAAAAATTAACCCAAAATGATTTCATAGAAGTTACTATATGGAAGGACAACATTCTTTACATGAGCAATCACCATGCACACATAAACAACCGCACCTACACACATGCTAATTACATCGGCATTTACCATATACACAAATAGTCTCACATGCACCATTTGCTAATTGCATGGCTTGATTACAATATTGAATTACATTTTGAGGTTTACAAATTTTAGTACTTGAAGGGAAGGATCACCCACACGATCTTTACATGCCCCACCTGACGGCACGAATCTTCCTAGACATTTGGGCTTTAAGATACGGAAATATCAAGGGAGAGAAAGCGAGTGTGCTCCTATTGGGTCTCCTTCCTTGAGAGTTGGTTTTTCAGCTCAATGTTGTCTATGTTTGACATGAATTGGAGGTTAGCTTCTGTGTTTCTCCAAGAATGATGTTCAAGCAAGCTAGTCCGCAATATAATTGTGACGCCCCGATCCTCGTACCACCTCTAATGACCCCGGAGACCGGGGAGTCATCCTCGGTAAAACACCCTTAACCTTATCTTTTCTTAACCGCTTAGAATTAACTTAAAGAAAAAAAAATAATAGCTTGAATAACATCAGATCGTAATAAAATGGTGGAAGCACTTACCCTTTACCTTACTTGGAATAAAACCAAACTTACACGACATATTACATTGTTCATGCAGAAAGTAAAACACAACAGATAACTGAAATCTAAACTACATATTACATTACATTACATTCTCTCTACCACACCACATGCCCAAGGACCAAGGGGAAAGGACGAAGAGACCTCAAACTAACTATGAACTACCTTCTAAGACCTTGGGTGATATGATCCTTCAGCTTCCTCGTGCTGATGCTGACCTGAAAAATGTTTTAGTAGGTTGGTAAGCTACTGGCTCAGTGAATAGAATTTCACCCAACCATCGCAGATAACTCATTTTTATGATTATTAATTAGAATAAAATATAAGATAATACCATACTAAGCAGATCTAAGCAATATAATTTAAACGACATGAGATGTCAACATTTCATTAAGATAACAACTGTTACAAAGCTGTAGATACAATTAAATAACAGAGAATACTAAAATTTCAATTAAAGGACAACTACTGTGAAACTGACTTAAACCTATCGTAACTCTTTAACTTATAAGAAACTCGGTGAACCTGTATGAACATATTTTCTCTTATGTCCTGATCTTATGCAGTGTACTCTACCTATGAAGACTCGTAGCAAACTACGATCTCACTGTACAAGACTTAGCTTAAAACCCGAAAAGCTAAGCCTAGAACTAAATCTGGGATTGCTTGACTCGAACCGTCACGTATGACTAAGGCAGCTAAACAACTGGCCTTTAACTGGACCTCTCGTCTAGGCTGAGTACACAGGCAGAGGGTCTGAGATGCTCTATGGGCCTCAACTTGGTACACTATGTGGGTACCTCTGGGTTACCACCGTGATCTTCGGTTCATGTTGGGTAACCTATCTTCTCTTAGGAGACTTCCTCAAGGGCTTCATCTCCCCGCACGCTCTATGGGTGCGTTTCGATCCCCGTATACTGGTCACTGTCAGGGTGGATCATTTCCTCCCTACAGTGCAGACATCCGTAGGAAATCTACGGTGTTCAGGGCACATATGTCTATTATTTTATTATTCTTGGAAAGGTCTTACTATATTGTATCTCTCTCTTATTTATTCTTGACTCTGGTATCTCTATGGGATCGAGTTTATTTATCTGAAACTTATAAATACAACATGTATATCATTTCCCACTTGGTAGTGCAATATGCTCAAACTCAGTAATTTACTGAGAAATCAACATACTGTACTTGCAGGCAGATTTAAATAAACAGACTACTTGTCAACTTGGCACATACATACTGAAATCATGCAATTAAACATATTAATATACAGATAAGGGTTGATTACTCAACATATAAGAAATCATCAATAACACTTGTAATTATCTGAAATTCCTAGAAAAATGTGCACATCAACCCTAATCCTGAGTTGTGCATCACTTAATCCAATTAAGAATTAATTACTTATCATGACACAAATTATTGATTATAACTGAGAATTTCTTATGATATCCTTGAGAAACGTGTCTATTTGTATAATTATTAATAAACTCACATTAAATATGACCAGGAGTGTGCAAATAGGTTTCTATTGAACCCTTTCTTGTCATTGTTATTTCTTAGAAATCGAACATCTATTAACTTACTAAAAATGTACAACCTGGGTTTATACCCAAACGGTACCGTTACTAGTCATGTGCTACTGATTCCAACTTTTAAACTGAGCAAATTAGGTTTTAATCAATCATGCAGTTCCACTAACCCGAATCATACAAATTAGTTAAATAATTATGGTCGTACAAGTATTAATAAATAAAATGTGCAAATTAGAAATTGTATGACGCCAACACTGCCCGACACCTAGGTAAACGTTGTTACCCGCAAATAACACTGATTCAACCAAAAATTTCCGATTATTTGATTTAAACATGCTTAGTGAGTGAAATTCTACTCACTGTGGGTTGAGGTGACCGAATTTCAACTGAAAATCCACCCAAAGCTTGTTTCTGGGCGTCCACTGGGTCATCTTTTACCTATGAACAATCCTGGTTTGGACCTGCTTCACGCACAGATGGAAGGGCTCAGCTGATTCGTTGCTATTCGTGGCTAGTTGGCTACAGATTCGCATTCGGGACCCTTGACCGAACTCATTGGCACCATTATCTTGGTGTTTCCCGGGCAAATCTTCCCCTGGTTGGACCTGCTGCTGCAAGCAGTAGTTTCTTCCTCACGTACAGGTTGAAGAGGGGGCTGAGCTAGGTGCTGAATCGTAGCTAGATAGATGCGGATTCTTAATATCGACCTCCAACTGAGCTCAAAGGCACCATTTGGTGGTGTTTTGCTGCAACAAGATGGCCCTTGGCCATTGTTTCATGCAGCTGCTATTGTTGCTTGCTACATGGGGTGCCACCCCTTTCTAATGAGGTGCAGGTGGGCGCAATAGGGACAGGGTGCTGCAGAAGCTTGCTGGGACCTCAAAGTTGGAGCTATTGGCACCATTTTTGTGGTGCTGCTCGTGCCAAATCACCCTCTGGCGGGCGCCGCAGCTACAACAGCTGCTGCTGCTGGCCGTGTTGCTGCTAGGGGTGCCACTAGGGTGAGTAAGAAGGAGGGAAAGAAGAGAAAGAAGAGAAGAGGACGGAGGGGGGTTTGGGCACTGCTCGAGATGGACGGGGCTACCAAGCCCTAGAATCAACCTCACTGACCACCTCTGTTGCAGGTCAATTTCCCTACTTGGGCTCTACTCAAGCTGTGTCTGGATCGATCGGGGGAAGGGGATAAGGAAAGGGGGAACATAAGTTATGGGTAATTTTGCACTATAGGTACAAAGAACATAAAAATGGCATAACTTTTGCCTCGTAGGTCCAATTTGTACGATTTCTTTTGCAAAATTCCAAGCATAAGATCCACTACAACCTCAATGCATAAAAAATGCTAATTAGACTGTCTCACATGATCAAAGCACTAATTACATCTATGAGTACTTAACTCAACTTAATTAACATGATGATACTACTATCATTGTACTTATTAGTTAACTTTGATGTGGGTCATAACAATCTCCCTCCCTTATAAAAATGTTGTCCCAAAATTCCTAAAAGATAAAAGGATACTTGTTACGCATCTCTGACTCAAGCTCCCACGTGGCTTCCTCTAGGTTGTGGTTCCTCCACAGAACTTTCACTAATGGTATTTCTCGATTCTTGAGTTTCTTGATCCTCCAATCAACTATCTCAATAGGTCCTTCAACATAAGACACATCTGTTCTGAGCTGTGTAGGTTCTGGCTCTACTATCTTCTCTGTACCAGGGTAACACTTCTTCAACATCGATACATGAAACACATCATGTAGATTAGCCAACTCAGATGGCAAATACAACATGTAGGCTACATGTCTAATCCTCTCAATGATAGGATATGGGCCCATAAACCTAGGAGTCAGTTTGCCTCTCTTGCCAAACCTCAACACTCCTTTCCATGGTGAAACTTTGAAATACACATCATCACCAACCTCAAACTCAAGAGGTCTACATCTCTTCTCAGTGTAACTCTTCTGCCTATCCTGTGCAGCTTTCAATTGTTCTCTGATCACTATAATTTTTTCTGTAGTCAAATCCACTATCTTTGGTCCAAGAATCTCTTTTTCACCCACCTCGTACCAACATACGGGTGATCTACACTTTCTGCCATACAGAGCTTCATACGGGGCCATGCTAAGACTGGAATGGTGACTATTATTGTATGAAAACTCTATAAGGCTCAAGTGTTCTTCCCAACTTCCACTGAAATGCAAGACACATGCTCTCAGCATGTCCTCAAGAGTCTGAATGGTCCTCTCTGACTGACCATCCATCTACAGGTGAAAAGCTGTAACGAACCTCAACTTTGTGCCCAAAGCTCAATGCAACTGATTCCAAAACCTGGAGGTGAACTTAGGATCTCTATCTGATATAATTGAAACTGGGATACCATGCAACCTGACTATCTCATCCACGTATATCTTAGCCAACTTTGGGACATTAAATGTTGACTTAATAGGAATAAAGTGAGCATACTTAGTCAGTCTCTCCACAATCACCCATATCGAGTCACAACATCTAGGTGTCCTAGGCAACCCTACCACAAAATCCATTATGATATGTTCCCACTTCCACTCTGGTATAGGAAGAGATTGCAAAGTACCTACATGTTTCTGATGCTCAACCTTAACCTGTTGGCACACACTACATCTAGCCACATACTCAGCTACATCCTTCTTCATACCTGACCACCAGTACAACTTCTTGAGATTCCTATACATCTTAGTGTTGCTTGGATGCATAGTGTTCATCGATGCATGCACTTCCTCAAGAATCTATTCTTTCAAATCACTATCTCTAGGTACATACAACCTATCATGCTGATACAACAAACCATCATCTGAAAACCTGAACTCTGGTCTTTTTCCCTCTATCATATCTTGCATGATCTGCTGTAATTCGTTGTCACTTTGATGTAGTTCCTTGATCTGATCATAAAAAGTAGGCTTGACTTGTATTTGTGCAATCAAACCACTCTGCTCTATCACCCCTAAGTCTAAGTTCAACTTCTGCATCTCTACTAGCAGGTCTCTCTCATAGAGAATGCATCAGTTGTTGAACTTGACTTCCTGCTAAGGGCATCTGCTACCACATTTGCCTTACCAGGATGATAATCTATCGTCACATCATAATCCTTGATTAATTCTAACCATCTCCACTATCTAAGATTCAGATCCTTCTAGGTGAAAATATATTTCAAACTCTTATGATCTGTAAACACCTGGCACACCTCACCATAAAGATAGTGACGCCATGTCTTAAGAGCATGAACTACTACAGCTAACTCCAGATCATGTGTCGGGTAATTCTCCTCATTCTTCTTAAGCTATCTAGATGCATAAGCTACTACTTTTCCTTCCTACATCAACACACAACCTAAACCTCTCCTTGAAGCATCACAAAACACTGTGTAGCCTTTATCTTCCTCAGGCAAGATAAACAATGGTGTTGTAGTCAACTTCTTCTTCAAGATTTGAAAACTTTTCTCACAGTTCTCTGACCAGAAAAACGGTGCACCCTTTCTCGTTAAGTGTGTCAGAGGTGACACTACAACAATGAAGTTCTAGATGAACCTCCTATAGTAACCTGCCAATCCTAAGAAGCTTATGATCTCAGTAGGAGTCTTAGGCTACTCCCACTGTAGAACAGACTCAACTTTCTTAGGGTCAACACTTACTCCATCTCCTGAGATTACATGTCCAAGAAAAGACACCTCAGCTAACCAAAACTCACACTTACTGAACTTAGCATATAACTGGTGTTGTCTCAACAACTGTAATTCTATCCTTAGATGTTGCTCATGCTGCTCATCATCTCTGGAATAGGTCAAAATGTCATCTATGAAAACTACTATGAACTGATCCAAAAATGGCTTGAAAATCTGGTTCATCATATCCATGAAAGTTTTTGGGGCATTAGTTAGTCCAAACGACATGACCAGAAACTCATAATGCCCATATCTTGTTTTGAAAGCCAACTTAGGAGTATCTGAAGCCTTTATCCTCAATTGATGATGCCCAGATCTCAAATCTATCTTAGAAAAGATCGTCCCTCCACACAACTGATCAAACAGATCATCTATCCTTGGCAACAAATACTTATTCTTGATGGTGATCTTATTCAACTGGCTGTAGTCTATACATAACCTCATAGTACCATCTTTCTTTTTCACAAACAAGACTGGAGCTCCCCACGGTAAAGAACTAGGTTGAATGAGACCCTTATCTAGTAATTCCTATAACTGGATCTTCAGATCCTTCAACTCTGCAAGTGCCATTTTGTAGGCTGGTAGAGCTATAGGTTGACTACTTGGAAACACCTGGATCTCAAAGTCTATCTCTCTTTCAAGAGGTAGACCTGGCAACTCATCTAGAAAAACATCTGGTAACTCACAGACCACTGCCACATCCCATAGACTGACTGTGCTCTTCTCTACTCTAGTATCCACTACATGTGCCAAGAATGCCTCACAACCTTTCTACAACATCTTATCAGCTACAACGACTGATATGATACACATAGGCAAAAATTTCCTATCTCCAGTAAAGACATAAGAAAATCCACCCTGTTGAAAGACATCCTCTTTCTTCCAACAGTCGAGCTGAACTCGATACGTCCATAGGCAATCCATACCCAAGATAACTTGAAAAGAGTTAATATCTAGGGGTATAAGATTAATCGCGATGGTGTAACCACCAAAAGTCAACAAACATCCAGGACAAAACTCTGTCAACACTATCGGCTCACCTAATAGAACCCTCAACAACAACTCAATCAGTAACTCCTGGGTTAACAGGTTAAGCTCACAAGCTAAAGAACACTATATAAACAAGTGAGTAGCACCTAGATCTATCAAAACTACAACTGAAATGATGTTAAAGAAAAACATTTCTCCTATAATTACTCGAGAAGAAACAATACCTTCTTGTGGTGTCAAAGAGAAGAAGCGTCCTGAAGCTCTTCCTCTCCCATGATGTCCTCGTTGTCCTTCCTTAGCACTGGGTGTTGCACCACCTCGGGAACCTAAAGCTACAGAGGAACCAGGTCCTCTATATGGAGCCTGTCTCGGGACATTCTGATACTGTGATTGAGAACCATGTGATGTTGACTGCTGTAACTGGGGGCAATTCCTCTTAAAATGTCTAATGTGTCCGCATTGATGACATCCTTGAAACTCTGTTCCCCAACACTATCTTGAGTGTGGTCTTCCACAGATATCGCACATGGATGCATCATGTTTCTACGGTCCTGTCACTGACACTGAAGATCCAGAAGACCTAGTTGGAGGTGTCCATGTAGACTGTGTACTCCATCTTCCAGAATTAGGATTTCCTCCACTTGATGAAAAACTAGATCCTTGTCTACCAAAATAGCCAAGTCCTCATCCTATCTTAGAAAAGAAACCACCACCTCCTTTGTATCCACCACTGCTTTGTCCCCTTCTAATAAAGTCTCCAGATCTTTTCTTACTCTCAGATTGCTTATCAACATTAACCGACTCTTCTACACGTCTCACTGCTTCCAAAAATTCCCCAAAGTTTTCTCTATCTCTTCAACCAATGGCTGAAATGGTGTGTCTAATCTCTGATCTTAATCCTTCTTGAAATCTTCTGCACTTTTCTACATTATCAAGAACAAGTTGCGGACAGAAATTTGCCAACCTTGTGAAATGTGCCTCATATTTACCAATTGTCATACCTCCTTGTCTGATATTCTACAGTTGTCTTATCTTCTCACTTAGAAAGGTAGGTGGGTAGTACTTAAGATGGAATTCATCAACAAAATCCTTCCAAGTCAGTACTGTATTCCTCCTTTTATCTTCCACTCCACGCCACCAGAGCTCTACATCATCTTTAAGCAAATAAACTGTGTGATTGATTTGTCTTTCCTCAGACAGCTCCATCAAATGGAACACTTTCTCTAACGGTCTCAGCCATTCATCTGCCATTGTAGGGTCAGTAGTTCCATTTAACTCAGTACCTCCAAGCTTTTTAACCAGTTCATAGGATCTCATCATATCCTTGCTACTCGAGGTAGAAGCTCGCCTCTCCATCTTATACTTTTCCTTGGTCTCAAGAAACATCTTGTACATCCTTGATGCCTCATCCACATCATCTCCACCACCTAGACCCATCACCTGAGGGTCAGGTCCAATGTGGCTCTCAGATTGGTCCTCATGACCACGTACTCTTCCTACCATCTGCAATAGTATAACAGAACACTTCCTGTTAGAAAATTGCAGTTAGAAGAAAAACACCTAAGTCCTAATCCTATTGGTTTCTTATCGTCCCCTGACCTTGACTTAGAGTAACTACGTACTCAACCTATGCTCTGATACCAAAAATATTTGTGACGCCCTGATCCCCGTGCCACCTCTAATGACCCCGGAGACCGGGGAGTCATCCTCGGTAAAACACCCTTAACCTTATATTTTCTTAATCACTTAGAATTAACTTAAAGGAAAAACCTAATAGCTTGAATAACATCAGATCGTAATAAAACTATAGAAGCGCTCACCATTTACCTTACTTGGAATAAAACCAAACTTACACGACATATTACATTGTTCATGCAGAAAGTAAAACACAATAGATAACTAAAATCTAAACTATATATTACATTACATTCTCTCTCTACCACACCACATGCCCAAGGACCGAGGGGAAAGGACTAAGAGACCTCTAACTAACTACGAACTACCTTCTAATACCTTAGATGATACGATCCTTCAGCTTCCTCATGCTGATGCTGGCCTGAAAAATGTTTCAGTAGGTTGGTGAGATACTGGCTCAGTGAATAGAATTTCACCCAACCATCACAGATAACTCATTTTTATGGTTATTAATTGGAATAAAATACAAGATAATACTATATTGAGAAGATCTAAGAAATATAATTTAAACGATAGGAGATGTCAACATTTCATTAAGATAATAACTGTTGCAAAGCTGTAGATACAATTAAATAATAAAGAATACTAAAATTTCATTTAAAGGACAACTACTGTGAAACCGACTCAAACCTATCTTAACTCTTTAACTTATAAGAAACTCTGTGAACCTATATGAATATATTTTATATTATGCCCTGATCTTATGTAGTGTACTCTACATATGAAGACTCGTAGCGAACTACGATCTCACCGTACAAGACTTAGCTTAAAACCCAGGAAGCTAAGCCTAGAAACTGAATCCGGGTGTGCTTGACTCGAACCATCACGTCTAACTAAGGCGGCTAAATAGTTGGCCTTCAATTGGACCTCTCCTCTAGGATGAGTACATAGGCGGAGGGTCTGAGACGCTCTTTGGGCCTCAACTTGGTACACTCTGTGGGTACCTCTAGGTTACCACGGAGATCTCTGATTCATGTTGGGTAACCTATCTTCTCTTAGGAAACTTCCGCAAGGGCTTTGTCTCCCTGCACACTCTGTGGGTGCGTTCCGATCCCTGTATACTGGTCGTTTCCAGGGTAGATTGTTTCCTCCCTATAGTGCAGACATTCGTAGGGAATCTACGGTGTTCAGGGCACCTATGTCTATTATTTTATTATTCTTGGAAATCTCTTACTATATTGTATCTCTCTCTTATTTATTCTTGACTCTGGTATCTCTATGGTATCAAGTTTATTTATCCGAAACTTATAAATACAACATGTATATCATTTCTCACTTGGCAGTGCAATATGCTCAAACACGGTAATTTATTGAGAAATCAACATATTGTACTTGCAGGTAGATTTAAATAAATAGAACACTTGTCAACTTGGCACATACATACTGAAATCATGCAATTAAACATCTTAATATACTGATAAGCGTTGATTACTCAACATATAAGAAATCATCAGTAGCACTTGTAAATTATCTGAAATTCCTAAAAAAATGTGCACATCAACCCTAATCCTGAGTTGTGTATCACTTAATCCAATTAAGAGTTAATTACTTATCATGACATAGATTATTGATAATAACTGAGAATTTCTTATGATATCCTTGAGAAACATGTCGATTTGTATAATTATTAATAAACTCACATTAAATATGATTGGGAGTGTGCAACTAGGTTTCTATTGAACCCATTCATGTCATTGTCATTTCTTTGAAATTGAGCATCTATTAACTTACTAAAAATGTACAGCCTGGGTTTATACCCAAACTGTACCATTATTGGTCATGTGCTTATGATTCCAACTTTTAAACTGAGCAAATTAGGATTTAATCAATCATGCAGTTCCAGTAACCCAAATCATACAAATTAGCTAAATAATTATGGTCGTGCAATCGTTAATAAATAATACGTGCAAATTTGAGATCATTCGGCGCTGGCACTGCCTGGCACCTGGGTAAATGCTGCTACCCGCAAATAACACCGATTCAACCAAAAACACCAAATTATTTGAGTTAAACGTGCTTAGTGAGTGAAATTCTACTCACTGTGGGTTGAGGTGACCGAATTTCAACCGAAAATCCATCCAAAGCCTGTTTTTGGGCGTCTACTGGGTCGTCTTCTACCTCTGAACAACCCTAGTTCAGACCTGCTTCACGCATAGATGGAAGGGCTCAGTTGATTAATCGCTACTAGTAGCTAGTTGGATACGTATATGCCTTCAGGACCCTTGGACGAACTCATTGCACCATTATCTTGGTGTTTTCCGGGAAAATCTGCCCCTGGCCGGACCTGCTACTACAAGCAACACGTTCTTCCTCACATATAGGTTGAAGAGGGGGTTGAGCTAGGTGCTGAATCGAAGCTAGATAGCTACGGATTCCTGATCTGGACCTCAAGCCAAGCTCAAAGGCACCGTTTGGTGGTGCTTTGTTGCGCCAAGATGGTCCCTGGCCATTGTTTCACACAGCTGCTGCTTCTTGCTAGATGGGGTGCCGCCCCCTTGCTAATGAGGCGCAGGTGGGCGCAATAGGGGTGGGGTGCTGCGGAAGCTTGCTGGGACCTCAAAGTCGGAGCCATTGGCGTCGTTTTCATGGTGCTGCTCACTCCAAACTGCCCTCTGGCCATTTTGTAGCTGCAGCTGCTGCTGCTGGCTGTGTTGTGGCTAGGGACGCCGCTAGGGCGAGAAAGAAGGAAGGAAAGAAGAGAAAGAAGAAGAAGAGGACGGAGGGGGGTTTGGGCACTGCTGGAGATGGGGCTACCAAGCCCTAGAATCACCCTCACTAACAACCTCTACCGCAGGTCGATCGACCTACTTGGGCACCGCTCAAGCACTGTCTGGATCGATCGGAGGAAGGGAATAAGGAAAGGGGGCGAATAAGTTATGGGTAATTTGCACTATAGATCCAAAGAACATAAATATGGCATAACTTTTGCCTCGTAGGTCCAATTCGTATGATTTATTTTGCAAAATTCCAAGCACAAGATCCACTACAACCTCAATGCATAAAAACATGCGAATTAGACTGTCTCACATGATCAAAGCACTAATTGCATCTATGAGTACTTAACTCAACTTAATTAACATGATGATGCTATTATCATTGTACTTATTAGATAACTTTGATGTGGGTCATAACAATAATATCCATCAATTCATATCCTTCTAAATTGACAACCTTACTATTGCATGATTTTGTTATATGGGTTCAAGAGGGTGATTGTAATCATAGGAAAGACTAGAATCATTAGTCAAAGAACTCGAAACACCAACATTGGGGTGTCAACAATTTTCTCCTATCAAGACGAGGTCCAAAGACTGGTTGGTGAACTCAACCATGATGAGTGGTGTAGTCTTGAGATTGGAAGACAAGCATTTTTCAAAGTACTCACCTAAGTGAGACTTGATGTTGAGCTCACCTTGGTGATACTCAAAGTCCTTCTTACCTTAGTGAGACATAGTCTGACTCACATGAGTGAGACTTAGCACCTACTCACCTTAGTGAGATTTAGCATCTTGCTTTCCTCAGTTAGTCTTAGCATCCTTCTAACCTCAGTGAGACTTAACATCCTACTCACCTAAATGGGTCTTGCATCAGGATCACCTTGGTGAGACTCGAAGTCGTGCTTACCCCAATGATACTTAGTCTTACTCACCTCAGTGAGACTTAGCATCCTACTACCTCAGTGAGACTTACCATCCTACTCAATTCAATGAGACTTAGGAGGGCCCACCTCAATGACACTTGGGGTCAAACTCACTTTAGTGAGACTTGAGTTGTCCTCACATGGGGAGACATAGGATCAAACTCAATATAGTGAGACTTTAGATGGTGTACATTATGGGAAACTTGATATTGATCTCACTAAACTGAGACTTAAAACCGTTCTCTTCTCTATGAGTCTTATGGTTGTGGTCACCTCAATGGGACTTGAAGTTAGGATTCTTGCATAATATCCTTTTGTCCTTTTCAAGTCATAATTGTGGTATGACAAGTAGCGCAAAATTTATGTCCTTTATCTCTTGTTTGCACTTTTTGCTAGGCCTAAAAGAATGTTTGTCTATTCATGTTTGTATCAACCTCTTAATGTGTTTGCTTAACCAGAACACCTAAATAACTCTATGTGTTCCTATTTGAGTCGTCCTTGTAATGTGTTTTAATTTTCAGCAGGCCTAAGGAATGTTTTCTCATTTTGACTTATTTCAAATCATCTTGTTTTTCTTTTACAGTAGGCCTAAGGAATGTCTTCTTATTCTTGTATACGTAATCCTTGTCTTATTTTCACTTTTATAGTAGGCGTAAGGAACATCTTTCCATCCTTATTCATGTTAGTATTATCTCAATTATTCTTTTCCAACAAGACTATGGAATGTCTACCCATACCCATCTCCATCAACCTTTTTTTCTTTGCCAACATGCCAATCGAAAGGGTTTCTTGTGGTTGTACAACCAATATAAAGCTACACTATGAAAAGTCACAATTATTTTTTCATTAATCTCTCGTTATCTCATGACTTCATATCTATATTATTTGCACTTCTTTCTTGCATGGCATCACTAAGTTTAGGCACTTTCCTCTTTGCCAAGTTTAAGCGGGAATTTTAAGCACTATAAGGGGTGGTTGTTTCCTCTTCTCCAGGTTTATGCACTTTTCTACTTGTACTTGAGATCTAGGGTAATTAGTCGGAGCATATCAGAATGAGTTCTCCTTACCTTAAGGGTCCATCCTGGATAAACATGTATCCTTTTGAATTTTATAGTATCTTGGGATAATGTTGACGTAGAAACATTATCACACTTGAGTTTTAGGTGGATTAGATAGTCCAAATATGTCATTATTTAAATAATTATGCTCAAAGTTAGCCTAAAGAAAAGAAAGTATAAGAGTGGAAGTTATGCCTACATTGAGGAAAATTGGATCCAAAACTTTCTTATGGCAGGAATTCTTTTAAAATTAGCAACAACTTCTAGTTTCTATTTAGAAGTTCCAAAAGTTTTCAAAAATTTCCCAATTCTGGCTTATGTGCAAAATCAAGAGTTTGAAAGTTTTGGAAATCAAAATTAAATGGGTAGTGGGTATGAGAATAGTACCTCCCATGCCTATTTATAGCCCCACCCAAAAAAAAACTTAACGTAGACTTTGTCCTAAAGTGTCAAAGGAAGAGGTTGGATATAAATGAGTGGGGGTTATTCTTCTATTGGGAGTCCTTTGATATCACAACAAGAGCACAATAGCATATCGATGAAGATTTCCTAGAGCGTGTGGTAGTGCTCGTGTTGTACATATTCAACCTTGACGTCCCGCTCGAATAAAGCTGTCATCCAATATAGGTAGTGAAAGCCACAATTGTTGGATTGTTGAATTTGGTGAGGCCTTCTGTCATAGAATTATGGCTTCTTGAAGTCTTTGTTAGGGATGCATCCCTTTCCGTGCTCCTATATCATTGTGACAATCTATTATGCACAAGTCTTTGCTTTTTCTTCTGTGACACTCTTTGGTATTGTCATATTTGTATACTTTGTCAAAGAGAAGGCCACATCGGAGCTGTTGTACGGGACTATGATCTTTTCTTTGATGTTGATCTCTAGGAGTGTCCAGTGGTTGTCATGCAAGATTGGTAAGAAGATGAACTTTGGAAGTGAGCTTTTTAATCGTTGTAGTAGTCACTCCTTTTTGATAGAGCTCTTTTTGTGGATGATGTCTTCCACTAGCAGGAAGTATGCCTTGTGTGTATTGGGCCTGCCACCCCGAGCAGGGCCTGGTAAGCAGACATTACACTTACATTCATATATTTGTTTAGTCTTAGATTTTCATAGAGGTCATCTTTTAAGCCTTATATCCCTTCACTTTCAAAGACTACTTTCCCATTTTTTCATCTTCCTTCAACCTTTTCATTATTGTCTGCAACAATTCTGAAGAATGGTCTTCACATGACCATCTATTAAAATATGGGAACCTAGCTTCGATGGTCCCAGTTGGATCTTCTGGCCTTGCTTCCTGCAACTCATCTTCATCAATCTCCCCTTCTTCTGGTATCTCTATTGTCTTTGCAGTTGTTTCTAGAATGGTTGAAGGAGGTGATACCTCTGGGTTCTTTGCTGGAAGTGGCATATATTGTTCATCCTTTATCTGTGTCAAAGGCCAGTTCTTGTTGTTTTTCAATTTTTCAAAGCCCTCTTTCCATGCAGATGTGCATTTTGGTTCCTAAAGATCCAACCACAAGATATTTAGCTTCTCACACCATGGTATTTTGTCAGGAAGTGGAACTCCCATATAGAGTCGGCGTCGTATCGCATTTGGAGGCATTGTCGGGTCGTTAAAGAAGAGAAATTAATATATGGCATCCATTGTGTAGACTTATCATAGTCATGAAGTTCTTCAAGGACAATATCTTCGAATGGTATATTCTTGTTCACAACTTCCATAAGACACAGGACAATGAATGCACAATCCCCATATCCTGACTGTTCTTGGGGAACTTTAGTGTTGATGATGAAGTTCTTCTAGTTGCTAACGTGGGGGATACCTACCCACTGGATGGCGTGCTAAAATCAGATAGGTACTTTTAGGGTCACTCAACACTACAATAGTTGTAGATTGTCATGTTCTATTTTTGCAGATCAACCAGTGTCAATGCCCAACGATTGACTATTGAATGGGAAAAGTGATGATTCTTATTTTGTGTCTATCCATGGGCACTTGAATCTCTTTGAAAAGTTCATAATTAAATTTTCCCTCATAGAACCACTTTGCCAAAAATGGTTGTACCATTGAAGACAGGTTGTACTTTATCAACATGCAAGAACTCCTCTAGCATGGTTGTGTAAAGAACTTTGAATAAAATTTTATGGACTCTTTCTCTCTTCAAGAAGACCCCCCTGAAGTGTTCACTAGTTAAGGTTCTCCCATGGTTGCTGTATATTATATTTGTTTCGGGTAGGCCTTCATATAGGATGTCTGTGAGGATGTGGATGTCTCTACACAAGATCTGAGATACAAACAACATGCCCATTCCTAGTAGCTTACAATGGAGTAGTGGGGGCATCGGGCCTTGTGTTGTCTCTTCTAGGGGTGGGATTCCCTAGGGAACACTCAGAAAGAAGGAGGCAAGACAACACCTGTCTTTGTCAGATGTTACTTCCCTAACTGTTGTTCTTTTTTTGCCATTGTTGGTTCCTGTACATGTTGATTTACTGTAGGAACATTCACTATCAGGATTTTTGATGATGGTTTCATTGGGGTGTCTGTTGCAGTGTCTTCTGGCAGTGTTGGCTCTAGCATCGCTGCTCCCAGTTCGATGAGTGTGGCAGCTATTTTCCCATCATAGACATCATTTTTCTATTCGTTGTGTCCGTTGAACTGTAAGTAGACATCACATATGTCCATGCTTGTCTTCAACTCATCAAGGTATAATGTAATTGTTGCTTCATCAGATCTCAAGGATTTGTCATTGTTGTTCTCCCCTTTCTTAGAAGGGTCCTCTTCCCCTAGTTGGTCCTCCCTAGTAGAGTTGTCTTCTATCGGTGAAGAATTCAGATCAAAGTCTTACACCTTAGTATGGGAGTTGGTTGTCGATCTCGTTCATTTATTTGTTGTTCTTCCACCTAGATTTCCATTCTCCGACCTCGGGTATGTTTTTCACTTCTTCATCTTTGCATTGATCGGGGTTGGAAGGGATCAAGGAAGCCTCTGAGGGTGAGGGGATGATGATTTGTTTAAACCTTTTCCATGCTCGCCTCTCCTCCTAGTGTCTTTGTTCTTCCTCCATAGTGTATGTGTTTGTTGTACATCTCATTACAATCTTTATGCATCTCGTCATTCTCTGAGTTCTGTCATCTCTACCTGCATTTTCTGTGTAAGGAATGTTATCTAGAGGGGATCCAGTCCCTACTAAAAATTTGAAGAATAAAACCTCTAGTCCAAACACACCCAAGAGGTATGATGGAGTGGGTGTAAAATTTTCAAATATTAATTAATAGTAAACAAAGGACCAAAGTAAAGAAGTGGAATGAAAATAAAGACTAGATTCAATTCTTCATAAAAGATTACAAAATTTCATCATAATCTCCCACATAGGGTTTACATGTAAGATACAACATATGGATCTAAGTAGAGGAAAATCTAAATCATAACAACTTTGTCACCAAGCTTTAACTCCTTAAGCTAAGTCCAAGACTGCATGCCACATCCTCCATATCCTTCACCTAGGTTTCAAAGCATACCCCATAAAGAAGAGAAAAATATAAGACATCAGCAAAGGCTGGTATGTGCGTACTAAAAATGAATTTGAGCAATACTATGAAATAAAGGACATCAAATGTAAAATGGTTCCCATAGAAAATATAATAACAACCCAATCAGGCATAAAAGAAATGATTTGCAATAAGAGATAGAAAATAGAATTACTTGCCATGAATACATAATAAAGTAGTGCCACATAAGCACATATCATAAGATTAGGGAACATAATCCATCACCACATATCATCGTCCTGCATGCATGTGAGATAAACATAGCCCTAGAACAATATAAAGACAAAGTCGGCCAAGTCTCATAAACTTGAAACCTGATAGAGAATGACACATAACCAAACTCCCAAATATATATATAAAGTGGGCCAAACCTCATAAATTTGAAACCCAGGATGGGCCACCTCCATCCCAAAAATAATAGGAGCATACGACCCTGAGCAGGAAATACACATAAGCCCAAAAATCAATGCAATTACGCTACTCTAGTGCTACTGCATCACATTGCATGTTTGATGTAGAGGCAAGGAGAAAATATAGTCAGATTATACAAAATAATCACCACAAAAATGACCAACATATACATCTACCTCAAAAGTGGGCAAAAGACATCAAATGTCAACATATAGAGTTCAATCATGAACAAAGTATAAGAAAAGACCAAAAGAATGTCCAAAGATCAATAATAAATAAAAGGTACTTCACTCGAAGCATATTTTTCAAAAGAACAAGATATGGTGTAGGTTAATGTCCATACGACCAAGAGAATGATAAATATAGGTTATTTCTCAATAAGAATAATAGGAGATGCAAACATAAAATAAGAGGGATAAATTAGAAATGTCTCAATATAAAAATAATGTGAGATGCAATCATACCTTATCTCAGAGTATAAACAAGTCCAAATCATTTCTAGGTCCAAACGTAGGCCTCCAAAGCACCTATTATGCATATGTGTAAAGTTAGGGTTAGTTTAACATTAATTATTCAAAACCCTAAAAATTGCCTTTTTAATATTAGTGAATTAGGTATCAAAACAATGCCACATTTTAGTTATCTCTTTCTAAGTTTAAAACATAATTTATTATATTTTTTGACTTTATATTTAGTTATGAATTTTAGAAAAACTACATCAATTAAGAAAATATTTGAAAATCATATATTTATTATTTTGGAATTAGGTAATGAAATCAATACCATTAGATAGATCTCATTTTTCCTATTTTAAAACATATTTATTCATAATTTTTGGACCTACAGATAATTAGTTATGATTTTTTGGAAATTCGACCAATCACAAAATTTAAAAAAAGCCACATAAGTGAAGAAAGTTGTGGGAGAGGGAGAGGGAAGTGCGCTGAGTTGGCCTAATAAGAACTTGCCAACTTGTCCAGTCCCATTATTGGAACGGCGCACGATAAATGTGAAGCAAAGAACAAAGCCAGATGAAAGTTCTGTTATACCCCTGTCGAAGAACAAAAACATAAACAAACGAAAGGGGTATATCGGGGAAACAAAAAAAGAAGAATCATCTTGTTCATTTTTGATCTCATGAAGAACACCTTCTACACATAATTAACACAAGTCCAAAGCTCACAAATCGCAAACTCTGGTGATGAACATCATTTACTCCTCACACCCTGTGAACCACATCAAAGTGGTGTAGAGAATAGTCACCCTGGAATTGGTTCCATACTGGGCAACACTAACCTGAAGTTTGTAGAGGAAACCAAAATAGGGAAATGAGAAGATAATAGGTAGGTAAAAAGAGGGGTTTTGACATACCTCGAGGAGAGGTCGAATCAAAGGTAAAAAAGTCTTCACAAGAACGATGGTAATTGATTCCGGACACCTCAGGGCTTCACGACATCTTGGGGCGTCGACCTCAACCCAAGCCCCCGACAGAAGGGTGGTCAGAGTAGGGGAGATAGAATCAGGAATAGAATGAGCCAAACCAGTGCCATGTGAAGATTCTAGGCGGTCTAGAGAAGGTCAGTGCAAGGTTATGAGGGGTATGATGGCTTTTGTTGGCGACGAGATGAATTCAAAGTGGAGAATAGGGGAAGAATAGAGGTTTAAGGAAGACGACTGCTGTTTGAGACACGAGTGCTTCAAATATGAGGTTTATGTAGTCTATCAGTTAGGATGGGGGTAAGGAAGGTGAGGGAAATGAAATCGGGAAGAAAGATTAGGAGTAGAGAGGGAGAATCGGGGAAATGAACACGCGGGGAAACTGGTTTCCCAGTTCGCGTAGAGACAATGGAAATGGAGGTAGAGGACTCTAAGGTGACTGTGCGATCCATGAATCCAACGGCCCAGAATGGGCCTACCTTTTCAAACAATAAAATGACCCGCGTGACAACATAAATGAAATCAAACCCAATACAAATAAAGTGTAAATGAATTATTTCCTATTTCCTCTCTCTTCAATTGAGGGCCCAAATGTTATCCAAATTACATGGAATTTTTCCAAGAGGCCAATTAAGGCAGGAAGACTCTAATTATGCAAATAGATTTTACTTTTGAAGATTTTTGATGTATTAATTAATCAAATCTTAGTTTCTCTTTCCTCATGCATTAATGGCATTAGGATTATCCAAATTTGATGAAACTTCACACACAAGTCACATTAAGTGTCTTGGATAAAATTTTGCCATCAATTTTACATGTTAGAGTTGTTTTCTCATTTATTTAATATTTTGAAGGTTTTCTACACTTTCTCTCTCCTAATTTCACCTTTTAAACAAATATTCTCCACACTGAGTGAAAATTCACCCAAAGGCATATTTTAATGTGTAGATTATGAATATAAGATTATTTTCCACTTTTAGAGTCATTAAGTATTATATTTCATATTTTAAAGGAAAAACACCTTTTCTTTTCTAAATACAATAGATGTGATTATTATCATCCTAATTTTGTTAAACTTGGCCTCCAGTCCAAAGCATAGCCAAAGAAAACTAATCTAATGTTATTTTTAACCAATTTGTCTTCTTTTTATGAGTTTTACATAATTAGCATTTGTGGTCCATTATTATATTAGTCAATATAAATTATTTATTATTATAATTGTCATTCTTCCAATTGTGTCCCATGTTTTCATATTACCACCCAAGGAATTATGTAAGATTATTTGGTATGAATAAATATGAAATCTCCATTTATATCATGTACATATTATATGTGTCCCTAAGACTAATGTAAGAATATTAGGTTACCTTAGGGTGTTTTATTCATGCATTAACATGTTAGGATTTCAATTAAACTACCAATGTGCATATCTTTATCCTTGTTTGGCTAAACCCAAAGAACCAAGTTGACTATCCTCCAAGACATATGATTAGGGTCAACAAGCTAGGTTTTGGTTCATGCAACACTCCACCCCTTAAAAGGATTTCATCCTCGAAATTGATTGATCAAAACATCAACAACCAACTACTCTCCACCCCTTAAAAGGTTTAACATATAAAATCAAACTAAACAACTTTTAGGGTTGCCCACATATCTGTTAACTATGAATGTTTTATAGATTTATGTTGTTCATGGATCCAACTAACAAGTCATACCCATCTAGGGTTGAGTTTTAGGTCCTCATGTCTCTAACCTAACAAGCCTAAGATCCAAAAAGTCATAGGGTACAAAGGGTAGGTCCACTAAACCTTTAAATTATTTCACATATTCCTAGTCACATCTCCATAGTCGAAACTAGGATTAAGATCCTATTCCAACTAATTCAAGGGTTTCACTATCTGTACATCCAGAAAATCTTCATTGTGAGTTCAAGAAAACTCCGATAAAATCTAGAAAACTTTTGTACATATAATACTATATTAGAAAATAATTTTTTTGGCGAATAAATCTATTCGACATAAAACAAATGATGGATCCAAAATCAATTTTTGGAACCATATTGCAATTTTTCCATAACAAGATCTCCTTATCCTACCATTCTCTCATACTCATAACCTAATTTCATCCTCAAGTCAATCCTACTTCATATAAAGATTCATGTCACCAAAAACCTATATTGTAGGGTATGATCATCTAATACCTCATCACATTATTAGGGTTTACTAAACATGACTCTTATGTATACCTAATATCAACCTTTCATCATCTCATGAAATACATAGATTAAATCTAGGGTGAACATACCTCCTAGAGGGCTAACATCAAAGGCAAGGGTTCTAGTTAGGGATAAAAAATTGAAATAGTTAGATTTCATCTACTATGGGCTCTGATACCATGCTATAAGGAGTGGGATCCAAAAGGGATCCACTCCCTACTAAAAATTTGAAGAATAAAACCTCCAGTCCAAACACACCCAAGAGGTATGATGGAGTGGGTGTAAAATTTTCAAATCTTAATTAATGGTATACAAAGGAGCAAAGTAAAGCAGCGGAATGAAAATAAAGACTATATTCAATTCTTCACAAAATATTACAACAGTTAATCATAAACTCTGGCATAGGGTTTACATGTAAGATACAACATATGGATCTAAGTAGAGGGAAATCTAAACCATAACAACTTTGTGTGCAATCTTTAACTCCTTAAGCTAAGTCCAAGACTTCATGACATGCCCTCCATACCCTTCACCTAGGGTTGGAAGAATACCCCAGCAAGAAGAGAAAATTAGAAGACATCAACAAAGGCTGGTATGTGCATACTATAAAGAAATTTTAGAAATATTATGAAATAAATGACATCAAATATAAAAGGCTTCCCATAGAAAGGATAAGGGCTACCCAATCAGGCATAAAAGAAATGATTTGCAACAAGATATAACAAATAGAATTACTTACCATGAATACACAATAAAGTTGTGCCACATAAGCACTTATCATGAGATTAGGGCACATAACCCATCACCGCATATCATCATCCTGCATGAATATGAGATAAACATATCCCTATAACAATATAAAGACAAAGTCGGCTGACGTGTATTTTACCACGTGCTAAAACACAAGTATACCGTCGAGTAGTACATGCCTTGTGAGGCCCGAGTCGAACACAGGGATACTCAGAATTGTCAGAGACTCCTACTAACTATTTGCGATCAGCTAAGCCGAATAACAATTTGAGGTTTGTTGTCAAAATTAAAAGAAAATAAAAATGAAACAAAGAAAACAATCGATTAAAGGTTAATTTAATCAATTCAAAAAGGTATCTTTAGGATTGCAGTTTCACCGTGGGTATTCATTGTATTAGATTTTATATAATGCCTCAAACTTCTCTCTCTATCCGGGTAGTGGCCTGAAAACAGAATTACCCACTGTCGTGGTGCAATTCACTACTGAGGTTTAAGTCGGTTCCACCATCGTAGTAACCTGTTCCCTAAACTAAGTGCATTACGAATGGTCTCTCAGTTTCCACCATTAATTTTACACCACCTTTGTCAAGGGATTCATCGATTAATGTAAGTTCTGTCTCTTTTCAACCGTTAATCCTTCTGTCGAAGTGATTAAGGGCATTAGGTTATTATCATGGTGATCAAGCACAACAATATATGGAGAAAACGAAACTATACCACGGATTTAAGAGAGAAAATATGAATTACTAATATAAAACTGTCATACAATGAATTCCCGGGCTACTCCCGGTCCTAAAGATGGAGGGGATTAGCCCCGCATGTTCATCTCAACAAGTACATGGTATAAATAGGGGAAATCATATGAAAAACGTGAATTGAATGGGAAAACCCCTGAACGGAGAAGAACTGATTGATCCTTTGCGTAGAACATGTGCTTTCACGCCTCTCGGTGGTGAAATCCGTCTTCGGCAGCATCCAGATCGATAGAAATGAACTTCTGGCCCTCGTTCTCCTTTCTCTCCCTCCTCGGCACTTGTGCAATGGCAAAATCCGATCCTCCCTCCTCTGGGCGGCCGTCATTAGGTATAAGTCCCTAATTAGGTCGTTAATTAACTCCAGCCATCCGATTGAGATCAATCTGAATCCAACGCATATCTGACGGCGTCGATACCATCGACACGAGTCGATGGTATCGACCCACTACAGTAGCGGCTGGCTACAAATCCTTCCTTTGTCGCGCCCTTCATCATCTCGATACCATCGACTCGGGTTGATGGTATCGACTTCCTTTAGGCGTTGGTTTTTTCATTTTGCGACGTTGTAGCCTCCATGTGTCGATGGTATCAACTTGGTGTCGATACTATCGACTGCTTCTTCGCCAGCAACCTGAAGGTGTCTCGATACCATCGACATCATAGTCGATGGTATCGACTCTTTGCTGCTCCTTTCGGCTGGCAACCTGCGACCATGTCGATGGTATCGACTTCCGTCGATGGTATCGACGGAAGCAAATACTTGTTTTTCCTGAAATTTGAAGACAAGATCAAATAAATCCACACAAATAATAATAATGTGATAATGAATGCTCAAAATGATGAAACTAAGAGAATTTGACATAAAATGATGGCAAAGACCAAAATGGGTGAATTATGCAATATTAACCATAAAAATGACTAATAAAAGCACAAAACACATATCAAACAGGTCTATAAATGCGACTCAAAATCATCGCATCAAACTCCCCTAAGCTTGAACATTGCTCGCCCTCGAGCAACTAATCCTTAGAATAGAATTGCAAATGTCAACTGGAAAACAACACACCAACCCAACATCCCATATGACTCCCACTGAACATTCTCAAACCGGCCTTTCCTAACCACAGAACGGTAATTACCCTAAATGCAACAATGATCATCAATAAAAGAAATTAAACTCCAAACCGATGAACACTATCACATAAGGCAGTTAACATAATAAAATTCGTCGGTTCAGCATTGGTGCATCTCGTGATCGCCTATACTACGTTGCTCGCCCTAACTACCATCTACATGGAAGCAGTTCTCCTGATATTCATTAGTGAGGAGAAATTCACGATGGCCTACCAATTCGAGCAATGGGTGGATGAAAATGGGTGGCTCATGGAAGAAAGTGGAAGTATTGTACCGTTTCAACATGCATAATACAAAAATGTCCTAAGTGATGCAAATGCACATTAGAAATGCCCTAATGCTTAAAATTGGGTGGAATGATGCATGCACTAACCATCCACCTCAAAATGAGATGGATATCTAGTCAAGCTACATCATATATTCAATTATCCTGAAATGTAGGTGATATCATGTTCCTTTCTCCTTCTTATTTCACTTTCTTCTAAATTCTTTTTTTTTCTTTATAAATTGCAGATTTTTAGATTTTTTCAGCCCACATATCCATAATTGCTTAAAGATAAGTTTATTAGGCTTTTTCTTCATACTCAAAATTTTTTTGATTTATTTAGAAGGTATGGAACAATTAATTCACCATTAGGGAAAAATTGAGATACATGAATTACTTTATGCATGAAGATCATGAATGCAACTACATGGCATGCACCTAAAGGTAATGTGCATGAGTCATTGTATTTTTTTTTTCTTTTTATGCAAAAGTATGGAAAATACCAATGCAAATCCTATCTAAATGCTATGCACACAAAAAGGAATTAAACTGCACTTTACTTCCAATTCTTAGGTGGATTATGGAAAAATGAAGTGGAACGATCACAAGACTAGATGACTGAACCTTAGAAAGATATTATGTGTCCCTCCTTACTGACCTGTGTAGTAGTTTAGAGGGTTCTCTCTCTTACATCCAATTAAAGTCTCATTACCCTTTGGTTAGGTTAGGCTCAAACAACCATTTCCGGCCACTTTCATGAATCACTAGGAGTACATGTATGAAATGTTGTTTCAAAGTTGACATAAGCAATCATTTTCGTAGGATGTGTCCCCAAGGTCAAACAAAACAAGCTATCCAAGGACACAAAAAATTTGAAATTTCCCTTAAATTCCCCATGCACTAACAAACAAGATGACACACTTTTATGACATCCACAATTTACACTAGATAGTGCGTGGATCCTCCAAAAAGTAAAAATGCAAGAAACAAATAACAATGCCAAAAACTAAAAACAATAAAAGATAGAGCTGTTCCAACTACCCCCCTAAGCTTGAATCTGACTATAGCCTCATAGTCAAAAACAAACTTAAAGATTGGAACAGAGATACCCGATCACTCTTGTGGAGGTGGAGGTGGCTGCGGAGAAGTGGGGTCCCAAGACGGAAACTTCCCTTGGAAGTTTGGCTCATACTGGGGCATTGGTGGAGGCTGTGGATACCCACCAAAATAGCCCTGACTCTAGTAGTGGTCGTAGAATGGCTGCTGCTGCTACTCCATCCTATGCAGCCGATCATTGATGCTTTCTTGATTGGCGAAAAGAAGGTGCTCATTCTCGAAGATCGCCTGCTGGTTGACGAAAAGCCGGTTGGTGGTGTCTTGAATACCGACATATGCAGCGGTGTGGCTGTGCTGCGTCTGCTGAATGTCTTGGAGCATGCTGTACATGCCCTGCATAGAGTAAACATCCTCACTCTGCTGCGAGGACTGCGGCGGTGGAGGCGGATGCGGAGAAGATGATGAAGCACCTGGATGCATCTGAGGACGCTTTCGGGGTGCTATGTGTGCTCGAAGAGGTGTGAATGCCTCCTCTTCCTCCTCAGCCTCATCGTCCTGTCCATCGTCACCGCCGTCATTGCCGCCTTCTTCCTCATCAGAGTCGATGGCTATGATTGGCCATTTGAAATGTTGTGCGCCCTCGATGTGGAAGACGGGATCCGGCAGCGCAAACTCCTGGTAAGCGTGGTTGACGTGGCAGTGCGCGTACGCCAAACCATCCCGTAGAAGAATAAGGTTTGAACGGTGCAGATGTTGCATGTTCACCTTACTCCTCGTGGAAAGCGAAGTCATGGTGGAGAAGTTGAGCCCGAGGTAGTGCGCCAACTTGGTGATGAGCCCGCCGAAATGAATCGGGGCCTTCCTCGTACTCCTCTTTACCGCCAGAACTCGCTGTAGGAAAAATGCACCCCAGTTGCATTCTTGTCGCTTCAAGAGCATGTAGAGAAAGAAGAGGTCGGTCTCCTGAAATTTTCTCAGCACCAGATCGCTACGAGCAAAGAATGTGAAACTCAACATCCGGTGTAGGACCCGGACAAATGGGTGCTCGAAATCCGCTACCGCAACATTGTGGTAGCTCACTGTCTTGCCCGCCGACACTGTCACTAGCTCGGTGAAGATTTTGTCATAATCGGTGCGGGAGTCCGGTCGCCGGTGATCGTGTTGCGAGCGGTTCCAGTTGAAGATGCTGTTAAACTGCCTAAGAGTGATGTTGTAGTCGATGTTGAACAGCTGGAACGACACCCGGCCCTTGATCCACTCACGATCAGTAGCAACTACGTCGTTGGGAACGACGCAGACATCAAGGGACGCCATGAATTCCGCCACCAACTCTTTGTAGGTGGGCCACTCGCCGAAGAATGGTTGACCATCCGCATGGTACTCCAGCTTGTCTGGCCTTCTGCTGGTGTGGCGTGCTTGACCATTCATAACATAGGCCAAGTTGGCCTCGAATCCAAGATCGCGGATCATATCCCGGTCCACATACCGGGTAGGCTCGATCTTCCGCTTCAAGATCTCTTCATAGATCTTCTTCACCTCCGTGGATGGGTGAACCAGGCGCGGACGTGATACTGACGCAGTAGGGGGTGGCACATACTCCATGATATCCATAGGATTCACACGGAAGGATGATGCTCTGGCGACGTGCACCATTGTTGTGAGAGAAACAGGATTAGAAGAAGAGCTCGGGGAAGATGTAGAATTGACTCTCCGCTCGGTGAAGATCTTCGCTCGGTGTTGCTGCTCTTCGAACTTGGATGGCTCGGGGGAGTGCTTGGCGCAAAAGAGGAAGATCACTCTGAAGGTGTGACGTCAAATGACGTAATGACTCTCCTTATATAGACTTGGCCGGCGCCACTGTTGACCCGTCGATAGCATCGATGCGAGTCGATGGTATCGACACGTCTCGATGCTATCCGCCCCCCTCGCGAGTATCGACGGCTGTCGATTGCTTGATCTTGTAACCCGGATCGCTCCTGTGTCGATACCATCGACGTGGGTCGATGGTATCGACGCGGCACCCGGATCGATGACGTGGACGCCGTAATCACCGTAGATTTCTTTGCGCGGATCGGTGACATGGATGGTCGATACCATCGACAGGTGTCGATAGTATCGACTTGGCTTCATTGCGACACCACCACTTTGCACTTCAACTTGTAACGATGTCGATACCATCGACAAGGCCGTCGATGGTATCAAGTTGACTGAGACAAATCGATCTGAACTTCTCCAGAGATCTCGATGGTATCGACGCCTGTGTCGATACTATCGACTGTTGTTGGCCGACCTGCCTGTATGTGTGTCGATACCATCGACGAGTCTGTCGATAGTATCGACTCAGAACGAACTCTACAATTGTCAACCTGAACCTATGTCGATACCATTGACCTGAGTGTCGATGGTATCGACTCTGCCTCAGCCTGCACAATGAACAAATGGATCAAGGTATCTTCTTTACACTAAAAATTGAATGAAAATAAAGCAACCTATGATTATAATTAAACTATCCTAATGTACCGATGGTTGGGTTGCCTCCCAACAAGTGCCCTTATTTAACGTCTTAGGCTAGACGGCTTCCGGGCATCTCGTTCATCCGAAAGTGTAATGAGTTTAACCTCATTCACTTTTCTCTTGTAATTCTCACCAAAATACAGCTTTAACCTCTGTCCATTCACCAAGAACATTGCATCACCATCACGCACTAAAATCGCGTCGTGTGGTTTTACCTCTTCCACCACGAACGGTCCACTCCACCGGGACTTCAGCTTCCCGGGGTGTAACTTGAGTCGGGAGTTGAACAACAAAACATTATCTCCCTTCTTGAACGTGCGCAACTCGATGTGGCGATTGTGGATTAGTTTTGTGCGCTCCTTGTATATCCGGGCATTCTCATATGCCGTCATCCGTAACTCATCCAGCTCATTCAACTCAAACATTCTCTTTCTTCCTGCTTCATCATAACGTAGATTTAGCCTTCTAAGCGCCCAATGGGCCTTGTGCTCCAACTCCACCGGTAGGTTACAAGCCCGGCCATATGCCAACCTAAAAGGCGTAGTGCCTATAGGTGTTTTGTAAGCCGTTCTATATGCCCACAGTGCATCTGGTAGTAGGGCACTCCAATTCTTCCTTGTGGATGCCACCGTCCGCTCTAGAATCTTCTTGATTTCAAGGTTTGAGACCTCCACTTGGCCTTGAGTCTGCGGATGATATGGGGTGCCAATGTTGTGCTTGACCCCATATTTCTTCAATAATGTCGAGAACTTCTGATTCCTAAAGTGTGTACCCCCATCGCTTATTATCATTCAGGGTATCCCAAACCTGCAGAAAATATTCTCTTTCACAAACCTGCACACTATAGTAGAATCATTAGTCCTTGTGGGGATTGCTTCCACCCACTTCGACATGTAATCCACAGCTAACAAGATATATAAATTGGAGTTCGAGGACACAAAGGGTCCCATGAAGTCTATGCCCCACAAATCAAATACCTCAACCTCCTGAAATACATTCAGGGGCATCTCCTGTCGCTTCGATATATTACCTGCTCGCTGACAAGGATCACATTGCCTCACATAATCGTAGGCATCCTGAAACAAAGTTGGCCAATAAAGGCCGCTTTCCAACACCTTAGCTGCGGTTTGCGAACTGGCATGGTGTCCTCCCGTAGGTGATGCATGGCAATGATGGAGAACACTCTCGTACTCCACTTCAGACACACACCTGCGTAAGATACCGTCCCTGCATTGCTTCAAAAGAATTGGATCATCCCAAAAATAGTATCTTAAAGAATGAAAGAATCTCTTTTTCTCCTGATATGACCAATCTT
Organism: Alisma plantago-aquatica; assembly: GCA_963693085.1. Classification (NCBI taxonomy): domain Eukaryota; kingdom Viridiplantae; phylum Streptophyta; class Magnoliopsida; order Alismatales; family Alismataceae; genus Alisma; species Alisma plantago-aquatica. The sequence goes on from OY856410.1 coordinate 1,477,052,344, forward strand.
CTGGGATGATCCCGCAAGCCAAATAATTAACAATTTCAGCAAACCAAGGCTCTTTAGAATTAATTTTTAAAAGCTGTTCATCGGGAAACGTCTCGGTTATGGGTATATGCAAATCTTTTTCATCCACCCTACCTAACCTAGACAAATGATCAACCACTACATTCTCAATTCCAGACTTATCCTTGATTTCAATATCAAATTCCTGTAAAAGCAGAATCCACCTAATGAGTCTGGGCTTTGCGTCTGTTTTTTCCATCAAGTATTTTATTGCAGCATGGTCAGTCCATACAACTACTTTAGATCCAACTAAATACTGCCGAAATTTTTCGAAAGCAAACACGACGGCAAGTAATTCTTTCTCAGTAGTTGTATAATTCAATTGAGCATCATTCCGAGTTTTGGAAGCATAGAAAATCACAACGGGCTTATTATCCACCCGTTGCCCCAATACAACTCCTACTGCAAAATCCGAAGCGTCACACATCAATTCGAAGGGTTTTGTCCAATCCGACCTTTGAACAACCGGGGCAGAAATCAATTTTTCTTTCAAAACATCGAATGCATGAAGACACTTATCGTTGAAATCGAAAACCGCATCTTTCTCCAAAAGTTCGGATAAGGGTTTTGCAATTTTAGAAAAATCCTTTATGAATCGCCGATAGAACCCGGCGTGTCCCAGAAAGCTTCTCACCCCTTTTATAGAATTTGGTGGGGGCAACTTGGAAATCACCTCTATTTTCACCGGGTCTACCTCAAGACCTTTGCTAGACACCTTGTGTCCAAGCACTATTCCCTCTATCACCATCATGTGACATTTCTCCCAGTTAAGGACCAAGTGTGTGTCCTCACAACGCTGCAACACTTTGTCTAGGTTATAGAGACATTCATCAAATGATGCACCATAAACTGAGAAGTCATCCATAAAAACCTCAAGACAGCGCTCTACCATGTCAGAAAATATGGCGAGCATACAGCGTTGAAACGTCGCCGGTGCATTACATAAACCAAACGACATTCGACGGTAAGCAAAAGTCCCATAGGGACATGTGAACGTAGACTTCTCTTGATCCAAAGGATCAATCGAGATCTGGTTGTACCCTGAATATCCATCTAGAAAGCAAAATTGTGACCGACCGGCAAGACGTTCTAAAATTTGATAAATAAACGGTAAAGGAAAATGATCCTTAAGTGTGGCGGCATTCAGACGACGGTAGTCAATACAAACTCGCCACCCGGTTACCAGTCGGGTGGTGACAGGTTCATTCAACAAATTTTTAGTGACAGTAATTCCCCCCTTCTTTGGGACTACCTATGTGGGACTCACCCACATCGAGTCTGATATGGCATAGATAATCCCTGCAGCAAGAAGTTTGATGACCTCCTTCTTCACAACCTCCATCATGCTCGGATTTAAACGTCTTTGAGGCTTAATAACAGGCTTGGCTCCCTCCTCGAGCCTAATCTTGTGCTGACATAGAGTAGGGGAAATCCCCTTGATGTCTGCAACAGACCACCCAAAAGCTCCACGGTGGTTCTTCAACACTATCATCAATTACTCCTCCTCGTCCGCACTCAAATAAGCAGATACGATCACCGGTAACTTGTCTTTCTCAGCTAGAAAGACATACTTGAGATGCGGGGGCAGCAGCTTCAATTCTAACTCTGGTGGGCTGATAAGAGATGATTGCAGCGGGGGGGGGGGGGAAGTACACCTAAATCTTCATAATGCCTCGCATAGAAGCATGGAAGCATCTGAAGCATTTTAGCGCACTCCTTGAGTGATTTATTCCGCATCCAATCATAGGTAACATTCAACAAACAAGCCTCTAACGGTAATTCCGGATATGCACCATCAACAGAAATAGCAATCGCAACATCCTCCCAAGAAGGCGGAATGTCCTCATTCTCATCATTCAGAAATCCCACAGCTTTACACAAAGAAACAACCTTAGTTTGCTCCATGATATCCACAGCTAAGGTTCCATTATCCATCTTGCTCATCACATGAGCCATGTCCAAAAATGGTTTTCCAAGGCAGAGTGAGATGTTGTGATCCATATGTTTCACCATATTACATTGTTCTTTTGCTTTAGAAGACGTAGTGCTAGAGGGCATGACCATCTCAAAGCGATCATCTGCTATGCCCAAGGTCAAGCGACCTCTTCCCATCTCTAAGATCATGTCGGCTGTAGCTTGGAAAGGACGTCCAAGTAACAACTCGTTTCCATGCTCATCCTGCATCTCCATAACCACAAAATCAGCTGGAATGACAAATCGATCCACCTTTACTAAGACATCTTCACAGATTCCATAAGGCTTCACCACAGAGTTGTCGGCCAATTGAATAGTCATATTGCTCGGCCGTGACTCCTTCAGTCCCAACTTTTTGAATGTCGCAAGGGGCATTAAGTTGATGCTCGCCCCTGAACCACACAGTGCTTCTCCAAATTTAAACTTTCCGATATAGCAAGAAATGTTGAAACACCCTGGATCCTGTCTCTTTGGTGGTAGAGTGCCCATAATGAAGGCACTCACTTGCTCCTTTAGCACAACGACCTCAGTGTCTGGTATTTTCCTCTTTTTGGTAATGACATCTTTTAGAAACTTCCCGTATGAAGGGATTTGCTCAATGGCTTCCAATAACGGAATATTGACTGAAAGCTTCCTAAAGATGTCCAAGAATTTCTTGAACTATGCATCTACCTTCCTTGCCTTCACACTATTCGGATAAGGGACCGGAACAACTTGTGCCCTTTGATGGGGTGGCACATAAGGCGTCTTTTTCTGCGGTTCCTCCTCAGCAACCTGTTCTTCAGTACCATCCACGGCTATGTCTTGAACTTGCCCTGTGACTGGTGTGGGCTGCTCCTCATTGGATTTACCTTCAACTTCATCTTGCGGTGTTCTTGTTTCATCCGTTCTTGGATTCAACACTTTCTTGCCGCTTCTCAACAGAATTGCCTTAGCTTGTTGGTTTCCCCCGGGAACATTGGTATTCCTCGGAAAACCCGGATGTGCTGGTTTCTTCAAACTAGCTATTTCAGCTGCCATCTGCGCCATGGATGTCTCTATGGTCCTCATTTGAGCCCCATGGCTCTACAATGTCTGCCCAAATTGATTCATGTATTCTCCTTGTTGCTTGATTTGCTGCCCGAATGTGTTCATTAACTCTTGATTTTGCTTGATGACCTGATTGAGCAATTCCGTGCTCTTGTCCTCTGCAGCTGGCACGGGCTTGGCTTCCGGATCCTGCAGAAAATTGTTCGGATCCTTCCATGAGAACTTTTTGTCCTTTCTCCATGAGTAGTCATTGTTCCTGTACCCTTGTTGTTGTCTCATGTACTTGACTTGAGCCTCATCCTCGGACTCATTTTCTTCTTTTTGCAGTAACTTCTTTGCGAGAAGATCCATCTTCTCATTCAGCTCTCTCATTGCCTTTGATTCACTGGCGACTCGTGCTTTCTCAACTGGGCCTCTCTCTCTTTCTCCCCAGGACTGCTTTCTAGCCATGTTCTTGAGTATTTCCCAGCATCTAGTGTCAGTATTGTTCAGAAAAAATCCCGACCCGACTGAATCCAGATTACTCCTATCATGCTCAGAGAGAGCAAAATAGAAGATTTTCACCTGTGTCTCTTTGTCCAGCCCGTGATGCGGACATCTCCTCAACATAACCTGAAATCGCTCCCAGGTCTCAGAATATGTTTCGCCGGCCTGTTGGGTGAAATTGTGAATCTTCCGGATCATGTCGTTAGTCTTCTCGAGAGGGAAGAACCTCTCAAAGAAGACCTCCACCATATGGTCCCAAGATTCCAAGAACTCATCGTCTAGATTATCTAGCCACTCTCTTGCTGCTCCCGCCAAGGAACTTGGGAATAACTTGAGGTACAATGCATCTTGTGGAAACCTGTCTATTTTTACCATGTCGCTGTTTTCGACGAACTGGCTGATGTGTGCAACAGGATCCTCATTCTTCAGCCCATGAAACGCATTTGATTTCACCAAATTAATCAATGCTGGGTCGATCTTATATGTCGGTATATTGATCGCCTGCTTCTTTATAGGCCCCTTTGAAGCTGATGAGGAAGAATCTTTGATCTTCTCCCACATGGTTTGTGGCTCGGCCATCTCTTCTGGTTCAGATTCGGAATCTACCTCTTCTTGGTACTCTTGCTCGGAATGCTCCTCATCCTCAGGTCCTGAAAACGGAACCTCGGGTGTGCGATTGTCGTAGTCTGTACTATGTGTATGCACCATGCAACGTACCTGAAATGAGAAAATTCGAGTTCAGTACTATGCTTAGACGAGTGTAAACAATTATAGAGAAATTTACAAATATTTGAAATTGTTTCAAAATAATAAAAAGAAATGTGGCCTAGAGTGGCCGCTCGTAGCACTCGAAGTGCCAACAATTCGTCGTATCCCTGGCAATGGTGCCAAAAACTTGACGTGTATTTTACCACGCGCTAAAACGCAAGTATACGCGTCGAGTAGTACATGCCTTGTGAGGCCCGAGTCAAACACAGGGATACTCGGAATTGTCGGAGACTCCTACTAACTATTTGCGATCAGCTAAGCAGAATAACAATTTGAGGTTTGTTGTCAAAATTAAAAGAAAATAAAAATGAAACAAAGCAAACAATCGATTAAAGGTTAATTTAATCAATTCAAAAAGGTATCTTTAGGATTGCGGTTTCACCGCGGGTATTCATTGTATTAGATTTTATATAATGCCTCAAACTTCTCTCTCTATCCGGGTAGTGGCCTGAAAATAGAATTACCCACTGTCGTGGTGCAATTCACTACTTAGGTTTAAGTCGGTTCCACCGTCGTAGTAACTTGTTCCCTAAACTAAGTGCATTACGAACGGTCTCTCAGTTTCCACCATTAATTTTACACCACCTTTGTCAAGGGATTCATCGATTAATGTAAGTTCCGTCTCTTTTCAACTGTTAATCCTTCTGTCGAAGTGATTAAGGGCATTAGGTTATTATCATGGTGATCAAGCATAACAATATTTGGAGAAAACGAAACTATACCACGGATTTAAGAGAGAAAATATGAATTACTAATATAAAACTGTCATACAATGAATTCCCGGGCTACTCCCGGTCCTAAAGATAGAGGGGATTAGCCCCGCATGTTCATCTCACACAAGTACATGGTAGAAATAGGGGAAATCATATGAAAAACGTGAATTGAATGGGAAAACCCCTGAACGGAGAAGAACCGATTGATCCTTTGCGTAGAACACGTGCTTTCACGCCTCTCGGTGGTGAAATCCGTCTTCGGCAGCGTCCGGATCGACAGGTATGAACTTCTGGCCCTCGTTCTCCTTTCTCTCCCTCCTCGACACTTGTGCAATGGCAAAATCCGATCCTCCCTCCTCTGGGCGGCCGTCATTAGGTATAAGTCCCTAATTAGGTCGTTAATTAACTCCAGCCGTCTGATTGAGATCAATCTGAATCCAACGCATATCTGACGGCGTCGATACCATCGACGTGAGTCGATGGTATCGACCCACTACAGTAGCGGTTGGCTGCAAATCCTTCCTTTGTAGCGCCCTTCATCATCTCGATACCATCGACTCGGGTCGATGGTATCGACTTCTTTTAGGCGTCGGTTTTGTCGTTTTGCGACGCTGTAGCCTCCATGTGTCGATGGTATCGACTTGGTGTCGATACTATCGACTGCTTCTTCGCCAGCAACCTGAAGGTGTCTCAATACCATCGACATCAGAGTCGATGGTATTGACTCTTTGCTGCTCCTTTCGGCTGGCAACCTGTGACCATGTCGATGGTATCGACGGAAGCAAATACTTGTTTTTCCTGAAATTTGAAGACAAGATCAAATAAATCCACACAAATAATAATAATGTGATAATGAATGCTCAAAATGATGAAACTAAGAGAATTTGACATAAAATGATGGCAAAGACCAAAATGGGTGATTTATGCAATATTAACCATAAAAATGACTAATAAAAGCACAAAACACATATCAAACAGGTCTATAAATGCGACTCAAAATCATCGCATCATCGGCCAAGTCTCATAAACTTTAAACCTGATAGAGAATGGCACATAACCAAACTACCAAATATATATATATATACACATATATATATATACATATATATATATGTATATATATATATATATATATATATATATATATATATATATATATATATATATATATATATATATATATATATATATATATATATATATAGTGGGCCAAACCTAATAAATTTGAAACCCAGGTATGGGGCCACCTCCATCCCAAAAATATCAAGATCATACTGCCCCGAGAAGGAAATACACATCTACACAAAAACCAATGCAATCACATTACTCTAGTGCTACTGAATCACATAACATGTTTAATCTAGAGGAAAGTAAAAAGTATAGTCAGATTATATAAAGTAGTCACCACAAAAATGACCAACATATACATCCACCTCAAAAGTGGTCAAAATACATCACATGTCAACATATAGAGTTCCATCACGAACAAAGCATAAGAAAAGACCACAAGAATGCCCAAAGACCAATAACAAATAAAAGGTACTTTACTTGAAGCATATTTTCCAAAAGAACAAGATATGGTGTAGGTTAATGTACATAGGACCAAGATAATGATAAAAATATGTTATTTCTCAATAAGAATAATAGAGGATGCAAACATACAATAAGAGGGATAAATTAGAAATTTCTCAATACAGAAATAATGTGGGATGCAATCATACCTTACCTTAGAGTGTAAACAAGTCCAAATAAGTTCTAGGTACAAACCTAGGCCTCCAAAGAACCTATTATGCATATGTGTAAAGTTAGGGTTAGGTTTACATTAATTATTCAAAACCCTAAAAATTGCCTTTTTAATATTAGTGAATTAGGTTTTCTGAGTTCAAAACATATTTTATTATATTTTTCTGACTTTTAAATATTTAGTTATGAATTTCAGAAAAACTACACCAATTAAAAAAATATTTGAAAATCATATATTTGTTATTTTGGAATTAGGCAATGAAATAAATACCATTAGATATATCTCATTTTTATGATTTCAAAACATATTTATTCTTAATTTTTGGTCCTACATATAATTAGTTATGATTTTTGGGAATTTGACCAATCACAAAATTTTAAAAATCCACACAAGCGAAGAAAGTTGCGAGAGAGGGAGAGGGAAGCGCGCTGAGTTGGCCCAATAAGCACTCGCCAACTCGGTCGTTCCCACTGCCAGAATGACGCACTGTAAACGCAAAGCAAAGAACTAAGCCAGATGAAAGGTGTGTTATACCCCTGACGATGAACAAAAGCTAAAAGAGACGAGAGGGGTATATTTGGGAAATGACAAATGGAGAATCATCTTGTTCATTATTGAACTCACGAAGAACATCATCGACAAGTCATTAACAAAAAATTGAAGCCCACAAATCATAAACTCTGGCGATGACCATCCTTTACTCCTCACACCCTGTTAACCACATCGGAGGTGGTGTAGAAAGAAGTCACCTTGGAACTAGTTCCGTCCTGGGCAACACTAACCTGAAGTTCAGAGAGGAAACCAAAACAAAGAAATGAGAAGAGAACAAGTAGGTAAAAAGAGGGGTTTTGACATACCTTGAGGAGAGGCCGATCAAAGATAAAAATATCTTCACAGGCATGAGGGTAACTGATTTCGGCCTCCTTGGGGATTCACGATAGCCTGGGGCATCGACCTCAACCCAAGCCCCCGATGGTAGGGTGGTTAGAGTAGGGGAGATAGACTTGAGAACAAAATGGGCCAAACCAGCACCATGGGAAGATTCTAGGGCATTTGGAGAAGGTTAGTGCAGGGTTATGAGGGGTTAGATGGCCTATGTTAGCGACGAGATGGATTTCAAGTGGAGAACAGGGGAAGAATAGAGGTTGAAGGAAGACAAATGTAGTTTGAGCCACGAGTGCCACAAATCTCAGGGTTATGTAGTCTATCAGTTTGGATGGGGGTAAGGAAGGTGACAGAAAGGAAATCGGGAGAAAAGATTGGGAGTACAGAGGGAGAATTGGGGAAAGGAAAACGCGTGGAAATTGGTTTCCCAATTCTCACAGAGACAATGGGAACAGAGGTAGGGGATGCTACAGTGACTGTGTGATCCATGGATCCAACGGCCCAGAATGGGTCCGCCTTTTTGAAAAATAAAATGACCCATGTGGCAACATAAATGGAATCAAACTAAATACAAATAAAGTGTAAATGCATTATTTCCTATTTCCTCTCTCTTCAATTGAGGGTCCAAATGTAATCCAAATTACATGGAATTTTTCCCAGAGGCCAACTAAGGCATGGAGATTTAGATTATGTAAATATATTTTACTTTTGAAGATTTTAGATGTATTAATTGATCAAATCATAGTTTCTATTTCCTCATGAATTAATGGCATTAGGATTATCTAAATTTGATGGAACTTCACCCACAAGTCACATTAAGTGTCTTGGATATGAATTTTCCATCAATTTTACATGTTGGATTTGTTTGCTCATTTATTTAATATTTTGAAGGTTTTATACACTTTCTCTCTCTCTCCTGATTTCAACTTTTAATCAAATATTCTCCAAATTGAGTGAAAATTCACCCAAAGCCATATTTTAATGTGTATAATACGAATCTGTGATTACTTTCCACTTTTGGAGTCGTGAAGTATTTTATTTCATATTTTAAAGCAAAAACACCTTTTCTTTTCTAAATACAATAGACACGATTATTATCATCCTAAATTGGTGAAACTTGGCCTCCAAGCCAAAGCATAGCCAAATAAAACTAATCCAATATTATTTTTTACCAATTTGTCTTCCTTTTATGAGTTTGACATAATTGACATTTTTGGTCCATTATTATATTAGTCAATATATATTATTTCATTATTATTATTATCATTCTTCCAATTGTGTCCCATGTTTTCATATTATCACCAAAGGAGTTATGTAAGATTATTTTGTATGAATTATTATGAAATCTCCATTATCTCATGTGTACATTTTATGTGTCCATTAGTGGCCTAAGACTAATGTGAGAACATTAGGTTACATCAGGGTGTTTTATTCATGCATTAACATGTTAGGATTTCAATTAAGCTACTAATGTGCATATATTTATCCTTATTTGGCTAAACCCAAAGAATCAAGTTGAATATCCTCCAAGACATATGATTAGAGTCAAGAGGCTAGGTTTCAGTTCGTTACATCCTACACCATTGCTCTTTAGCTAGCGAAGACATCCTGCATGAATTGAGGGAGGGTTGTAGTTCTCTTGTCCAATGTTTTTGCATATGTATTTAATGCTTGCATGCTAGATGAAATTATTAAAAAATTACACAATGAGTTTTGTATTTTCTCACACATGATGTCAAATTGATACCCTATTTCTTCCTCGAGGCTTGTAGGGAGTTGGCCATTTGTGTGGCTCTGTTCTTGTACCCACTGCATGTGTCATTGGTGGTGGTGTCACTTTCTTTATTTGATGTGTAGACGAGATGGGTTGCTCTGGATCCACTAGTTGATCTGCACCTACATTAGTGGGGTTTGTGGGTGCTTTCTCTTGCTCATCTAAAGGTGTGTAGTTTGTTTGGTCATCACCTAGGGATTTTGGTTGTTCACTTGAATTGGTGATATGTACCACTGGCCTTCCTGTGCCCATAGCTGGTCAGGTGGTGAAAGAATTGACCACTTCTTCATTGGTGTCAAGGGTAGCTTGTTCTGGTAGTACCAGTTGTTCAATTTTCTCCACCCCTTCATCTTATGGAGTTGTGGGTCCCAAACTTGATTTTGGCATTTTTGGGACTACCTTATGGGGTTTGATTGCCAACTTCCTTTTCCCATAGGTGTTGACAGATACATTCACGTGACTGGGGGGGTTCATACCCATGTCTTCTGTTAGTACTAGACATTATCTTGTTGATATCGTCTCTGGAGACGATCAACTTGTGAGCATCGTAATGGTTCGTCTCCAGGAGAGGAAGTAGTATGCATGATTTTTCAAACCTATATAAGTACTTGTCCTCCTGTTGCACAATCATCCCTATTGTAATAAGGTATTTGATGTCGATCAGTCTATTTCCTTTGGTTTCCCCACACTTCTTTAGTCCTTCCAGGTTGAGATAATAAAACACGATCGAGGTCATATGGCCTCCCATGCACAATTATTTTGCATCGTCTGGATCTGTAGCTGTAGTTAGTTTTTCAATTAGCAGCCATCCAATGTTGAGTGGCCTTTTCTCAAGCATAGACCAAATTAGAAAGAGGCCTACTTTAGATATGTTTCTAGTTTTAGATCTTTCAAATATGGTGTTGGAAATGATCTTCTAGATTACCCTAATGAAGAAAGAAGTGTTGGATCTAGGATTCTAGGGGGGGGGTGAATAGAGCTTCAAAACTTGCACAAGAATAGTTAGACCTTCAAATTATATCAATTGGAATCAAATGCTAAAAGTGAATTTTAAGTCCTATATAAAAAAGCATAGAAAGGATGAGAGAGATTGAAACAAACACTTAGACAAGGTGTTTAGAGTGGTTCCATTCTCCAAACTAGGAGACTATCAATCCAATACCTAGAGAGATCAAACTCTAGGACTTTACAACCCATGTATATTTATATTCCATTATATTACATACAAGAAGACCAACTTACATCCAAGGGCTTACCTATCCAAGAGCTAGTCATCTACCTCACAATAGGTTTGACCCACTCTTGCAAGAAGCTCAATTCCTTCTCGTAGGACATTTCCTCCTTGCAACAAGTCTTCAACCTTTAGGATTTACCCACTAAACTCCTTGGATTTTCTGCGTTGACCTTCTCCTTCACTTGGAGAATATCTTCACACCTTCTTCAGCCTTAAAGAAGAACAACAACTCCTCCTTCACTCAGAGCACTTCAGCCTTTGCTATTTGAGAAAGGGGATTAGGAAGATAGAAAGATGAAGAGATTTATAAGGTAACAATGAGGTATCTCTCTTAAAACATGCCTAACTCACTCATAATCATGAAATTCTTTGTAAATGATAGAGAGAAAGGGGCTCGAAGGGTTGTATCACACTCAACTATAGCAAGGACCATGCATAGCATGAATGAGCAACCTTGGAATGAACTCCAAGAAGTCCTATTTATAGTTGAGGGTGTTCCTTTGAGTGTAGGATCACTTAAGAAAGAAAAATAGTCATTTTACAACTTGCAACAAATCTATTTTCATTTCTAACAACTCTCCAGCAGTCGGTATCACTTTTTCTGTATTTTCTGTACAGTGCATTCGGCCGAGTTTCAATAAAAGTAACTTGACCGATCTACTATCCGACAAAGCCAATTTTCAAACTATCAGTCGAGTTTGTCTTGGGGTAACTCGACCGATCACTCAAAATCAACTTTGATCAGAAAGTTGGTTGGTTGAGTTCTGTGAGTGTACAACTCGACCGATGCAACCATTTCCAAATATTCCATCACAGATTGGTCAAGATTCAACTCGACCAATTAAGTTGTTGTGAAAAATTTTACAAAATGATTTTAAAGTGATCAAATGATAGAATTAAGTGTCCCTAATTTTTCTCATCTTAATACAAGTCATATCATCAATACAAATGATTACAAAAATATTCTAAGGTGATTTGGAGTGTTTTCCACAAAAGTGCATTTGCATTGCTTTTGACTTGAACTTGGACAAGCTAGGGCTTGAGGAAGTTGATCCCTTTCATGTACCTAGTTCCTGAAATCAATATTAAACAAGCATATTAGATACATATGAATGGAATACTTAATTCATTATCAAAATATGGACAATGTAGAATTGTCAAGTCAACATTCTCCCCCTTTTTGAAAATGACAAACCATTCCTCAACATATTGAAAAGGATATGTAAAGTTATACCTTGGCCTTGTGAATTGCAAGGGGATTCATAATTTGAACAATGTAAATTTCTCCCCCTCAATATATGCTCACACTTACCTACATAGAAAGTCTTTCTACACAAATCTATATAACATGTATACTACATGGTCCTTTAGCAAGTCACATGATAAAGCATATTCTTAGTCAAGAAAAGGATCACATAGGTAGTAAAAACAATACGATTGAGCTTCAAAATGTCAAAATTCTCTCCCCCTTTTGGCATTATCAAAAAGTAAAGGGGTAGAAGAGCACAAAAATAGGTCTTCTCCAAGCACAACAAAAAAATACAACCTCAAGATAAAACATGCAACTGCAAAAGACACATCAAACAGAGATGAGAGAAAGCAAGCAACTAGTGTCATAATCAAAATATGGAAATCATACCATTAGCTCACATGATGGAACATACATAGAGTTATGATACAGAGGATTATGATTACATCACAGAAGCATGTTCTCAAAGCAACTATAAGCCAAAGTGATGAAAACAACATGATGATAGAAAATACTACAACTCAGATAATGTGCCCAGATGTCTTAGGTACAAAATTGTCTACAAAGATATATATGATCAACATTTAAAGACTAAAAACTAAAACATCTAAATGTCTAGTCTATATAAGTTCAAAGGGTCATCATCAGAATCATCATTAGAAGCTTCAGGCTCATAATCCTCATCTCCATCTGAAACAACTTCTCCTTTGTCACTACAGTCACCAGCAATGCCATCATCATCATCAGAACCATCCTCATGACCATCATTGTATGATGCTTCCCCATCAACATCAACAACTTCCTCATCAACCTAGTTGGGCATATCCTCATTAGAAGAAGGACCGAAACCACGATCGGGCTACATGACATTTTGCTCCTCCCAAGTCATGCCAAGATCATGGAGCTCCTTAGCCTAAGGGAAAGTGGGAGCAGAAGTACCAAGGCCTGCAAGCAGAGAGGTAGCACACCAGGGGTAGGTGTAGGGGTAGGTCTACCAGTAGTAGAGGGTGTAGCAGCAAAAGTAGCAGGTGGAGGGGCCTGGTAGAAGTGATTATATGCATAGGAAGCATAATCACCACTTGCGTAGGGCTAGTAGGTAGGATGAGTATGGGAACATGATAGGTTCATGGTTGACATGATTTGGCAAAGATCCTGATGTAGGTGCTCCTTAACCTATAGGTTGTACAACTGTTGACCCACCATGTAACAATGAGGGCTTCATTGGATACATGAAATGAGGCACGGGTAGGTCGGGAGGGTGGTGGAGGTGGAGGTGTCTGGGTGGAGGTAGAGGCTCCAGGTGTGGTGGAATAAGATGTAGGCAAAAAAGTTTTCTTGAGATTGGTCTCACTGATGCAAACTCCTTTTGTAGAAGGTTTATAATGATAGTCATGAAAAAGAGACTTCTTAGTTGCAAAGGTGAAGATACCATATATCAAGTCTGGGTAGGGTGGGTGGGAGCCTCGGGTATTCTTTCCAAATTCAAAGTAGGTCATATGGTGGAGAATGTATCTGGCCGACTTGACTCATGTGTTCTTCCAAAGAAAAAACATAATTACTACAATATTCTCTGTAATTTCTTGGGGTGAATATTGTAGTTGACTACCAAAGCAAGTATGTTATTTTTGAGACCCAAGGAAGAGGATGGGATGATGGATTTCATCCTATAGGGTGTCTGAGGTTTCTTCAAGTATTTTTGAATGTCAGGGATAAGTAATATCATATTACTTGTAGACGGCCTTAGGGACAAGAAGGTCAAAATACTCAGGATAGCCTTTCCTCCATGTGTCGGTTACCTCAGTACAATTGAAAAACATATTGAAGGTGTCTTATGAGATTGTGAATTTCTTACTAAAAATCATAGAGGTGATAATCACTTGAGTATTAGGAGGGGGTAAAAGATTGTCATAATTCCACGATAGATTGGGGCAAAATTCATGTACCACCTTAGTGCTTGTAATGGAGTTGTGAAAGCACTGGTGTTCGACACTCAGGGTTGCAAGGTGATGGCCATAAAGCAACTCAGCAACCTCATGTATAACCTCTTGTTTATGTAGAAGAGGCTAAAACAAGGCACTGAAAGGGAAAAGATTCCTAGGAAGGAGTTGCTTGTACGTATTTAGAGCTTTTTTGGAAACAAAGAAGGTGTCATCGAAGGGAATGAAGTGAGATTTGGAGGAAGATGATGGTTCTCTAGAAGGTGTGACCCTATTTCTTCATAAAAACATTCAAAAAGATCATTTTAAAATTCTCCCCCATGATCACTATGGATGGAAACAATCTAGAAAGAAGCTTCATTTTCATCTTGTTTGCAAAAGCTAGAGAAAACATCAAGAGTACCGCTCTTAGAAATGAAAAAGAAGGTCCAAGTATATCAAGAGAAATCATAGACAATAACAATACAATACTTGGAACCACGAATTGATTGAGTTCTCATAGGTCCAAAAAGATCAATATGGAGAAGTCCTATAGCTCTCTTGTTGCAAAGGACTCTATTGGGCTTGAAAGAGGAATTAGTTAGCTTTCCTTGGGTACAAGGTTGTTCCTTCCTCATCTTTTTCAAAATCCAATTTGGGAAGTCCCTTGACCAAGTCCTTTTTGCTCAACTTCTTCAATTGATGCATATTTACATGACCTAGATGACGATGCCAAAGAGAAATATCATTCAAAGTGACTACAAGGCATCTACAAGCAATAGGCTTAATAGATTCAAGCACAATTACATAAAGATTACCATTCCTAGTTCCCTTATATATGACATTGTAAGTGAGATAATATAGGAGCAAACATTCAAAAAATGTAAATAGCACAAGGTAACCATTATCACATAATTGACTAACACTTATTAAATTGTGATGTAGGCCATCCACAAAGAGAACATTCTTGATACACAAGGATTAACCTGCATCACCCTCACCTTTTACCTAACCTTTCTTATTATCCCCGAAAGTAATCGATCGTCCTTTCTTGTTTGTGAAATTGTTGAAATAGATTATATCACTTGTCATGTGCTTTGCACAACCACTATCAACAATCCATTTTCCTTTTTCCTACAAGAAATGAGAATGTCGGTTCCCAACTCAACCATTGGGAGCCAGAGTTAGCTTGGGAACCTATTTCATCTTTGGGTTGGCCCCATTAGGCTTGTAAGGACAATAAGTAGAATAATGATCGTCACTTTTGCAATGAGAAAAAATTATAGGGTTCTTAGAGCTAGAAAAGTCTCCAATGAAAATAGGAGTTTCCTTACTATTTTTCTTACATTTGTCCTTACTCTTTCCGTTAGGAGATCCTCCTACAAATCCCAAACCATAGTAACACTTTGTTTGGTAGAATGGTCAAGGATTTCATTTAGGGAGTTTTTCCCTTTGAGGAATTTTTGCAGAGAGGCTCTAAGTCTATGATTGTCATCAGTAAGAGATATAACAATAGAAGACAAGCTATTAAGATCATATCTAGCACGAACAAGGTCGGCCTCTAAGAAGTGGACATTATTCAAGTAAGAATCCTTTTCTAGAGAGATAGAAGCAACATCATTACTAGGTAAAATAGGTCTAGAAGATAAATCCTTAACTTGACCAAGTAACCTAGAATTTTCATATTTAAGCAATTGAATTTCTTTGAGATAAACATCTTTATCATCTCGACGAGCTCCACTAATAAGCTTAAGCTTAGCATTTTTAGTTTTAAGTAACTCAAGCTCATTAAGCCACTTTTGGTTGTCTTCCTGAAGAGATGCAATATTCTTAAGATAGATAGCATTCTCTACTTCAACTCCATTGTATTGGAGCTCAAGATCAAGAAATTTTCCTTGCAAGGAATCAATTCTCTCAAGATGAGTTTTCTCATTTTGCTCAAGAATATCAAGTTTAGCATACAAGTCACCAATGATTTTACCCAACCTCTTCTTTTTATATTTACATTTGGAATAAGAAGAATGGGTGGTAACAAGTATGTCAATAAGAGTTTCTTTAGCTAACTCATGGAAACTTACCTCACTTACCTCACCAATATCTTCACTTGTGAAGGCCATGAGTGCAAGATGGCACTCTCCATCTTCATCAGAGCTTGAGCCACTAGAGGATGATCCTTCTCAAGTTGCATGAGCTGCATCTTTGTGCCTTCTCTCCTTCTTGTCCTTCCTCTTGTATTTTCTATCTTTCTTATAATCTTACTCCTTCTTGGAGCTGCTCTAGTGGTGTAACTTTCTAGCCTTAGGACATTCACTCTTGTAGTGTCCTTTTTAACCACACTTGTAGCACCTTGGAGTAGATGAAGAAGATTGCTTTCCTTTGAAGTACTTTACCTTGAAGAAGTTGGCTTCATTCTCATTAGGGCCATCATTTTCACTAGAGGACGATGGGGAGGTCTAGCAAGCAAGTTATTGTTGAAGGATGAGAGCTTCCACTTGAGCTTTTAAAGCACTATCTTTGATCTTCCTTGATTCTTTTTCTTCTTTCTTTGCTTCCTCTTCTTGCTTATGAAGTCTTGTCTCATGAGCTTGTTGATTTCCAATAAGCTCCTTAGTTGGAAGATCACCAAGACTTCTTACTTCTTCAATGGAGCTCACCTTTGACTTCCAACACGTTGGAAGAGACTTCAAGATCTTTAAGTTGATTGCTCCTCTATCCAAAGTATGTCCCAAAGTAGCTAGGCCATCGATGATGATATTGAGTCTTGAGTACATCTCCACAACTCCTTCTTTCTTCCCCATCTTGAAGTTCTCTAGGAGGCTTTTCAACATGTAGATCTTTGCCTCCTTCACTTGCTTTGTTCCTTCATAAGTGACACACTACTTGTCCCATATCTCATAGGTTGTATCCCATGAGGAGATACGGTTGAGATCAAATGGAGTGAGAGCTGCATAGAGGATACTAATTGCTTTTGTGTTGAGCTATGCATTCTTTAGAGATGATTCATACCAAGTTGATACAGCTCCGGTTGGCTCCTTGTAGGGTGCAATCATCACTTTCTACATATCAAAGTTCATTCCTTGAATGTAAAATTACATCCCCCACTTCCAATAGAGGAAGTAGGCACCGTCGAAGATGAGGTGGTGTATGGAGAAGCGTCCCTCTAGGTTGAGGGAACCAAGTAGGTTCTCACCCATCTTCTCATACCATAGGAGATTTGTTGGATAAGATCCTTGCTCTGATACCACTTGTTGGATCTGGGGCTCTAGGGGGGGGGGCAGGCGGGTGAATAGAGCTTTAAAACTTGCTCAAGAATAGTTAGACCTTCAAATTATATCAATTGAAACCAAATGCAAAAAGTTAATTTGAAGACCTATCTAAAAAAGCATAGCAAGGATGAGAGATATTGAAACAAACACTTAGACAAGGTGTTTATAGTGGTTCCAATCTCAAAACTAGGAGACTATCAATCCACTACCTAGAGAGGTCAATCTCTAGGACTTTGCAACCCATGTATACTTATATTCCATTATAAGACATACAAGAAGACCACATTACATCCAAGGGCTTACCTATCCAAGATCTAGTCTTCTACCTCACAAGATGTCTTACCCACTCTTACAAGAAACTTGATTCCTTCTCCTAGGACATCTCCTCCTTGAAACAAGTCTTCAGCCTTAAGGATTTACCCACTAAGCTCCTTGGATCTTTTGCATTGTCCTTGTCCTTCACTTGGAGAATATCTTCACACTTTCTTTAGCCTTGAAGAAGAACAACAACTCCTCCTACACTCTGAGAAGATCGCTTCAGCCTTTGCTTTTTGAGAAAGAGGATTGGGAAGATGGAAACATGGAGAGTTTTAGATGGTAACATGAGGTTTGTAAATGAGAGTGAGAGAGGGGCTTAAAGGGGTGTAGCACACTCAACTATATCAAGGACCAAGGATAGCACAAACACACAACTTTGAAATGAACTCTAAGAGGTCCTATTTATAGCTGGAGGTGTTCCTTTGAGTGTAGGATCACTTAAGAATAAAAAATAGTTGTTTTAAAATTTATCATGGATCTGTTTTTTCTTCTAACAACTCTCTAATGGTTGGAATAACTTTTTCCGCATTTTCTGTATAGTGCAATTGGTCGAGTTTCAATAAAGGTAACTCGACTGATCCACTATCTGACAAAACCAATTTTCAAACTATCGGTCAAGTTTGTCCTGGGGTAACTCGACCGATCAACTATAATTGACTTTGGTCAGAAAGTTGGTTGATTGAGTTCTATGAGTGTACAACTTGACTGATGTAACCATTTCCAAAAATCCATCACAGATCGGTCGAGATTCAAACTCGACCGATCAAGTTGTTGTGACAAATTTTCCAAAATGATTTTAAAGTGATCAAACAATGGAATTAAGTGTCCTTAATTTTTTCTCATCTTAGTTACATGTCATATCATCAATAAAAATGATTAAAAAAATATTCTAAGGTGATTTGGAGTGTTTTTCACAAAAGTGCATTTGCATTGCTTAGGACTTGAACTTGGACAAGCTAGGGCTTGAGAAATTTGATCCTTTTCATGTACCTAATGCCTAAAATCAATATTAAACAAATATATTAGATACATACGGATGGAATGGTTTGGTCATTATCAAAATATGGACAATGTATAACTCTCAGGTCAATAAGAAGGCATATGTGCTTTCTTTGAGGAACTTGGTATGCGCTTCGACTCTCCTATAAGCCTCTCCCAAGTTTTTTGGATGTTGAATGGTGTCTCTATCATACCTTGCTGGCATGCTGGACTTGGCTTGGTCCTCTGTTTCATAGAATATCACATTCAGTATCTTCTCTATCAAAAAGTAGTCCTTTCCCATCATATGGGCTTCTAATTTAAATCCCCCCAACATCCACTTTTTCTTTGTCTTCAAGAGGTAACTTTGTCAAGATGGACATAAATTCAGTTGTGAGATTGATGTAGGAGTGTTGGGCTTCTGTACATATGATATGGAGTTTCCCTCCCTTCAAGAAATTTCTGACCTATTCAAAAATTCCCAGCTGCTTGAAGTTGTATCTATCCATGTATCAAGTTGGTTTGAAGGTCTTATTTTTCAAGAATAGTTCATACTTAGTCTGGTGTTCCTTGTCTCTAGGCTAGAAGGCATCTTCTGGTTGTTTGTTTCTACCATCATGTGACATTTTTGTCTCAGTAGCAGCAGTCTTGCTTGTTGTAGTATCTATTGGTGTGGTCAATGATGTGGTTTCTCTACCTTCAAACTTAACCTTCTTCCCTACTCTTGTCCCTTTAAGCACTAGGTTTTCAAGATCATTCCTTGTCACCTTCTGATTTCCCTTGCTCTTTATTTCTTCCTCATAAGGAATGTACTCAAAATTATTCTTCGCTTCAAATAGTAATGGTTCCTCTTATGACTCAGGTGATTCATGTCCTAGAAATTGTTCATATTTTTCTTACTGCAATTGTAGTTGCACCCTCTTATCCTTGGGAATGTTTGGATGTGCATCTAAAACTTTTGGTAATGAACTTGATTGCTTCCTCAATCTCAGTCAAGGATGTGGCCTTTTTATTCAGGAAGTTGAAAGAGTCAGACGACATCTTGTAGACTTTTATGAATGTGTTTATTAGTAGTGAAGATTAGTTGTTATCAACTGATCAAAGTAAATTGGTTGAAGTTAGTAATAAGTACTAGTAAGGATGGGTAGGAGAGAAGTGATCTATGAGATTCTTGTCAAGATGAAAGGATCATAAAAAGTGAAGGTTGATGGAAAATCTCTTTCAACGGTCACCAAAAATTCAGCTAGTTTAAGAACTCTCAATGGTTGCTGAAAACATTGTAAATTTCGGTAGTCACTGAGATATATAGAAACTTGGCGGTCTTTGAAAAGAAGTTACCTTGTTTACAAAACTAGGTGATCACTGAGAATCTTAAAACTTTAGCGGCCATTGAAATTTTTGGGAATCTTGGCGGTCACCAAAAACAAGAGAATCGTTGGAAGCCTTGTTAGTCACAAACTTTGGCGATCACTGAGAGGTTGATGATCACTGGGAGTTTTGGAAATTTCATAGGACAGTCATATCAAGTGAAGAAACCAGAGTCTAGGGAAGCAAGGAAAGGAGGTAAAAAAATTCTAATCACTTATGCAAGGGCGTGGTATATCGTAGGAGCGAGTGAGAATAGAAACTGAAGAAGGAATCTAGAGTACCATTCATTGTTGATTGCTTCATCAGAGAAGTTGTAACACCACCTACTCCCTTTGTTTTCATTCACCTTTGTTGTTAGTAGATCGGTGGGGATCTATGATTTTGGCATCAAGGTAGTTTGAATGACGGTGATCTAGCACTTCGGCGGTGAGTGTTCTCTAGGCGTCATGTGCGGAAGTTGGTTCCTTGTGTTGTCTTCTAGGATTCTATCTAGTCTTTGGATAAATCACCAGAACTTTGCCAACAATTTGGGTTGTGATGCGATGATTTTGAGTCGCATTTATAGACCTTTTTCATATGTGTTTTGTGCCTTAATTACTAATTTTCATGGATATTATTGCATAATTCACTTTATTTGGTCTTTGCCATCATTTTATATCAAATCCCCTTTATTTCATTATTTTAAGCATTATTGATCATCTTATCATAAATCGTGTGGATTTATTTGGTCTTGTTGTACAATTTCAGGAAAAACAAGTATCTACATCCGTCGATACCATCGACGGATGTCGATACCATCGACCAAGCCACAGGTTGTCAGCCGAGAAGAGCAATACAGAGTCGATACCATCGACACCCAAGTCGATGGCATCGAGATGTCTCCAGGCTGCTAGCGAGGATTAAGTCGATACCATCGACGGATGTCGATGCCATCGACACAAGGAGAGCTACAGCGTCGCTAAACGACAACAACCGACGCTAAAGGAGTCGATACCATCGACACCCAAGTCGATGGTATCGAGATCACCACAGGCGCTCAGAATAAAAGAAAGGAAAGTTGCCGCTAATCCGCCGGGTCGATACCATCGACCCGCGTCGATGGTATCGACGCCGGCAGATATGTGTTGGATATGTTTTGATTCCGATCGGACGGCTGTTGTTATTTGACGACCTAATTAGGGACTTATACCTAATGACGGCCGCCCAGACGGGAGGATCATCTCATTTTTGGATTGCACGAGTGCCGAGGAGGAGAGAAAGGAGAACGGAGGCCGAGAAGCTCATACCGGGTGATTCGGACGCTGCCGAAGACAATTTCCACCACCGACAGGTGGGGAAAGCTTGTGTTCTACGCCAAGGATCCACCGGTTCTTCTCCGTTCAGGGGTTTTCCCATCTATTTCACATTTTTCTTATGAATTCCCCAATATCTACCATGTATTTGTGTAAGATGAACATGAGAGGCTAAAACCCTCAATCTTTAGGACCGGGAGTAGCCCAGGGATACATTGTATGATGATTTTATATTGATAATTCATATTTTTCTCTCATATCCGTGGTATAAATTCGTTTTCTCTATTGCTATTGTTATGCTTGATCACCATAATAATAAATTAATGCCCTTAATCACTTCGACAGAAGGATTAACGGTTGAAAAGAAACGAATTCTACATTAATTAATAAAACCCTTGACAAAGGAGTTGTAAAATTAATGGTGGGAAGTGAGGGACCGATCTTAATGCGCTTAGTTTAGGGGAATGATTACTATGACGATGGAATCAACCTAAATCTAAGTAGTGGATTACACCACGACAGTGGGTAATTCTCATTTCAGGCCACTACCCGGATAGAGAGAGAAGTGTGAGGAATTATATGAAATCTAATACAATGTTGACCCGCGGTGAAACCGCCATCCTAAAGATATCCCTTTTAATTGATTAAATTAACCTTTAATCGATTGTTTTCTTTGTTTGATTTTTATTTTCTTTTAATTTGAACAACAAAACCCTACTTTGTTAATCGGTCTAGCTGATTGCGATTAGTTAGTAGAAGTCTCCAATAATTCACGTATCCCTGAGTTCGACTCGGGCCTCACAAGGCCTATATTACTCGACGCGTATACTTGCGTTTAAGCGCGTAGTAAAAGACACGTCAAGTTTTTGGCGCCGTTGCCGGGGATACGCGAATTATTGGCACTTTGAGTGCTAAGAGCGGCCATTCTAGGCCACATTTTTTTTATTTTATTATTACTTTAAAACAAAACCAAAAAAAAAAAAATTCCTTTATTTCTCTATAATTGTGTTGTCTCGTTCAAAGCATTGTACTGAACCCCTATTTCCATATTTCAGGTACTTTGTATGGTGCACACACGTAGTCGAGACTACGTGAATCGCACACCTGAGGTTCCATCTGCGGGACCAGAGGACGAGGGCTACTACGAGGAGGAACACCATAGTGATACAAATTCTGAATCTGAGCAAGAACAAGAAGAAGTAATGGCTGAAGCACAGACAATATGGGAGAAGATCAAGGCGTCTTCTTCCTCTGCATCAAAAGGGCCTATAAAGAAGCAGGGGCTAAACATACCTACATACAAGATCGACCCAGCACTGATTAACTTGGTCAAATCTAATGCATTTCACGGACTGAAAAATGAAGATCCAGTGGCACATATTAGTCAGTTTGTGGAAAACTGCGATATGGTGAAGATAGATCGCTTTCCGCAGGATGTGCTCTATCTCAAGTTATTCCCCAGTTCCTTGGCGGGAGTAGCAAGAGAGTGGCTCCACAACCTAGACGACGAGTTTGTTGAGTCATGGGATCACATGGTGGAGGTTTTCTTCGAGAGGTTCTTCCCTCCTGAGAAGACCAATGATATGATCCGAAAGATCCACAATTTCACCCAACAGGCGGGTGAAACCTATTCTGAGACTTGGGAGCGATTTCAAGTCATGTTGAGGAGATGTCCACATCATGGATTGGACAAGGAAACCCAAGTGAAGATCTTCTACTTTGCTCTCTCCGAGCATGATAGAAGAACCTTGGACTCGGCCGGTTCTGGATTCTTTCTAAACAACACTGATACAAGATGCTGGGAAATACTGAAGAATATGGCACGAAAGCAGTCTTGGGGAGAAAGAGAAAGAGGCCCAGTTGAGCAAGCAAGAGTTGCCAGTGAGTCAAAGGCAATGAGAGAGTTGAATGAGAAGATGGATCTTCTCGCAAAGAAGTTGCTGCAGAAGGAAGACAATGAGTCCGAGGATGAGGCTCAGGTCAAGTATATGAGGCAACAACAAGGGTACAGGAACAATGATTACTCATGGCGGAAGGACAAGAAATTTTCATGGAAAGATCCAAACAACTTCCTGCAAGATCCGGACGCCAAACCTGCACCGGTCACGGAGGACAAGAGCACGGAGTTGCTCAATCAAGTCATAAAGCAAAATCAAGAGTTGATGAACACTTTTGGGCAGCAAATAAAGCAGCAGGGTGAATTCATGAACCAGTTCGGCCAGACGTTGCAGAGCCACGGGGCTCAGATGCGGACTATAGAGACTTCAATGGCACAGATGGCAGCGGAGATTGCAAGCTTGAAAAAGCCGACACATCCGGGTTTTCCGGGGAACACCAATGTTCCCGGGGGAAACCAACAGGCCAAGGCCATATTGTTGAGGAGCGGTAAGAAGGTGCTTAATCCAAGGGCGGATGACACAAGCACACCGCAGGACACAGTAGAAGAAGCAACCACTCAGGAGCAGCCTGCACCAGTCATAGAGCAAATTGATGACACAACCGAAGATGGTAAGGAAGGACAAGCCAATGAAGTGGAACCACAGAAATTAACCCCCTATGTGCCACCTCATCAAAGAGCACATACGGTCCCGGTTCCCTACCCCAATAGTGCAAAAGCAAGAAAGGTGGATGCACAGTTTAAAAAATTTCTGGACAGCTTTAGAAAGTTATCTGTGAATATTCCCCTGTTAGAGGCAATTGAACAAATTCCGTCTTATGGAAAGTTTCTCAAAGATGTAATCACCAAGAAGAGGAAGATACCCGACACTGAGGTTGTGGTATTAAAGGAGAAAGTGAGTGCTTTTATTATGGGCACTTTGCCGCCAAAGCGACAGGATCCTGGCTGTTTCAATATTTCATGCTTTATCGGGAAGTTCAAATTTGGTGAGGCGCTTTGTGATTCCGGGGCAAGCATCAATCTGATGCCCCTTTCTACATTCAAGAAACTTGGATTGAAGGAGTCCAGGCCAAGCAATATGACTATCCAATTGGCCGATAATTCTGTGGTGAAACCATATGGAATCTGTGAGGATGTTTTGGTAAAGGTAGACCGCTTTGTTTTTCCCGCTGATTTTGTTGTGATGGAGATGCAGGACGAACACGGTAATGAGTTACTTCTTGGTCGCCCATTTCAAGCTACAGCTGACATGATCTTGGAGATGGGGAGAGGTCGCTTGACCTTAGGCATTGTGGATGATCGCTTTGAGATGGTCATGCCCAACAGAAATACATCTACTAAAGCAAAGGCACAATGCAACATGGTGAAGCATGTGGAAAGCAATATCTCAATTTGTCTCGGGAAGCCATTTTTAGATATGGCCCATGTGATGAGCAGGATAGACAATGGGACCTTGGCGGTAGACCTTATGGAGCAAACGAAAGCTGTCTCTTTATGCAAGGCTGTCGGGTTTCCAAATGATGAGAATGAGGACATTCCACCTTCGTGGGAGGATGATGTGATAATAACTTCTGTCTGTGATGCATATCCGGAATTGCCTCTAGAGGCGTGTTTGTTTAATGTCACTTATGATTGGATGCGGAGTACTTCACTCAAGGAGTGCGCCAAAATGTTTCAAATGCTTCCATGTTTCTATACGAGGCACTATGAAGATTTGGGTACACTGCCCCCACCGCTACAATCATCCCTTATCTGCCCACCTGACCTGGAGTTAAAGCCATTGCCCCCGCACTTGAAGTACGTCTTTCTAGCTGAGGAGGACAAGTTGCCAGTGATTGTTTCTGCATACTTGAGTGCGGATGAGGAGGAGCAGCTACTAATAGTGCTCAAGAACCACCGTGGAGCCTTTGGGTGGTCAGTGGCGGACATCAAGGGGATCTCCCCTACACTTTGTCAACATAAGATTCGGCTTGAGGAAGGAGCCAAGTCCGTCATACAGCCTCAAAGACGTCTAAATCCAAGCATGATGGAGGTTGTCAAAAAGGAAGTCATTAAGTTGCTTGCTGCAGGGATTATCTATGCCATATCTGATTCGACGTGGGTGAGTCCCACACAGGTAGTCCCTAAAAAGGGGGGAATCACTGTCACTACAAATCTTCTAAATGAACCTGTCACCACCCGATTGGTAACCGGGTGGCGTGTATGCATTGATTACCGCCGATTGAACGCCGCAACTCTGAAAGATCATTTTCCTTTGCCATTCATTGATCAGATTTTGGAACGCTTAGCCGGTCGGTCGCATTTTTGTTTCCTTGATGGTTACTCGGGGTATAACCAGATTTCTATTGATCCTTTGGATCAAGAGAAGTCTACGTTTACATGTCCCTATGGGACTTTCGCCTACCGCCGTATGCCGTTTGGTTTATGCAATGCGCCGGCGACTTTTCAACGCTGCATGCTCGCCATTTTCTCTGACATGGTGGAGCGGTGTCTCGAAGTCTTCATGGATGACTTCTCGGTTTATGGAGCGTCTTTTGACGAATGCCTTTATAATTTAGATAAGGTGTTGCAGCGGTGCGAGGACACACACTTGGTCCTCAATTGGGAGAAATGTCACATGATGGTGACAGAAGGAATTGTGCTAGGACACAAGGTGTCTAGCAAGGGTCTAGAGGTAGACCCCGTAAAAATTGAGGTGATTTCTAAGCTACCCCCACCAAATTCTGTAAAAGGGGTGAGAAGCTTTTTAGGACACGCTGGGTTTTATCGGCGTTTTATCAAGGATTTTTCAAAAATCGCAAAGCCATTATCGGAATTGTTGGAAAAAGACACAGTTTTTGATTTCAATGAGAAATGTCTTCACGCATTCGAGGTTTTGAAGGAAAAGCTGATTTCGGCTCCGGTTGTTCAAACGCCGGATTGGACAAAGCCTTTCGAGTTGATGTGTGATGCGTCTGACTATGCTGTGGGGGCTGTTTTGGGGCAAAGGGTAGATAACAAGCCTGCTGTGATTTTCTACGCCTAAAAAACACTTAATGATGCTCAATTAAATTACACAACCACGGAAAAAGAGTTACTTGCTGTTGTATTTGCTTTTGAGAAATTTCGGCAATACTTAGTGGGTTCTAAGGTGGTTGTGTGGACGGATCACGCCGCAATAAAATATTTGATGGAGAAGAAGGATGCGAAGCCTAGACTAATTAGGTGGATTTTGCTCCTGCAAGAATTCGATATTGAAATCAAGGACAAGTCGGGAATTGAAAATGTGGTGGCTGACCACTTGTCTAGGTTAGAGAGGGTGGATGAACAAGGTTTGTATATACCCATTACCGAGACTTTTCCCGACGAACAACTTTTAAAAATTGATTCTAAAGAACCATGGTTTGCGGATATTGTGAATTATCTGGCTTGCGGGATCATCCCGGAAGATTGGTCTTATCAAGAGAAGAAGAAATTCTTCCATTCATTGAGATACTATTTTTGGGATGACCCAATACTGTTGAAGCAATGCAGGGATGGTATTCTTCGCAGGTGCGTGCCGGAGTTAGAGTACGAAAGTGTTCTACATCATTGTCATGCGTCACCTACGGGAGGACATCATGCTAGCTCACGGACAGCAGCTAAGGTGTTGGAGAGCGGCCTTTATTGGCCCACTTTGTTCCGGGATGCCTATGATTTTGTTAGGCAGTGTGACCCGTGCCAGCGCGCAGGTAATATCTCAAGGAGACAAGAAATGCCCCTGAATGTGTTTCAAGAAGTCGAGGTATTTGATTTATGGGGCATTGACTTCATGGGACCCTTTGTGTCCTCAAATTCAAATCTTTATATTTTGCTTGCGGTGGATTATGTGTCGAAGTGGGTGGAGGCAATCCCCACAAGGACTAATGATTCGAACGTAGTGTGCAGGTTCGTCAAAGAGAATATTTTCTGCAGGTTTGGGATTCCTCGAATGATCATTAGTGACGGAGGCACACACTTCCGAAATCAGAAATTCGCTTCACTTTTGAAGAAATATGGGGTCAAGCACAACATTGGAACCCCATATCATCCACAAACGCAAGGACAGGTGGAGGTATCAAATAGGGAAATCAAGAAGATTTTAGAAAGGACCGTAGCATCTACACGGAAGAATTGGAGTGCATTGCTACCGGATGCACTTTGGGCTTATCGGACGGCGTACAAAACACCTATAGGCACTACACCTTTTAGGTTGGCGTATGGCCGGGCGTGCCATCTTCCGGTAGAATTGGAGCACAAGGCCCATTGGGCGCTAAGAAGGCTGAACTTGCGCTATGACGAGGCTGGGAGGAAAAGAATGTTTGAATTGAATGAGTTGGATGAGCTACGTATGACGGCATATGAGAATGCCCGCATTTATAAGGAGCGCACAAAGCTGATCCACGATCGCCACATTGAGATGCGCACGTTCAAGAAAGGAGAAAGTGTCCTATTGTTCAACTCTCGTCTCAAATTGCATCCCGGGAAACTGAAATCCCGATGGAGTGGACCCTTCGAGGTGGAAGACGTGAGACCGCATGGAGCGATTCTCGTGCGAGATGGAGAGGCCACGTTCTTGGTGAACGGGCAACGCTTGAAGCTGTACTTTGGTGAGAACTATAAGAGGAAAGTGAATGAGGTTAAACTCATTTCACTTGTACATGAATGAAAAGAAGGACCGACGTCTAGCCTAAGACGCTAAAGAAGGGCGCTTGTTGGGAGGCAACCCAACCATTGGTACATTAGGATAGTTTAATGTTAGGTATAGTTTGCTTTTATTGTGTTTACTTTTTAGTTTAAAAATGATACCTTGATCCGTTTGTTAAATGTGCAGGAACAGGCAGGGTCGATACCATCGACACATCAGTCGATGGTATCGACATGGGTTCAGGTTGACACCAGCAGAAATCGCACTGCGTCGATACCATCGACGGCCCCGTCGATGGCATCGACATGGTCACAGGCAGGTCGCAATAAAAGTGTCGATGGTATCGACAACCCAATCGATACCATCGAGATCTCTGGAGATTTTCAGACGAATTTTGCTCAGTCAACTCGATACCATCGACGGCCTTGTCGATGGTATCGACATCATCACAGGTTGAATGCAATAAACGGAGGTGTCGCAATAAAAGCAAGTCGATACCATCGACACCCGTCGATGGCATCGACGGACATGTCACCAATCCGCATGAAGACATCGACGACGATCGCAACAGCCACGTCAGCGATCCGAGTGCTGCGTCGATACCATCGACTTATGTCGATGGTATCGACACGTCAGCGATCCGGGTTTCTCGATCCAGCCAACGTCAGCCGTCGATACCAGCGACAGATGCGGCTACCCGCGAGACATGTCGATACCATCGACCCGCGTCGATGGTATTGACGGGTCAACAGGGGCGCCGATCAAGTCTATTTAAGGGGACTTGCAACGTCATATGACATCACACCCTCAGAGCAAGTATCTCCCTTTGCGCCGAGCACTCCCCCGAGCCCTCTACGCCTGCGGAGAAGCATCATCGAGCGAAGATCTTCACCGAGCGGAGAATTTCTCTCCATCTTCACCGAGTTCTTTTCTCCCAATCTCATTCTTCTCGCAAGCATGGTGCATACGGGCGGAGCATCTTCATCGAGCACACACCCCAGGGAGATCGAGGAGTTTGTTCCTCCTCCAACTGCTTCCATCTCTCGTCCACGCCTCATTCATGCCAACATGGATGTAAGGAAGGTATACGAGGAAATAATGAAGCGGAAGTTCGAGGCCACCCGGTATGTGGACCGGGGAATGATCAGGGACCTGGGATTCGAGGCCAACTTGGTCTATGTGTTGGCCGGGCAAGCGCGGCACACCGGTCGCATATATGAGATGGACTGTCATGCGGATGGGCAGCCGTTCTTTGGCGAATGGCCCACATACAAGGAACTGGTGGCCGAGTTCATGGCGACTCTTGATATCTGCGTTGTACCAAATGACGTGGTGCCATCGGACCAGACGTGGATCCAGGGAAGGGTGTCCTTCAGACTCTTCAACAACAATTACAACATCACGTTGAAGCAGTTCAACGCCATCTTCAACTGGAACCACGGCCGCCACGATCACCGACGCCCCGACGCCCGCACCGACTACGACAAAATCTTCGCCGAGCTAGTTACAGTGCCGGCAGGGAAGACCGTGAGCTACCACAATGCCGCGGTAGCTGATTTTGAGCACCCGTTCGTCCGGGTATTGCATAGGATGCTTAGCTTGACCTTCTTCGGGCGGAGCGATCTTGCTTTGAGCAAGTTTCAGGAGAGCGACTTGTTCTTTCTGTATGCCCTCCTGAAACGTCAAGAGTGCAACTGGGGAGCATTCTGGTTACAGCGCGTCATGGCGGTGAAGCGGAGCACAAGGAAGGCTCCAATACACTTTGGTGGTCTTGTCACCAAGTTGGCGCTTTACTTGGGGCTGAACTTTCAGTCCATGACTCCGATTTCTACGCGGAGTAAGGTGAACGTGCAACACTTGCACCGTTCAAACCTCATTCTTATCCGGGACGGGTTGGCGTACGCTCATTGCCACGTCAACCAAGCTTACCAGGAGGCATCCCTGCTGGACGACGTCTTCCACATCGAGGGCAAGCAGCATTTCCGATGGCCCATCATAGCCATCGAGTCCTCGGAAGAAGAAGGCGGAGGTGACGACCAAGAAGGCGAGGCGGAGGAAGACGAGGAGGCTTTCACACCTCTTCGAGCACGAGTGGCACCACGGAAGCGTCCTAGGATGCATCCGGGTGCATCTTCATCATCTCAGCCCCCGCCGCCATCACCACAGCAAGAACAGCCAGCTGCGGATCCCTACTCCATGCAAGGGATGTATACCATGCTGCAGGACATCCAGCAGACGCAGCACCAGCATATGACTTTGTATACCGGCATCCATGAGACAACGGGCCGGTTGCTTGATAATCAAAGGGCTATGTTCGAGAACGAGCGGCTCATCCTCGCCAACCAAGAACAAATGCACAACCGGTTGCAGCGGATAGAGACGCAGCAGGAGCCCTTCTTCGACCACTACTGGAGTCGAGACTACTTTGGAGGTTATCCACAGCCTCCGCCGAGGACCCACTATGATCCAAGCTTCCAGGGGGAGTACCCGTCTTGGGATCCTACGGCACCACATTACCCACCACCGCCTCCACAAGATTGATCAGGGTATCACTGTTCCACCCTTAAGTTGGTTTTTGACTATGAGGCCATAGTCGGATTCAAGCTTAGGGGGGTGGCTGGAACAGCTCTATCTTTTATCTTTTCTTTAGTTGTTTTAGTTTCTGCTTTGTTATTTGTTTTTGCAATTTTAAGTTTTTATTTAGGATCCACATCTATCTAGTGTAACTGTGGATGTCGTAAAAATTGTCATCTTGCTGTTTTCATGGGGAAATTAAGGGAATTGAAAAATTTTTCTGTGTCTTTTGGATAGCTTTACTTGGTTGTCCTTGGGGAACTTTTTCTATGAAAATGATTGATTATGTCAACTTTGAAGCAATATGTCATACCCACACCCGCATTGACTCATGAAAAGTGGATAGTAACGGTTGTTTGAGCCTAACCTAATCAAATGGTAATGAGACCTTAATCAGATGTAAGAGAAAGAACCCTTTTAACTACTACACATGTCAATAAGGAGGGACACATAATTTTCTTTTAAGGTTCAGTCACTTAATCTTGTGATCATTCCACCCCATTTCCTATAATCCACCCAAGAATTGGAAGTAAAGTGCAGTTTCAATTTCTTTTGCGTGCATGGCATGTAGATAGGTTTTGCATTATTATTTTCATGTTTTTGCATAGAATAATGAAAAAAAATATAGTGATACATGCACATTACCCTTAGGTGCATGTCATGTAGTTGCATTCACAATTTCATGATTTTCATGCATAAGCACACCATGTATCTCAGTTTTCCTAAATAGGTGATCTAATTTGTTCCATACCCTCGAAATAAAGCAAAGATCTCCAATTGGAAAGAAAATGGCCTTATACATGTACCTCTAAGAAATTATGGATATATGGGCAAAGAAAAAAAAAATAGAAGAAAAAATTCTGGAAATAGGAAAAAATGTTAGAAAAAAAAAGAAGAGAATTTAGAAGGAAATGGAATAAGAGGGAGAAAGGAATGATATCACTTGTATAACAGGGGATTTGAGTACATGATGTGACTTGAGTAGATTTCTACCTCATTTTGAGGTAGAAGGTTAGTGCATGCATCATTCCACTCGCTTTTAGGCAGTAGGGCATTCTTAATGTGCATTTGCATCATGTAGGGCATTTTGTTATATGCATTTTGAAACTTTGTAATACTTCCAAATTCTCCCATGAACCACCCATTCCATCCACCTGTTGCTCGGATTGGTAGGCTACCGTGATTTTCTCCTCACTCATGTTTATCAGGAGAACTGCTTCCATGTAGATGGTAGTTAGGGCGAGCAACGTAGAGTAGGTGATCACAAGATGCACCATGGCTGAATCGGCGAACTTTATTATGATAACTGCCTTATGTGATAGTGTTCATCAGTTTGAAGGATAATTTCTTTTATTGATGGTTATTGTCGCCTTTAGGGTAATTACTGTTCTGTGATTAGGGTAGGCCGGTTTGAGAACGTCCAGTGGGAGTCATTTGTGAGGTGGGTTGGTGTTTTGATTGTTAGTTGACATTCGCAATTTTATTCTAAGGATTAGTTGCT
Organism: Alisma plantago-aquatica; assembly: GCA_963693085.1. Taxonomy (NCBI): domain Eukaryota; kingdom Viridiplantae; phylum Streptophyta; class Magnoliopsida; order Alismatales; family Alismataceae; genus Alisma; species Alisma plantago-aquatica. The sequence goes on from OY856410.1 coordinate 1,477,084,012, forward strand.
CGAGGGCGAGCAATGTTTAAGCTTAGGGGAGTTTGATGCGATGATTTTGAGTCGCATTTATAGACCTTTTTCATATGTGTTTTGTGCCTTAATTACTCATTTTCATGGATATTATTGCATAATTCACTTTATTTGGTCTTTGCCATCATTTTATATCAAATCCCCTTTATTTCATTATTTTAAGCATTATTGATCATCTTATCATAAATCGTGTGGATTTATTTGGTCTTGTTGTACAATTTCAGGAAAAACAAGTATCTACATCTGTCGATACCATCGACGGATGTCGATACCATCGACCAAGCCATAGGTTGTCAGCCGAGAAGAGCAATACAGAGTCGATACCATCGACACCCAAGTCGATGGCATCGAGATGTCTCCAGGCTGCTAGCGAGGATTAAGTCGATACCATCGACGGATGTCGATGCCATCGACACAAGGAGAGCTACATCGTCGCTAAACGACAACAACCGACGCTAAAGGAGTCGATACCATCGACACCCAAGTCGATGGTATCGAGATCACCACAGGCGCTCAGAATAAAAGAAAGGAAAGCTGCCGCTAATCCGCCGGGTCGATACCATCGACCCGCGTCGATGGTATCGACGCCGGCAGATATGTGTTGGATATGTTTTGATTCCGATCGGACGGCTGTTGTTATTTGACGACCTAATTAGGGACTTATACCTAATGACGGCCGCCCAGACGGGAGGATCATCTCATTTTTGGATTGCACGAGTGCCGAGGAGGAGAGAAAGGAGAACGGAGGCCGAGAAGCTCATCCCGGGTGATTCGGACGCTGCCGAAGACAATTTCCACCACCGACAGGCGGGGAAAGCTTGTGTTCTACGCCAAGGATCCACCGGTTCTTCTCCGTTCAGGGGTTTTCCCATCTATTTCACGTTTTTCTTATGAATTCCCCAATTTCTACCATGTATTTGTGTAAGATGAACATGAGAGGCTAAAACCCTCAATCTTTAGGACCGGGAGTAGCCCGGGGATACATTGTATGATGATTTTATATTGATAATTCATATTTTTCTCTCATATCCGTGGTATAAATTCGTTTTCTCTATTGCTATTGTTATGCTTGATCACCATAATAATAAATTAATGCCCTTAATCACTTCGACAGAAGGATTAACGGTTGAAAAGAAACGAATTCTACATTAATTAATAAAACCCTTGACAAAGGAGTTGTAAAATTAATGGTGGGAACTGAGGGACCGATCTTAATGCGCTTAGTTTAGGGGAATGATTACTATGACGATGGAATCAACCTAAATCTAAGTAGTGGATTACACCACGACAGTGGGTAATTCTCATTTCAGGCCACTACCCGGATAGAGAGAGAAGTGTGAGGAATTATATGAAATCTAATACAATGTTGACCCGCGGTGAAACCGCCATCCTAAAGATATCCCTTTTAATTGATTAAATTAACCTTTAATCGATTGTTTTCTTTGTTTGATTTTTATTTTCTTTTAATTTGAACAACAAAACCCTACTTTGTTAATCGGTCTAGCTGATTGCGATTAGTTAGTAGAAGTCTCCAATAATTCACGTATCCCTGAGTTCGACTCGGGCCTCACAAGGCCTATATTACTCGACGCGTATACTTGCATTTAAGCGCGTAGTAAAATACACGTCAGGTTGTTGTGGAACGTTTGTTCTGACGTCTGGTTTATATACTCTTAGTGTCCCAACAGTCATTGAGGTGTCTAAAATTTTAGTGGTCAGTGCAATTTTGAGACGAACTGGCGGCCACTGATAATATGGGAATCTCATCGGTCAATGAGAATTTGCAAATCTCAGCAGTCGCTCGTACTAGTTGCCTTGCAATGATGGGAATGGTTCCATGTAGTCTATTCCCCAAACATCAAAAGTTTCCACTTCTATCCATTTGAACATTGGCATTTTATTTCTCCTTGAAATATTTCCCATTCTCTAGCATTCATCGCATTCTTTCATGTAAGTCATGCATCCTTGAACCTGGTAGGCCAGTAGAACCCAAATTGTAGGACCTTCACTTTTGTTATTCCTCCACTAAGATGGCCTCTATACAATGAAGAATGGCATCATAGAGTATCTTGGGTACTTCTTCTTCTAGGACACATCTACAATATAGGTTGTCAGCACATATCCTAAAGAGGAGAGCATCATGCCAATAGTAGTTCATCAAATCAGAACATAGCTTTTTATTTTGATTATAAGTGATGTCAGGAGGTAGTTGTTGGCATGCTAAATAATTGAAGATGTCAAAAATCAATGGTAAGGTGGGTTTAACTGCATTCTCCATCATTAGGGCTTCATCGACATAATTGTCATTCATAAGTAAAGGACCTTTTTCAGTAGCTATAATTCTTGACAAGTGACCAGTAACTACATTTTCTATCATTTTTTGTCTAAGATTTCATGATCAAATTATTGTAACAACATAGCCCACTGCAAGAGTCTGGGCTGGAAGTCTTTTTTTTTTGCATTAAGTACTTGATGGTTCCATGGTTTGTGTACACCTTCACTTTCAATCCTATCAAATATGACCTGAATTTGTCAAAAGCAAATACTGTTGCTAGCATCTCTTTTTCTGTGGTGGTGTAATTGACTTGGAAATCATCCAAAGTCTTGCTAGCATAATAGATTGTATGGCGTTTCTTATCTTTCCTTTGTCTAAGAACAACTCTAATGGCATAATCACTTGCATATCACAATATCTCAAAATACAGTTATCAATCTGGAGCTTGCAAATTTGGAGCTATTGTTAAATCATTTTTTCAGAGTCTTGAAGGCTTCAACGCATTCATTTGTAAAATCAAATGCTACATCTTTAGCGAGAAGATTGGATAATGGTTTTGCAATCTTAGAAAAGACCTTAATAAATCTTTTTTAATAACGTACATGTCTTAGAAAACATCTCATCCCAGTTATAGATTGATGAGGTGGTAGTTTAGACATGAATTCTACCTTACTTAGATCCACTTTGATCCTTTTCTCAAAAATCTTGTGTCCAAGAACAATGCGGACCTGCACCATGAAGTGGTTCACTTCTCCCAGTTCATCACTAGTTTCTTCTCTTTGCATCTCTTCAAAATTTGGGATATGTTCCTTAGACAATTGTCAACATCAGTTCCATAGACTGAATAGTTGTCCATGAAGACTTCCATTATGTCTTCCAAGAAGTCAAAAAAGACCAAAATCATGTACCTTTGGAATGTTGTAGGTGTGTTGCATAAGACGAACAAAATTTGTCAAAAGGCATAAATGCCATAGATTTAGGTGAAGGTAGTCTTCTCCTAATTGACAGGGTGAATAGGAACTTGATAGAATCTTGAGTATCTATCTAGAAAGAAAAATTTGAGCAGTGAGCTAACCATTCCAGGACATGATCTATTAATGGTAGTGGAAAATTGTCCTTCTTGGTGGCGGCATTAAGCTTTCTATAATCTATGCACATATGCCATCTGGTCACAGTTCGTGTAGCTACTTCATCTCCCTTTTCACCTGTCACGACTGTGATTCCTCCTTTTTTAGGCACTACGTGTGTCCAACTTACCCATTTGATGTTGCTAATTGGGTATATAATACATGCATCACATAGTTTTATCACCTCCTTTTTGACCACATCTATCAACATCTAATTCGGCTTTCTTTGAGGTAGGCTCAGAGGTTTAGCAGTTTCTTCCAAGTTTATCATGTGCATGCATATAGATAGGCTTAACCATTTGATGTCTTCTACATAATATCCTATGGATTTTCTTATGATCTTGAGTTCATTCAACAATATCTCGTGTTGTTTTCTTGTCAAGGCAGAATTGATAATTACCGTGTTCTTTCTTCATCATCAAGAAACTCATACTTTAGACCCTCAAGGAGTTGCTTCATATCTGACTTGGGCTTCAATTCTTCCTTCTCCTCCGTTGTTTGTTCCATAGAGGTGTATTTTGTAGTTTCAATGGTCTCTTCCTTGTCATTACTACAATCATCCACTGGTTGATTCAGTTGGTCGAGAATATCGACAATTTTAGAATATTTGACACTTGGGTTAGGATTGTTTAAGGCTCTCATGAGTGAATCAAATATAGAGTTCTCCTCTTGGACCTCTACATGAAACTAGTCGTAGTTGTCCATGAAGTAGACCGACTCAAAGAGAGATGGTCCCCTCATGGAGTCCTGAAAATGAAAATTGATTTGAATATTTCCTACTCTAATTGTAATGATCTTGACTTCAACATCTATCAATGCTCTCCCAATGGAGAGGAATAGTTTTCCAAAGATCATTGGGCACATTGGGTCTTCCACCATATCAATTACGACTATGTCACATTGCATAAAAAATTGTCCCACTTGAATTAGGACATCTTCAACAATTTCTACCAGATTTGTGAGGGTGTGGTCGGCTAATTGAATTCACATTCCTATCTTGACCATATCGGTAAGTCCTAGCCTCTGAGATAGAGTAAGGGGCATAAGTCTAATGCTTACTCCAAGGTCTTCTAGTCCTTGTCTCACTTCATTGACTCCAACATTGAATGGGATGGTAAATGCTTCTAAATTCTTTAGTTATATGGGCATATTCTCTTATAAAAAAGTGTTGAACATATTTGCGAGTATCACAATTTCCACATGGTCTCCTCTCCTTCTCTTTGTAATCAAATATTTGAAAAACTTTTCATATGTCAACATTTCCTCAATGGCATCAAGGAAATGGGATATCCATGTGCAGTTCCTTCATAGTTTCCATAAACTTTTTGTACCTTCATTTTAAGTGAGCTTCAATTGACTTATATCGAAAGGGAACACTTGGTACATAGTAGTCCCTTTTTATGAAGGCCTCCTCAACTGGGTCATGTTCCCTATCTTTCTCTGTCTTGTGTCCCTTGCCCTTCTCTTTTTCCTTAACCTTCTTGGTAGATATTTCAACTTCAAGTTCTTCTTATATTTTATCAAGTTCGGGTTGGGATTCAACATTAGGATTGCCTTCTTGGATAGTCTTGCCTTTTGGATCTACTATTTTTACTTTTGAATGGAGAGTGGCCATTTTTTCGCTTTCATTATTTGATGGTATCCTCCCTTGTGGGTTATTTATCATCTCTGACAGTTGATCAAGTTGTTGATCAATTTGTTTATGGTGGGTACACATGTCACCCATCTGAGTTGTTATGCCTCCAGGTTGTTTTTACATTGTGCTTAACATGCGAGTGTTAATAATAGCACTTTGTGTTATCTGTTCATACATTGATGCCTGCCTCTTTGATAATTCAAAAAGTTTAGACATCATGTTCGACTGATTGGTATTTTTGTTTTGACTTTGGTCTTGGCTTGTCCCGCTTGAATTTCTATTTTGATTTTGGCCTTGGCCTTGATAGTTGTTTCTATTTTGTTGGTAAGTTGTGTTACAAGTGAACACAGTTGGTTCTCCACCTCTTCTAAAACTTGGAGGTTTATAGCGGGCTTGTTTAGCTGATGAGATTTTTTAGCTGCATCCTTATTTTCATAGGAGAATTCATGATGGTCCATTCTCTTGAATTTTGTGCAAGAGACATTTTCAATTTCTTCTTCATCTTCATCTTCTTCGAGTTGAGTGTAGATGTAGTTTTCAATACCATGCCCCCTTCTCCATCGGTAAAACATTTAATCATTTTTTTCAGCTTGCTCTTTCCCTTGCTTCCTGAGTCCTTCAGTTGTTTCACATCTAAAGCAATCTTCTAAATTTAAGTAGTAATGGTCTCTAAGGCATTTGAATCAGTAGTGGTACATTCTTTGTTGTTCCTCTATCATAATCCATACAGGATTGCAAGGTTGTCATTGTATCAGCCATATTCATGATCTTCTTTGGGTTCTTATCATGAAAGTCACTTCATTCAGCAACATTCAGTGAAATCCCTTTAAATGAAGTATGTCTATTATATAAGGTAGTAAACAAAATTCCTTTATTGTAATTATGGTGAGGGCATTCCCTTTAATACTCTTTAAATCTTTTCCAAGCCTCATACAAGTTCTATCCTAGTTTTTGTACACATCTCATGATCTTGTGCCTGTTCCTAAGGGTTTTCTCAACTGGGTAGAACTTGGTGATGAAAGCATCAGCCAAGGGACCCCATCCACTAATGGTTTTGTTTGGTAGAGCAAATTTCCATGACAATGCTTTATCCCTTAGAGAGAAGTTAAATCCCTTATGGTAGATTACCTCTTGTGGAACCCTATTAATCTTGATGGTGTCACAGATGTTTTAAAGGCATCTATGTGGTAGTAACAGTTCTCATCTAGAGAATTCCCCCCGAAGGTCTTGTTCTAGATCATGGCGATAACTTTTGCCTTGAGCACAAAGTTCAAAGCATAGAACCTAGGGATGATGAGTGGGCACCTAGATGCATTGGCCCTGGTTGCAGCCAATTCTCAAAGGGAAGGGCTTATGTAATCATCGACGTCACCATTTTTGTTGTGATTTCTCCTTTCCCTTCTACATATATCATGACGTTCTTCATCACATCATTCCTCTTGGCATTCTTCCTCATTGTATTCTTCCTCACTCTCTTCATCATGACGCTTTTCCTCTTCACATTATTTTTTGCATTCAGAATCATGATCATCATTATGGTTTTCCACCATTGGGAATTGGATGGCTTCTTTACGGGGAGGCATGCCCTTAGTGGATGGTAGTGATGATATTTCACTTTACTTTAGGGTACCTAAAATAGTTCACACATTTGAGTTAGAAACTAAATGTGTAAAATGAAGTATTCTAAGAAATTAGAGTTATCTGACTTAAAAGTGTGCAGTCAAGTCTACTACTAGACCTAAGGCACGAGTGCATGCTAAGTAGACTCGGATTCTTAACAGTGATGGTTGCCTTCTCCCCAGCAACGACACCAAAAAGTTGACTAGCCTAAAGGACACATCCAAAAAGGAGAATATTTAGAGTAGTCAGACTCTTAAATTTATAGCCTGACACTCAGCCCCCCCATAGCTATTATATGGGGTCCAATGTAGTAAATTAGGGTCAATTGAAAGGGACTAGGAGTGTATGTGTTAATAAAATAGGGTCTTAGCTTAGTTACACCAATCAAAAGAATGTGATCAAGTTTTATGTTCCTTATGGAATGATGGTGCTTAAACAAGCAAGTAAAGTAGAATGAGTAAAATAGGAAAAGAAATGAAATAAGAGCACATGTAAAATCAAAGAACAAGATATCAAGTATGGATGTGGAACTTGGATTGGATTTCACCATCTAAGGTATGTCACCAACATGAAACACTCACACCCATTGTATATCTTTAGCAAGATTACAAGCAATCATCATAAACGTCTATTCCCTCCTGTCGTGATGTTAGGATAGATCTAGACTATAAGGTTGTTTCTTTCTTGAAATGGAAAACAAATAACCACAATTGAACCATATTATTATTAGCTTAAGCATTCCAAAATTCTCATGCATTAGTGCAACTCCATAACATTTATATAAGGTTAATACTACTCTTTCAAGGTGCTAACACTCAAACATCACAAGATGGTAGCTAATCATACAACTGAATCATTAAGACCAAGAGCATGAAGATAATCATTGCTAAGAGTATATATTCAATGGATATAATTATTTACATGTTGGGAGAGCCTAAGTGGCTACTCCCAACCCAATATATATGTTTATTCACTCATAATGGTGAGTAGCACTAAAAATTTACAAGTGTAATGATACATGGAGAGGGCACGATGAAACAGTCAAAGGGGATGAAGATGGATGAATAAATATATAGAGGAAGAAGGAAAATACACCAACTACAACCAAAAATGATCAAACATGATGCACACCTTCTTAAGATCTGAATATGGAGTGGACGTTAAAGATGACTACTCCTCACAAAGAAGAAATGAATGGAGTTTGATGATGGCATAGGTGCACTATCTCCTTCAGACTCTCATCTTCGGGAATCTCAAACTAATGGCAAGATGGCTATGCGCTGCGACAACACTTCATAATCTCTCCTACACCATAGCCCCTTCATGACTGAAATGGTTGGCTATTTATAGGCACAACTCCCAAGACAGCAGTCCTGTTAGTCATTGGGATTGTAGGTTTGATGGTTGTCGATGGTAGTTCCCCCATCATTCATTGGTCCTCATGATCACTGGGGCGCTAAGGCCGATGGTAGCTGATGCTATTGGAGCCAATGATTGCTAATGTTGTTGGGGCCAGGGGTTGTTGATGTTGTTGGGGCCAACGGTTAATCGACTGATGGTCTTTCCAAGCGAAATTCTTATGAATTTCCTATACATCAAAGCAAATGGAAGGGAGTAAGGGTGATCACTTTATAAGTGTCTAAACAAGTAGATTTCTCAAAATAACACCTTGTTAAATTGATAATGTGAAGGTAAAATAGGCATCAAATATCCATAAAATTGTATGTTATTTCCTTTTGTAATAGATATCCATAATTAAATAGAGTCATGGATATGTCATCCTTGTTACGTCAAATCTAAGTTCCTTGATCTCTGAGTAGACTATCAAGATACAAATGAGCCAAGTATCATATACCGGCTCACATGAACATGGCCATGCATTTCTCTAGTCTCATTTATCAAAAGGATTTAGATGTCACTCATGTTATATGGAAAGGAAAAATTACTTCTATGTCACTCACAATTTGTAACAAGACTGTCATCACAACCAATGAATACCTTTAGGGATACCTTCTTAAGATCACATTTGGTATTTTCAAAGTGTGAAGTTGTCAATCACCAATGTAGTGACTCCATGTCAAAAGACCAAAACACCACTAAATCACATTTGAGAGTTAAGTATGACTATCATATAAGATTCTATGAATCACTCTCAAGGTGGGTCTATCCAGTATACTTGTTCTCTAACAAGTACCTATGTGTCTGACTTGGTATCCAATACCTATGACCCATGAGACATGGTCATCATTCACCAAACATACTAGGCTTACATGTATAATTGTTATCCAATCCTCAATAATGCTTCACTATGGATGCTTTAAGAATATTGTTCTTAGCATCCATTAGGCCTCATGTTCAAGTTATGTACTTGGAGTCCCTTTGCTTTGTTCCAATTTTTCTAAGGACAATAATTATGTACATTAACATTGTAGCAATTAAATGTGTGTCAATAAATTGGAATTTCCTTTATGAATAAAATCAAAAGTATAAAATATTCATATAACCATCATCTAATTATTGGCTTCTAGGGCATATACGCTAATGTTAACATATGAAGATAGTGTAAATCTGCCTAATTTCAAATGGATGATCAAAAAATAATAATGCAAATCATTTCCAACAAGATGAAATAAAGAATATAACAAGTGATCTAGAGAGGGAACTCATCACAGTAGTTTAGTTTAGATTAATAAGAGAAAAAGTGCAACCTTTAGTGCTACAAAATAAGGTTATGCATATAATGAGATAAAAATCAATAGAGTTGTCAATGTTCTCAGGAGGGTTCAAAAAATTATGCATGATAATATTGTGAATGATACACTGAATTTATCTTCTTTTAACATGCTATTTTGTCATGTATTTCATGCATAATTGCACACTTTGATATTATTTATGCATTGTTTATCATTATTAACTTGTGAAATACTATTGCATCAATTACTAAGTATTTTCACTTAACTATGCCAATTTTTCATATTTCATTCATACTTACGTTGGTTTTTCCATATTTCAAGTAATTTGAGCACTTATAAGGCCGCTTGGTGCTACCGACCCCAGAGTCGGTAGTATCGATGTATGTTGAAAATCCAACAAGTTGATTGAAGAAATATCAATGCTATGAGTTAGAGTTCGAGACCACTAAATTGGCAATTTGGTGCAACCGACTTATGATCCAGAGAGCAACAAGAACTGAGTTATATCAACTTGGTACTACCAACCCACTAATCGATAGTGTCGACATTTATCAATAGGAGAATTCCAAAACCACAATCTATCAACTCGATGCTACTGACCTAAATGTCAGTAGTAGTGACATTTAATAAGGGTCTCAAATTAGTTAGAGACTCAATGCCACTGAATTCCTGTCAGTGGTATCGACTCATTGTGATCACTACAAATTCCACATTCTGCCAAATCTAATAGTCAGGAGTTAATGACGGCCAAAATCCCACTTATGACCTAATGGGAGTTCAGATAAATGAAAGGAGGATGTTCTATTATATTGCAACATGGCACAAAATTGAGAGAGGAGGAGAAAGAAGAGACAACCATGTCCTAAATGATTTGGGCACCTCTGAGGGAAAATTTGTATGCAAAAAACTACAGATCAAGATGTTCACCAGAGGGGATCTTCCAAACTAGTTTCTCCAAGGGTTTACATTGGTTTTATCTATTTTCCATTATTTCTCTCTTCTCCTCTATGTATAAAACAATATAAATCATGCGGGGATAATTTCCTATATTTCTTAGGACTCAAGAGTAGCCCCAGTTTTACACTATAATTGACATTATGATTTATTACATATATTTCTCTAAATTTTTGGACATAAGCCTATGATTACTTCATGAGTTACTGATACTTGATCAACATAGTTAATTACTCAGACCATTACATGCTCTGGATGGGGATTAAGGGTTGAAAAGTTGTAGAATTTACATATCCTATATTGTGCCTCAAGAGAGGGCTTAAAAATATGAAGGGAATAACCCAAATGTCACATTAAAGTGCTTAGCTAATTCCTAAGTCTCTAAGGGACTAAGATTTGTCTTAGCATAGGTAGTTTATTACGCTGCATGAGCGAGTAATACTTGCTAAAGGTCCCTTGATCTAGGAATTAGGATAAATGACTATTAATGAAATAGAGTTAATTAAAATGTGAACCGTGGTGAAACTATGATCCTAAATAGTCCATCAAATCTATGATCAGAATACACTTAATTTAGTTTTCAATTATTGTAGTTAGTTTTAATCAAACAATCAATCACTTTTTCACTAGGTCTAGCGGAACATAGTACTACTTTCTGAATTAACATTTCCCTGAGTTTGAAATTTGGGCCTCATAGGCCTACACTACTCGACGTGTACACTTGCATTTTGCACACATAGTTTGGACATGACATGTTTTTGGAAATGTTGTTGAGGAAACGACAACTCCAGTACTACAAGTGTTGTGATTGGTCACTCTAGGCCATTTCTTTCTTTTTTCATTTTATTTACATTTCAATTTTTTTATATTTTAAATCAAACATATTTGAAAATTTCTCTTTTATCAATTCACTAGTATTTTCAGTTCTCAGATTGCCATCAAGTTTCAAGTACTAGTGGATGGTTCACACGTGAACCATAGATTATAGAGAGTCTACTCCATGCATTATAGACCAGGAGAAGAATTTTCACATGGTGCAAGAGTTTGGGGATTTAGTTGAGAAGCTCATCCAAACCCCACCACCTTAGATGGATCATGCACAGACAGTAGACATGGAACCAAATGCTAAAGAACATGTTAAAGAAGGGCATGTTGAACAATGTGTCTGGGAGAAGATTAAAGCATCCTCAACCACAGCTCAACTACGACCAATCAAGAGGCAGGAAGTCAATGTTGGAAGTTACAAATAGATCTTGGTCTGGTTGTGTTAATCATATCACAATCATTCCATGTCCACAATATGGAGGGACCAATGGTGCACATCAACGATTTTGTGGAAAGTTAGGATATGCTGAAGCTCGACAAGTCCTAGATACAGTGATCTACTTGTAGCTATTCTCTTACTCATTGTTAGATAAGGAAAAAGCATGGTTTCTTAGCCTTCCACCAGAATCAATAGAGACCTCAGATGAAATGATAGATGTTTTATTCAAGTGATGTTTTCCACCTAAGAAGACCAATGAATTGGTTGGAAAAATTCACAACTTCTAGGAGCATGTTGAAGAGTCATATTCTGAAGTCTGGGATCAATTTTAGAACATGCTTAGGAAGGTCCCTCATCATGGGATCGATTTATATGGGTATACAAAGGCATTCTACTATGGCCTAAATAAAGGGGAGATGACTAGTTTGGATAGTGCAGGAGCAGGTTTGTTCCTAAACAATAAAGCCACCCAGTGTCATGAGATCCTAAAGAACAAGGCCTAGATTAAGTCATGGGTGAGGAGCAAGAAGCATCTACAATAATTAAAAGTGCTATGGAATTAAGGGAGTTCATAGAACTCAAAGACCATATGGACATACTCTCAAGGAAGCTTAACTAAAAAAATTGGCACCTCATCTGGAGCTGAAGAGGAGGAGTGCATGTACCTGCATCAATAATATCAATAGAATAGGGGTAAGTAATATAGATGGAAATGAAGACATGATGGGAAGGTTGGTGACATAGAATGATGCCTTTCTGGATCAGACAAAAAGGGTGCGGAAAAATCACAAAGATCATATCCGCAATATTGAAAATTAGATTTCTCAGCTAGCAACAGAGATGGCATCCATTAAGAAGCCCATTTAGCATGTATTTCCAGGGAACATAGAGATATCTCATCAACATTATCAAGTGAACTTTGTGTCTATTATCAAGGAACTAGAGAAGGTTATTGAGGAGTCACCAGATCAACACATTCTAGAGTTAGATTGAGTGTAAGTGCCATAAGTTCCATTCCCGTACAACCTATACAGAAGACCAAGAGTATATAGAATGCTAGTGCACTATGCTCACACATGCACCTCAGTAGATACATTTTTAGAAGAAAAAAAAATGACAAGGACATCCTATCTTCAACAGATTTTCAAGACAAGGAACATCAAGCTTCTAAAATTGTTGTTTTCAAGCTCCCATTTCTAGAAAAGGTTGTGCCTATGCAACAAGAATAGGTGAAGGTTCTACTTTGCAGTGGAGCAGTCATAGTAAAAAAGGATGAACCAAAAATTTAGAAGGAACAACCACATGCCATCCCACCCACATGAGACATTCTAGATTCTATCCTAGGAGGTGGTGTTGAATCAAGCTTAGGGGAGGAGACCCCTAATTTCCCCTACATTCCAACTCATAAACGTTCTTAGAAGCCACATGTGCGATTCTCGGATACTCTAGAGATGAACAAGGAGGAAAAGAAGTTCAAGAAATTCATAGGTATTTTCCAAAAGCTCAACATAAACATCCTACTCATGGAGGTGATAGAACATATTTCTATATATGGAAGATTCTTGAAGTATATAAGCAATAAGAAGAGAAGGATAAAGATACATATGTCTTGCATGTTGATAAACTGGTGAGTGCTATGATCTAGGAAAGGCTATCCATGAAACAAAAAGATCTAGGATGCTTTTACATCGCTTGTTTTATATGCATCAAGCACTTCCAACAAGCACAACGTGATCTGGGACAATCATAAATCAAATGCCTCTCTCCACCTTTCGGAAGGTGGGATTGAAAAAAACCAACAAAGGCACCCATGAAAATCTAGTTAGTTAATAGATTGATTGTGATATGGAATATGCGAGGATGTGTTAGTCAAGATCAATAAATTCATCTATCATGTCAATTTTGTGGTTATGGTTATGCATGAGATGCAAGGAGTAGAGATGCTAATGGGAAGGTCGTTCCAAGCTACGACTGATGTGATTATCACCATGGGTAGAGGTTACTTGACAATCAGGATAGATGATGATAGAGTGTAGTTCATGATGCCATATGAGCCTTCACAACCATCCTATGACAACCCAAGCTAAAGAAAATCACCTTGTAGAGCCTAGGACGTTCGACAAGGGCACTCATGGGAAGCAACCAACTTTTGTTTCTGTCATTTACATTTTGGTAGAAATTTTCATTGTTTAAATTTTTTATTTGCATCATTAGAGGTTTAATAGATGTAAAAAGGTACCTTGATTCACTTGTTTAGTGTGTAGGAATAGACAGAGTTGATACCATAGACATCAGAGTCGGTGGCACTGACCTGCTAAAATGTTCAAATAGGGATTCTACAGAAAGTTAGTACCACCAAAACCCAAGTCTGTAGTATCGATTCCTTACCATGTCAAAGTATAAAGGAACTTGGTAGTACTGATAGCCAATTCAGTACCACTGACCTTACCCAAAAAAATCATAGAGCTATAGGAAAAATTATCAATACCACTGACAACCAAGTTTGTACTGCCAACTTTTCTCATAAAATCACAAAGCTACATGGAAAAGTTATGGATACCACTGACACATGTCGATGGCACCGACTCATACATATAAAGGAAGAATAGAGGATGTCATATCTTTGTAACATCGATACACAAGTTGGTGGTACTGACACTCAGGGTTAGACGCCAACTAAATTTTCATAACAAAGGCCACTGGGAACATTTGAGCCAACACCACCGCTTCCATTGCACATGGTACCCTCTTTCCACCTCTTTTTTGAATTTTGACTATGCAAACATAGTCAAGTTCAAGCTTAGCGGGTTTTGGAACAATTTTTTCTTTTTATCTTTCATTTTCTATTAGTTATTTTGTTGTTGTGAGTGAAGGATGCACATCTATCTAGTGTAATTGTGGAGCTTATTTTTCACTATTTTAGTTATCATCAAGGAAATGTGTTTCATGCCTTTGAAATGAAATTTAAAAATTCTAAAATGATCATATCTTGTTAAGTTGAATCTACAAAGTCTAAGAAAACATCACTTAGAGGAACTATATGGTTTACTCAGCTTGAGGACACTTAATACAAATGAAAATCTTAATTTATCCAAGAGTTGTGGATGACAATGGGGTTTGAGCCCACACTGACCAAACATGTAATGAGACCTTAAAAAGAAACTCTAAGGTTTCCCTATACATAGGAGGATAGAGAGGGACATATCATATTTTAAGACATGAATTGTCTCTTAATCATGTGATTCTACTTGCTTTTCATTACATTTCAACCACCACCTAAAGATGATCAAGTGACCCAAATTGTTTCCTCTTATTTTCATTGCATAGCATCATAGGTGACACGATGGTTAGTTTTTTCATTGCATTAGTTAGAAAAAGAAAAAAAAACAAAAAAACATTTTTTCTTATTAATTAGTTGCATAACTAATTTCATTATTGCATATTTGTTTTGCATCATTCTTTCATCATGTATATATGTTTCTTCCTCTATAAAAATAAATTGAAAGAATACACATCCATATCTCTCATTAAAAAAAATCAATGCTATATTGAAGAAAAGCCCAAGTATAAATTCTCAAACATGCTAAAATTAGAGGGGAAAAAAAGAAAGAAAGATCAAATGAATAGAGAGAGGGAGAAAATGATGCCTTGAACTCAAATCTGAATTTTTCTTCAAGGAAAAGTGAAAATAGTTACATGTATGCATTCTCTTAATCCACTATCATCGGTAAGATGAGACATTCAATGCATGCATCATTCCACAAAAATAGTAGGAACTAGAATTCATGCATTTCTCATTTCCTTGATGTTATAGGTTCATCATGTTTTATTTTTTCATAAATGATTTGGATATTACTTGTGATTCTTATTCACAACCACCTACTTCATTCCACCCATTACTCTTTATGGTTGGCCACATATACGATTGATCCCCTCATTCATTTTTATGCAAGAGCTACTTCCAACATAGTTGGTAGGTAGATAAGAGCAATGTTGATAGGGAATCACATGGTGCATCAAGTGAATGCCCTATTGGCTATGATATTAACTTCTATATTAATAGTGTTTCATTGGTCTAAGGTTGGACGTCTTTAATGAACATTTTGGTCACTACAAAGTTGTTATTTGTCTCGTGGTTGGTAAGGGTTGGTTCGAGACCATCAATCAGGGATAATTGAGAAATGTAGTTCATGTTGTTTTCCTCTTATTGATTTGTCTCAAATAGATCTAAAGGTAGTGTTGCTCAAGGGCGAGCAACATTTAATCTTAAGAGATTTTGATGTACTAAATCTTATTTGTTGTTTATAGGCTATTTTTCTATGTATTTTATGCACAATTTCTCATTTTGATATTATTTATGTATTGTTTATCATTATTATCCTGTGAAATACTATTGCATCATATACTAAGTATTTTTTACCTAATTATACAAATTTGGCATATTTTATTTGAACTTACATTATTTTTTTCCATGTTTCAGGTAATTGGAGCACTTATAAGGCAACTTGGTGCTACAGACCCTAGAGTCGGTGATAATTATGTAAGGAAAAAAATCCAGTAGGTTGATTGAAGAAATCTCAATGCTACTCAGACGCAGCGTGGTGCTACCACATTAGAGTTTGAGAACACCAACATAGTGAGTCTATGCAACCAACTTATGATCCATAGATCAACAAGAACTGATTTTATCAACTCGGTGCTACTGACCTACTAGTCTCTAGTACTGACATTTATCAATAGGAGAATCATGAAACCACCAAATAGCAACTCAGTGCTACTAACCTAATTTTTAGTATTACCAACATTTAGTAAGGGTTTTGGGTCAATTAGAGACTCAGTTCCTCCATCCTATCGGTGGTATAGACTCATCATGATCAGTGTAGATTTCATATTATGCCCAATCTAACTGTAAGGACTTAATGAAAGACAAAGTCTCACTTTTGACCTAAGGGGAGTTTGGCAAAACAAAAGGAGGATGTTTTATTCTATTGCAACAAAGCACAACATTGAGAGAGGAGAAGACAGAGAAGATAACCACATCCCATATGATTTAGGAACCTCTAGATAGATGCAGATCGAGGTATTTACATTGGTTTTCCCATATTTCCCACATTTTCTCTCTTCTCCTCTATGTATGAACCAGACTGGTTTATCTAGGGGTTTACATTGGTTTTCCCATATTTCCCACATTTCTCTCTTCTCCTCTATGTATGAACCAATAGAAATCATCCGGGGCTAATCTCCTTTATTTGTTAGGACCCAAGAGTAGACCGATTTTACATGTAATTGACATTATGATTTAATACATATATTTCTTTTAATTTCTACACATAAACCTATTATTTCCGCATGAATTACCTATTCTTGTTTACCGTAGTTAATTACTTAGACCATTAATTGCTTCGGGAGAGAGATTAAGGGTTGGAAAGGTCATAGGATTTACATAGCCTATATCGTGCCTCGAGAGAGGGCATACAACTGTGAAGAGAATAAACCAAAGGTCTCGTTAAAGTGTATAGCTAATTCCTAAATCACTACGGGAGTAGGATTTGTCTTAGCATAGATAGTGTATTACAACGTGGGAGTGGGTAAAACTTACTAAAGATCCCTTGGTCTAGGCATTAGGATAAATGACTATTAACGAAATAGATCAGATTGCAATGTTAATCATGCTGAAACTATAATACTAAGGAATCCACCCAATATGTGATCACAATCCACTTAATTTAGTTTTCAATTCTTGCAATTAGTTTTAATCAAACAATCAATCTCCTTTTCACTAGGTCTAGTTGATCAGGTTACATTTAGTAGTAGTTTCTGGATTAATGTTTCGACGAGTTCAACATTCGGGACATAGGTATATACTACTCAACATGTACATGTATGTTTTGCACACATAGTTTAGGCGTGTTAGTGATCCACATGTCTATGGATGTAGTATTTCATCATATTGGTTCTGCCATCTAAAAAGGACTGGTGGTGAGATTTTTTCCTATCTGGCTTCCCTTATGTTATGGTTGAGATTTAAAATAGAAACTACAATACAACTGTAACATACTAAACCTAAGTAAAATCCTTAACGCAAGCCTTCTTATACATTCTTCTTTTAGGGTGGGTTCTAGTTCCTCTATCCTTGACTTAGAGAATACTTGGATACAATAGATACTTACAAACATAGTTATTAAGATAAATGTTCATTTCTAATAATCCTTGGTGCAATTGGTTTGTTTAGACTTTTAGTGAAGGGTTAGTTTTGCACATTCACAGTATAATGCACTTACTTTTAATAAGGACTCTAGAACCATGCTATATTTAGATAACTAGAAAAATGATTGCAATGTAGGACTCTCAAATTCTTGGAGAAATAATTGTTACTTTAATTATGGATTAGAGGGACCAAATCTAAAACAAATGATTAGGAGTCATAACAAGTGGAAAGTAGGGAGAGAATTCAAATTTCCCTTTCCTATTTATCTTCAAAGGTTTGTTTTCATATTTTTCTAAGAAACTCAACTTAATTTAAAAACCTAAGTTCTCATTCCGTAAAAGAAATTAGAAATATATGGAACTAAGGATACTTGATATGAGCATGATAAAAGTAAGGAAGGATAAGTTAGGAAATACTTCCCCAAGAGTGGATATTCCCAAACTTAGCATAATTTCCAAGGATGGTAACTAAAAGATAATTATAATACTACATGTTTTAGAACTATTGATACACTTCAATATATTAAAAGATATAAAAAAATAATCTTAAAAGAGGAAATTGACGTGTTTTTATTATTCTATACACCTTTTTTAGCCTAACTACCTATTTTCATACCAATCAGATATGTTTTGCTATCACAATTAAACTAGGAAAGGAATTTTCCTAAATAAAAAATGTTTTACAAAATAAAAATATTTTTCATCTATAACTTTTAGTTTCTCCTTCACATAGTCATGCATTTTATAACCCTTGTGTGCTTCCTTCCTAAAGTTGACAAACACAATCCCTAAAATGATGCTCTCCCTTCCCGTTTTCCTCTTCTCATCTCTCATTGCAATGTCTCCTCTCTCTGTACCCCCCCCTCTTTCATCCTTCCTCACCTAGTCATGCCCCCTACATGCGTCCTCTACCTTGCGCCATCTACTTATCTGTAAGGCTTCTGCACCGCCTCCTGTAGAGGCTTTCACAAGGCATCATTGTGCTCCTAGTTATATCTGCACCCCTTATCTAGATTTCCCTTCCCATTTATTCATCAACACGTCTCTAGGGAGCCCTAGCCACTAGTTTTGAACCATGTTGTGACCTGATCGATGTCGAGCTACTGCTTGTTGGTGTAGTGGCTGATGGAAGCACTTGTGGCTTCTATGACACCTAGTGTGGTGTCTATCGATGGCACTTCCTTCTTCTACTAGCATAGGAATCTCCATAACTTCATTTAGCACCACCAACACAACTGCTTATGTGACTTTTGAGGAGAAAGGTGAGGGATCGTTGGTGACTTTTAGGTCATATGAAGTGTACTGCAAGTTTTCATGGATTGTAGATGACACCTAATTCATGAGGAGAGAATTAGAATCTACATTTTATGCCTCTAAAGCTATTAGGAACAAATTTTATCAGTAATTCATAGCAATGTTCCTTGTTTCATTCTCTCCATCCTCTTATTTCTTCTGATTGTGTTTTCATTTTACCATCAACTTGTGAATGACTCCTCTGTGGTTCCTCGGGACTTCAAGGCTTTAAGATTTGCTGCTTCACTCATGCGTTGTTCTAAGTTTTAGGGACTTTGCTTTCTTTTCAATGTGGATGTGTTGATCACCCTTAGATGGTTGATCTCTATCTCTCATGGTGGGATGTCTATTCTAGTGTCACTTCTCTTACAGTTGCCAAATTCGAGTTGTCTATGATTAGAGGGAGTTGGGAAACCCCCTTAGATGCCTTTTAAGTGCTGAGAAGATCTGATTCCTAAGCTTGGTTCTTATGTCCACTCTCCAACTCGCTTGTTTGTCATAATAACAAAGGGAAGTATCCCTTGTGCATTTTTTTACTTGTTTCCCATATACACAACTTTCTTTTGTCATGCCACCCAGGTGTACAATCGACTTTTCTAACTCATTGTAGTTTGGCTAGATGCACAAGTTTGTGAATGTTTAGATGATATTTACCTTATCAGGGATCCATGTTTTCAAATATCACATATGAGGATAGACTATTATTTCTTCTATTGTTTTGAATAATAATTACATTAATTATATTTATCTTATAATTATAACTAATTATATAATTTGTAATAAGGTTTCCTATTTCTTATTAAATAATGGTCACAAAAATAAATAAAAAAATATGTTTTGAAATAATAAAAATGATACCAATCATTTGGTGTAGTTTTCAAGGCCTAAATTAGAAGTTTTCAAAATGTCCAATTTAGGGTATTGAATACTTGAGTGAAATATATAAATCTTAAAACATATATACAATGAATTTAGGTTGCTTGTAACCCTTTTCCTGATCTTATTGGTGTGTTGGATAGTTGGGCATTTGATTAAGGTATGTGAATCTTCCTAATTTATCTGGGAATTACTAACAAGACTACTAAATTGTTTCCTATATGAGGCATATCTTGAATAATCCTTGTGTATTTTTGAATCCTTTTGAGAATCTAATTTTCTTGGTATTATTTCTTAATTTGATATTGACTTCACGAAATCATATGACTAATGGTAATATGGACTTTTTGAATTAAATATTTGAATGATCTAATCCTCTTTACCTGAACAAAATTAATTTTGACCAAACTTATTACTTGCCTTTATATTTTGTGCATATACAATAGACTAAGCTTATTTAGAGCAGCAATGCAAATGCACTAGCATAATATATGGGTTCAAGCTTCCACCCCAAGTGTGCCTTTCCACTCATATTATATACTGGGCACACGTTTCTACCCAGGATGTGCCTTTCCACCTGACTTAGGCTTGAATTTTATGGGTCTCAGCCCTACTTTAATAATATTAGTCTAATTGATAGACATGCATTGATTATGATTTGTGATAATGTTTTTCTATAATTATATGGAAAATTTAATTTCTGATAATCATGTCCTTCTAGATAAATGTATCATTGATTTCCCATGTTGGTTCTTATGGAACTTTGGAACTTTTCACCTTGAACACCCCTTTATTGAAATCTCATAAATTGATCTCTCATTGCTCTAAGTAATGTGTAGTTGTTATAATATTACACATACTTTGTTTTGTGTAGAATTTACTATTCTTTAACTTTCCTCCTTCTGGATGTTGCCTTCAACCCACCCAAGAGTAGTGGGATAGAGGAGAATGACTTAGGATGGACTTAAACCAGGAGCTTAGTTTTCGATGATAGCTTGAGATGGCTAGTTTGCCACTGAAACTGGTCCTTTGGCTTAAAACAAAAGTTTAGCTTCTCATGTATGTATGCCACCCCTAGTGGGAGGAACTTTATACATGGATAATTTATGTTAATGAAAATAGTTCAAATTCTCACAGGTATTTGATCATATTGTTTCTGCATATCATTTTATTTAAGAAATAAAAATGTACCACCTTCATTCGTACTTACAATATGTTTGGACTGAGTGGGATTGTTACTCAAATAAGTAAGGAGTGGATTCCCTCTGAGGTATAACTCCTTACAAGATGGTATCATAGCATAAGCAGTTAGTAAATCTGACTATTCCAATTTATCCTAATATGTTCTAGTATCTATGCCTTGAATTGGCAGTTCGTTGACCCTAGAGATACTTTTGAGGGATTTACCTAAAGCCTTGGATTACCAATTATGGTTTCAATCTATACTCCAATTGGTTTTCTCTTCACCCTAAACCACTTTTGTGATTGAGACTTAGCTTTGGGAAACCCTAATTACCTTTACCCTCTATATAATAATGGAAACCTTTTCCCAAGTAATACCTAGACTTGTAATGGTAAGTTCCAAATTCTGATGCAATGGGGGTTTTAAGTTTGAACTTTATAGAGCGATGAATGACTTTAGTCTCTTCATTAGTCTAAACCCTAGATCCCTCCTTAACCTTTGTAATTATCCAAGTGTACTCTAATGTTCACTTTGAGGATTGAGTGTACATAAAAAATAAACCTTGAACCATGCCTTAGTTTGATAATGGTATCCCTTTCGCTAACACTAATATGTATTGATTCTATTAGGGTTAGGCTGGTCTTGCCTCTGTCATGGAGTTGATTCTTATGGCCAACACCCTTGAAAGTGGATATCTTTTACCCTATGATCCAAGGTAATATCTTATGAAATGTGAATATGAGATTTATTGGGGAATCATATGGTAAGGCGTTTAAGACTTTGTAGTTCCCCTTGCCATGCTATGACCCCATGGTGTAGAACCCTCATAAATGGTAAACCCTATCCTCTTAGTGGAGTGTCTTTGTGACTCCCATTTGTTTCATGATGAGTCTCTATGTTCTTAGCTAGGATATGTTAAATTTTCAAAGAAATGGTTATGGTAGTTTATCTGACCAATAAGGATTTATTAGGATTTGATACCATGGAATAGAAGATCCTTACCCCTATCCTATGATTTATATTAGAGATGTTTGGTACATCCTTATAGATTCTTGGAGAACTAAAACCTATTGGTGGATGTCAGTAATGACTAAATCTTGATTAGGTTATTCAAGTTGGTGACTTAGCCTTGCATTGATTTTAGCTCCATTTTATGATTTACATTGAATTTGTTTTCCTCATAAACATATTTCATTAATATATTATATGTACGCAAGAAAAGCTTTCTAGATTTTATTGATGGTTTCATCAACTAAGTCACCACCTAAGGAGTATAAGTTGTGAGAAAACCTTTAGAAGAGAACCCATTGATTGGTTAGTCAACCCTAAATGTGACGATCTACTTGCGAAAACGAGATCAACAAATGCGGAAGAGAATTATTGGTAGCGGAATTACTGAAAATCACTAAAAATTAAAACTTTTTGTAAAGAGATCCACAAACGGTAAAACTCTTTCATAAGGAAACAAGGTAAGTTATTTACAAGCTAATCCATCATTACATCTTTGTAATATCTCTTCTCGAGAGTCACGACATCGACTGCCCTGTTAAGCTGTTCATGAGCAGTATACAAAATCTCGAGGCATTAAGCCAAAAATCTCAGATCTATATCAAACTATATACTGACTCCTAGGACCTGAGAGTACAGAAATGACACATAGGACTCTCTATATACAAGACCTAACAGACAATGACTCCACCTATGGATCATTGTTGTCCTTGATTTTGCTTCTGCTGCTGTTGCTGTTCACCCACTGATGGGTTTCTCCTTCCTCGGCGTCTACCCAAAAAGTTGAATCCTACGGGGGTGAGACAATTAAAAATTGTCCCAGAGAGAGTTATAACTCTTCCCCAGAAGCATTGTTATTGCAAATAATAGAATAGTACTGAGTATTAGGATTATAAATATTCAACAACAGGTAAATCATTGAATAACTAAATAAAGCAGTATTCTTTATGCAATCATTTCAATTATAACTTGATTGAATAGCAAGTCATTCATTTAATAAGGAATATGAATAACATGTATGTTATTTGTTCAACTAGAACTCAATAAATAATGTGTCATCAATCATTATTTCTCATAGTTCAACCTAAGCAATTATGGTACATAGCTGATTATATTTTACAAACATACTTATGCCTTGAGGAGATGAGGTATATCGCTCATACTCCAACCGACCACTATGAAGTCGAAATTGGTACCATACATAGGTCATCAGAAGAGCCAGATTTCTATGACCTCATCTTCCTTAGTCAGTGTGAGGAGAAACATGTAGGACGTCTTGTGTCTTTGCTATAATAGCTTTCCAGGGTATTCTGGAAACTTCGCTATTAGAGTTACAGTGGCATGTTGTACTCTCTTCGCAATCAAGGCATTTCTTGTATCTCACATCGATTCGACATTAACAACATCATCGGGAGATTAGTTATACATCATCCCAGCATATACATATAATGAAGGATTGAGATATTTATTGTTTATCTCATACCAATTCCTTCATTAGGACGTAAGGATATTCACGTCCATAACCCCCACATACTCAAAAGTATGCTCTCCAGGAGTTCCCTTAGGAAAACCTGTTTCACCATCACCCAACTTCTGACGATGATGAATCTATGGTCAAGGCTATACATGATATCATTTTTCTTGATTAATTAAGTACATTACAACATTCTTTTAGGATCAGGCATGTTTTCAAACATAAACCATTAAAACCATTACTATAAAGAAAGAGTACTATTTGAATCAAGTTCATTTCACAACTTTATCAACATTGGGATCGCAATCCCCTATCAATTCATCAGCATGATCCAAGAATATGGGTTTTCAACCCTTAGATCATCAAATCACTTGTTACCACTTTAACAGGTAACTCAATTCCATTAAGTCATTTAACAATGTAAACATAATAGTAGCATTGCAGGTATTTCATATGGT
This sequence comes from Alisma plantago-aquatica, assembly GCA_963693085.1. NCBI lineage: Eukaryota > Viridiplantae > Streptophyta > Magnoliopsida > Alismatales > Alismataceae > Alisma > Alisma plantago-aquatica. The sequence continues at coordinate 1,477,108,101 of OY856410.1, forward strand.
TCATACAGCTTGTCAATCTCATTTGTTACCTTTCAATAGGCAACATTGCATATTATTGCTTACAAGGCTCATTAAATACTTTTTAATGAACAAAGAATCATATCTCTTACACGGATATATTCAATATTTCATAAAACCTACAGATTAGCATAGATAACAATAGGTACATCAATTTCACATCAGCATTTACAAAACAAAGATAACCTCACTATTCAAGGTTTGCACCACTATACCCTTACTAGGGTTAGGGTTTGTCTTTTCAATTCAAGTAGGATTAATCATCCTCTTAACTCAGTTAAGAAATAGTGATTCCTCATTTCATTATCCAATCATAGATCTTCATGCTATAAAGCATAACCTAGGATTAGGGTTTCACACTTTTATTCACCTTAATTGGAATTAGGGTTTACTACTCACATACCTTGATTTAGGGTTTATCATGCCATCACTATGAATTAGGATCACATTATCACCATGCATTAGAGATACTCCCATTATTATCCTCAATTTAGGATTAAGATTCATTAGCCATCATAATTAGGATTTTCATGATCTCACTATGAAGGATCATACCCTAATTAGATATTCATTCATATAGTAAGTCCATTACATGATTAACATTCATAAAAGGAGTCTTCTCTCTCTATCATCCTATATAGGATGATGTTTACTTCATCCTTGATTAGGTTAAGTAACTCAATCATGAAAGAGAATTAACTTCATGATTTATATCATTACCATTGTAATAATTATGGCTTATTTACTTCATGGGTCTCAATCACACTATCCCATTAAAGTACCAGTACGATGATCACCTTTGATTAACTAATCACTTTTTCCTTTAATCACTTTAAGTACCCATGAGATTTAGGTTAAACATCCACCAAACAATCTTGGGCCTTAATGCATCAAACGATCTTGACCAACTTTGACATCAAACGGTCTTGTACACTAATCCTCCAAACGGTCTAAGACCATTTGGACCTTCATGCAGTCTTGGTCTGCCCTTGAGACTGTTTGGTAAAGTAGACCTCCAAGACCTTTTGCTAAAGTTAGGGGTGAAGACCGTTTGGTCAAGTTTGACTTTTGAAACCACATGATTTCAACCGGTTTTGAAACCGCATGCACTCAACCGATTTGGAAACCGCATGAACCTAAACGGTTTGGGATCATTTGGTCCCAAACGGTCTTGAGACCATTTGGTCCAAACCACCTCAAAACCGCATGGACCAAGTATGGTCCCAACACCTCAAATTGATTTAGGGTTTCTATTGTTGGATCCTTCAACAGTTGCATATATGTATTCAATTATCAATTGGGCCTATCATCATTATTCAATTAAGTTAATTAGGTCAATATTAAACTGATTTGACCCTCAAATGTCCCTCAATTGATCATCAATTAGGGCTTGAATCAATTGGATTAGGGTTTGGAATCGATGACCCTTCAACATAATGCAATGTGAGTCCGATTGATTTGAACCCATTGAACCATCATCCAATTTGGTCATGACCTGACCCCAAATGGTATTGGGATCATTTGGATGACATCCAAATGGTCTTGATACCGTTTTCTCAAGTCAACATCAAAAACTAACTCAACCAATTAAGGTTTGGGTCATTGGATTGATCACTAGGTCAACAATTGATTGCACTTCAACTTGTTACCTTTAGATCTTCAACCACTTAACCATAGTCAACCCTAGACCTCCAAACGGTCTTGGGTGACCCCCAAATGGTCTTGGGATCGTTTGGATATCCTCCAAATGGTCTTGAGACCGTTTGCCCATTATTTCATCAATAACCAATTCATTCACTTAGGGTTTGAATCCTAGGATTTGTCACCAAATCAACAATTGATTGTATATCAACTTAGGATCATTGGATCTTCAATTGCTCAACCCTTCTTAACCCTAGGTCACCAAGAGGTCTTGGGTGATCACCAAACAGTCTTAAGACCGTTTGGGTGATCCCCAAACAGTTTTGAAACTGTTTGGGTCACTCAACCCAAACTTCAACCTAATTCAATTATCAAATCAACAATTAACCCAATTAGGGTTTAGAGGGTTGATGGACCTTTAATTGTGAACCTATTGGAATTAATTGATGATTATTGGTAGGTGATTAGTATACATTATTCTCAACAGACATCCAAATGGTAAATGCCTGGTCAACACTTCCAAACAGTTTAAAACCATTTCCCTCCATGTGGTTTGATGAAACCGTTTGCAATCAAACAGTTTGAAACTATTTGCTCCAAATGGTTTGGTAAACTGTTTGAGCAAGACATGGAGACCGTTTGCTAAAGTAAATATCTTGTATAAACATAAAAATTAATTCCACCTTCGTATACCTCTGTCCAACCAAGAACAGGGGTTGTTCTTCACGAAACTGATAGAAAGAACACAAGAGTAGTAAAAGAAGAAGAATTAACCAACGATTTTGGGAGAGAAGGATGCATTAGCAAAGCTTAAGGGTTAGAGTTATAAAACCCACCTATAGGACTGATCCAGAGCTCCAAGATCTGTAGAATTAATGGTGGTTTGAGATACAACAATTTTCCAAGGTTCCTTCTTCACTTTTTGGATGAACAAGATGGCTAGAAGAGGAAATCGTGTGAAGAAAACCAATAATCCAACCTTGTTTTATGGTTTCCACCATGAATTCGAGTTAGCTGATGATCCAAACTTACCAACAGGTTTGATCATCCTCCCTCTTCTCCATAGCTCCTCCTTGGTCGGTCAAAGCAAGGTGTAGAAGAAAAGAACTAAGGGAAACAATCCTTTGTGTTGTTGGAAAAGATACCTATATATATTTATGGGTTTTTCAAAGAAAATGGAAAAAGAGGATTATTTCCTTTTATCTCCCAATTATATCCATCAAGTATTCCTCCATTCTTTGGATACGTGGCCACCTTATATGACCATGCAAAACTCTCCATTACCCAAGGTTTAAAGGAAAAGGACCAAGCATCTTAAAGAGTTATGTGTTAATATCCATCCTTTAATGAATATTGTTTTATATAATATTAATGTGAATGGCTTCCACTCAAACAAGATATTTTTGGTTCCCAAGCATGGCACAAGATTGTACAAACTATTACAAACACATCCTCCATCTTTTGATTGAAGGGCTTCATAATTACTTTATTTCTTTTTACATTAAGTTGTATAAAAGAGCCATTTGTGCTTAAATCTTGCTTATTTCAATATCAAAATTCTCTCTCTTCTATGATAATTCACATGAGGAACCCTTCTCATTTTATTTTCTCTACTTGATGCCAAGAAACATGATAGACCCTCTAGAGGTGATATCTTGCATATTGAAACATAGGTTTTGGGTAAATTGCACATTACACCAAAATTGGGTTTTAAAGCACAAGGATTGCTCTGCATGCTATATCTTGGTGCTCAAGCTTGTGGAATCCATACCACTTCATCATATTCATTCTTATGATGTATCATCATTAGAAGAACATATTTGCATGTGCAAATTGCAAATAAACCCCTTTACTTGGGTAATTTGCACTTTAGTCCATTATTAACAAAACAATGTTTCAACATTATTCAAAAAGGACTAAAAATGAAATATAAGTTCCTCAAAGCCTTAATTACTTTTCAAGAAGTAAAAGAAATAATCTAATCAACTTTATTAAGTAAAACTCCTAGGGTTAGTACACAACCCAGGTCAGGGATGTTACACTAAAACTTTAGACCTTAGTGTGGAGAAAAAGAGTTAGAAGACGTTTTGGATGTAGATATGACTTAGTTGGATTATCCCTTGTTTTGTATTTAGAATTTTTGGTTGGGCTAGCTTGATCCTTTTTAAGAGGTGTAGTTTTGTAGACTCTAGGTGGAAATTCAACTTTTATTTTGGTTGAACTTAGTTAATTAGATGGCTATATATACCACATGACAAAGATAGGTGAGTGGGCTCTTCTAAGTTAGCTACATGACTAATAATTGTGTAACTAAAGATTGCATAGTAATTTTCCACCTATTTAAATAGATGAACATAAATAAGGTATCTCAGTAGTTCTGTATGAAAAGTATTAGACGATTGAAATTGAGGATGTTTACCCCAACTTGCTATAATAACTAATGAAATTAGATGTAACACTTTAATATTGACCTTAACATATGTGTAACCTTAACCCAAATGCTCATAACAAATTGAAGTGCAAAGAAATTAAGTATACTATAACTATAATATGTGTGATTAATGTGTGCACTTAAATTTTAGATAATACATCTAATAAGTTATGATAACTATAATATGTGTGATTAATGTGTGCGCTTAAATTTTAGATAATGCATCTAATAAGTTATGTGGTATACACTCATCATCATCTAGGCCTCGATCCCAACCATGTTGGGTTCGGCTACATAGATCATTCTTTTCTAATCAACTCTGTCACGGGCCATACTCAAATTATGGACTTGAAGTAAACACACTTCAACTTTACATAATATACACTATAGCAATCAGATGTCAACAATGAAATGTACTTGTTATGAAAACCCTAATCATACACCTTAACCATAATTTTCTTACTAGACTACATAATGTTTCTTTATCATGAGGCACATGATGATTAATTCACATTGGATTGTGCACATCCTCAGTTTAAGAGGTATTTATCAATAATCAAAAGAAATTAGAATGTGTTTCATGATATACTCTTGAAGTAAACACACACTTCAACTTTAAATAGGAAGTGAATGGGAAAAAATGATGAAGAAACTAACAACACAATATAGATAATCCTAATATGAGCGATACTGTTGAGAGAACCCTAGATTTTAGTTGGACTATCTTGGCTCAACATCTATTGTGAGATAGTTTCTAGAGAAGTGACGCTAGGAACAACATAATTACAACTTGATCAATAGGTGGATCATTACACTAGTTCTTTTTTTCTTGGAATTTGGAGATGAAAACCTTTTTAAGGGGCAGAGTGTTGTAACATACTAAAACCTAAGTAAAATCCTTAGCTTAGGCCTTCTTATGCCTTCTTCTTTTAAGGTGGGTTTTAATTCATTTATCCTTGACTTAGAGGTTACTTAGATACATTAGATGCTTATATACATAGTTCTTAAGATAAACATTCATTTCTAATTAACCTTGGTGCAATCAGTTTGTTTAGACTTTTAGTGAGGGGTTAGTTTTTCACATTCATGATCTAATGTACTTTACTTTTGATAAGGACTCTAGAACCATCCTAAATTTAGATTACTATAAAAATGAAAGCAATGTAGGGTTATCAAATCCTTGGATAAAGAATAGTTACTTTAATTATAGACTTGAGGCACAATATGTGAAAAAAATGATTAGGAGTTATAACGAGTGGAATATAGGGAGAGAATTCAAATTCCCCTTTCCTAGTTATCTTTAAATGTTTGTTTTCATTTTTTTTTATCAAGAAACTTAACATAAACTAAAAAATGAAGTTGTCATTATCTAAAATAAATTACAAATATATGAAACTATTGATACCTAATATGAGCATGAGAAAATTTAGGAAAGATAAGGTTGGAATTACTTCCTCATGAGTGGAAAATCCCTCATCGAGCATAACTGCTAAGGATGGTAAGGAAAAGAATATTATAATACTTCAAGTTCCAGAAATATTAATAAACTTCAATATATTAAAAGATATACAAAATAGTCTTAAAAGAGGAAATTGATGTGTTTTTCAGATTCTACACACATTGTTTTAGCCTACCTACCTATTCTCATACCAATTAGATATGTTTTTTCTATGAAAATTAAGTTAGAAAAAAAACCATACTAAATAACCGATGTTTTTAATAATCAAACTAATTTTCATGAATAACATTTCTTTTATTCTTCCCATGGTCATAGGGTTTATGACCCTAGTGTGCCTCCTTCCTATAGTTGACAAAAACAGTTTGTGAAACAACACTCGCCCTTCCCCCTTTCTTCTTCTCATATCTCATTTCCATCTCTCTTCCTTGTCTTACTTCTAGTGTTTCATGATTCCTCACCTAGCCATGCCCCCGATTGTGTCATCTACCTTGTGCCAACTTCTTGGTCGTAGGGCTTATGCATCGCCGCATGCAGAGGCTTTTGCAAGACATCATCATGCATGCATTTATGTTTGTGCCCATTCTCCATTTTTCCCTCCCTATATACTCACTATCATGACTCTAGGGAGCCCTAGCCGCCTCTATTGAACCTTGTTGTGTCCTAATTGATGATAAGCTACTACCTACTGGTGTAGTGGGGAATGGAGGCACCTGTGGTGGTCTATGTGACCTATAATGGTGTCCTCTAAAGGCTCTACCTTATTTATGTTGGTATGTATGCCCTGAGAGACAATCATGGGATGATTGGTGGGATACATTAAGATTGACTTGACAAACATCAAAGGCAAGCTTCCAATTCTTTCTGGTTCAGTCATATGAGATAGTAACAGAATAGATTGAATGTCTAGAGAATGACAGTACTCAATGACGTATGCCTTCAGGTTCAGGACCTGAACGATGAGATCATATGGATGCTAAGAGTTTGTACATTCTTGTTATGTCCCTAGTCAGATGTCATTGTGGAAGGTAGATAGACAACAATGACACACAAGGCTAGATTGTGGTGTTGGTTGATGACAGAATCTCATTAGTCATGATATAGAGATATCAAACCAAACACATAGGTACTTGTTAGAGAACAAGTGTACCGGACAGACCCACCGTGAGTTTGACACATGGAACCATGACATGATAGTCACAGTCAGTACTCACAGTGATGGTGGTGAGTGTGATTCTTTGACCTGAAATCACTACACTCAACACATGTCGTTGGGCACACTTTGACATCATCAAACGCAGTCCTGGAACATGGGTTGTTATAAAGGTGATGATTGGGTGGCTTTGACACATGGGGATATTGAGGGGTGAGTGATAGATATGGGATTTGTCCCTCCTGAGGGAGTTTGATATCCAAGTCCGCTTGATGAGTAGGATTGAAATATGTGTGCGCACGCATGTGTGAATCAGTATGTGATATTGATGTAATACATATCTCTTCCAATCTACTCTGAGATCAAGAAAGTGAATGAACATTGACAGGATGATTGTTCCATGCCTCGAGTTCATTCGGGATATCAGTGACAAAGGAATTATACATTCGCTATAACACCATTCACGGATTGTAGGATTGAAAGTTGTTCTCCAACTTTCTATTTCACTTGGGTAGAACAGATGTGTGACTAGGCACTGCTCTTTGCTTGTGAAGTCATAAGTGTTATGGACTTTCACTGCCAATGTGAAAAGGACCTGCAGGGTCACACACATAGGATTTAACCTGGAAAAGGAGTTTTGTCCACAAACAATGTTTAGATTGATTACTAAAGGAGTTTAGTAGTTCAATTAAACACTCAATTGATTGATAGCTCAAAATCATAGTGTTCAAGGTGTTGGATAGATTGATTAGAGTATCGGATTGATTGAAACTGCAATTGACTGATTCTACACAATGTGCACTCCCAACCGATCGGCTCATGTGATGAACCGATCGGCTCAGCTTGGTGAACCGATCGGCTCAAGTTGTGAATCGATTGGCTCATGGCCAGGGTGAAATGATTGCTTCAAGTGTTGAAATGATCGGTTCAACTGTTGCAACCGAGCAAGTTGAGAAAGTAGGATTGGTGAGAATTTTACTTTCGTTTCACTTGCCCAATTTGATTGGAACAAGGATTGGTATTTGATACCAATTAGAAACAAAAGATGGAAAGTCAATCGAGAACTGACCAGGACCATGAATCGACCAGTTCAGAAGTGAACCGATCGGTTGACGTGTCCCGACTGGTTGAGGTGTTCCAACCGATCGGTTGAGGTGTCAACTGACCAGTTCAGGTCCCCAACCGACCGTTTCAGAAATGAAACGATCAGTTTAGGTTGCGAGTTGATTGTTGTGGAAAATCTCGAACCCTTCTACTCCTGCTTTTAGTCCCGCATTTCCCGGGATGGAGAACCCTATCCCATGACCCTCCTATATATGTAGGGGTATTGGGGGCTTCTTAAAGAACAACCCAGTGCAACCAGTTGCTCTGTGAAGTTGTCGTTCTCTCTGGTTTCGGTAACCAAGATATAGCCCGAGCAAGTGCTACCTGATAAGGGAGGCACAGTAAGGGAAAGAAAATTGCAGAAAGCAATTGGTGGCAGGAGAGTGTGTTGGTGACTAGTACGCTGACAGGAGGGTGCTACTCCTTCCAATTCCTTATGAGACAAGGAGATTGGAGTTCTAGGTGGTCCGTGTGGACTACTTCAGAGGCGAGAGGTTTCTGCCACTCGGAGGACAGCTGTCAATCCCGACAGTCTCGATGAGACCAGAAGTCTTCAGTCCCAGTGTGACCAGGAGCTGCACAGACACCGTCCAAGACCGGAGGTGAAGACCGCGCAAGGCGCGAGGTATTGTCACTGAGAAAGCCTCGGGACAAGGTATGATTCCACAAACCACCCTTTCCTATTGTATAGACGTTGACGCATTTTCTTGTTCTGAGTTTGAGGAGGAAAATTTTTGTTTCTGCTACCTTATCTGCCTCCCCTAAAACCCAACAGTGGTATCAGAGCCACGTCAGCTGCTCTATACTTTAGGAATATTGATATGATCAATTTTGGTTTGTCGCCTTTATTTATTGCATACGATGCGAATAAAATTGGCTCTATGCATGTACAATCCTGAATCCACAAATCCCAATTTACATATATGATATGTGTTATGAATGCACTCGATACCCATCTCCCTTAAACAAGTTTTGTGGTGGATGTATAGTGTGGTTATGGCCAATAAACCCTATATGTGTATGGTTGTATGTGGTTTCTTGCATCTCGGTCAGCGCATCGATCTTCCTTCTCCTATTCCTGATGTACCTCGAAATAATTCGAGATTTCTTTCCTACCTTTGCTCCCCTCAAATGTAACTCAAGGTTTCTCTTATTACAATGTAAAATAGGATAGAATTTTATTTCCTGTTATGTCAAAGAACGGAGGACATCCTGACGACAGCTGAGACGATCGGTTCAAGGCGTGAACTGATCGGTTGACATTCCAGATGACTGGTTCAAGGAGTGAGTCGATCGGTTGATGACCGATTCGAGGAGCGAGATGAGAAGGTGGCAGACATGATGAGATGCACGATGACTAGGCGAACCGATCAGTTGGAGGAGCCAACCGATCGGCTGGTGGCACCCAGCCGACTAGTCTGATGGCGAGTTGATCATTCATGTGATGAGTTGATCAAACCCAGAAAGGCAAAGCACATAGTTCATCTTGTACATGTTGCATGTGATGTAGACCTAGATGACCGTGATTTCTCTTGGCTCGAGGAATCACATTAGGATGGCCATAATCATCGCTTTTATCATTTTGCATGTTTTTTGTGGGCTATAGCATGTATATGATACATATTATGTACTGTGGTGATTGGATATGTATATGTATATAAAAACCAAATCCCTCATTACATATTAAGTTTTAGATGCCTTCCAAATGCGACACACATGAAAAGCTTGATCGACCAAGTGTGGGAACGTCCAAGCATGGTGTACCATCTATCTCGTGGAAGCATGAAGGATGGATATGTGGGTTTGCCCAAGCAGGGTGCATATTCATCGTGTTTGCTTTGGGTCAGACTTAACAAAGTGACCTAGATAGGATCTAGCACCTTGAGGCATGGAGATGATCTTGGCAAGGAGTTGCATATAACATCTTATCAAGAGTTGCATATGATGCAATTGGCAAGAGTTGCCTACCTGAGAGATCTAAGTTGTGGGTGACAGCCCAAGCTGGTCGATGACTTAGAGGATTTCAGGATCTTGCCCACTAGAAGGTTGTACACTACAATCTTCCGAATTGATGGTGAGGGCTATCAATTTGAAGTAAAATAGTGGGAGCGATAATTAATTAAAGGCCTAATTATATTGTCAACTTTTCAAATCAATGAAGTAAGTCAAAAAATGAGTTTTTGGACTAAAATTGCATATTTCCTTTAGTAGTACAAATGACAACAAACAACAATCACTTCTCTTTGCGATCGGTCCTTGAAAAGGACAATCTAAATGGGACAAACTTCCATGACTGGTATAGGACATTGAGAATTGTTCTCACTCAAGAGCAAAAGCTCTATGTCTTGGATACTCCAACTCCAGAGGAACCTGCTCCTAATGCACCAAAGGCAGAAAGGGATGCTTACAAGAAGCATTCTGATGATGCCATTGATGCAAAGTTCTTAATGTTGTGCTCTATGAACCACGAGTTGCAGAGACAACATGAGAACATGGGTGTCATTGAGATGATTCAGCATCTTAGAAACATGTATGAAGATCAAGCACGGCAAGAGAGATACAATGTCGCAAGGGCACTGTTCAAGTGCGTCATGACAGAAGGAGATCCAGTTGGTCCTCACACACTCAAGATGATTGGGTATGTGGAGAACATGACAAGACTAGGATTTCCACCGAGCCAAGAGTTGGCTACTGACATGATACTGCAATCGTTGCCAGAATCCTACAGTCAGTTTGTGATGAACTACAACATGAACAACAACATGAACAACTTTGATAGGCCACTGTCAGAGTTGTTGGGCATGTTGAGGACAGCCGAGATACAGATGAAGAAGACAAGCCTAAGTCTGTGATGGTGATCACGAGCAAGAAAGGCAAGTCCAAGCGCAAGGGCAAGGGCAAAATTAAGAAAGGTTCTGATGATAGCCAGGAGCCCAAGTCATCTTCAGCTCTCAAGGCCAAGGAGGCGTGACCAAGAAAGGAAATTGCCACCATTGTCAAAAGCCAGGACATTGAAAAAGGAATTGTCCTCTCTATCTGGAAGAACAAAAGAAGAAGGAGGCGACAGATGTCTCTACTTAAAGGTGTCATGAAAGTAAACTTGTAACACTTTTGAGGTATATGATACCAAGATGTAAAGTGTAAAGCACTCATAATTGGGGAAAATGTTTCCACCATAGATAGGAGTACTTTAGTTTATTTTCAGCCTAAAAGGCATGTAATACAGTTATGAACTGCTATTTCATATTTTCCAATAGATAGAAACACTTTATTTTTGCATATTGTATGACAATGATGGTAATCAATAAAGAGATGTTTCAATTTCTAAAGATATGATCTTTGTGGTAATGCCTTGTTTATTTTGTGATATTTGATATGCATAAGATAAAATGATACCTAAAAGTTATAGAAAAATCAAACAATCAAATAAGCGTCAATCATGAGAAATTCATTTCTAGTTTCCATGTGATGGATAAATCTAGACTCTTTTGGTTAGAGAACCAGTAAGAGACATGAATATCTTGGACATGATTAATCAATCTTCACTAAAGGTAGTGGGAGAATGGTTATCCTATTAGGTATGATACATGTGATGTATTTACATACCTATTGGAACAAATGCTAATACTTCAAATGGTGTATAGAGAAATACCAATATGAATATCTTGAAGTGTTCAAGATTATCATAGATGAAGTACAAATTTGGTAAAGTGTTAATTCTTGATGAGATCAATGAATGAAATACTTGGACCAAATGTTTGAGATCCTTTTGAGTGATTATGATAGTGTATCATAGTGAACTAATGATTAAGGCATGGTGATGTCTAAATCAAGAAGGAATCATACTCTAAGGAGTTAGAGAATGATTATCAAATAACTGAATTCTTCTTAATAAAAGAATACCCCACACTAATAAAGGACATTGGGAATCACAAGGAGTTGTGAGTTCTTATATCCTTGACAGATACACCTCAATTATCTATGTGATGAGTTGTTCATGTGATGAGTCAACTATCTAAATGAATATGAGGAACCAAATTTTGAGTTTTTGTTTATGACCATTACATCCTAAATGACATCCATGTGAACCATAACGTATGACTTTGATGGTAGCACCCATTGGATGAAATCCATAAGTACAAATGAGTCTTAAGTGTTAAGAAACATAAATAACATTTTGAGAAGGATGATGCTTGTTGATTGCACTTAATGACTAATACATTTGGCATATGGATTCTAAAACTGCATTCCTGTGTGGAATAAAACAAGGATGTGTATGTGACACAACCTATAAGGTTTATGAATCCACTAATGCAAATGAAGTCTATAAGTTACAATGGACTAATCAATGTGACTAATTGAGTACAAGCAACTCAAAATTGGATCTTTACTTTGATGATATAGTCAAAGGGTTTGAGTGATACGTCAAAGATAAAGAAGGGATCTATGATTTAGTGGGAGCGTGTTCACATTCCACATGTTGATGTGAAATGGAAATGTTCTAGAATGGAAATCCAAAAGTGGAAATTATCTTTAAGGAAGATAGAGATGTTTCCTATGAGATAGGAATATAGATCTATAGATATAGTTCTCGAAAACCTCTTGACCTGGAAAAGGAGAGAGCATACATTGGCAATCTGTACTGAAGCGTTCAGTTTGCACATATTCAGTGGGAGAAAACTTGTCCATGTTACATGGAGTTAGTATCCCAAGGCCAAGTGTCCAATTCTTATGAAGAATGGGAACACTAAGAATAGATATGGATCTATCATGTATGTAATCATCCCATTATCTTACATGTATCGACATGGCAAGAACAAAATGCATTCATCATCTTATATGTAGGACATGGCAATATGATATGCTCATCCTGATAACTCGTATGTGGGACATGACGAGTGGATGTATGTCTACTTCCAGTAAGGGTTACTGGAATACCATGAGAACTTGATAAGTACTTGAGAAGTACTAGTTCTATGGAGATAAGGAAGAGTTCGATGTAAAGAGTTACATTGATGTGAACTTTTGAAAAGGACAGAAAATTAATCGCAAAATATGTATAGGATATATAAAAGTGAAAGTTTGTTGATAATTGGAAGTGTTCCGATAAAACCATTTAAAAGGAAATGTCGAGTATCTATGCATTAGAGAACAACAGTGGATACTATATGGATCTAGAAGTTCATGAGATGAACTTATAGATATTCCGCTCATTGATGACAAGTACGGAATCCTTGATCATGCAATGTGGCTAAAGGTTAGCAAAGGAATACTAGATTGCATATTACGACAATTCCATCTCATACGTGTGACATACAACGAAGAGATGAGAGACATGCAATTTATACTGACTTTGGCAAGGTGTTTCCATTACTCACTATGTTCGCTCTAGAGCACAGTAACATGTGGGACATGTTTGAAGATCACTATGAATATGATTCAAGTGTGATTGGCTCGCAGTGCAAGTGGGAGTCTGTTGGTATGTATGCCCTGAGAGCCAATCATGGGATGATTGGTGGGATACATTAAGATTGATTTGATAAACATCAAAGGCAAGCTTCCAATTCTTTCTGGTTCAGTCATATGAGATTGTGACAGAACAGATTGAATGTCTAGAGAATGACAGTACTCAATGACGTATGCCTTCAAGTTCAGGACCTAAACGATGAGATCATACAGATGCTAAGAGTTTGTACATTCTTGTAATGTCCCTAGTCGGATGTCATTGTGGAAGGTAGATAGACATCAATGACACACAAGGCTAGATTGTGGTGTTGGTTGATGATAGAATCTCATTAGTCATGATATAGAGATATCAAACCAAACACATAGGTACTTGTTAGAGAATAAGTGTACCGGACAGACCCACCGTGAGTTTGACACATGGAACCATGACATGATAGTCACAGTCAGTACTCACAGTGATGGTGGTGAGTGTGATTCTTTGACCTGAAATCACTACACTCAACACATGTCCTTGGGCACACTTTGACATCATCAAACACAGTCCTGAAACATGGGTTGTTATAAAGGTGATGATTGGATGGCTTTGACAGATGGGGCTTTTGAGGGGTGAGTGATAGATATGGGATTTGTCCCTCCTGAGGGAATTTGATATCCAAGGCCGCTTGATGAGTAGGATTGAAATAGGCATGCGCACACATGTGTGAATCAGTATGTGATATTGATGTCATACATATCTCTTCCAATCTACTCTGAGATCAAGAAAGTGAATGAACATTGACAGGATGATTATTTCATGCCTCGAGTTCATTCGAGATATCAGTGACACAAGAATTATACATTCTCTGTAACACCATTCATGGATTGTACGATTTAAAGTTTTTCTCCAACTTTCTATTTCACTTGGGTAGCACTGATGTGTGACTAGGCACCGCTCTTTTCTTGTGAAGTCATAAGTATTATGGACTTTTACTGCCAATGTGAAAAGGACATGTAGGGTCACACACATAGGATTTAACCTGGAAAAGGAGTTTTGTCCACAAACAATGTTTAGATTGATTACTAAAGGAGTTTAGTGGTTCAATTAAACACTCAATTGATTGATAGCTCAAAATCATAGTGTTCAAGGTGTTGGACAGATTGATTAGAGTATCAGATTGATTGAAACTGCAATTGACTGATTCTGCAGAATCTGCACTCCCAACCGATAGGCTCATGTGATGAACTGATCGGCTCAGCTTGGTGAACCGATCGGCTCAAGTTGTGAGTCGATTGGCTCATGGTCAGGGTGAAACGATTGCTTCAAGTGTTGAAATGATTAGTTCAACTATTGCAACTGAGCAAGTTGGGAAAGTAGGATTGGTGAGAATTTTCCTTGCATTTCACTTGCCCAATTTGATTGGAACAAGGATTGGTATTTGATACCAATTAGAAACAAAAGATGGAAAGTCAATCGGGAACTGACCAGGACCATGAACCGACCGATTCAGAAGTGAACCGACCGGTTGAGGTGTCCCAACCGATCGGTTGAGGGGTCAACCGACCGGTTCAGGTCCCCAACCGACCGTTTCAGAAATGAAACGATCGGTTCAGGTTGCGAGTTGATTGTTTTGTGGAAAATCTCAAACCCTTCTACTCCTTCTTTTAGTCTCACATTGCCCGGGATGGAGAAACCTATCCCATGACCCTCCTATATATATAGGGGTATTGGGGGCTTCTCAAAGAACAACCCAGTACAACCAGTTGCTCTGTGAAGTTGTCGTTCTCTCTGGTTTTGGTAACCAAGAGAGAGCCCGAGCAAGTGCTACCTGATAAGGGAGGCACAACAAGGGAAAGACAATTGTAGAAAGCAATTGGTGGAACGAGAGTGTGTTGGAGACTAGTACGCTGACAGGAGGGTGCGATTCCTTCCAATTCCTTGTGAGACATGGAGATTGGAGTTCTAGGTGGTTTGTGTGGACTACTTTAGAGGCGGGAGGTTTCTGCCACTCGGAGGACAGCTGTCGATCCCGACAGTCCCGGTGAGACCAGAAGTCTTCAGTCCCGGTGCGACCAGGAGCTGCACAGACACCGTCTAAGATCGGAGGTGAAGACCGCACAAGGCGCGAGGTATTGTCGCCGAGCAAGCCTCGAGACAAGGTATGATTCCACAAACCATCCTTTCCTATTGTATAGACATTGACACATTTCCTTGTTCTGGGTTTGGGGAGGAAAATTTTTGTTTCCGCTGCCTTATCTGCCTCCCCTAAAACCCAACACATTACTAGAATAAGAATCGCCATAACTTCCTTCAACACCACTAACTCAACTTCTTCTATGTCTATCGAGGAGGAAGGTAGGGGATTCCCTAGTGCCTTCTGGGTTCTACTAAGTGTGCAACAAGTTTTCATGGATATGACACTTGATTCATGAGGAGAGAACTAGAATATGCATCATATGCCTCTAAAGCTAGCAGGACCAACTATTTCCCATGATTCATAGTAATACTCCTTGTTCCATTCTCTCCATCCTCTTATTTCATCTGCTTCTATTTTCATTTTACCTTCCACTAGTGAATGAATGACTCATATGTGGTTCCTTAAGATTTCAAGGCTTTAAAGTTTGCCACTTCATCCATGTGTTGTTCTATAATTTTGGGACATTTTATTTCCATTGGACATGGATCTATTGATCACCTTGAGATGGTCGGTCTCTAGCTCTCATGGTGGGATTTCTATTCTAGTGTTGTTTCTCTTTCAGTACCCAAATTTGACTGAGAAGGGGGGTTGGGGAACCCCCTTAGATGCCTTCTAGGTAGCGAGGAGATTTGATTCTTAAGCTTATTTCTTACTTCCCTTGTCTAACTCACTAGTTTGTCACGATAACAAAGGGAAGTATCCCTAGTACATCTTTTTTCCTTGTTGCCCCTCTACACAACTTTCTTTTGTCCACAGCCAGGGGTATTAGACTTTTCACACTCATTTTTATTTGACTAGCTACACAAATTTATGAATGTTTAGATGACTATTTACCCTATCAGGTTTATAGGTTTGCAAATATCACATGTGAGGGTAGGTCAATATTTCTTCAATTGGTTTTGAATGATAATTAAATAATTATATTTATCTAATAAAAATCATAACTAATTAAATAATGATTACAAAATTGAGTAAAAATATATTTTTTAAATCATATATGATACCAATCATTTGGTTTAGTTTGCACGGTCTGAATCCAATGTTTTTAGAATTTTTAGTTTAGGGTTTTGAATACTTGAGTGAAATATATAAATCTTAGCACATCTACAATGAATTTTGGTTGGTTGTGACCTTGTTCTTGATCTTAGTTGTAACATACTGAATCTCAGGGTCTTTCCTGCAATTTACCCACTTTTGAACTTTTCTTGGCCTTATAGTCCATTTGGACTGTTTCCATAAATTTCCCATCCTTTTGAATCACTTTTGGACTTTATTTGCAATTTGAGCATTGATGATGGTGGAATTCCATTTTTGCCCACATTCATGTTTATAAAGGGGTATTTGCACAAATAATTCACTTAATATAATAATTGAGGACTAATAGTGCAAAATAAAGTTTTATGAGTGATATAAGTAGATAATATTAATTTGGAGATTTTTGGATAAATATATTAGCAATAATATGTATTTAAGTTAATGTATGAGAATATTAACCTTAATTGTTTCTCTCTCCTCAAAATATGATTTTAATTCATGAAAATATGTTATTTAATTGAGAAATGATTATTGAAATCTTAATGTGCTTAATATCTCCAAATTTACTCACATGTTTCATAGAAAGAAGACTTTTCATATAACTCATTCATTTTAATATATTAATAAACACTTTAATGAGAAATATATTTAATTTTGGCCAAATAATGATTAAAACGAGAAAGTAACTGCATAGCATTGTTCTAGACTTTAATATGAGCATGTGGTTAAAATTTTGTGCCTTTTGGACTTCATTTGACCCCTCAAATCTATTTTATAAGCTTTAGTATAGTGTAACTATATTGCATTGAATCGATTTCATTTATTTCTTTTGTAACGCTATAGTTCAGTTCATTTCTCTATTACGCGGCCCTTCAGCATCATCCAACGACTGTTATTTGATCTCGATCTTATCCGATAGTGGACAACTCATCTCCTACCTCCAATAATTGAACATGCAAGCTGCTATATGCTTCTCGACTCCCCAATGACGTTCTCCCTCCTTGCTGATTCGTTTCTTTTGATTCTTCCTCCAACAGCTTCGGCTTTCTATATCGGTCATTTTGAGCCCTTTCTCATCCGTGGTGGTGGTCCGAGCGTGAAACGCCCAATCAGACGCTTCTTCTCTTCTCCTCCGCAAATCCGCAGAGTGTTTTATAGTTTTTCTAATGCCTAGTAAAGGCTGGAAATACCACCCTTAGCCCCCGACCTACATTCCTCCTCATCCAATTTCTCCTCATCGCCCCAAAGCTCCCCAGCCTAGTCCATCATCTTCCCCAACAACGGTGACCTGCTGCTCGCACCTCCGACCTCCTCAGCTTAATCAGAAGCACGATAACCATCTTCCACCTCCGCTCTTCCATTTGGTACTCTCAGTTTTCCTCTCGGCTTCCCCTAGAGCCGGGTCCTATAGACACCGTGAAGCTCCTACACCGGTGCCTGTCATTTTTGGGCTTTGTTGCTTCTCCGCCCTCGACGATGCCTTCCCTTGATTCTCCTTGCATCCGTGGACGCTTCCTGACCTTTGGTTTTGCATTTTTCAGCCCCTATCTTCAGTTTTTTATCCCCGCCTTGGTCCCCTGTTTCCGAGCATGTTGAGCCTGGTTTCTTTGCTCTCAGGCTCACGGGTGTTGTTTCAGTAGATCGCTACGACCGGGAGATATCAGGGAATCTATTCTCGGTTTGCTTCTGCCTTCTCTCATCATGGTTGCGGTTCGAGCATTGGAGCCCCGAGCTCCAGGCTGTGCTCGGAATCCATGGATTCAAGCATCAACAACCCAAGAGGTCTAATGACCCTAGAGTCCCCGTTGCTTCAATCGATAGATTTATATCGCAGGGGCATTATCGTCATTTTGCCCCTTGTTCTTCCTCTCGTGTGCAAACAATCGATAGTTTCAAATGACCATACTGTCCTCATCATTTTAATTGATTTCATTTTATACGCAAGGGTATTTTAGTCATTTCATCTGTTATTTAAAACGAATTGCATTTTGATTTAATTACTGTCACGTTATAGTTTTCTTACATTCTGATTGGTCGATTTTACTTAATTCATAGTAAATCGATCTATGGTCAGAAAAATGCAAATAAATAGTCAATGGAAAGGATTTTTAATGTAGAATTCGATTTTGAAGCTTTTGAGTCATGATTTGGGTTCCTTTTTTGAAGTTTTTTAGAAATGCCTTTTAAGTGTATAAAATGTTCTAAAATACATAATTAATTCATTTTAACTCCAATTGGTAAAATAAAATATGTTTTCTTATTCTGGAGTATATGACTAATCTGTTATACTAGGTTTTGAACCTTAAATCATGGTTTTGAAAATAAGTTCCAAAATTAGGGTTTTCCTATGCTTTATGCCTTAATATATACTATTAAACGATAAAGTTTATAACTAGGGGAAAATGGAATGGTGATACAATCAGATTGGTGAATGTGATGGTAATTAATTAAAACAGGTATGTGCACCCTATTTTGTATGTGGACCCTATTTATATATGTGAATCCTATCAAAGATGAATGTGAATGTTTATTGTGCAAACTACCTATCCTTCAGTTGGGATCTTATCCAACCCTACCCTAAAGATGTGCTATCCTTGTTATCCTTCAATATTCCTTTATTTGTCTCTTTATATATTTGATGCTTTTGTTGCCATTATGACTCATATATTTGAAATATGTGAACCTTGCAATTGCCTATGTTGGCTCATCTTTTTGAAATACTTAAAAATATTGTATATTGTTGTTACTTATGTTGGCTCCTTTATTTCATGGGTTTTATTCCCAATGCTATTTTGCAATCTTGTTATATTTCTCAATACTGCCAAGTGACTATTTAAGCATGATGTATTTTAGGCCAAATGACAATGTAGTGTACATGAGTACAAACCACCCATAGGGCACTGAGGTTTTAGTCCTCCTGTCGGGCACTGGGGTTTTAGTCCCCCTGCCATTTTATATATTAGGCATTGGGGTTTTAGTCCCCCTGTCACTTTTTAGGAACTGGGGTTTTAGTCCCCCTGCCACTAGTGAGGTCTGGTAGGTGCCTCACCCTACATTGAGATGACTTTGTGTCTTAATATATATTCATGCTATGTGATTGTTATTGTGGTGATTGATTATGGCAGTTCTCTTATTCTTATTTGAATATCTATCTCATTCTCTTAAAATCATGTAGCATAGAGAATCCTTTATTATGAAATGTTATTGACTATTACTTGTCTTATTCCTTTTGTTTGACACATACTTTTATCTTTCTCTTGCTGGATGACCCCAACCATCCAGGCTAGGATCAGAGTGCGCATGGAAGCTTGGTGAACCTAAGGCTAAGGATAGAAGAAGAAGAAGAGCATATAGCTTGCATGATCATAGTTGCTTTTATATATTAAGTTATTTTGTTTGGAGACAATATTGGCTTAGTCTAAGTCTTCCTCTACGTAGATCCTATGTTTTTATAAAGTTGTACTTCCTTTATGGAAATTTTATAATGCACTCTTTATATATTTTGAATAAAGTCAAGTTTTAATTCTTCCGTTGCCACACATTTGATGTATTTGTTTATCATGTTTAATAGTAGAGACTATGTCTTTACATTAGTGGTGTGTTGGATATTTGGAATTGGACTAAGGTATGTGCATCTTTCTGATTTATATGAGCATTACTAACATGACTACTAAACTATTTTTCATATGTAACATCTCTTAAATAGTCCTTGATTATAGTTGAATCCTTTTGATAATCCATTTTTCTTGTTATTTATTTATGAGTTGATATTGAATTCATGAAATCATATGGATGAACCTCTAGCCTATTTGTATTAAATATTTGGATGATCTCAGCCTCTTTAGTTGAACTAAATTGATGTTGACAAATTCATTTCTTGTCTTTACATTTTGTACATGTACAATAGACTAAGTTTATTTAGAATAGCAGTACATACGTATGTAGTACCATATCATTTGGGTGTGCCTTTCCACTTCGAGTGCGCCTTTCCACTCGTATTATATATATTGAACACACATTACCACCCAGGGTGTGTCTTTCCACCTGACTTAGGCTTGAGATTTTATGAGTCTCAGGCCCTACCAATTTAATATTAATTTAGTTGGTTTACATGCACTGATTATGATTTTTGATACTATTGTGTTGTAAATATATGACAAGAATTCTTTCAATAAGCGTATCCTTGTCGATTAATGCCTCATTCTTTTTTACGATCATATGGCTCATCTATTGAACGTGTTCATTCTTTTAGAACTTTTTTCCTTGAACATCCGTAGACTAAAATCTTCTAAATTGATCTATCATTGCTCTAAGTAATGTCTAATTGTTATAATAATGTACATGTTTAGTTTTATGCTGACTTCAATTTTCTTTGGCTTTCCTCCTTCTAGGTGTTGCCTTCAACCCACCCAGGAGTAGTGGGTTAGAGGAGGATGACTCATGATGGACTTAAATGAGGAGCTTAGTTTTGGAGGATAGCTTGAGATGGCCAAGTTGCCCACTGTAACTGATCCTTTGGTGTAAAATAAATTTGTAACTTATGTGTGTATGCCACCCTTAGTGGTGAGGAACTTTGTACATGAATAATTTATTCAAATGAAAATAATTCAAACTGCCGCAACTATTTGATTATTGTTTTGCCATCATGGTATTTGAGGAATAAAAATTTACCACCTTCCTTCGTGGTTACGGTATGTTTTGATTGAGTGAGTTTGTTCCTCAAATAAGTTAGAAGTAGATTCCCTCTCAGATCTTACTCCTTACCACAACATTAAGTAAAGAAGCAAAGAGAAGGAAGAGTATCCCTTCTTGCTCATACGTAATGTTAATGCACAGATATCTTAGGTGTATTTTATTGATAAGGATGAAGCTAGACTTGGTTTATACATAGATACACCGTAGCTATTTTCCTTCTGGCACAATTTAGAGGTTGGACGCCTACAAGGTGCAAACATGTCTTGCAAGTAATAAAGGCTCTATAAACTGACATAACTTCTAGGGACATCCCTAACCAAGCAGAACTTAGGCTGTACCACTGCAGACATCCCCTTACCTATTACTTCATGCTTGTTCAGTATGTCATTGTCTGGATGCATGCAGTGCAACCAGAAACTGGTCTAGGCCCCCATACTCATAATGCTACGTTGGCCCACAAGCTGTGGTCCTAGAACGCTTTAGTTTAAACACCGTATCCATATAAACCGGGAACAAAAGCAGGAGCAGTTGATCTGGGCCGCGCAGGCCCATCATAGTGTGCCAACTCCCCGCCCATATTTAAACTTCGCAACCACTCGTGTGTGGTGCTGCTACCAATCCCGGCGAGCCAATACTCGGAAGTGGTACGTGCTACAAGCCCCAACTTAGACCTTTAACTTTATATATATCTGTGTGCGCGCAACGTGAAAGGCTATTTTGTTAGCTTCTCAAATGAGATGCCAGGTTAATTACAAAGTGCATGAAAGGGACTACCTAAATTATGGTAGTAATGAACAGTGGCGGATCCAAGAATTCCGTTTGGGTAAGGCCAAGATACAAGAGACCATCTTTTTAACCTGCAATAATTATCCTTGCATAACACATAAAATGAAACCTAAACCATTTTCATGATTTGAATTTCGTAAGACGTTATTATTTTATTTAGTTACAAATTATTAAAAAATGATAATAATTTTCATCATTTCAAATTGGCAGGATAGATAGTAGTCTTTCACGATTCAAGAACTTTATTGCTTAGTATTACATGAAAGAGCTATGTAAAACCATGGTAAGATATGTTAGTCTAAAACTATGACATAATCACCTGGTCATAGATATTTTTCATGTTATGTAGTATTGCATATTAAATTAAATTATCTTCAACTTCATCATCCATTTTACTTGTGCAATTAATGTTTTTTTTGTTTTCATCATTTTGTATGTGAATATATCCATCATAGATGTTATGACAAGAAAGTGATTGCGAGCTTTAATTGTTTAAATACTAAATGATATTTCATTTTTCAGCATTGACTAGATGAAGCTTGTAGGATATCATTCTATTACTTTAACCATTTTATCATCAATTCATGCAAATATTTTATGACTTGGACCTAAAAAAATATGACGAACCATTTTAACTATGTATTTCTTTTACTGAATCAATGATCCATCTAGTTTATGATCATGTCCATAACCGTGCAAAATATCTCAAATAAAAAATCGTGTCAGTCTCCTTCACCCCATGGGTGTGTCTCAGCCTCCCTAGAATTACATTATTAATATCTTTCAACTGCAATTTTATTTTTCTAATTTATTATCGGTTTTCCTAAAGAAAGTTAGTAAACTATTGATTATGATGAATTCTTTCATTACATTAATAATATTTTGATATTTTCTATATATACATTTGACGGCGATAATAATCTACTACTAAAAGTTTCTTCATGAATAATATAATGGTGATTGGATCTAATATCATCATGACTAGTATATCTTTATGGATCACAGGTCTATGTTTTGTCAAATGACCACCACCCACAATGATATGAAAATCTTTTCAATAATGATAAGTACATGACATACAAAATCATGAAACTGTAATAATGTGAGTCTCATAGAGTAGCTTCACAACTTTTAAATCAAAGCTCTTTATTTTCTCTCTCTTTTTTGGTTTTTCTTAATCATTGTATTTCTTGAACTTCATGGAATCTTGTTTGTATGACTAGCAATTAAAAAAAACTTAGATAAATAATATACTTAAATCATTATGCATGGAAATAAATTAGTAATTTTCTTCATCTTATACAACAAGTTGTGTGCCATACAGAACTATTTAGACACTCAATCGTATGCAATGCATCATGCCATCTATTTGACTACTTTGTCTTTCGATCACATAATAATAGATTTGACTATCGTTTACGTTGACTGATAACCCAAACATTCTCTAGATTAGTTTATTATACTAACAATCACCTTGTCGGTCTTTTTGTCGTTTCCACTAACCTGTGATGTATCCACCTTACGGGCTCTCTCAACTGAGATTAATTTTTCTTCCCCGTAACTAGCTAAGCTTCTCTTGATTGGAATCCCTTCATTCCCTTGCTTCTACAAACTGTCGTCACCACACAATCTCCCTTCTCCCACTTCTCCCGTGATTTACGTTTTTACTTCTACCGTTCACATAATTCACGCACAGACTGTTCAGATTTTTCCTACTAAAAGCTCACAGAATGGACCATTGTTCATCTGGGACTTGCCCACCATTTGTTCTGGGTGAGGGCAACAATGCCTCGTTATTACATAATACGAGTGTGTGGCAGATCATGGGTGAGGCCATGGCCTCAGGTGACCTCTTTGTAGGTCCGCCACTGGTGATGGATGGTCATTTGATCTTGCAGGACAAATACATACTGCCTGCCCATACTTTCTCTTGACTGCAATTATCCTACCTAGGGTAGTGATATAACTTCTATTGAAAATATCTTGCATAAGAGCCGGTTTAGTTAGAGTACACTATGTTAAAATGACATTTGTAAAGGTATGTTTGCGTGACAATTAAGTACACACATTTTCTTTTTTCTAATTGATTAGACGTAGCAAGATGTAATCGAGTGCTTGAACAACCCCTCTAACTACATAATGGGTGCCAAACTACGGAACGTTGTTAGAAATTTTGAGTTGCTGTAAGACAGATGTTAATTAGATAATTGTAAACAGTTAACCACTAATAAGAAGCAGTAATATTAATAATAATTCAGATTAGGAGAAAACGGCAAATGAGTTTAGAAATCAAACTCCAGAGCCTGAGATGAAGACGTGTGAAACACTGTCTTCAAGACAGATTCCGCCGCTCCTAGCACGAGCGTCTCCGGCGGTCTATCTCCAAGATTCAGCCACCCCAACTCTGGTACAACCACTCAGTGCAAGCGAGAGTGATGTGTTGAACTCGTTCCTTTAGCCCTTGGTCGCAAATAACAAAACGGCTTCGTGAAGTAGTCTTCGGCGCAAGACAGCAGCAAGGAGTGGTTGTGTTTGAGAGAACATGCTTGTTGCGGTGGAGTAAAGGAACTGATGTACCGCAGGAAAGGAACCTCAGTACAGCAGAACGGGAACCGTTGTACAATAGGAAATGAACCGCTGTAAAACGAACTGTAGTGGAGTAGGAAAGTAACCATTGTACAACAGCAAAGGAATTGTTGTACAACAGGAAAGGAATAACAATATAGCAATAAAGGAACCGTGCTACAGCAGCAAAGGAACCGATGAATTGCTTTCAAATATTGTCTCTAGGTATCTCTCTATGTATCTCTTGTTTGTTGTGTCTCTGAAATGAGAGTGGATGCCTCCTTATATGGAGTGTGTCTCAGCCACCGCGGTAACTGCCCGCACATGTTGTTCTCTCCAACGTGCATCTTTAACATTGTGTTTAATGGTCGACTTAATGGGTAGTCAAGAGAGGTTTTATTGTTGTGTCTTAAATGATGTCAACCGAACTCCAAACGACGCAACACAGAAAATAAAACGTTATTTCGGGACACACAACACAAAATAAAATATTTCATAAAAAGATAAATTCATACACGCACTGAACTGGGCCGGGCCGGGCCGGGTGGGGCGAGGCGAGCGAGCGAACGAACGAACGAACGAACGCGCGCATGTGCGTGTGTTTTTATTGTATTCTGAGAAATACATAAGCCTAGCCAATGAGTCGTAAATTCACATGCCCTTGAGAGGTCCTGACCTCTTGGGGACCACTAGCACATATAAGGAGCTGTGTGGTTCCTGCTGCAAGCAATATGGGACAAACGTTTAGCTAGAAAAACTGAATTCTGGAACAAGAAATACAACATCCCCCCACATGTTCCATAATTCTTTTCGAAAATTCAATAAATAATAAAATTTGTGACATTACTTTATTTTTCAGCATTGGTAGCTTGTGGCCTTAAACCATTGCCTAGAATGACTCACTTCAATCCGGAGAGACGTGGTGAACTATGTCTTGAACCAGACTCCCTGATTCGGACCTTAGTAAATCAAAAAACCATAGTGCCGGTACTAGAACGAGTTCGTATCGGTGTTGCGCATAAACAGCCTTCGCATAATCTTGATTCATGAGTGCTCTAGCGAGTATGCCCAACTCACATAAACCCCGACTCTTGGGTTACACTCAAATAGTAGAGATCTCTAAGGGTATCATGTCTGGTGAATACCCTGCTAATAAATGGCCTTGAACTCATTCAGAGCAAAGCTCTTCCTATACTCAGACAGAGTCGAAGCACAATCGCCATAGGGAGGGTAATGGAGTAAAGCTCCTGAGTGTGCTTCCGCATAACACAACAACTTAGTTGTCCCTTTGAACAATTCCTCATGGGATCTCCAGTTTTGGAAAGGTAGGGTTACCACTACAATGTTTAATCTATGGGCAGAAGACCCATCCCCCTCTACGAACTGAGTACTAGCTTTCTAGCTAGACCCTTAGTAAGTGGATCAACAATATTCATTGCAGATTTCACATACTCTATAGATATGATCCCAGGGGTGATGTAATCTCTCACATCTTCATATCTTAATCTCATAAAGTGCTTACCCGGGTTGCCTTTAGATTGCTTAGCTTTGTCATTGACTGCTTTATTATCAAATAATATGCAAACAAGAGGAAATGGTTTAGAAACAATCGGCAGATCAATAAGTAAATTTCTAAGCCATTCATCCTAACAACAAGCTAAATCTAAAGCAATAAACTCAGCCTCCATAGTGGATCTTGCTCTCACAGTTTGCTTGGATGATTTCTAAGAAACTGCACCTCCTCCAAGGCAAAATACATACCCACTGGTAGATTTGGTTTCATTTGAATCTGTAATCCAGTTAGCATAAATATGACCCTCTAATATTGGTGGAAAACCTGTATAGTGGAGACTATATTGTATTGTACCCTTAAGGTACTTAAACACTCTTACCAAAGTTTTCCAGTGGTCCGCATTAGGACAACTAGTGTACCTGCTTAAACTGCTTATAAAATAAGAAATATCAGGCCTAGTGCAATTAGCAAGGTACATTAAGCTTCCTATAACTTGAGCATATCTGTGTTGATCTAAAAGAGTACCCTTATGTGCAACAAGATGTAAACTAGCATCATAATGTGTATTAACAGGAGTACAATCAAACATATCAAATCTATGTAAGATTTTATCAACATAGTGAGTTTGATTAAGTACATAATCAGAAGTAGATCTACTCAACTTAATACCAAGTATTACATCAGCAAGTCCTAAATCTTTCATATCAAAATTTCTAGCAAGAAAAGATTTAGTTTCAGATATAATTTCAGAATTAGATCCAAACAACAATATATCATCTACATATAAACATATTATTATGCAGGCATCATCAACCGTTTTATAATAAATGAAATGATTAGATTCATTCACAATAAATTCGGAAGATAAAACAGTTTTATCAAACTTATTATTCCACTATTTAGGTGCTTGTTTCAGTCCATACAAGGACTTGACAAGTCTACAAACTTTGTGTTCTTGTCCAAGTGCTACAAAGCCTTCAGACTGATCCATATAAATCTCTTCTTTAAGATTTCCATTCAAGAAGGCTGTCTTGACATCCATTTGATGGATTTCAAGCTTATGGATCGCGACTAAAGCAACTAGGACACAGATGGAAGAGATTTTAGTTACAAGTGCATATGTGTCAAAGTAATCAAATCCTTCCTTCTGACTAAATCCTTTGGCTACTAGTCTGGCCTTAAACTTATCAATGGAACCATCTGCCCTCATCTTCTTTCTAAACACCCATTTACATCCAATAGTCTAGCATCCTGGAGGGAGTTCAGTAAGAATCCAAGTATGATTGCTCATAATTGATTGTATTTCATTATCAACAACTTCCTTCCAAAAGCTAGAGTCTATGGATTTCATGGCATCCTCATAGGTACGCGGGTCTTCTTCTACTATGAAGGTGTAGAAGTCGGGACCATAGTTCTTATCAACTTTAGTCCTTTTACCCCTACCTAGATCACTCAGAGGTTCATCTACTGGGAGTTCATGTTCTACTTCATAAGAAGGTAGAATTACAAGAGGTTTAGTAGGAGAGGAAGAAGAGGGGTCTTCACTAACTTATCAAGGAACCTTTTCTTTAAGAGGAAAGATGGTTTTATAATAGACAACATCTACATATCTAATCTCAAGTATAGAGTTAACTCTAATGTCTGAGATTTCAGATTTGATTACTAGGAATCTATTGGCATTACTATTTTCAACATATCCAATAAAGACAATATCAACAATTTTAGGTCCTAGTTTTCTCTTCTTATTCTCAAGGATCTTAACCTTGGCCAAACACCCCCAAGAATGGTTTCTTGTTGATCCAAAGTTCATAGGGTGCTTTGTCAAGGTGTCTAAAAGGGATGCGGTTAAGAAGGTAGTTGGTTGTATGAAGGGCTTCCCCCCACAGTCTGTGACTAAGTCCAGACTCGGCTAGCATTGAGTTGACCATGTCAATCAATGTTCTATTCTTCCTTTTAGCAACTCCATTAGATTGAGGATTATATGGGGCAGTGGTTTCATGAGTAAGGCCATGGTCCTCACAGAACTTGTTAAGTTCATTAGAAGTATACTCACCACCTCTATTGGACCTCACTCTCGTAATGTTCTTCTCTAGTTGTTTCTCTACTTGGGTTTTATAGATTCTGAATTTTTCTAATTGTTCATCCTTAGTTTTCAGTAAGAAAATACAAAAATACTTTGAAAAATCATCTATAAAGGTAACAAAGTATCTCATATTATCACGAGTAAGAACATGATTTAAATCACAAACATCAGTATGATTTAACTCAAGCAAGGATGTATTACGATCTACCACTGATTTAAATGGCTTCTTAGGAAGCTTAGCTTGCATACAAACTTGGCATCTATCAGAAATATCAATATGTGTCTTAGGAATCAGATCTAGGTGAATCATGTGTTTCATCATATTTTTATTCACATGACCAAGACGTGCATGCCAAACATCACTAGTTTCAGAAACTAAAATAGTATAAGATATTTCATTACTAGAAGAATCATTACATGAAACAGAAGATAGTTTAATCAAACCACTACAAGTATATGCAAGACCAATATAAGAATCGTTCTTAGAAATTAAAACTCTATTGTCTTGACACAACAAGGTATAACCAAAATGTTGTAAAACAACTTGACTAATCAAATTTCTACGGAAAGAAGGGACATGTTGGATATCATGTAATCTAAGAATATTTCTAGAAATAAGCTTTATGTCTACACGTCCAAAGCCAGCAATCAGGATGGTGGATGAATGGTCTCCCCGTTTGATCGCTCTGTCGGTTTCCGCCTGATAGGTAGAAAAGAGGGATTGATCAAAGTAAATATGGAAGGTGGCCCCGGAATCTATATACCACTCTGAAGATAAGTCAGCAAAAAGAATAGTAGGATTTTCTAACCTTTCTACAAAAGAGGAAGGAACCGCCCCCACAATGATCATATTTACTTCAGGATTTTTAGGAGCCTGGACATTCTGCTTCCTTTGACCTTTGCAAAATCTGTACACATTCGCTAAGTGGCCAGGTTTATCACACACAAAGCAGACACATTTTCTCCTTGATCACTATTATTATTACTCTAATTTTGGTGGTGCTTGTGGCCCTTAAAGGAAGGTTTTGATTTCTTATGGAGATGAGATTGGTTGAGTTTCTTCTTAGTCTTATCACCTATAACCATGTTGACAGACGTGTTAGACTTCATGTCTTGTTCCCTATGTCTATCCTCGGTTTGTAGGGATTTTACTACGGATGCCATGGACATGTTCCCTTGTCTATGCCTAAGGGTCCTGGCAAAATCCTTCCAAGAGGGAGGGAGCTTCTCTATGAGGGCTGCTACTTGAACATTTTCATCAAGGTTATAACCTTTAGCCATTGCTTTAGACACTAAGTTTTGGTATTCTAGAACTTGAGCCGAGACAGGTTTATCATCAATCATATTATATGTTAGCCATTCAACAAAGGCATAATGCTCAAGACCAGTGTCTTCTAGACCAAATTTAGAATCTAAGGTCGTCCATAGTTCAAGAGCAGTTGGAATCCTATAGTATATATCATACAATTCAGCAGATAAGGCTGATAGGATCCTACAATGACATAGGTAATCAGTCTCCTTTGAAACATAAGTGGGAACCACAGGATCAGGAACAACAGGTTCAGGATTGACTTCTCCAGTAAGGAGGTTAGTGGGTTGTGATAGAGGCACAATAGGAACAGAGTCTTCGGGTGGTAAGATGGCAGACACAAGTTCAAGAGATGTAAGCCAAAATCGTATTTTCTGTTGCCAACGATGGAAGTGCAAATCAGAAAAGTGTTCTAGACGAAGGGAAGCTACATCGTCAACCGATAGCATAGTTTTCGAATCTATATTACTCAAACAGGCAGTAAGATGTATATCTAATTAACAACTATTTTAGGAACGAACTGGTCTGTCTATGCAATTCTTTATATAATCTAAAACAGAGCAGTTAACTGATTGATCTATCTTGAAAATGTTAGAAATTTCGAGTTGCTATAAGACATATGTTAATTAGATAATTACAAGAAATTAACCACCAATAAGAAGTAGTAATATTAATAATAATTCGGATTTGGAGAAAACGGCGAATGAGTTTAGAAATCAAATTCCAGAGTCTGAGATGAAGGCGTGTGAAACACTGTCTTCAAGACAGATTCTGCTGCTCCTAGCATGACCGTCTCCAACGGTCTATCTCCAAGATTCATCCACCCCAACTCTTGTACATCTGCTCGGTGCAAGTGAGAGTGCTGTGTTGAACTCGTTCCTTTAGCCCTTCGTCACAAACAACAAAATGGCGTCGCGAAGTAGTCGTCGGCGCAAGACAACAACAATGAGTGGTTGTGTTCGGGAGAACAAGCTTGTTGCGGTGGAGTAAAGGAACTGATGTACCGTAGGAAATAAACCTCGGTACAGAAGAACGAGAACCGTTGTACATCAAGAAAGGAACCATTGTAAAACAAACTGTAGTGGAGTAAGAAAGTAACCGTTGTACAACAACAAAGGAATCGCTGTACAGTTGGAAAGGAACATCAATATAACAATAAAGGAACCGTGCTACAACAACATAGGAACTGATGAATTGCTTTCAAGTATTGTCTCTCAGTATCTCTCTATGCATCTCTTGTCTGTTGTGTCTCACAAATAAGAGCAGACACCTCATTATATGGAGTGCGTCTCAGCCGCCGCGGTAACTGCCCGCACCTGTTAGTCTCAAGAGATGTTTTATTGTTGTGTTTTAAACGATGTCAACCGAACTCTAAATGATGCAACACAGAAAAAAAATGTCATTTCGGGACAAACAAAATAAAATAAAATATTTCATAAAAAGATAAATCCACGCACGCACCGAACCGGATTGGGCCGGGCGAGGCGAGCGAACGAACGTGCACACGTGTGTATTTTTATTTTATTCCGAGAAATACACAAGCCTAGCCAATCAGTCGTAAATTCCCATGCCCTTGAGAGGTCTTGACCTCTTGGGGACCACTAGCACATATAAGGAGTTGTGTGGTTCCTGCTGCAAACAATATGAGATAAACGTTTGGCTGGAAAATCTAAATTCTGGAACAGAAAATACAACAATTGTACCACGGCATAGTTTTCCCCCTCGATGATTCTCATACGCCCATGTATTGTTTTCTTAGTAATCCCGTCTTTTAAGATATAGTTAAATATTTTAAAATTGACTGTCATCTTATTAGAAATGCAATTCTTGATTGGAAAATTCCTATTCAATACGTTTCTACTCATTATTTGTTAGCAGGCATATCCACAATTCCACCACCTCAAAAATACCTTCCACGAATACATTCTAAGTTGACCTCGCGTGATGTATACGTTTCGACTTGAGAACGGATAAATATTGCTATTGTTATGTGTGTTTAATTCCACGTTATTGGTCGTTGTTTGTTGTTTCTCTCATGCTATATAGGAAAGGTAATTGTGTACGTGACGAAAGTAAAAAAGGCTTCTTTTTCAATTAACAGCGTAGACTAATGACTCAGTAAATTTATATAATATTTTATATCTCTGATATAAAGAATCTTTTTGGTAAATTTGATGAATGTTAATGTTTATGTGGGAAATGCCTTTAAGTAGGATTAGTTTGCTGAAACCCCGGATTATTGACTTATTGCAGTACATGTTGATGCAACCATCAAAAGCGATTCTGAACTAACTACTTCTGGCCAAAGGTTCCAAGGGCAGAAGGTTAAAGGAAGACAAAAGAAACTGACGGCATGATTCTATTTAACTAAAGCTTGCTATTTTTCAGGAAGACTTAATTATTTGAGTGTTGGCTGACGATGAGATCATTGTTAAGATGGACTCTCTTCATGCAAATGATTTTTCTAAACAGTGACAAAGAACCACCCTTCTTTGCAAACGATTCTACGAGGCAGTGATTTAGCACTGAGAAAGAGCAACCAATCATGCTGCAGGCAAAGAGCAACCAATCATAACGTCTAAGGAAGAGGTTTCTAGTTTTGCATGTCATGTTTCTTCTCGCAAAGCTTTTGTCTTTGATTTTATTTCTAGAAAATCGAAACGATTAGCAAATAAATCAATTCGTTACGTCTGTAAGACAGTGAGATGAGTAAGAGAGCCACTTGATTTCCTTAAAAAACAATTGAACGACGCTACAGTGCAAGTGATATTTATTTGGACCTAATAACTGGATGATCTCACCGATGGGACCTGAACGGATAACCCATTTATTTCTCCAAAATCGATCGCCGGTAGCAAAATTAACTGAGGTGGTTGCGGTCAGGCAACTGGACCATAACAAAATGCCCCTTGTTTCTTGGAAAAAGGTCACATCTAATAAAAATTTGGATGGCCTTGGCATAAAGGATGCGCTAGATTAAAACCAGACCCTCATGCTCAAGAACGTCTGCTCCTTCCTTTGTTGTATTTCCTGTTCTAGAATTCAATTTTTCAGCCAAGCGTTTATCCCATATTGCTTACAGCAGGAACCACACAGCTCCTTATATGTGCTAGTGGTCCCCAAGACGTCAGGACCTCTCAAGGACTTGTGTATTTTTCGGAATAAAATAAAACACACACAGGCGCACACATTTGTTCGTTGCATAGAATTATCTTTTTACAAAATATTTTATTTTGTTTTGTTTATCCCAAAACGACGTTTTGTTTTGCATCGTTTGGAGTTCGGTTGACAACGTTTAAGACACATCAATAAAACCTCTCTTGACTACCCATTTATGCCGACCATTAAATACGATGTTAAAGACGCAAGTTGGAGAGACCAATAAGTGCATGCACTTACCGCGGCGGCTGAGACATACTCCATATAAGGAGGCGTCCACTCTCATTTGAGAGACACAACAAACAAGGGATACATAGAGAGATACCGAGAGACAATACCTGAAAGCAATTCATCAGTTCCTTTGTTGTTGTAGTGTGGTTCCTTTATCGCTATACTGTTGTTCCTTTCCTGCTGTATAACGGTTCCTTTGCCTCTGTACAACAATTACTTTCCTACTCCACTACAGTTCGTTTTACATCGGTTCCTTTCCTGCTGTACAATGGTTCCAGTTCTGCTGTACCGAGGTTCCTTTCCTGCGGTACATCAGTTCGTTTACTCTATCGCAACAAGCCTGTTCTCCCGAACACAATCACTTCTTGCTGCTGTCTTGCGCCGCCGACTACTTCGCGATGCCGTTTTGCTGTTTGCGACCAGAGGCTAAAGGAACAAGTTCAACACAACATTCTCGCTTGCACTGAGCGGATGTACCAGAGTTGAGGTGGTTGAATCATGGAGATATACCGCCGAAGACGCTCGCCTTCATCTCAGGCTCTGGAGTTTGATTTCTAAACTCATTAGCCGTTTTCTCCAAATCTGAATTACTGTTAATATTACTGATGCTTATTGGTGGTTAACTACTTGCAATTATCTAATTAACATCTGTCTTACAATAACTCAACATTTCTAATATTTTTAAGACAGATTCAATCCGTTTACTGCTCGGTTTTAGTTTGTATAAACAATTAAATAGACAGACCAGTTCGTTCCTAAAATAGTTGTTAATTAGATATACATCTTACTACTTGTTTGAGTAATATGGATTCAAAAACTATGCTATCGGTTGACGATGTAGGCTCCCTTCGTCCAGAACACTTTTCTGATTTGCACTTCCATCGTTGGCAACAAAAAATGTAATTTTGGCTTACATCTCTTGAACTTGTGTCTGCTAACTTACCACCTGAAGACTCTATTCCTGTTGTGCCTCCACCTGCTAACCTCCTTACTAGAGAAGTCAATCATGAACCTGTTGTTCCTGAACCCGTCATTCCCACTCTTGTTTCAAAGGAGATTGATTACCTATGTCATGGTAGGATCCTATCAGCCTTATCCGATGAACTGTATGATATATACCGTAGGATTCCAACTGCTCTTGAACTATGGATGGCCTTAGATTCTAAATTTGGTTGAGAAGACACTAGTCTTGAGCGTTATGCCTTTGTTGAATGGCTAACATATAATATGATTGATGATAAACCTATCTCGGCTCAATTTCTAGAATACCAAAACTTAGTATCTAAATCCATGGCTAAAGGTTATAACCTTGATGAAAATGTTCAAGTAGCAGCCCTCATAGAGAAGCTCCCTCCCTCTTGGAAGGATTTTGCCAGGACCCTTAGGCATAGATAAGGGAACATGTCAATGACATCCTTAATCAAATCCCTACAAGCCGAGGATAGACATAGGGAACAAGACAGGAAGTCTAACCCGTCTGTCAACATGGTTATAGGTGATAAGACTAAGAAGAAATCCAACCAATCTCATCTCCATTAGAAATCTAAACCTTCCTTTACGGGCCGCAAACACCACCAAATTCAGAGTAATAATAATAGTTATCAAGGAGAAAAACGTGTCTGCTTTGTGTGTGATAAGCCTGGCCACTTAGCAAATGTGTGCAGATTTTGCAAAGGTCAAAGGAAGAAGAATGTCTAGGCTCCTAAAAATCTTGAAGTAAATATGATCACTATGAGGGCGGTTCCTTTCTCTTCTGTAGAAAGGTTAAAAAATCCTACTATTCTTTTTGTTAACTTATTTTCATAGTGTTACATAGATTCTTGTGCCACCTGTGATATTTTCTTTGACCAATCCTTCTTTTCTACCTATCAGGCCGAATTTGGTAGAGTGATAAAATGGGGAGATCATCCATCCACCATCCTGATTCTTGGTTTTGGACGTGTGGACATAAAGCTTACATCTGGGAATGTCCTTAGATTACATGATGTCCAACATATACCTTCTTTCTGTAGAAATCTGATTAGTCAAGTAGTGTTGCAACATTTTGGTAATACCTTGCTGTGTCAAGGCAATAGAGGTGTAATTTCCAAGAACGGTTCTTATATTGGTCTTGCATACACTTGGAGTGGTTTGATTAAACTATCTTTTGTTTCATGTAATGCTTCTTCTAGTAATGAAATATCTTCTAATATTTTAGTTTCTGAAACTAGTGATGTTTGGCATGCACGTCTTGGTCATGTGAATAAAAATATGATGAAATGTATGATTCACTTAGATCTGATTCCTAAGATGCATATTGATATTTCTGATAGATGCCAAGTTTGTGTGTAAGCTAATCTTCCTAAGAAGCTATTTAAATTAGTAGTAGATCGTAATACATCTTTGCTTGAGTTAATTCATACTGATGTCTGTGATTTAAATCATGTTCTTACTCGTGATAATATGAGATACTTTGTTACCTTTATATATAAATTTTCAAAGTATTGTTCTTTTTTCTTACTGAAAACTAAGGATGAACAATTAGAAAAATTCAGAATCTATAAAACCCAAGTAGAGAAACAACTAGAGAAGAACATTAAGAGAGTGAGGTCCGATAGAGGTGGTGAGTACACTTCTAATGAACTTAACAAGTTCTGTGAGGATCATGGCCTTATTCATGAAACCAATACCCCATATAATGCTCAATCTGATGGAGTTGCTAAGAGGAAGAATAGAACATTGATTGACATGGTCAACTCAATGCTAGCCAAGTCTGGACTTAGTCACAGACTGTGGGGGGAAGCCCTTCATACAGCCAACTACCTTCTTAACCGCATCCCTTTTAAACATCTTGACAAAACACCCTATGAACTTTGGCTTAACAAGAAACCCTGTTTGAAATACCTCAAAGTGTGGGAGTGTTTGGCCAAGGTTAGGATCCCTAAGAATAAGACGAGAAAACTAGGACCTAAAATTGTTGATACTGTCTTTATAGGATATGTTGAAAATGATAACGCCAATAGATTTCTAGTAATAAAATCTGAAATCTCAGACATTAGAGTTAGCTCTATACTTGAGATTAGACATTTAGATGTTGTCTATTATGAAACGATCTTTTTTCTCAAGGAAAAGGTTCCTAGACAAGTTAGTGAAGATCCCTCTTCTTCCTCTCTTGCTGAATATCTTGTAGTTCCACCTTCTTATGAAGTAGAACATGAATTCCCAGTAGATGAACCTCTGAGTGATCTAGGTAGGGGTAAAAGGACTAAAGTTGATAAGAACTATGGTCCTGACTTCTACACCTTCATAGTAGAAGAAGACTCGCGTACCTATGAGGATGCCATGAAATCCATAGACTCTATCTTTTGGAAGGAAGTTGTTGATAATGAAATAGAATCAATTATGAGCAATCATACTTAGATTCTTACTGAACTCCCTCCAGGCTGCAAGACTATTGGATGTAAATGAGTGTTTAGAAAGAAGATGAGGGCAGATGGTTCCATTGATAAGTTTAAGGCCATACTAGTAGCCAAAGGATTTAGTCAGAATGAAGGATTTGATTACGTTGGCACATATGCACTTGTAACTAAAATATCTTCCATCCGTGTCCTAGTTTCTTTAGCCGCAATCCATAAGCTTGAAATCCATCAAATGGATGTCAAGACAACCTTCTTGAATGGAGATCTTGAAGAAGAGATTTATATTGTGGCATACAACTCATGAAAACATAATTAACTAATACGGAAGCGTTCATTAAGCAGCTGATTACCAAAAATCACTAAAAATTAAAACCTTTCCATCAAAAGATTCATCAAGTAAAAACTTTCTCACATAGAACAAAAGTAACACATTTACATTCTTTTTTGCAAAAGTACATAACTTGTATCATCTCTTTCTGTGAATTACAAGCATCAACTGTCCTGTTAAACTAAAGACGGGCAGTATGAAATCTCGAGGCACTGAGCCAAAATCTCAAAAGCACTAACTACTACTCCGAGGACCTGTGAGTACAGAGACGACACATAGGACTCTATTTACATCTATACAAGACATAACAACCAGTGTCTCCACCTGAGGCTTCACTGCTGTCCCCGCTGCTGTTGTTACTTCCCTTCACCTACTGAAGGATTCCTGCCTCCTCATCCACGTCCACCTAAAAATATGATTCCCACAGGTGTGAGACAATTATAAATTGCCCCAGCGAGAGATATAACTCTCCGCCAGAAACATTATTATTGCATCTTAAGAAGATAAATATACACAAAGGAATTATATTTGTTTGGTAGCAGTTAATTCAATGTCTAACAGATTAGAACATCATTCTTATCAAAATCAATACAACTATAATTTGATAGAACAACATGTCACTTATCCTTTAAGGAATATGAAGAACATGTATAACATTTATTCACTATAAAATCATCACCACAACATTAACTCTCTTCAGGCTTAGATCATATATCTAATTCCTGGCATTGTCATTGGGGAGTCATGGCCTGTAGCCATACTCTTTTCAGAAAGTGTTGGGGTCTTAGTCCCTCAACTCATCAAGTACATTTCCACTTTTAATAAGTTCATTATCATGATTGTATAATCTGGGTATTTGAACCCATAACTCACCATAGAACACTTATTTCCACTTATTAGGTAACTTCATACCTTCATATCATCTGACCCAGGGACATTATAATTATTGCTACACAAAGCATTGCACATAGTTCACAAAGCTCATAAACAATCTAAAATAATTAGCACATCATGTGACACACATGACTTATTAATTGTAAGTTACCTCTCACTAAGCAACAAAGAATATGAAGGCTTATAAGGCCTATAGAACATTTTCAGTATACAAAACATCATAGCTCATACCTGGCTATGCTCATCATCTCAACATATCTACATGATTAGTGACCATGATACCATTACATATTAGAACTATGCAATACAAGGGTTATCTTATTACATTCATAACCCATTAGTATGTATTTGAGCTTCACATATGATTATATCATAGTTTATAGGCATCATAGTTTATAGGTTTTGATTAACCTTTTCATAAGGTATGTTAGCCTACATTCAATAGTGTGCATTACATCTCAATGTAATCATTGACATGACACATCTCATGTGTCATTCATCCAATTATGCTGGACCTATAACACATCAAAGTATACCAGTATTGGGGTGTTGGATGTGATATCTATTATATCTTGATATATCACTTCCCTCAACACCTTTATCTTACTTGAGTTCATATACTTAGCTGGTATTAGGGCATTTCCCATCCTAATACTTTATGCACTAGTTC
Organism: Alisma plantago-aquatica; assembly: GCA_963693085.1. Classification (NCBI taxonomy): domain Eukaryota; kingdom Viridiplantae; phylum Streptophyta; class Magnoliopsida; order Alismatales; family Alismataceae; genus Alisma; species Alisma plantago-aquatica. The sequence goes on from OY856410.1 coordinate 1,477,146,210, forward strand.
ATCACATTTGTCATAACATTAATCACTATTCCACTATTAGGAATAATATTCTCCATACTTATAATTTGAGGATTCACATAGCATATTCCATATATTTATGGATTTCACAACACATCACCCAGTGCTAAATCTTCACATAGGATTACTGGCACTACCCTATATTAGGGTTCCATACACCTTACCCCATTTTAGGGATTAAGGTTTTCTATTCACTTTTAAATGGGGTTTCTCTTTCTTCATACCCAAATTAGGGTTAGGGCTCATTGATTAGGGTTTCATGATCTCATTATTATGGATCAACCCTTATCACATAGTTTACTCATAATTAGAGAATTAGGGTTTAATTATATAAGCATTCATCTCTCTCATTCCCTCTCTCATCCTCTTTAGGATATTGACTACACCAAGATTAAACTAGGTCAACTCTTCACTTGAGTACACATAGCTAGGGTTAACCTTCACAATCATCATGGGTCTACATCTTTAATAATCACATAGCTAATTGACCTTTGATCATATTAGATGTCCAAATGGTCTAATCAATTATATAAGGAATTCAAAAGAATTGACCAATTAAACTTTCAATTCCACAAGGTGATCAATTGGGTTAACCATTGAAATCTTCAATTACATTAAGTATCCAAAAAGGTTCACCATATTGGACCTTCAATTACATAAGATACTCAAATGGATTAACCATGTTGCTCTTCACAAAGTTAATTACTTATACCTTCAATGATCTTGGTTCACATACATCAATTGGTTGAAAACCATTTGAACAAGTTGTACTTGAAATCAATTAGACAAAGTAGGTATTGAAACCATTTGCACTTTGGGTCTCCAAACAGTTTGAGATCGTTTGGTCCCAAACGGTCTTGAGTCCATTTGGCCCCAAATGATCTTGAGACTATTTGGATTCAAACGCTCTGGAGACCGTTTGGTCCAAACCTCCTCAAAACTGCATGGACCAAAAAGTGTCTCAACCACTTCAATTGTATCAGGGTTTCCAATGTTGATCCCCTCAATCGATCTTATACATGTTATTAAATCATCAATTGAGTTAATTAGGTCAACCTTCAACTGATTTTACCCTCAATTGACCCTCAATTGATAATCAATTAAGGCTTGAATCAATTGGTTTAGGGTTTTGAATCAATAACCCTTCAACATATTTCAATGTGAGTCGAATTGATTTGAACCCATTGAACCATCATCCAATTTGGACATGACCTGAACCCAAACGGTCTTGGGATCGTTTGGATGACCTCCAAACAGTCTTGAGACCGTTTTCCCATCACATCATCAAAATCCAAGTCAACCCATTAGGGTTTGGATCATTGGATTGATCACCAAATCAACAATTGATTACACTCCAACTTAGTATCTTTGGATCTTCAATTGCTTAACCATACTCAACCCTCGAATTCCAAATGGTCTTGGGTGACCTCCAAATGGTCTTGAGACCGTTTGGCTCATCCAACCCTTGGAGTCTAGCGAAAAATCATTAGGGTTTGAGCTATTGAGTTGATCCTCAAATCATCACTTAATTGCAAAGTGATTTGGTACCTTTAGACCTTCAATTGGTCAACCATACTTAACCCTAGACCTCCAAACGGTCTTGGGTAATCCCCAAACGGTCTTGAGACCATTTGGGTGACCCCCAAACGGTTTTGAAACCGTTTGGGTCAATCAACCCAAAGTATCAACTCATTCAATTGCAAAATCAGCACTTAGCCAATTAGGGTTTATACCATATGTTTGAATATTCAAATACTTAACCATACTCAACCCTGGACCTCCAAACGGTCTTGGTTGAACTCCAAACGGTCTTGATACCGTTTGGGTAATTCCCAAAAGGTTTTGAAACCGTTTGGGCTAATTAACCCAAAAAGTCAAATCAATCGAGTTGAAAATCAGCACTTAATCCAATTAGGGTTTTCCTAATTGATTAGCCTTCAACTCATGATTCCTTTGGAATTAATCCATAAAATTTCGTGGGTTATCAACCAACATAATTAGGAACAGGATTCCCAAACGGTCAACCCTTGGTCAACTCTTTCAAATGGTTTTGAAACCGTTTTCTCTCAAACGGTCTCAAACCATTTGCTCTCAAACGGTTTGGTGAAACCGAATGGGCAAACATGTTGAAACCGTTTGGTCTAGATATTTGGGGAGGTGTGTGATTATGATGATGTCATCATCATCAAGCTCCAAACTCACAAAATATATTGTGATTTCCATGGAAATTGCATCAATCAACCAAACTTAATTTCGAAAATGTAGAAATGATCCCCAATTGATAACGAATTGATTGCAATAATAAAATTAAGGGTTCACATTATAAAACCTGCCTCCAATTGAGCTCCAAAGCTCCAAGATCACATCAAAAATGGTGGATGCAACTCCTTTCACTATTCCAAGGGTCGTCCTCAAGCTTTGAATGAAAAGAATTGGTTATAATTGAAGAGGAGGTCGAGATATGAAGAATTCCTGCATTGATTTTCGATTTTCACCATGGATTCAAGGTGAAAGGAGGTCAAGAACCTTACCAACAGGTTGGGGGTCGTCCTTCGGATACTCCCAAGCTCCCTTGGTCGTTTCCCAAGCAAGGAGAAGAAATGAAAATGAAAAAGCCTTTCATTTGGCTTGTAAAGGGTCTTTTTATAAGGAATTCAAGGAGAGAGAAAGTGCCTTATAAAAATTCATTTAATCCCAAAAATATGGCCGCCTCTTTCCCCTTATCTTCCTTAGGGACGAGGATATCTTGTTTGCCTCTTATTCCTCTCAATTATCCATGATTTAAAGAAAAGAAAATCAAGCACCTTAAATCATATTATATTAATATCCATATGTGAGTGGATATTTCCTTTTCTTATAATAATGGTGAGTGGGATTTCACCTCCTTAGGATATGCTTGTGCCTTTGCAAGGATTTAAGCTCATCCACACACATCTGAATCCAACCATTTTAATTTTGTTTGAAGGCCCTTTAATTAATACATTCATTTTTTCCCTAATTTGAATTAGGGTTTCACTTAGGATTAAATCTTGATTATTTTAATATCAAGATTCTCTCTCCTCCAACTTAATTCAAATGAGGTGACCTTATCATTTTCTTTGCTTTACATGATGCCAAGAAAAATTAGGGACCTTATTGAAGTGGTAATTTGCATATTGAACCCTAGGTTTTGGGTAAATTGCACTTTACACCAAAACTAGGTTTTAATGCACAAGGATTGCTTTACAAGCTTAATCTTGGTGCCCAAGATTGTGAAAACCATACCAGTACATAAGATTCATTCTTATGATGTCTCAACATCAGAGGAACATCATATCATGCAACATTTGCAATTTAACCCCTCAACTTGGGTAATTTACACTTTAGTCCAAAATAAGCAAACATTGCTTCAACATTGCTCAATCAGGACCAAAATTGAAACATAAGTTTCTCATGAGCCCTAATTACTTTTCCCAAGACATGATTAAGCATTTAATCATCCTTATTATGCAAAACATCTAGGGTTAACACATAACCCAGGTCAGGGATGTTACAAATTATAAACCCCTAACAAGTATTTCGTCCCCAAAATCCCAGGAAAAAGGAGGGACATATTATTCATTAATCATGCACTCAAGTCTCCACATATCATCTTAATGTTATGGAGATACCATAGATCTATAATTTACACAAAGCTCATTTAATTAATTCCTCTTTATCACTATTTATATTTATGCAGAGCTTAAACCCCTAACATGTGATGTCCATATTATTGAAAAGAAGAAGCATAAAAGAACATACTTCTATCATCATCCAAGAATATTTACCAAAAGAGAAAAATATATATATATATATATATATATATATATCTAACAGAGATAATTCATTCACAATCCTTTATTTGTTTGTAAAAATTCACTAAAAAATTTCACTAAGTACTTTGTTTTGAAAATATCCACTGAGCAAGTTCATTGAGTATGTTCACTAAGTAATTTGTTTTGAGAATATCCACTGAGCAAGTTCACTAAGTAATTGTTTTGAAAATATCCACTGAGCAAGTTCACTAAGTAATTTGTTTTGAAAATATCCACTGAGCAAGTTCACTGAGTAATTTGTTTTGAAAATATCCACTGAGCAAGTTCACTAAGTAATTTGTTTTGAAAATATCCACTGAGAAAGTTCTCTAAGTAATTTGTTTTGAAAATATCCACTGAGCAAGTTCATTGAGTAATTTGTTTTGAGAATATCCACTGAGCAATTTCACTAAGTAATTTGTTTTGAAAATATCCACTGAGCAAGTTCACTAAGTAATTTGTTTTGAAAATATCCATTGAGCAAGTTCACTAAGTAATTTGTTTTGAAAATATCCACTGAGCAAGTTCACTGAGTAATTTGTTTTGAGAATATCCACTAAGCAAGTTCACTAAGTAATTTGTTTTGAAAATATCCACTGAGTAAGTTCACTAAGTAATTTGTTTTGAAAATATCCACTGAGCAAGTTCACTAAGTAATTTGTCTGGAAAGATTTCACTTATCTCCTCCTATTTCATTTCATTATACTCTCTAAATTGTTTCAGAATGACTACTTGATCAGAGTAATAAAAAAGATAACAATCTAAGAGTTTCATACTTTCCTTATCTACAATAATCATATACCTGGCCAGAGTATACAACTATTGAGATTAGGTAGTATGCACTTTATTTACTATCATATTCCTCACTTTTCATATCATTATACACACATGATTTTCCATTCTTGAATTTTCTTTAGGCATCATTTCTATATCTCATCTTTCAACACACAGATAAGGGAGATTATAAAACATTTTAAGGAACACTGAGTAAGACATAAGTTCTCCTTTCCCTTGTGTCCTTATAGGACTAGTCCAAGGAATTAAAAAACAACTATTTTCATATCTTTAACACATAGAATTATGAAATGAAGTATCAAAACAAAACTATTTTATCTGACCTGTCAGGGACATCTGTCCACATCTTTCTTCATACCCAAATTAGGGTTAGGGCTCATTGATTAGGGTTTCATGATCTCATTATTATGGATCAACCCTTATCACATAGTTTACTCATAATGAGAGAATTAGGGCTTAATTATATAAGCATTCATCTCTCTCATTCCCTCTCTCATCCTCTTTAGGATATTGACTACACCAAGATTAAACTAGGTCATCTCTTCCCTTGAGTACACATAGCTAGGGTTAACCTTCACAATCATCATGGGTCTACATCTTTAATAATCACATAGCTAATTGACCTTTTATCATATTATATGTCCAAATGGTCTAATCAATTATATAAGGAATTCAAAAGAATTGACCAATTAAACTTTCAATTCCATAAGGTGATCAATTGGGTTAACCATTAAAATCTTCAATTACATTAAGTATCCAAATAGGTTCACCATATTGGACCTTCAATTACATAAGATACTCAAATGGATTAACCATGTTTATCTTCACAAAGTTAATTACTTATACCATCAATGATCTTGGTTCTCATACATCAATTGGTTGAAAACCATTTGAACAAGTTGTACTTGAAATCAATTAGATAAAGTAGGTATTGAAACCGTTTGCACTTTGGGTCTCCAAACGGTTTGAGATCGTTTGGTTCTAAATGGTCTTGAGACCGTTTGGCCCCAAATGATCTTGAGATTATTTGGACTCAAACGGTCTTGAGACCGTTAGGTCCAAACCTCCTCAAAATTGTATGGACCAAAAAGTGTCTCAACTACTTCAATTGTATCAGGGTTTCCAATGTCGATCCCCTCAATCGATCTTATACATGTTAGTCAATCATCAATTGAGTTAATTAGGTCAAACTTAAACTGATTTGACCCTCAATTGATCATCAATTAAGGCTTGAATCAATTGGTTTAGGGTTTGGAATCAATAACCCTTCAACATATTTCAATGTGAGTCGAATTGATTTGAACCCATTGAACCATCATCCAATTTGGACAAGACCTGACCCCAAACGGTCTTGGGATTGTTTGGATATCCTCCAAACGGTCTTGGTATGGTTTTCCCATCACATCATCAAAATCCAAGTCAACCCATTAGGGTTTAGATCATTGGATTGATCACCAAATCAACAATTGATTACACTCCAACTTAGTATCTTTGGATCTTCAATTGCTTAACCATACTCAACCCTAGACTTCCAAACGGTCTTGGGTGACCTCCAAACGGTCTTGAGACCATTTGGAAGAGCTACAAATGGTCTTGAGACCGTTTGGCTCATCCAACCCTTGGATTCTAGTGAAAAATCATTATGGTTTGAGCTATTGAGTTGATCATCAAATCTGCACTTAATTGCAAAGTGATTTGGTACCTTTAGACCTTCAATTGGTCAACCAGACTTAACTCTAGACCTACAAAGGTCTTGGGTAATTCCCAAACGGTCTTTAGACCGTTTGGGTGATCCCCAAATGGTTTTGGAACCGTTTGGGCCAATCAACCCAACGTATCTACTCATTCAATTGCAAAATCAACACTTAGCCGATTAGGGTTTATACCATATGTTTGAATCTTCAAATACTAAACCATACTCAACCCTGGACCTCCAAACAGTCTTGGTTGACCTCCAAATGGTCTTGAGACCGTTTGGGTGATTGCCAAATGGTTTTGAAACTGTTTGGGCTAATTAACCCATAAAGTCAAATCAATCAAGTTGAAAATCAGCACTTAATCCAATTAGGGTTTGCCTAATTGATTAGCCTTCAACTCATGATTCCTTTGGAATTAATCCATCAAATTTGGTGGGTTAGCAACCAACATAATTAGGAACAGGATTCCCAAACGGTCAACCCTTGGTCAACTCTTTCAAATGGTTTTGAAACCGTTTGCTCTCAAATGGTCTCAAACCGTTTGCTCTCAAATGGTTTGGTGAAACCGAATGGGCAAACATGTTGAAACCGTTTGGTCTAGATATTTGGGGAGGTGTGTGCTTATGATGATGTAATCATCATCAAGCTCCAAACTCATGAAATCTACTGTGATTTCCATGGAAATTGCATCAATCAACCAAACTTAATTTCGGAAATGTAGAAATGATCACCAATTGATAAGCAATTGATTGCAATAATAAAATTAAGGGTTCAAGTAATAAAACACGCCTCAAATTGAGATCCAAAGCTCCAATCTCACGTAAAAAATGGTGGATGCAAATCATTTCACTATTTTAAGGGTCGTCCTCAAGCTTTGAGTGAAAATAATTGGTTAGAATTGAAGACGAGGTCGAGATATGAAGAATTCATGCATTGATTTTCGATTTTCACCATAGATTCAAGGTGAAAGGAGGTCAAGAACCTTACCAATAGGTTGGGGGTCGTCCTCCTGATCCTCCCAATCTCCCTTGGTCATTTCCCAAGCAAGGAGAAAAAGTACAAATGAAAAATCCTTTCATTTGGCTTTTAAAGGGTCTTTTTATAAGGAATTCAAGGAGAGAGAAAGTGCCTTATAAAAATTCATTTAATCCCAAAAAGATGGCCGCCTCTTCCCCTTTATCTTCCTTATGGACGAGGCTATCTTGTTTGCCTCTTATTCCTCTCAATTATCCATGATTTAAAGAAAAGCAAATCAAGCACCTTAAATCATATTATATTAATATCCATATGTGAGTGGATATTTCTTTTTCTTATAATAATGGTGAGTGGGATTTCACCTCCTTAGGATATGCTCGTGCATTTGCAAGGATTTAAGCTCATACAAACACATCTGAATCCAACCATTTTAATTTTGGTTGAAGGCCCTTTAATTAATACATTCATTTTTGCCCTAATTTCAATTAGGGTTTCACTTAGGATTAAATCTTGATTATTTTAATATCAAGATTATCTCTCCTCCAAATTAATTCAAATGAGGCGCCCTTCTCATTTTATTTGCTCTACATGATGCCAAGAAACATTAGGGACCTTATTGAAGTGGTAATTTTCATATTGAACCCTAGGTTTTGGGTAAATTGCACTTTACACCAAAACTAGGTTTTAATGCACAAGGATTGCTTTACAAGCTTAATCTTGGTGCCCAAGATTGTGAAAACCATACCACTACATCATATTCATTCTTATGATGTCTAAACATCAGAGGAACATCATATCATGCAACATTTTCAATTTAACCCCTCAACTTGGGTAATTTACACTTTAGTCCAAAATAAGCAAACATTGCTTCAACATTGCTCAATCAGGACCAAAATTGAAACATAAGTTTCTCATGAGCCCTAATTACTTTTCCCAAGATAACATTAAGAATTTAGTCATCCTTATTAGACAAAACATCTAGGGTTAACACATAACCCAGGTTAGGGATGTTACATATATGGATCAACCCGACAGCTTTGTAGCACCTGGATAAGAACACAAAGTTTGTACACTTGTCAAGTCCTTATATGGACTGAAACAAGCACCTAAATAGTGGAATGATAAGTTTGATAACATTGTTTTATCTGCCAGATTTATTGCAAATGAATCTGAACATTGTATTTATCTTTGTCATCAAAGTGTATGAGTGCAGAAGCGATCATATTCAATATTCCATTGGTATTACCTAAAATCAATAAAATCGAGACACAATCATGAAATTGCACGGTACGCTATCAAAATCAAGAAAAACATTTTATAAGAAAATATGTATACTTGGCAGGACTTATATTTCAAAGTATAACAAACGATTTCCAAACATTCAATATCATTCGACAAAAAGGTTGTTATTCAACGATTCAACTTTTATTGCGAGTTCCCATTATGCTGTAATTCGAGAAGCATGCTTATATTTTTGTATGACTTTATCGCCCCAACGTGATGGGGTAAGTCATTGGGCTCCTTCTCACCATAGGAGCATAGGATGCCAATGTACGAGTCCCACCTCCAATGAGGGGTTGTTGTACTCAATATCAACATTATCAACATTATCAATATCATCATCATTTTCAATATACGGGCAATCATAATGGGCATGAAATTTATGTTTTCATGTTTTTCAAAATATAGTATAGAAAATCAGAAGACTAATCATAGGGAACAGTAGCTCATCCAAATAAATAGCCAAGTATACAATCAATAGATACATAAAAGTATCTTCAATACAATCAAGGAGGAGTCATATAATAGCATACCTTTCACCAAAGATTTCGAGTATGATCAATATTTGAATCAATATGTCAACCCTTCGAGTCTGATCCTAAATCATCAAGATTGGATCAAAGTTCAAGATCATGATGTTCAAAAAATCATGTTTTAATATTTGAGATTAGGGTTACACTTTTCCTATGTCAACCTTAGGGTTGGGTCATTCACTTATAATCAATATTTCAAAATGTCCAACATTATTTCAAGTATATACAATATATTCGAGTGTGAATGACTTACCTAGGTTTTCTAGGATCATATGTGTTAACCCTAATTTATGATCATTATCCAAGTCATCATCGAATTTCTAAATCATCATCATGATGCTTAGTATAGTTGGAATTCAGGATCATATTGATGGTTCAAGAATATACCAAGGTTTTGTAAGATTTAGATCAATATCAAGACTACTCATTATTCGTTATAATCAATATTGAAAAAGATCTAGATCACTAATGATTCATTTTCAAGAGTAGATGATTCAAATATATCAGATCTAGGTTACAAGATAATCATTAGAGTCCAAATCTAAGGTTTCCAAAGATTAATTATGATTATGAGTCATTTGACAATTTAAATATGTAAAGGATCAAAGATCTAGTGATATTAGTGAGAAACATTTGGAATCAGGTTTCAAAAGTAATTTTAATTATTTCACTAGATTTTTTTGATCAAGACAGACTACTTGTTCATAATATTTGGAGCTAGGATCTATTTTCTACAATTAAAACAAGATTCGATCATTTGCTGCAATTTCGAGCAGAGAGGAGGCAAAATACCTTTCATCGAAAAAAAGAGGACCATTTGATGTGTAAAGGACGACAAAGATTTGTCCACATAGGCGAGGCAACCTCCTTGCTTGGCGGTCCGGTTCAGAGGCAAAAATGGCTGGTTCGATCACTTGATTTCTTGGTTCAGACCTCGGTTCAGTTGAGGATTGGACTGGGGCTCCCCCTTCCTGGACCGGCCGGTCTGGGACCTATCTTCCTCGCACAACACACCCTCACGAGACCAGAAATGGGGCGGCGGGGCTCGCCGGAGTGGAGGAGCTCTGGGAGCAGGTAGGCATGAGAGAGAGTGTGAGCAGGCTGGCCGGTCTTGCCTTGGCCTCGTGGACTTGATGGGGGCAGATAAAGGGAAGAGGAGGAGAGTAGTAGGGGCGTCTGAGGGCGGTCATGCGGTGGCATTGCTGCTTGGAGCAGCAAGAGATCGGGGACAAATTGGGGGCATTTCAAGGCACGACGGAATGCGCAAAGGAGGGTCGAGGTTTCATGAGGTCATTGCGAGCATTGGGGCCCCTTATATAGTGTTAGAACTAGGGTTTGCGTTGGGTAGGACCTGGCTCAAGAGAAGGGCCGCCGGAGTGAGACAGAGAGGGCGAAGATCTCATTTTGCCAACTAAAGAGAGCAATAAATGAGGTCAAAGTAGGGCTAGTCAAGTTTGAAATTGTGAGAGCATGATTTATATTCGCTTAGATACTTGAATGGGGGTCATGGGCGGGAGATCTCGCTCTTGGCATTCAATTACTCCTCCCCGTTGATTGCAGGAGGTAGAAGACGAGTCTATGGCCGCTGGATCAGGCCGGAATCCACTAGGGATAGATCCAAGGACTGGGATCGCCCCCAGATCCTTATCTTAGATCGCTGATATGGAATAGCAGAAAAAAAAGGCAAATAAAAAGGGTTTTTGAGCACAGAACTTTCAAAAATCATAGTAAATAGTAGGAAAGTCCAATTGTTCTAAAATTTGGACCACAGCTTCACAAAAATGTGGAGAACCGTTAGAAAAAGTTTGAGAACAAAATATGAAGTTTTATGTATCAATTTTTACTTCATTGGACAAAGTGATGAATTAATCTAATTTGAGCTGTGATAATGCGTGTAAAACTACAATGATCACCATATTTTGTATTTGGGTCTCAAAATTGATTACGAAGATAATAAAATTTATTTGAGACCATGAGAGGATAAAATAAGGTTAATAGAGTAATTATCTCATTATTTTGCTAAAATCCACTTTGTCACATCCTTCCCTCCTTAAAAGGAATTTTGTCCCCAAAATTCAAAAACATCCTCAAAAATCAGGATTATTCGACCTAAGTGATTTCCTCAAATATTAGGGTATCCTCAAGTATAAAATCAAAATCATGTCCTCAAATTTCAATTAATACAATCATCATAATTGGAATTTCATGTTCTATATCATAACCAACTTGGTACTAACATTTCTTTTCATCATCGAGCAATTGAGTATCAAGGTCAACACATATATTGTCCAAAGTCATTATATGAGTCACAAATATAGAAAGCATCCTATTGATCACAAATTTGGAGAGATCATATTTTAGGTCAAACAAATAGAGTTCAAGTGTACAAGGTGACTTTCAATCCCAATATCTCAGGGTCTTAGACTCTACATTGGCCTGGGTGGGGTTATACATCCATGATTTGAGATTTCATATTTCAACATTTTGAGAGAACATCATACTTTTAGTATCACTATTTCGAGCTCAAAATCAATGGGAAGGTCCCACCCTAGTCCTAATGAGAGATAAACCCTAAGTCATAAATCGAGAGAGTCAATATAGTTATTATTTCAATAAAAAAATTCAAGATTTGGGATTTTGAAGTCATTAGTCATATATCTAGGGTGATCTCAAGGTCCAAATAATGTGAACATAGGATTTGTATCATTATTGAGATTGGATAATCGTGAGTCACAATATTATATATCAATATCAAGAGTCGAGATCAAAAGTCATAGGTCCAAAATTTTAAAGCTAGGGTTTAGATTCCTATTTAGACCTTAGGGGGTATCATTCATCTATATCCAATTTTGAGCAACATTATTCAAGCAATATTTGAGAAACATATCATAATTTCATTATCATGTTTCCAAAGTTGATGAATGATCTAGACCTAGGTCTATCTAGGAAATAAACCACAAGCTATAGTCGATATTGCCATATCTCAAGGTCATTATCAAATCAATATTCAAAATCGAGTATCAACCATGGTTTAACTTGTTAGACTTAGGTCAACCAGTCCAAATAGGGTGAAAGGGAATACCTTTCCAACTCTAAATAATCAATAATATGAAAATTTAGAGGTAGTCAAAATAGGGATGTGACCTAGGTTAGGGGAGTCATGAGTCAACTACTACCCAAATCTAGAACATTACCTACATTAGTCATTATCCATTGAGTTTATTCAAATAGGGAGAGTATCTATGATTAAATCATATACATCAAAGTCATAAGATCAAAATTCAAGATCATAGGGCAATAATGTCAAGTTTTGCAATTATTTCTTTCAATATCAAGGTAGTGACAAAATTTGAAAATAGAGGATTGGACTTTGACATTCAAGGAATTAGAGCATAATATCAAAATATAGGTCCATAATCAGCATATCAAAATCGAGATTGCAAAAGGCATCAATAGTCAATAGGAAAACTACTTTTTGCATCATAGTCTTATATCATGATTTTGTGAGTCTAAGACTTAGTCATTTGATAGCATGGTCAAGGTGTGTATAAAGTAGGATATGAGTTTTCTTAACTATGTTTGAGATTTTAATCAACAATAGGGAAACATGGGCTTAATCAAATAGGGACCTTATCAACAACAAGTGTGTAAATTATAAGTCACCCTTATTTCACCAAATCAAGATTTACCTCAACGTAGGAAGCATATAGTCAAGTTTTAGCTAATTTGAGTGTTCATGATATTAGGTATCATACATGAGTATTTGGTTTCAAAATTAATTGATCAAAATTGAGTTTTCAAATTAAGGTCAGATCATAGTATCAACTTTCAAAATTTAGCAATATTCATTATTCCCATGCATAAGCTACCCATAATCGAGACATCATGTGGTATAAGGTCACAAGAAAAGACCACATGAGGAGATGAGAAAACTTACCTAATATTCATCTACATGGGTGGCTTAGGTAGTCCTTAATGAAGATATGAGATGCTAGAAGACTCTCTAGGGTTTCACAAGAGAACCTTTAGGTCCAGTTTTGGATCAATTAAGGCCAGGTAGAGCGGGGGATCTCAGCCACTGTGAAAACAAATAGGAGAAATTATGTCAAGACCCCAAGCCTAAACACCTCATGTAACACCCCTGACCTGGGTTATGAACTAACCCTAGGTGTTTTACTTAAAATTATGATTATAGGCTTGTGGTTAACCCTTGATATGTCATTAAAGATTTAGAAGAATCTATATTTTCATTTTTGCCCTTTTTGAACAATGTTGTAAGATTATTTTGTTTAATAGGGACCTATGTGCAAATTACCCAATTAGAGGAGTTAACTTGAAAATTGCACATGTTAAGATGTTCCTCTGATTATGAGACATCATAAGAATGAATATGATGTCGTGATATGGATTCCCCAAGCTTGGGCACCAAAATATAGCTTGTAGAGCAATCCTTGTACTTTAAAACCTAGTTTTGGTGTAAAGTGCAAGTCACCCAAAACATAGGGTGCAACATGTAAAATATACCCTCTAGAGTACCTCTCATGCATTTTAGCATCAAGTGGAGTAAAGAAGATGAGGGGGGCGCCTCATTTGAAGTAACCATATAAGAAGGATAATCATTGTAATTGAATAATCAAGATGTATGCAAAATGACCCTTAAATATAACATAATAAAGTGTTTGGCTTCTTTTCCTCTAAACCAAGATTGAGAGATAAGTTTGCATGTTATGAGAAGGGAGGAACGTGGCAAAGAATTAGGATAGGGGCGTGGAGGATATAGATGTAAAAGAGAAGAAGTATTTACCATTGCCTTGGAAATATGCCCAAAAATATATAAGCAAGCTCTTTCCACAATCAAGGGATCGTTCCCTTCATTTCCTCTTCTTGTCCTTTTGCTTTGGGCCGACTAAGGAGGAGCTTAGGAGCAGAGGAGGACGACCAAGTTGATCTAGGTAAGTTTGGTCATCTTCTAGCTCGGATTCATGGAGGAAATTCCATTACAAGCTTGGTTTGCTAGTATTCCTTACACAACTCTTGCTTCTAGCCAACTTCTCCATCCAATTCTTGAAGAAAGGACCTTGGACGACCCCTGTAACTCAAGCCACCATTAAATCTACGGAGCGTGGATCTCTAGATAAGATTCTAAGGTGGGTTTTATAACCCTAAACCTTAAAGCTTTGCTATACATCTTTTTCTTATGAAAACGTTGCTTGCCTTCCTTTCTTCCTTGCTTCTAAGTGTTCTTGCAACTAAAACGGTGAAGAACAGATCAGGTTCTTGAGGTAGAAGAAGATGACATTAATAACAATGTTAATCCTTATCCTACTGTAGCAAACGTTCTTGCACCCTTTGGCCAAACGGTTTGCAAAACCGTTTGGGGCAAACAGTTTCAAAACCGTTTGAAGGGAAAACGGTTTTGCAAGGTTGGTTGGAGCAAACGGTCTCCAAGACCATTTGGTTGAGTTGAACAAGGGTTGAACGTTTGCGATTCCTGTTCATAATCATGTTGGTTAATAACTCACCAAATTTGATAGGTTAACTCCCAAGGAATCATGAGTTGAAGGCTAATCAATTAGTTAAACCTAATTGGATTAAGTGCTGATTTCCAACCTAATTAACTTAACCTTTTTGGGCAAACGGTTTCAAAACCATTTGAGAGCATTTACCAAGGGTTGACCGTTTGAGATTCCTGTTCCTAATGATGTTGGTTAATGACTCACAAAATTTGATGGATTAATTCGAAAGGAATCATGAGTTGAAGGCTAATCAATTAGGTAAACCCTAATTGGATGAAGTGCTGATTTTCAACTTGATTGATTTGACTTTTTGGGTTAATTAGCCCAAACGGTTTCAAAACCATTTGTGGATTACCCAAACGGTCTCAAGACCGTTAGGGGGACACCCAAGACCGTTTGGAGGTCTAGGGATGGATATGGTTAAGTGTTTGAAGATCCAAAGATATGGCATGAACCCTAATCGGCTAAATGCTGATTTTTGTAAGTAATTGAGATGATGTTTTGGGTGTTTGAGCCCAAACGGTTTCAAAACCATTTGGAGAATGCCCAAACGGTTTCAAAACCATTTCAAGGTCACCCAAGACTGTTTGGAGGTCTAGGGTTGACCATGGTTAAGTGGTTGAAGATTGAAAGGCAATAAGTTGAAACATAATCGATTAGCGACCTAATGATCAAACCTATGGTTCAAACCTTAATAGGTTGAGTTAGTTTTTGATGTGACTTTGCAAAAACGGTCTCAAGACCGTTTTGAGGATGTAAAAACGATCCCAAGACCGTTTGGGTTCAGGTCATGACCCAATTGAGTGATGGTTCAATGAGTTCAACATCAATTAAGCTCATGTTGATGAATGTTGAAGAATGATCGATTCCAACCCTAATACAATCAATCCAAACCCTAATTGGTGACCAATTGAGGATCAATTGAGGGTCAAGTCAGTAGAGGGTTAACCTAATTGACTCAATTGATAAGTGGTTAACCTTAGCATGAACATTTGAGGGGTTCAACATTGCAAACCCTAAAGCAATTGGATGTGTTGACTCACTTTTGAGTCCATGCGGTTTTGAGATGTTTGGACCAAATGGTCTCAAGACCATTTAAGGGCAAACGGTCTTGAGTGTGTACTTGGCCAAATGGTTTCAAAAGTCAAAGGGTCCAAACGGTCAACCATTCCATGCAGTTTCAAAACCGTTTGGAGGTTGAAAGTGCAAAACCATTTGGGATCTTTTAAGGTCAAGAATGCTTATTGCTTTGAAGGCTTAGATGGTACAATGGTTGATTAATATAAACCCTAATGATATCCAAAGATATTAAGGGAACAAGTAATTAATTGGTTGATGCATTCTATGACTAATGGTGGATTTTACCAAAGTACCCTTGATGGGTTTAAGTAGTCAACACCTCTTGATCGAGCAAACCCTAATGAACATTGTAGTAATAATGTGACTTATGTTATCAAGGTTGAATTGAACTAATATAATCATAAGAGATGTAAACATCATCTAATAATAAGAGGGGAGAGAAGACTCCCAATATGAATGAGAATCAAGTAATATACTTCCAACATGTATGAATACACATAATTAGGGTATGATCATTTACAATGGGATCATGGAAACCCTAATTATGATGATCAATGAATCTTAACCTAAGTGAAGACATGAATGGAAGTAATCTTCATACATAATGATGATATGATCTCAATTCACTACTATGTGAATAGTAAACCCTAATCTAGGGTAATGTGATGCTATGTGAATAGTAAACCCTAATCTAGGGTAATGTGATGCTATGTGAATAGTAAACCCTAATCTAGGGTAATGTGATGTTATGTGAATAGTAAACCCTAATCTAGGGAGATGTGATGATATGAACAAGTAACCCTAATTCTAATTTATGCTTTTAAGCATGAAACTCCATGATTGAGAAATGAGATTGGAATCACTATTCCTAATCTAGTTAAGAGGTTGAATAACTCTTTTTGTGTTAAATGAGAATCCTAACCCTAGAAACCAGCCGTGGTATTATGACACGGTCGTGGTGAGTCCTTTGTTGCACGACCGTGCAAGGTAGCACGGCTGTGGTATCACATATATAATTGAGAAGAACATGTATTGTGTTGTTATGATACAATATGCATGTTATTAGTAAATATTGATCATGTAGGTTGTCATAAAGAGGTGATCATATCCAGGTAAGGATTATGATATCTTATGTATTGAAATTACTTTACATGCTTCAAGTATAATGATATGCTATGATACCTGGTGAATGCTAAATTATGAGTTCAAGTACCTAGATTCTATAATCATGATGATAAATTTAGAAAGGTACTTGATAAGTTGAGGAATTGAGATCCTAAAACTTTGTAAGAAAAAGCATGGCTACAGGCCATGACTCCCCAATAATAATGTCAGACATTAGATATATGATCTAAGTCTGAAGAGAGTTAGTGTTGTAATAATGGTTTTATAGTAAATAAATGCCATACATGTTCTTCTATTTCTTAAAAGATAAATGACATATGGGTTTATCAAATTATAGTTGTATTTCTTTAATAGGAAGAATGGTTTAATCTGTTAAATATTGTTTTAACTACTACCAGACATATATAACTTCTTTGTGTACATTTATTCTCTTAAGTTGCAATAATTAGGTTTCTGGCAAAGAGTTATATCTCTCGCTGGGACAATTTTATAATTGTATCACCCCGTGGGAAACATTTTTTTAGGTGGACATGGGCGGGGAGGTAGAAATCCTTCAATAGGTGAAGGGCAACATCAACAGTACCAGGGACAATAGTGAAGTTTCAGGTGGAGACACTGGATATTATGCCACGTATAGATGTAGTTAGAGTCCTATGTGTCATCTCTGTACTCTCAGGTCCTCAAAGTAATAGTTAGTGCTTTCGAGTTTTTGGTCCAGTACCTCGAGATTTCTGTATCTTGCCTTATATAGTTAACATGGTAGTTGATGATTGTAATCTCAAGATACGACCTTACAGAGATGTAATGATGGATCAGTTTGTAAATAACTTATCATGTTGCTTTATGAAAAAGCTTTACCATTTAAAGATCTCTTCACAAAAAGTTTTAATTTTTAGTGATTTTTGGTAATCCGCTGCTTAGTGAACGCTTCCGCATTAGTTAATCATGTTTTCTCGAGATAGACGTTACACCTCAATTTTCACCATTATGGACTTTAGGTTTTCTTGGGTGTAGGAGACTTGAGAAATTATTTACTTAAAGTATATGGGAGTGTGAAGGCTCTGATACTAACGGTCACAGAACTGTTCTTACCCCAATCCCAATTGCACTGCCTAGACAGTGATAAAGGGATTGAAGCGCCCGTCCCTGATTGGCCCAATAGGATCAATCACACTGGCATATACAATAAGAAATAAATAACTCAAAAATTGGATAATTAAAGAACAAACTAACCCAATATGGAGATATGCCCGATTTATCTTTGTCATCAGAGTGTATGAGTGCGGAAGCGATCTTATTCAATATTCCATTGGTATTACCAAAAATCAATAAAATCGAGACACAATCATGCAATTGCACGGTACGCTATCAAAATCAATAAAAATAGTTTATAAGAAAATATGTATACTTGGCAGGACTTATATTTCAAAGTATAACAAACGATTTCCAAACATTCAATATCATTCGACAAAAAGGTTGTTATTCAACGATTCAATTTTTATTACGAGTTCCCATTATGCTGTAATTCAAGAAGCATGCTTATATTTTTGTGTGACTTTATCACCCCAACACGATGGGGTAAGTCACTAGGCTCCTTCTCACTATAGGAACATAGGAGGCCAATGTACGAGTCCCACCTCCAATGAGGGGGTTGTTGTACTCAATATCAACATTATCAACATTATCGATATCATCATCATTATCAATATATGGGCAGTCATAATGGGCATGCAATTTATGTTTTCACGTTTTTCAAAATATAGTATAGAAAAATAGAAGACTAATCATAGGGAACAGTAGCTCATCCAAATAAATAGCCAAGTATACAATCAAGAGATACATAAAAGTATCTTCAATACAATCAAGGAGGAGTCATATAATAGCGTACCTTTCACCAAAGATTTCGAGTATGATAAATATTTGAATCAATATGTCAACCCTTCGAGTCAGATCCTAAATCATCAAGATTTGATCAAAGGTCAAGACCATGATGTTCAGAAAATCATGTTTTAATATTTGAGATTAGGGTTACACTTTTCCTATGTCAACCTTAGGGTTGGGTCATTCACTTATAATCAATATTTCAAAATGTCCAACATTATTTCAAGTATATACAATATATTCGAGTGTGAATGACTTACCTAGGTTTTCTAGGATCATATGTGTTAACCCTAATTTATGATCATTATCCAAGTCATCATCAAATTTCTAAATCATCATCATGATACTTAGTATAGTTGGAATTTAGGATCATATTGATGGTTCAAGAATATACCAAGGTTTTGTAAGATTTAGATCAATATCAAGACTACTCATTATTCGTTATAATCAATATTGAAAAATATCTAGATCACTAATGATTCATTTTCAACAGTAGATGATTCAAGTATATCAAATCTAGGTTACAAGATAATCATTAGAGTCCAAATATAAGGTTTCTAAAGATTAATTATGATTATGAGTCATTTGACAATTTAAATATGTAAAGGATCAAAGATCTAGGGATATTAGTGAGAAACATTTGGAATCAGGTTTCAAAAGTAATTTTAATTGTTTCACTAGATTTTTCTGATCAAGATAGACTACTTGCTCATAATATTTGGAGCTAGGATCTATTTTCTACAATTAAAACAAGATCTGATCATTTGCTACAATTTCGAGCAGAGAGGAGGCAAAATACCTTTCATCGAAAAAAAGAGGATCATTTGATGTGTAAAGGACGACCAAGATTTGTCCACATAGGCAAGGCAACTTCCTTGCTTGGCGGTCTGGTTCAGAGGCTAAAATGGCTCGTTCGATCACTTGATTTCTTGGTTCAGACCTTAGTTCAGTTGAGGATTGGACTGGGGCTCCCCCTTCTTGGACCGGCCGGTCTGGGACCTATCTTCCTCGCACAACACTCCCTCACGAGACCAGAAATGGGGCGGCAGGGCTCGCCGGAGTGGAGGAGCTCCACGAGTAGGAAGGGATGAGAGAGAGTGTGAGCAGGCTGGCCGGTCTTGCCTTGGCCTCCCGGACTTGATGGGGGGTAGATAAAGGGAAGAGGAGGCGAGTAGTAGGGGCGTTCGAGGGCGGCCGTGTGGTGGAATTGGTGCTTGGAGCAGAAAGAGACCGGGGACAAATTGGGGGCATTTCAAGTCACGACGAAATGCACAAAGGAGGGTCAAGGTTTTGCAAGGTCATTGCGAGCATCGGGGCCCCTTATATAGTGTTAGAACTAGGGTTTGCATTGGGTAGGACCTGGGTCAAGAGCAGGGACGTCGAAGTGAGACAGAGAGGGTGAAGATCTCATTTTGCCAACTGAAGAGAGCAATAAATGAGGTCAAAGTAGGGCTAGTCGAGTTTGAAATTGCGAGAGCATGATTTATATTCGCTTAGATACTTGAATGGGGGTCATGGGTGGGAGATCTCTCTCTTGGCATTCAATTACTTCTCCCCATTGATTGTGGGAGGTAGAAGATGAGTCCATGGCCGCTGGATCAGGCCGGAATCCACTAGGGATAGATCCAAGGGCTGGGATCACCCCCAGATCCTTATCTTGGATCGCTGACATGGAATAGCAAAAAAAATGCAAATAAAAAGGGTTTTTGAGATCAGAACTTTCAAAAATCATAGTAAATAGTAGGAAAGTCCAATTGTTCTCAAATTTGGACCACAACTTCACAAAAAATGTAAAGAACCTTTAGAAAAAGTTTGAGAACAAAATATGAAGTTTTATGTATCAATTTTTACTTCATTGGACAAAGTGATGAATTAATCTAATTTGAGGTGTGATAATGCGTGTAAAACTACATTGATCACCATATTTCGTATTTGGGTCTCAAAATTGATTATGAAGATAATAAAATTTATTTGAGACCATGAGAGGATAAAATGAGGTCAAAAGAGTAATTATCTCATTATTTTGCTAAAATCCACTTTGTCACAAATCTAAATCTACTAGTGGGTATGTATTTTTCCTTGAAGGAGGTGTATTTTCTTAGAAATCATCGAAGCAAACTGTGAGAGCTAGATCCACTATGGAGGCTGAGTTTATTGCTTTAGATTTAGCTTGTTGTTAGGCTGAATGGCTTAGAAATTTACTTATTGATCTGCTGATTGTTTCTAAACCATTTACTCCTATTTGAATGTTATATTATAATAAAGCAGCCATAGACAAAGCTAAGCAATCTAAAGGCAACCTGGGTAAGCGCTTTATGAGATTAAGGTATGAAGATGTGAGAGATCACATCACCTGAGGGGTCATATCAATAGAGTATGTGAAATCTACAAGTAACATTGCTAATCCACTTACTAAGGGTCTAGATAGAAAGCTAGTACACAGTTCGTCGATGGGGATGTGTCTTCTACCCATAGAATAAAAATTATAGTGGTAACCCTACCTTTCCTAAACTGGAGATCCCATGAGGAATTGTTCAAAGGGACAACTAAGCTATCATGTTATGCAGAAGCACACTCAAGAGTTTCACTCCATAGCCTTCCCTATGGCACTAGTGCTTCGACTCTGTCTGAGTATAGGAAGAGCTTTGCTCTGAATGGGTTCAAGGCCATTTATTGGCAGGGTATGCACCAGACATGATACCCTTTGAGATCCCTACTATTTGAGTGTAACCCAAGAGCCGGGGTTTATGTGAGTTGGCCATACTCACTAGAACGCTCAAGAAACAAGATTATGCGAAGGCCATATATGTGTAACACCGATACAACTTCATTCTAGTGCCTGCACTTTGATTGTTTGATTTACTAAGGTCCGAATCAGGGAGTCTGGTTCAAGACATAGTTCCCCACGTCTCTCTGGATTGAACTGAGTCATTCTAAGTAATGGTTCAAAGCCACAAGTTACCAATGCTGAAAAACATAGTATTTTCACAAAATTTTATTATTTATTGAATTTCTAAAAAGAATTATGGAATATGTGGCAGAATGTTGTATTTTCTATTCCAGAATTTAGTTTTCCAGCCAAACGTTTATCCCATATTACTTGTAGCAGGAACCACACAACTCCTTATATGTGCTAGTGGTCCCCAAGAGGTCAGGACCTCTCAAGGGCATGGGAATTTATGATTGATTGGCTAGGCTTGTGTATTTCTTAGAATAAAATAAAACACACACACACACGCGCGCACACATGTTCGTTCATTTGCTCGCCCATCCGCCCGGCCCGGCCTGGCTCGGCTCGGCTCGGCTTAGCTCGGTTCGGTTCGTTCATGGATTTATCTTTTTATGAAATATTTTATTTTGTTTTGTTTTGTTTATCCCGAAACGTCATTTTGTTTTGTGTCGTTTGGATTTCGGTTGACAACATTTAAGACACAACAATAAAACCTCTATGGACTAACCATTTAAGCCGACCATTAAATGCGATGTTAAAGACGCATGTTGGAGAGACCAACAAGTGGGGGCAGTTATCGCGACTGCTGAGATGCAAACCATATAAGGAGGCGTCTGCTCTCATTTGAGAGACAAAATAGACAAGAAATACATAGAGATATATTGAGAGATAATACTTGAAAGAAATTCATCGGTTCCTTTGTTGATGGAGCACGGTTCCTTTATTGCGATATTATTCCTTTCTTGTTGTACATCTGTTCCTTTACTGCTGTACAATGGTTACTTTCCTACTCCACTACCGTTCGTTTTATAGCGGTTCCTTTCCTGCTATACAGCGGTTCCCGTTCTGCTGTATCGAGGTTCCTTTCCTGCGGTACATCAGTTCCTTTACTCCACCGCAACAAGCATGTTCTCTTGAACACAACCACTTCTTGTTGCTGTCTTGCGCCGATGACTACTTCTGTAACATCCCAAGTTTTAAAAAAATAATTTGAAATTTAAAATATAGTTTTTCGTAAATAGAAATAGTTGAGGGTCTTAATGTAAAAAGGGACATAAAAGAAAATTATTAAAATATAATGAAGTGAGAGGAATAAAATATAACTCATAATGCATCTTTCTTTTAGGTGCATTATGTGTCACAAGTAATTCAAAGATATAAATGTTGGCTTCCCTTTTATCTCTTAATCTTCAAAATGTTAAAAAAGATGAAAGAGAGAGTAAGACGAAGATTCCGAAACTAAGAGTTAAATGATTTTTTAATAAGGAGCCTTCTTTCCTTTGATAGCTTTCAGAATAAAATTCATAAATACAATTACTCTATTTTTCTCTCTCCTTCCATGATAGTTGCTAAAAAAGGGTAAAGAATATTTATGACATGGATGATAAATTATAATCTTGAATTTTGGCCCTATGATTCACCAAGGAAAGTCCTTTTCAAAATATCTAATCAATTAATGTGTTTAAGTTAAAGTTAAGTGACTAAATGAGAACAATATGGAATTTTCTAGAAAGAAGGTGTTAAAGGAAAATTATGAATTGAATTCGGTTCAAATATTTTTATTTAAAGAAATTATACAACTAAATAAGGTTGCTTGCCAAGTTTGGATGAAAAATACATTAATTATATGACTTAAATAAATCAAATAAGCCTTTTACTTAAGGGGCAAGGAAAGGGCATTTATCTTTCGTATTTTGGCCCCAATTCTTGTCCAAAGATAGATTTGGATATTAAAATCTTTCCTTTAAAATTTGGGACCAATGAGATTTAAGGAGAAGGAGATATGAATTATTTTCTTTTCTTAAAGTGAAAAGGGTTGAGGGAAATGCATTAAATGTCATGTATTATGATTAGGAAACTAGGACTCGGTCCCTTGCTTTGTAACACGTACCTACTGACCTTTGGATCATAAATTGACAGTTTGTAGACCATCCCTAACCTCCAGCCAAATCGGGAAACTGACACAGTCCCACAACTATCTTCTTGCATGCTTTTCTCTCACCCTGGTTGATGAGAACGCTCGGAAACCTTCCCATTGTGACCACGAGATGATTCCGAGTAGATATACCCTAGGTTTGTCCTGTAATAGAGGAATACAGAAGTTTTTCCCAATCTACATGCACCTCACTGGCCACCCCATAGCACGGTGTTTGTATATGAGGGATTAACACTCCCGGAGACAATACTTTTGGATCCTTGAGGCCCGTATCGACCTCTCAGTCCCATCCCTTCCTTCAATTCCTTAGCTAGCACCCTCTTAACCCCTTCTCTATGATGCTGCCGCCGCCAGAAGAAAACCCCCATCGTTCTCCTTGTTCCGGCCGTCCCTGACATCAATCGAACCCATCAATGAGTCCAACGTGTCCAGGCGGAGGCCTCGGGGTCCTCGGTTTCCTCTTGGAGCCTCGGTAGCCCGGAGTCAACCATCTGGGTTGACTGCCCAAGCAGCCTGCTCGTGTGACGGAGGTTGAAGATAACCTCAGCTGAAATAACAAGTCTGCCCTCCGGTCATCTACAGCGAGGTAAGGGCAATATCGACCTTCTCCCCTTTTCTTTTTGCTTAACCCAGGCGGGGCTGGGTTCCAGCGAGGCGCAAGCCAATTGGCTTAGTCGTTGCTGTGTGGCCTGTACCCTGCCAACATGGCTGCCTAGTTGGCAAGCTATGATTGGCTAGTTAAGTTAAAACTTGAAATAATTATATTAATTAATTGGTATGTCAGATGGAAATAAGTTATATATGAAAATTACTCAGAAAAATATCAGGAGTTCAATAAAATTAGTTTTATGTCCTGATTCCCATCCTAACTTGAAAAGTATGTAAAAATGTTATCTTTATGTGATTTCATATGTGAAAACCCTAATTTCATAAGATTAATGAAATTGATGATCATAACATGATTGATTGGATCTGTTGTGTAAGGAATGACCTTCTTGGATAAAAAGATCATCTTGGATCTAATTCAAGATTAATAATTCACATGTATCAACAATAGGGTTTTAGGTGATAGATGGAACATGGATTGATATGTTGAATGTTATGAACATGATGCTTAGGGTTTTCCAACCCCAAGGATGTGAGTAGGATTTACTGAACCTAGGAAGAGAAATCAGATCTTACCCAAGTATAAGGTAAGTGGTCCATGCTAATTGAACATAAGTAATGCTTGTTTTATGTATGTATGCATGCAATGAATGTTATGAATGTTTTATCTATTTAAATTGTTTAAAGTCAATGAATGTACCATGAATTGAATTGAATGTTTTATTGTTCTTATTATTGTATCATCTTCATGAATATTAAGAGTAAAATTAAAGTTAAGTTTTAAGAGAAAAGTAAGAGTTTTTTAAGAGAAAGATAATGTAAAAGATAGCTTATATAAGGTCCTCATTAAGAGGCTCCTCGGAGCAAAACCCAAGAGGCACTTCAGTGCATAAGAGAAGAGGCACTTCGGTGTAACCCAAGAGGCACTTCAGTGCATAAGAGAAGAGGCACATATGTGCAACCCGAGGATCCTTATATAGGTCAAGATAAAATATATTTAAAAGTAATTGTTGATCTTTTCAATGTTTAATGTTTAAAGTTTAATGTCTATTTCCAAGTTTTCAAGTTTTCTTTATATTATAATATGTTCAATTCCACTTACCAATTGGTTTTATGCATGGCTGGGGGTGAGATGCCCATAGATAAGGAGCACGCTTAGGAGGAAGAAGTTACATGACATGCAAGGATTAGTTCAAGGAAACTTCAAGAAGAAAGAACCTAGTGGGGTGCCATTTACCAAGATGATCCAAAGATTAGATAGAATGTATATCATGTATAGTCTTTCTACCAAAGTAGTTTAATTGTATTTGATGTAGTTTTCCTATCTTGAACTATGTATGAATCAGATTCCTTTCAATTCAAAGTGTTCTATTTATTCAAATTGCAAATGAATATCATGTTTGTGACACCCCCCTTGAGTAAAGAGCTTCCTCTCAGTGATTTTTACATGTTGTGAAAAGTGGGGTGTTACAATATGGTATCAGAGCGATTTGGTAAATGGCCACTAGGAAAATATGATTCACATAGTCACCCTAGAATAATGATATGAGATTAAGGTATAGGAAGGGAATCTAAGGAAGAGTATCATACCCAAAGATAGAAAGAGTTTTCACCCTAAAGTAGAAATTTGTATTAGGGATAGGTGTATATCTAGTTTAGATCTTAAGTATTGCCCTAATCTTAGCTAGTGGCATATCCTCTCTTGTCTCTTTGGTTGGTGCACACCATGTGATGAATGTAGAGGGATGTCATAAGCATTAGACTTATTGTTCATCTTTCCCCTTCATAATAGTATGTGTGGTATGGGACATGTGTACTATTAGGTTGGTGAAGGTAGCATAATAGTATCTCTCATCGTTGGGTATGTGCCTGATCAACACCTACCTGGGGATGACAAAAAGATGGGCAATACAAAGGGCCTAAAATAGATTGTCATCTACACCTAATGTTAGAAAGCCATGACAAAGTTGAGGTAGAAGTCTTAAATGTAGTGCTAAGTTTAGTTTCATAAGTCCTAAGTAAAGTTAAGAAGGAGACCCAAGGATTGGTTAGTTAATGTTTTATGCAATCAAAATGCCTCATGGAACATACTTTTATTTTATGCAAAATTGTGAACATTAATGAACATTGAAATGTTAACGATCATTCAATGAAGAGGTAAGATGAACCCTAAGGTGGGTAATATCCTAAGGAAAATTTTGAGGACGAAATTTATTTAAGGTGGGTAGAATTGTAACATCCCAAGTTTTTAAAAAATAATTTGAAATTTAAAATATAGTATTTTGTAAATAGAAATAGTTGAGGGTCTTAATGTAAAAAGGGCCATAAAAGAAAATTTATTAAAATATAATGAAGTGAGAGGAATAAATATAACTCATAATGCATCTTTCTTTTAGGTGCATTATGTGTCACAAGTAATTCAAAGATATAAATGTTGGCTTCCCTTTTCTCTCTTAATCTTCAAAATGTTAAAAAGAGATGAAAGAGAGAGTAAGACAAAGATTCCAAAATTAAGAGTAAAATGATTTTTAATAAGGAGCCTTCTTTCCTTTGATAGCTTTCAGAATAAAATTCATAAATACAATTACTCTATTTTTCTCTCTCCTTCCATGATAGTTGCTCAAAAAGGGTAAAGAATATTTATGACATGGATGATAAATTATAATCTTGAATTTTGGCCCTATGATTCACCAAGGAAAGTCCTTTTCAAAATGTCTAATCAATTAATGTGTTTAAGTTAAAGTTAAGTGACTAAATGAGAACAATATGGAATTTTCTAGAAAGAATGTGTTAAAGGAAAATAATGAATTGAATTCGGTTCAAATATTTTTATTTAAAGAAATTATACAACTAAATAGGGTTGCTTGCCAAGTTTGGATGAAAAATACATTAATTATATGACTTAAATAAATCAAATAATCCTTTTACTTAAGGGGCAAGGAAAGGGCATTTATCTTTCGTATTTTGGCCCCAATTCTTGTCCAGAGATAGATTTGGATATTAAAAGCTTTCCTTTAAAATTTGGGACCAATCAGATTTAAGGAGAAGGAGATATGAATTATTTGCTTTTCTTAAAGTGAAAACGGTTGATGGAAATTCATTAAATGTCACGTATTATGATTAGGAAACTAGGACTCAGCCCCTTGCTTTGTAACGCGCACCTACTGGCCTTTGGATCATAAATTGACGGTTTGTAGACCATCCCTAACCTCCAGCCAAATCGGGAAACTAACACAGTCCCACAACTATCTTCTCGCATGCTTTTCTCTCACCCTGGTTAATGAGAACGCTCTGAAACCTTCCCATTGTGACCACGAGATGATTCCGAGTAGATATACCCCAGGTTTGGCCTGCAATAGAGGAATACATAAGTTTTTCCCAATCTACAGGCACCTCACCGGCCACCCCATAGCACGGTGTTTGTATATGAGGGATTTACACCCCTGGAGACGATACTTTTGGATCCTTGAGGCCCGTATCAACCTCTCAGTCCCATCCCTTCCTTCAATTCCTTAGCTAGAACCCTCTTAACCCCTTCTCTCTGATGCTTCCACCGCCAGAAGAAAACCCCCATCGTTCTCCTTATTCCGACCGTCCCTGACATCAATCGAACCCATCAATGAGTCCAATGTGTCCAGGCGGAGGCCTTAGGGTCCTTGGTTTCCTCTCGGAGCCTCGGTAGCCCGGAGTCAACCATCCGGGTTGACTACCCAAGCAGCCTGCTCGTGTGACGGAGGTTGAAGATAACCTCAGCTGAAATGACAAGTCTGCCCTCCGGTCATCTGCAGCGAGGTAAGGGCAATATCGACCTTCTCCCCTTTTCTTTTTTCTTAACCCCGGTGGGGCTAGGTTCCAGCGAGGCGCAAGCCATTTGGCTTGGCCGTTACTGTGTGGCCTGTACCCTGCCGACATGGCTGCCTAGTTGGCAAGCTATGATTGGCTAGTTAAGTTAAAACTTGAAATAATTATATTAATTAATTGGTATGTCAGATGGAAATAATTTATATATGAAAATTACTCAGAAAAATATGAGGAGTTCAATAAAATTAGTTTTATGTCCTGATTCCCATCCTAACTTGAAAAGTATGTAAAAATGTTATCTTTATGTGATTTCATATGTGAAAACCCTAATTTCATAAAATTAATGAAATTGATGATCATAACATGATTAATTGGACCTGTTGTGTAAGGAATGACCTTCTTGGATAAAAAGATCATCATGGATCTAATTCAAGATTAATAATTCACATGTATCAACAATAGGGTTTTAGGTGATAGATGGAACATGGATTGATATGTTGAATGTTATGAACTGGATGCTTAGGGTTTTTCAACCCCAAGGATGTGAGTAGGATTTACTGAACCTAGGAAGAGAAATCAGATCTTCCCCAAGTATAAGATAAGTGGTCCATGCTAATTGAACATAAGTAATGCTTGTTTTATGTATGTATGCATGCAATGAATGTTATGAATGTTTTATCTATTAAATTGTTTAAAGTCAATGAATGTACCATGAATTGAATGTTTTATTGTTCTTATTATTGTATCATCTTCATGAATATTAAGAGTAAAATTAAAGTTAAGTTTTAAGAGCAAAGTAAGAGTTTTTCAAGAGAAAGATAATGTAAAAGATAGCTTATATAAGGTCCTCATTAAGAGGCTCCTCGGAGAAAAACCCAAGAGGCACTTCGGTGCATAAGAGAAGAGGCACTTCGGTGTAACCCAAGAGGCACTTCGGTGCATAAGAGAAGAGGCACTTCGGTGTAACCCAAGAAGCACTTCGGTGCATAAGAGAAGAGGCACATATGTGCAACATGATGATCCTTATATAGGTCAAGATAAAAGATATTTAAAAGTAATTGTTGATCTTTTCAATGGTTAATGTTTAATGTTTAATATTTAATGTTTAATGTTTAATGTCTATTTCCAAGTTTTCAAGTTTTCTTTATATTATAATATGTTCAATTCCACTTACCAATTGGTTTTATGCATGGCTGGGGGCGAGATGCCCACAGATAAGGAGCAAGCTTAGGAGGAAGAAGTTACATGACATGCAAGGATTAGTTCAAGGAAACTTCAAGAAGAAAGAACCTAGTGGGGTGCCATTTACCAAGATGATCTGAAGATTAGATAGAATGTATATCATGTATAGTCTTTCTACCAAAGTAGATTAATTGTATTTGATGTAGTTTTCCTATCTTGAACTATGTATGAATCAGATTCCTTTCAATGCAAAGTGTTCTATTTATTCAAATTGCAAATGAATATCATGTTTGTGACACCCCCCTTGAGTAAAGAGCTTCCGCTTAGTGATGTTTACATGTTGTGAAAAGTGTGGTGTTACAACTTCACAATGCCATTTTGCTGTTTGCGACCAAGGGCTAAAGGAACGAGTTCAATACAACACTCTCGCTTGCACCGAGCAATTGTACCAGAGTTGGGGTGGATGAATAATCTTGGAGATAGACCGCCGGAGACGCTCGTACTAGGAGTGGCGGAATCTGTCTAGAAGACAGTGTTTCACACGTCTTCATCTCATGCTCTGGAGTTTGATTTCTAAACTCATTTGCCGTTTTCTCTGAATCTGAATTACTATTAATATTATTGCTGCTTATTGGTGGTTAGCTGCTTGCAATTATCTAATTAACATCTGTCTTACAGCAACTCAAAATTTTTAACATCCTTAACCAGCCGGACAAGCTTTAGGTCAGGATTATGTGTGAGAAATACACTGGCAACGGCGTCATCACTAAAAAACATGGGTCATAGTCGTGGAATTTCATCAAGAAAAACATTCCTCTCTTACAAAGTAACAACTATAAGGTGATTAATGATGGCAATGATCGAATGTGTGGTCTGATCGTTGGATCATGGGTCAGTCCATACATGATTCTCAGCCTGACTTCCAGGCGCCCGCAGGCCTTGAATCTCTAAAAGTTAGCTCCATGAAATTAGAACAGGACGAGTGGGATTGGGACTTTATCCATCACTATTTGCCTCGCTCTACTTGGAGCTACATTCATTCCATTCCTGCCCCTCTTGCTAACAGTGGTCATGATACTTGGGGATGGTCAATGGAGCTGTCTTGTGTTCTTACTTCCAGGTCTGCTTGCAGGTGGCTTCACGTGCATAAGGAATGTTCCATCTCTGGCAGATGGAAGGACATCTGGGCTTCTTCACTTCCGGCTAGAGTGAAGGTCTTCCTTTGGCTGATTCAACATAAAGCACTCCTCACCAATGTGGAGAAGCATCGTCGGCACATATATGTCAGCACTATCTGCCCTCGCTGCAATAATGCACACAAAACCATTGTTCACAGCCTACGAGGCTGTAGCTTCAGCAAGCCAGTCTGGGTCTCCTTGAAAATGGGTGATGACTTCTTCTTGCTCAAAGAAGATGATTGGATCTCCAATGTCTGTAAGGTGCTGCCAGATTGCAACGCAGCACCCCCTATTCTCCAAGTCGCCTGTTGGTTTCTATGGCAGTGCAGAAACGAACAAGTCCACAAAGGCATTCTTAAACCGCCATCAGTAAAAGCTGATTTCATTTCGACTCGGGCGTTATCTATACAAGCTAACTGCAAGATTCACTGCAAGTCCACTGTCGCTCCCAATACAACTTCCTTTAATGTGGAGCGTGTACCAGACTTCAACCACTACGCCTTCGTAGATGCATCCTTTGCTAACCCAATAGTTGACAATGGCATTGGTGTTCATGTCGTTGACAACTGGGGAACCTGCTGTTACGGATATGGTATCCGCCTTCGAACTACCAGTGCCCTTGAGGCAGAACTCCAAGCGATCATCCACAGCCTGGAGGTTTGCAACTCGCAAAACTAGAGGAACTTCCTTCTTCTGTCTGATTCCAAGCAAACAGTCAGTCTTGCCAACTCCACCAATGTCGGTACTGGCAAGTTCCAGCCATACTTTGCAAAAATCAAGCACCTTTTGACCCATTGTGAAGCTGCACAAATAAAACACATCCCGAGGAACCTCAATAGCATTGCCGCCACTCTGGCAAAACAAGCTCGCCTCTCTTCTCAAAACTTTAATTTTTCAGTTAATGTCGCTACTTGGCTCAATATGAGCAGTAATGTAGACTTGGAGTCCCTCTTATCCTGCACTAGAGTGCGGGTTCAATAAATAATCTCTATGGGTTGTAAAAAAAAAACTGAGGTGGTTGCGTTTGTGTACTCGAAGCTTGCATTTGCATAAAGGCGAAGGTGATAGTTTGGTGGTACGAGCCGCACGTTCGGGGAGCGTTATACGCGAGTGGATGTAGGAATTGACTGTGGGTGGGAGTTAGCAACCGCGCAGATGGGCCTCCGGGGCCCAGGACTGAATCCTTGTTATCTTCTCGGTATTTCTTCTGATGTGGTATTCAAATGTGTATGAAGTTCTCTCTTGTTATTCAATCCACTCTGTGGCGGTTAGGATGAGAAGCTGGGGAAAAAAACAAGGACTTAGTCCTGGGTCCGTGAAGGCCCATCTGTGCCGGTGCTGAATTTCAGCCGTTATTGTCACGAATTCTATCGCAATTGATTCCTTGGCAGAATTTGGTACATTTTTTGTGTGTATGCAATTTTCTATCAATCAGTTCGGTCCGTTTTGTCCTCTCCGCGGGATCCGGGTTCGAAACCTCTATAGCGCATTGTATTTACAATTCCTTGCGTCATCCGAGCTCTCGCACCTTGACACACTAAAACCGTGCGTATAAACACAAGTGCACGCGTCGAGTAATATAGACCTATGTGAGGCCCGAGTCAAACTTAGGGAGACATAGTCTCAATGGCTACTACTAATTACGTTGCGATCAGCTAAGCTTATTAAAAATGTTGATTTAAGTTTAAACAAAAATAAAAGGAAATAAAAAAGAAATTAAAAGTGGGTGATTCAAAGGAAATGGATTCCTTAGGTTTTACCGATTTCACCACGGGTCTCGTTATATCTTATTCTTACAGAATTAATATAAATGTTACTCCTACCCTAGATAGAAAGTCTGTAGTCAGAATTGCCCGCTTCCACGATGCAATTCACTACCTAGATCTAAGCCAATTCCACTTCTGTAGTAATTTATATCTTAGTCTAGGTGCATTATTGAATACTCTAGGTTTCTTTCTACTAATCGTACGTTATCTTTCCCAAGGAACGCGTAGGAAAGTGTACACGTTATGATTTTCTAACATTTAATCCTCCTTTCGGAGTAATTATCGGTCTGTAACCCTACCGATGGTTATCAAGCATAGATAGGTCATTCAATTCCACAATTATATCCAGGAATAAAGAGAAATCTATATTAAATCATGTAAAAAGTCGATACATGATTCCCCAGACTACTCCCGGGTCCTAAGGAAATGAGGGGTTTAGCCCTGCATGATTTTTAGTTACGAATACATAGAGAGAGAAAAGAAAAATGTGAGAAACATGAATGAAGTTCGTGTAACCCCTAGAGAGAAGGTGTTTCGCATGATCCTCCTCGAGAAACGCACATTCTGTAGTCTTCCAGTAGTAAAATTGTCCGTCGAAGGTGCTTAGATCTCCCGGTTAACGTCCTTCGGCTTCATGCTTCTCTCCCTCTCCTCTCTGGCCTTCGTGCACTGCAAATTCATAATCCCCTTAAGTCTGGCCGTCCTCTTTTAAGTCATGTGTCAACTTATGGTACCACATAACGTGGACCATCAGATCTGGGCGATCAAATTAGATTGTTGAAATTTTACTAAGTCGGTGGCACCGACAACATCGGGCGCGGCATGGCTGTGGTGAGGTCGGTACCACCAACTCTTCATGTCGGTGGAACCGAGCTGGTGCGCACACTTTTCTCTGCCTCTCTGAGCTGATCTCGGTGGCACCGACTTGGTAGTTGACGTGTATTTTACTACGAGCTAAAACGCAAGTATACGCATCGAGTAATATAGGCCTTGTGAGGCCCGAGTCGAACTCAGGGATACGTGAATTATTGGAGACTTCTACTAACTAATCGCAATCAGCTAGACCGATTAACAAAGTAAGGTTTTGTTGTTCAAATTAAAAGAAAATAAAAATCAAACAAAGAAAACAATCGATTAAAGGTTAATTTAATCAATTAAAAGGATATCTTTAGGATGGCGGTTTCACCGCGGGTCAACATTGTATTAGATTTCATGTAATTCCTCACACTTCTCTCTCTATCCGGGTAGTGGCCTGAAATGAGAATTACCCACTGTCGTGGTGTAATCCACTACTTAGATTTAGGTTGATTCCATCGTCATAGTAATCATTCCCCTAAACTAAGCGCATTAAGATCGGTCCCTCAGTTCCCACCATTAATTTTACAACTCCTTTGTCAAGGGTTTTATTAATTAATGTAGAATTCGTCTCTTTTCAACCGTTAATCCTTCTGTCGAAGTGATTAAGGGCATTAATTTATTATTATGGTGATCAAACATAACAATAGCAATAGAGAAAACGAATTTATACCACGGATATGAGAGAAAAATATGAATTATCAATATAAAATCATCATACAATGTATCCCCGGGCTACTCCCGGTCCTAAAGATTGAGGGTTTTAGCCTCTCATGTTCATCTTACACGAATACATGGTAGAAATTGGAGAATTCATAAGAAAAACGTGAAATAAATGGGAAAACCCCTGAACGGAGAAGAACCGGTGGATCCTTGGCGTAGAACACAAGCTTTCCCCGCCTGTCGGTGGTGGAAATTGTCTTCGGCAGCGTCCGAATCACCCGGAATGAGCTTCTCGGCCTCCGTTCTCCTTTCTCTCCTCCTCGGCACTCGTGCAATCCAAAAATGAGATCATCCTCCCATCTGGGCGGCCGTCATTAGGTATAAGTCCCTAATTAGGTCGTCAAATAACAACAGCCGTCCGATCGAAATCAAAACAAATCCAACGCATATCTGCCGGCGTCGATACCATCGACGCGAGTCAATGGTATCGACACAGCGGATTAGCGGCAGCTTTCCTTTCTTTTATTCTGAGCGCCTGTCATGATCTTGATACCATCGACTTGGGTGTCGATGGTATCGACTCCTTTAGCGTCGGTTGTTGTCGTTTAGCGACGCTGTAGCTCTTCTTGAGTCGATGGCATCGACTTGCGTCGATGGTATCGACTTCATCCTCGCCAGCAGCCTGGAGACATCTCGATGCCATCGACATGGGTGTCGATGGTATCGACTCTGTATTGCTCTTCTCGGCTGACAACCTGTGGCTTGGTCGATGGTATCGACATCCGTCGATGGTATCGACGGATGCAGATACTTGTTCTTCCTGAAATTGCACAACAAGACCAAGTAAATCCACACGATTTATAATAAGATGATCAATAATGCTTAAAATAGTGAAACAAAGGGGATTTGATATAAAATGATGGCAAAGACCAAATAAAGTGAATTATGCAATAATATCCATGAA
The DNA here is from genome assembly GCA_963693085.1 of Alisma plantago-aquatica. Classification (NCBI taxonomy): domain Eukaryota; kingdom Viridiplantae; phylum Streptophyta; class Magnoliopsida; order Alismatales; family Alismataceae; genus Alisma; species Alisma plantago-aquatica. The sequence continues at coordinate 1,477,180,845 of OY856410.1, forward strand.
AATGAGTAATTAAGGCACAAAACACATATGAAATCAGTCTATAAATGCGACTCAAAATCATCGCATCAAACTCCCCTAAGCTTAAACATTGCTCGCCCTCGAGCAACTAATCCTTAGAATAGAATTGCAGATATCAACTAACAATCAACACATCACCCCACATCCCACATGACTCCCACTGAACGTTCTCAAACCGGCCTTTCCTAATCACAGAACAGTAATTACCCTACAGGCGACAATAATCATCAATAAAAGAAATTATCCTTCAAACCGATGAACACTATCACATAAGGCAGTTAACATAATAAAGTTCGCCGATTCAGCCATGGTGCATCTTGTGATCGCCTAAACTACGTTGCTCGCCCTAACTACCATCTACATGGAAGCAGTCCTCCTTATAATCATGAGTGAGGAGAAAATCACGGTGACCTACCAATTCGAGCAACAGGTGGATGGAATGGGTGGTTCATGGAAGAATTTGGAAGTATTACACAGTTTCAAAATGCATATAACAAAATGCCCTAAATGATGCAAATGCACATTAAGAATGCCCTAATGCCTAAAAGTGGGTGGAATGATGCATGCACTAACCTTCTACCTCAAAATGAGATAGAAATCTACTCAAGACACATCATGTACTCAAATCCCCTGTTATACAAGTGATATCATTCCTTTCTCCCTCTTATTCCATTTCCTTCTAAATTCTCTTCTCTTTTTTTTTTTCAAAATTTTTTTTTTCTTCCAGATTTTTTCTTTTCCTCTTAGCCCACATATCCATAATTGCTTAGAGATACATGTGTTAGGCTATTTTCTTCATGATTGGAAATCTTTGTACTAATGCGAGGGTATGGAACAATTTAGATCACTTTTCAGGTCAATTGAGATACATGGTGTACTTATGCATGAAAATCATGAAAGTATGAGTGCAACTACATGACATGCACCTAAAGGTAATGTGCATGAATCACTATACATTTTTTTTCTCGTTTTATGCAAACGTATGAAAATAACAATGCAAATTCTATCTACATGCTATGCACACAAAAGAAATTGAAACTGCACTTTACTTCCAATTCTTGGGTGGATTATGGAAAAATATGAAGTGGAATGATCACAAGATTAAGTTACTGAACCTTAGAAAAATATCATGTGTCCCTCCTTACTGACATGTGTAGTAGTTCAAAGGGTTCTTTCTCGTATATCCAATTAAGGTCTCATTACTATTTGATTAGGTTAGGCTCAAACAACCGTTACTATCCACTTTTCATGAGTCAATGGGGGTGTGAGTGTGACATATTGCTTCAAAGTTGACATAATCAATCATTTTCATAGGACAAGTTTCCCAAGGACAACCAAGTAAAGCTATCCAAAAGACACAAAAATTTTGAAATTCCCTTAAATTTCCCATGAAAAATCGAGATGACAATTTTTACGACATCCACAATTACACTAGATAGACGTGGATCGTAAACAAACACTAAAATTGCAAGAACAAATAACAAAGCAGAAACTAAAAACAACTAAAGAAAAGATAAAAGATAGAGCTGTTCCAGCCACCCCCCAAAGCTTGAATCCGACTATGGCCTCATAGTCAAAAACCAACTTAAGGGTGGAACAGTGATACCCGATCAGTCCGATGGTGGTGGAGGTGGGTCGTGGGATCCAGATTTGCTCGGGATGATGTGACCGCATTTTTCCAATAACCCCATCTTGAATAACTGACACCGACACTGCTGTGTGCCCGTCGATACCATCGACGGAAGTCGATGGTATCGACTCGCTGATTAGGGCAACTGCCTCGCGAGTCCGGCCGCCGCCTTTTTCATTTGAACATGTCAATACCATCGACGTACACGTCGATGGTATCGACTTCACTGAGTCGATTTCTTCTGAAAATCTCCAGAGATCTCGATGGTATCGACTGGCATGTTGATACCATCGACCTTTATTGTGCAACCTTCCTGTAGGTATGTCGATACCATCGACGGGACCGTCGATAGTATCGACTCAGTGCGATTTTTGCAGCTGTCAATCCTGAACCCATGTCGATACCATCGACCAGTGTGTCGATGGTATCGACCCTGCCTGTGCCTGCACATCGAACAAACGGATCAAGGTATCTTCTTTAAACTAACATTCAAACAAAATAAAAGCAATCTATGACTAAAATTAAACTATCCTAGTGTACCGATGGTTGGGTTGCCTCCCAACAAGCGCCCTTGTTTAACGTCTTAGGCTAGACGGTGTGACAATCATCATCTTTTCACCTTGGGAACTGGGCTTAGAGGATCATTCGGTAATTTGAATTCAACACGATCTCCTCCAATGCCCAAAGACAGAGTACCTCTCCCTAAGGCAGTCACGACATCTGCCGTTGCTTGAAACGGTCTTCCTAGAAGAATTTCACAGCTTTGGAGTGGTGGCATATCCATGACGACAAAATCCACCGGAAATATGAATCTATCCACTTTGACTAGAACATCTTCACATACTCCATAGGGTCTCACTGTAGACCCATCCGCCAATTCAATTATTGCAGCCAACTTCTTTATCTCTTTTAACCCCAGCTTTTGAAATGTCGCCAAAGGCATGAGATTTATGCTAGCGCCAAAATCACATTGCGCTTTAGGGAAATGTTGACCACCTATTGAGCACGGTATGTAAAAACCTCCTGGGTCCTTTCTCTTCTTTGGTGAACTCCCTTGGATCATAGAGCTCACCGTCTCATTCATCCAATAAATTTCATCGTCTTTTATCCGCCTCTTCTTATTGATGATTTCCTTGATAAACCTCCCATCGGCGGGTACTTTCTCGATCATCTCCACTAATGGAATATTGATGTGGAGTTTTCGGAATATCTCTAGAAATTTGTTAAAGTGACGATGCTCTTTCTTTGACTTCGGATTTACCGGATCCGAAACATCAGCTGCATCAACACGCCTATGAGGTGGCACATAAGAGCTTTTCGGGGGTACCTCCCCTAAGCTTGCTTCAATCATTCCCTCGGATGTGGGCTTTGGCGAGACATCATCAATAGTAGCAGCTTGTTGTGGTTCCTCTCTCGCCTCAGATGTCTCCACATGTGCACAAACAACCTGCACCTGCTCCTCTTGCCTAGATGGAGATACCATACTCACAACTCTCTCTGATTTTCTGAAGAAATGGTTTCCGCCTGGCAATCTATAGTACGTGCGTGGATATGGTATCGCCGGTGTTTCATTCACATTGAAAGTCATCTTTCTTTCTTCTACAACTTCTTGCACCTGAGATTCCTCATTTCTTACCACCGACATGTACTTAACCTGATGATGTGCTTGAACCACGTTCGCATTCTCCGCTGGTTTCTGTTGATTGGCGTGCTTGATGGCCGCCACTTCATTTGAAATCTGTGCCACGGTGGTCTCTAATGCCCGCATCTGTGCTCCATGGCTTTGCAGTGTCTGCCCAAATTTGGTTAGAATGTCACCTTGAGATTGTAATTGTTTACCAAACATGGCCATCATCTCTTGGTTTTGCTGAACCATTTGACTTAGCAATTCAGTGTTCGTTTCCTCGGTTCTCTGTTGTGGCTTGGCATCCAGATCCTGCAGAAAATTATTTGGATCCTTCCATGAAAACTTTTTATCCTTTCTCCATGCATAGTCATTGTTTCTATAGCCCTGTTGTTGCATGAACTTCACTTGGGATTCCTCATCCTTAGATGCATCCTCCTTAGTTAACAGCTTCTTGGCTAGAAGATCTAGCTTGTCATTCAGCTCCCTAACTGCCTTTGACTCACTGGCAACTCTTGCTTGCTCAACTGGGCCTCTTTCTCTTTCTCCCCAAGATTGCTTTCGTGCCATATTCTTCAGTATTTCCCAGCATCTTGTATCAGTGTTATTTAGAAAGAATCCAGAACCGGCCGAGTCCAAGTTGCTTCTATCATGCTCGGAGAGAGCAAAGTAGAAGATCTTCACTTGGGTTTCCTTGTCCAATCCATGATGTGGACATCTCCTCAACATGACTTGAAATCGCTCCCAAGTCTCAGAATAGGTTTCACCCGCCTGTTGGGTGAAATTGTGGATCTTCCGGATCATATCATTGGTCTTCTCAGGAGGAAAGAAACTCTCGAAGAAAACCTCCACCATGTGATCCCATGATTCAACAAACTCGTCGTCGAGGTTATGAAGCCACTCTCTTGCCACTCCAGCCAAGGAACTCGGGAATAACTTGAGATAGAGCACATCCTGCGGAAATCGATCTATCTTCACCATATCGCAGTTCTCCACAAACTGACTAATGTGGGCCACTGGATCTTCATTTTTTAATCCATGAAATGCGTTTGATTTAACCAGGTTAATCAGTGCTGGATCGATCTTGTATGTCGGTATGTTGATCGCCTGCTTCTTTATAGGCCCCTTTGATGCTGAGGAAGAAGACGCCTTGATCTTCTCCCATATTGTCTGTGTTTCAGCCATTTCTTCTGCTTGTTCTTGCTCTGATTCAGAATTTATATCACTTTGGTACTCCTGCTCGTCGTAGTCCTCGTCCTCTGGTCCCGGATGTGGGACCTCAGGTGTGCGATTCACGTAGTCTCGACTACGTGTGTGCACCATGCAAAGCACCTGAAATATGGAAATAGGGGTTCAGTACAATGCTTTGAACGAGTCAACACAATTATAGAGAAATAAAGGAATTTTTGAAATTGTTTTAAAATAAAAGAAAATGTGGCCTAGAATGGCCGCTCTTAGCACTCAAAGTGCCAATAATTCGCCGTATCCCCGGCAACGGCGCCAAAAACGTGACGTGTATTTTACTACGCGCTAAAACGCAAGTATACGCGTCGAGTAATATAGGCCTTGTGAGGCCCGAGTCGAACTCAGGGATACGTGAATTATTGGAGACTTCTACTAACTAATCGCAATCAGCTAGACCGATTAACAAAGTAAGGTTTTGTTGTTCAAATTAAAAGAAAATAAAAATCAAACAAAGAAAACAATCGATTAAAGGTTAATTTAATCAATTAAAAGGATATCTTTAGGATGGCGGTTTCACCGCGGGTCAACATTGTATTAGATTTCATGTAATTCCTCACACTTCTCTCTCTATCCGGGTAGTGGCCTGAAATGAGAATTACCCACTGTCGTGGTGTAATCCACTACTTAGATTTAGGTTGATTCCATCGTCATAGTAATCATTCCCCTAAACTAAGCGCATTAAGATCGGTCCCTCAGTTCCCACCATTAATTTTACAACTCCTTTGTCAAGGGTTTTATTAATTAATGTAGAATTCGTCTCTTTTCAACCGTTAATCCTTCTGTTGAAGTGATTAAGGGCATTAATTTATTATTATGGTGATCAAACATAACAATAGCAATAGAGAAAACGAATTTATACCACGGATATGAGAGAAAAATATGAATTATCAATATAAAATCATCATACAATGTATCCCCGGGCTACTCCCGGTCCTAAAGATTGAGGGTTTTAGCCTCTCATGTTCATCTTACACGAATACATGGTAGAAATTGGGGAATTCATAAGAAAAACGTGAAATAAATGGGAAAACCCCTGAACGGAGAAGAACCGGTGGATCCTTGGCGTAGAACACAAGCTTTCCCCGCCTGTCGGTGGTGGAAATTGTCTTCGACAGCGTCCGAATCACCCGGAATGAGCTTCTCGGCCTCCGTTCTCCTTTCTCTCCTCCTCGGCACTCGTGCAATCCAAAAATGAGATCATCCTCCCGTCTGGGCGGCCGTCATTAGGTATAAGTCCCTAATTAGGTCGTCAAATAACAACAGCCGTCCGATCGAAATCAAAACAAATCCAACGCATATCTGCCGGCGTCGATACCATCGACGCGAGTCGATGGTATCGACACAGCGGATTAGCGGCAGCTTTCCTTTCTTTTATTCTGAGCGCCTGTCATGATCTCAATACCATCGACTTGGGTGTCGATGGTATCGACTCCTTTAGCGTCGGTTGTTGTCGTTTAGCGACGCTGTAGCTCTTCTTGAGTCGATGGCATCGACTTGCGTCGATGGTATCGACTTCATCCTCGCCAGCAGCCTGGAGACATCTCGATGCCATCGACATGGGTGTCGATGGTATCGACTCTGTATTGCTCTTCTCGGCTGACAACCTGTGGCTTGGTCGATGGTATCGACATCCGTCGATGGTATCGACGGATGCAGATACTTGTTCTTCCTAAAATTGCACAACAAGACCAAGTAAATCCACACGATTTATGATAAGATGATCAATAATGCTTAAAATAGTGAAAGAAAGGGGATTTGATATAAAATGATGGCAAAGACCAAATAAAGTGAATTATGCAATAATATCCATGAAAATGAGTAATTAAGGCACAAAACACATATGAAACCAGTCTATAAATGCGACTCAAAATCATCGCATCAAACTCCCCTAAGCTTAAACATTGCTCGCCCTCGAGCAACTAATCCTTAGAATAGAATTGCAGATATCAACTAACAATCAACACATCACCCCACATCCCACATGACTCCCACTGAACGTTCTCAAACCGACCTTTCCTAATCACAGAACAGTAATTACCCTACAGGCGACAATAATCATCAATAAAAGAAATTATCCTTCAAACCGATGAACACTATCACATAAGGCAGTTAACATAATAAAGTTCGCCGATTCAGCCATGGTGCATCTTGTGATCGCCTAAACTACGTTGCTCGCCCTAACTACCATCTACATGGAAGCAGTCCTCCTTATAATCATGAGTGAGGAGAAAATCACGGTGACCTACCAATTCAAGCAACGGGTGGATGGAATGGGTGGTTCATGGAAGAATTTGGAAGTATTACACAGTTTCAAAATGCATATAACAAAATGCCCTAAATGATGCAAATGCACATTAAGAATGCCCTAATGCCTAAAAGTGGGTGGAATGATGCATGCACTAACCTTCTACCTCAAAATGAGATAGAAATCTACTCAAGCCACATCATGTACTCAAATCCCCTGTTATACAAGTGATATCATTCCTTTCTCCCTCTTATTCCATTTCCTTCTAAATTCTCTTCTCTTTTTTTTTTTCAAAATTTTTTTTTTCTTCCAGATTTTTTCTTTTCCTCTTAGCCCACATATCCATAATTGCTTAGAGATACATGTGTTAGGCTATTTTCTTCATGATTGGAAATCTTTGTACTAATGCGAGGGTATGGAACAATTTAGATCACTTTTCAGGTCAACTGAGATACATGGTGTACTTATGCATGAAAATCATGAAAGTATGAGTGCAACTACATGACATGCACCTAAAGGTAATGTGCATGAATCACTATACATTTTTTTCTCGTTTTATGCAAAAGTATGAAAATAACAATGCAAATTCTATCTACATGCTATGCACACAAAAGAAATTGAAACTGCACTTTACTTCCAATTCTTGGGTGGATTATGGAAAAATATGAAGTGGAATGATCACAAGATTAAGTTACTGAACCTTAGAAAAATATCATGTGTCCCTCCTTACTGACATGTGTAGTAGTTCAAAGGGTTCTTTCTCGTATATCCAATTAAGGTCTCCTTACTATATGATTAGGTAGAATTATGCCATTTCCCCCTCACTTTCTGACATTATACTCAATATATATTTTTTTCACTTTTTAAAGACCCCTTCCAACATGATAAAATTGCTTTGGGCTTCCACTCGCACTGCACATTTGATTTATGTCAATGCTTTTTTTCATTTTTTTTTGGGGCACGGGCAAAATCACTACCTTCTTATATTAGAGAAGAAACTAAACATGATCTTCACAAGATGATATGTAATGCATATGCAAACTACATGAATAAGATGTTATGCAACTACAAAACATGTACCAGAATTCCGTTGTACATGTATCTTTTTCATATATTTTTTATGCACGCAAAAGCAAACAACTATTATGCAATCTACTATGAAATGCAATCAAGAGAAAAAATGATAACATGTACTCAATCCTCTTATGGTGGAGTGTGAAGCGAAAGTATGCGGTGGATGAGATCACACGACTAAGAGATAGAACCTTCAGAGAAAATCATATGTCCCTCTCTACTGACCCGTGTATAGGGTAATCAAGGGGTTTCTCTCTTAAATTTTAGTTTAAGGTCTCGTTAGTGTTTGATCAGTTTAGGCTCAACAATCCTTGTAAATCACTTTTCTTGGACAATTTAAATGGTCATTTATGTTCTCATGTCCTAGAAATGACTTACCCAATCACTTCGTCAGTTATGTAACTTGACTACTCACAAGCTAAGCTCACAAAATTTTGAAATTTGCTCATAAATTCATCATTTTTTTTCTTCGTACACCCAACCTAGAGATTGATATACTCAAATGAAACCATGCCTTTACTTATCCACAAATTACACTAGATAGATTGTGGATCCTACATAGCAGCACTACTACAGAAATGGCTTATGAAGTCACTTTCCATGTGTCGGTTATTAAATAAGAACCAACGCCTAAAACCTATATTGTCGGTTTACAACACAAACCGACATATATCATATACGAGTGGCCAGACACGGGTATCACTTTCTATTTAGCGTCAGTTCTAGAATACACAACTGACGCCTAAAGTAGCCCATGAAATCCAATTTTTTCGAGCAAAAAAAATTGGGCCAAAGTATCAGATACAATGTCGGTGTTTTACCTAATAACTGACATTGAATGAAGATAAAATTTGCGCCTAAAGTTACAATATGGGCGTCGGTTTTCTTAGAATAATCGACGCTGATAAGGGTGTGCGTGCCGTCCCCACCAAAAAAATTAGGGTAAAGGAATGTCCAATTGACGTCGGTTGTCTTTGTATAACCGGCACCTAATAATAAAAGTGTCAGTTATTATGAATAACCGACACCGTTTAGTAAATTAATAGCCCCCACGCACAGCGAACTCTTCCCCCTTTCTCTTCTGTTTCATTGAGATCGCACAATTTTGCTCCGACGATTCCAGACCTGCTACTGCGTCACCTGTCGCGTGCCTCCGCGCTGCCGCCTACTGCTGCTGCAGCTGCTCGCCACCGCCGCCGCCTACCTCTCCTTCTCTGCTCACCACCGACACCCTCTCCTTCTCTGCTCGACGCCGATGCCTCTCCTTCTCTGCTCGCCTGCCTCCACACCGTCTCCTGCCGTTGGTGTGCTCACCGCCACCTCCGTCTCCACGCTTCTACCAACAGTAGGCCCTCCTTTCTTCTTCTTCTTCTTCCGTCTCCCTCTCCTTACCAACAGCAACTACGGCCATGTGGGCTGGAACAACCGTGTCTGTGTTGGCCGACCACATGGCCGTGCCAGCCCACATGACCGTGGTTGCTGTTGGTTATTACTCTTCTAAAATTATTCTTATATTGTTGAATCGGGTTAATGACCACACCTGCTGTTGTGCCTGAATTATGCCATCTATGTTTGTACCAAGTGAATCTTATCGCTCTAATTGTGAATTATTGCATGTTTGAAACTATTGAATTCTTGATTTATTATTTAATAATGCTCTAATTGTGAGTGATGCAATGTAAGTGAGAAAATACATGTAGTGGATATGTACTCATTAGCCTAGAAACCCGTCCAAGATTTACTCATTAGGAGTAAATCTTGGATAGTCCCCGGTTTGGGACTGTTCTTGAACACGTAATCTCACTTAGGATGTAAGTGTATAATGTGTATTGGGTTTTCAAGAAATTTTTAGTAGCATTTCCCCATTTGTTCTCTAAGTACATATGTACTTGGAGAACAGTGGGGAAATGCTGCCGAAATTTTCTTGAAAACCCAATACACATTATACACTTACTAGTGAGATTAGGTGTTCAAGAATGGGATAGGTGGTACACATTTATTGTATATAAAAATGACAGCACATGTATTTGTTGGCCTAGAAACTCGTCCAAGATTTACTCATTAGGAGTAAATCTTGGATAGTCCCCAGTTTGGGACTGTTCTTGAACACCTAATCTCACTTAGGATGTAAGTGTATAATGTGTATTGGGTTTTCGAGAAAATTTTGGTAGCATTTCTCCGTTTGTTCTCTAAGTACATATGTACTTAGAGAACAGTAGGGAAATGCTGCCGAAATTTTCTCGAAAACCCAATACACATTATACAGTTACTAGTGAGATTAGGTGTTCAAGAATGGGATAGGTGGTACACATTTATTATATATAAGAATGACAACACATGTATTTGTTGGCCTAAAGTTTTAACCATGCAAAAACTCTAATCTGTTAACCCTAGACCCTAATCGTGTTGTAATATATACTTGTTTTCTCTTTGATCATAGAATGGATAGATCATGGATGTCCATTCGCAATCGCTGCACCCCAGAGTTTATTTCTGGTCTTGACCAGTTTATTAGATTTGCCGAGGAACATAGGAAACAACCTGGAGATAGGTTCTACTGTCCATGTAGGCATTGCAGTAACAACTTGAAAGTCAGCACTGGTGACGAAATCAAAAGTCATGTCATGTGCAACAGGATTGTACAAGGCTATAAAGAATGGCACTGGCATGGAGATATTTCAAACCCGAAACCAGTGGATGTCGATAGCAGTGCTTGTGTGGAAGAAGAAATTGCCTATGATGACGTAGATGTGAATGAACCAGTTCCAGTAGACATCGTTGATGCGATGTTGGATAGTTGTGGGGTAGAGCACACCGATCCACCTCCCATTTTTAGAAACATTGTGCATGATGCTGAGATATTGCTATACACAGGTTGTACTAAGTTTTTGAAGCTTAGCGCTGTGTTGAGATTGTATAAGATGAAATCTAACAATAGATGGAGCGACAAAAGCTTCACGTCATTGTTGTCTTTGTTGAAAGAAATGCTTCCTGAAGGAAACGAGCTGCCAATCTCAACATACCAGGTAAAGAAATTGTTGTGCCCAATGGGAATGGATGCCAAGAAGATACACGCATGCCCGAATGATTGTGTATTATTTCAAAAGGACTATGTGGATTTGAAAGATTGTCCAAAATGTGGTGCGTCACGGTATAAATTGACGACTTCGGGGGAGTCCAAAACTGGTTCTCCTGCCAAGGTGATGTGGTATCTACCTATAATATCACAGTTTCAACGCTTGTTTGCCAATCCGATAGATGTGAAGAATTTGAGGTGGCATGCAGATGTTAAGAAAAATAATGATGGGATCCTAGGACATGCGTCTGATTCCCCACAGTGGAAGAAGATTGATCTATTGTACCTTGAATTTGGTGAAGAAGTCAGGAATCTAAGACTTGGGCTTTGTACAGATGGGATGAATCCGTATGGGACATTGAGCAGCCAATATAACACTTGGCCAGTCATGCTTGTTATATACAGTCTTCCTCCCTGGCTGTGTATGAAAAATAAGTACGTAATGTTGTCGTTGTTGATATCGGGCCGTAAACAACCTAGAAATGACATTGATGTTTATCTTGAACCTCTGATTGATGACTTAAAGAAACTCTGGGGTGAAGGTGTGATGACCTATGATGCTTCATGAAGAGAGACATTTCATTTGCATGCTATGTTGTTTTGCACTATTAATGACTTTCCAGCATATGGGAATTTGTCTGGATATAGTGTCAAAGGAGCTAAAGCGTGTCCTATATGTGAAGAGAACACTGATTCAACAAGACTAAAACATGGCGGTAAGACTGTATATCTCGGTCATCGAAGGTTTCTTACAAAATTTCATCTGTATCGTAGGAAGCGTAAAGCATTCAATGGATTGAATGAGGAACAGAGTGCACCTAAACCTATACCATGGGAGGTTGTTTATGAAAGAGTAAAAGACTTTGTCAATGAATTTGGTAAGAGATCACAATGTACTATGGTCACACGGAGTGACAAATCTTTATTCAAGAAGAAGTCAATATTTTGGGATCTTCCTTATTGGAGTTCTTTGACAGTCAGGCATTGTATCGATGTCATGCACGTTGAGAAAAATGTCTACGATAGTGTCATTGGTACTTTGTTGAATATACCAGGTAAGACTAAAGATGGGATAAAATCCAGACTGGACCTATGTGAAATGGGAATAAGGTCAGAATTAATAGAATTTTGTGAAATGGGAAATCGGAGAACATACTTACCTCCCGCTTGTTACACATTGTCTAGAAAGGAGAAGAAAGCTTTTTGTGAATGTTTGGTAAATGTTAAGGTGCCACATGGTTACTCATCCAACATCCGTAGATTGGTATCAATGAAAGATCTGAAGTTGATAGGTCTTAAATCTCATGATTGTCACACTCTAATGCAACAAATATTGCCTTTGGCAATTAGATCTATATTGCCAAAGAATGTAAGGTTTGCAATCACCAGACTTTGTTTCTTTTTCAATAGTGTGTGCGGCAAAGTTATTGACCCTGATACTCTCGATAAATTGCAAAGAGAAGTGGTTGTTACCCTATGTCAGCTTGAGATGTATTTTCCTCTGTCGTTCTTTGATATCATGGTACATCTTGTTGTCCACTTGACTAGGGAAGTGAAAATGTTGGGACCATTTTTCTTGCATTGGATGTATCCCTTTGAACAATACATGAGCATTTTTAAAAGTGATGTTTGAAACCGTTATCAGCTTGAAGGGAGTATTATCGAGGGTTATGTGGTGAGAGAGGTTATGGATTTTGCAATGATTTTCTCAGTGGTAATGACACTCCTAATAATGACAAGAATATTAACGAGCAATTTGGCAAAGGAATTTTGGGATCACATGTGAAAGTAATCAGCCGTGAGGAGTTGGAACAAGGTCACTTGTATATTTTACACAACATGGACGAAGTGAACGTTTATATCGAGGAACATACCAATTTCATTAAGAGACAATATCCTCGATCCAATACAATGTGGCTTGCTAGAGAGCATAACAAGACATTTATTAAGTGGTTTGAAAATAAAGTCTTACATCAACTATCTCAAACACTAGATGATATTACTGAAACTATCAAATGCCTCACCTTTAAACCAAAATTGACTGTTATGTCTTATGAAGGTTATGACATTAATGGATTCACATATTACACAAAGTGCCAAGATGATAAGAGTGTCATCCAAAATAGTGGGGTCACCCTTCAAGCATCGACTATGTTTTTTGCAAGTGCAAAGGATAAGAGTCCATGTGAAGCTAAAATGTCATATGACGGTGTCATTGAAGACATATGGGAGTTTGACTACATAGATTTCAGAATTCCACTCTTCAAATGTAATTGGGTTGATAACACCAAAGGAGTTATAGTGGATAAATTGGGTTTCACTTCAGTGAACTTTGAAAAGATTGGTGAGAAGGGTGAACCATTCATATTGGCATCACATGCGAAACAAGTATTTTATATCAACGATCCTGCAAATGATAAATGGTCGGTTGTTCTTCATGGTAAAAGACAGTTCATTGAAGATCCTATAGATGAAGAACAGTACTATGATAAGTATGATGACTCCAGTCCATTCTCAGTTGGGTTGCCAACACCAGCAAATATTGAAGCTAATGATGACTTGTATGTGTGCGGAGATCACAATGAAGGATTGTTAATTGATAAAAAAATCGCAATATTAGAGGCATGTTTATATTTTTTTATATGTTTTATTTTTCAGAATGTGAACTTTACAATGTGAATGTGAACTTTACAATGTGAATTTCTTTACAATGTGAATGTGAACTTTACAATGTGAGCTTTACAATGTGAACTTTACAATGTGAATGTGAACTTTACAATGTGAATTTTATAATGTGAATTACTTTATAATGTGAACTTTACAATGTGAATTACTTTACAATGTGAATGTGAACTTTACAATGTGAGCTTTACAATTTGAATTACTTTACAATGTGAACTTTACAATGTGAATGTGAATTTTCAGATGGCTGAGCATTCTCCTGATGACTGTGCTGATGATTACCGTGAGGGTGAGGACATCAATGCGCCGCCTCACAATGTAAGTTTTAAAATTATATCATATATTTATATCTATATGTCCATTTATAGTTATATCTTGTAAATGTGTTTATTTTGTCAAATTTTAGGTTGATGATGCACATGTACCATATGCAGTACTTGAGGCACTTGATCAACAGTACCAAAAAGTTGACAAGAGAAGGGGCATCACTATGATGAAGAAGTTAATAGCACAAAAGGGCAATGGACCCAAACTTGTTGTGGATTTTGATAATGCAGGAAATGCATCTGGTGTGAATCGCAATTCATTTGTTTCATATCTTGGGTATGTTACTCGTAGTCATTGCGGTTGTAAGATAGATTCTTGGCATAAAGTTTCTAAGGAGAAGAAAGACGTAATATGGAAGGATTTATGCATGAGTTATTGTTAATTTGCAATTCTATTTTGTAGATTACTAATTTTTTGGATACTAGTTAATAGAAATTCTATTTTGCAGAGTATATTTGAATTGGATGAAAAGCTGCATCATAAATGTGTGATGCAACGCTGTGGGAGAGTCCTAAGGAACTATAGGACAAATCTCACCCAAGAATACATAAAATAAGCTGACAAGAGGAAGAAGACAGCCACTGAATAGTGGAACTTCCTGGAAAAAGAAGAATGGGATGCGTTTGTTGCTTCAAGACAAACTGATGAATTCAAGGTATTAGGCGTCAGTCCCAATCTCATTAATATATGTTGTATTCACCTATTCAAGATTAACATTTAGTGTTACTAACCAAATCATTAATGTGCATACTAACTAGGCCCTCAGTGAGGCACAAAGATCAAGGCGTGCACTAAATGTGCATGACCACACAATGGGTCCAAAGGGGTATGCAGGCATTCGCCAAAGACTACAGTCTGAGGCTACTGCTCAGTCTGCTGCTACTCAGGAGTCCTCCACTATAGGTAGCACTGCTCTGCCTTGCCATGATGTCTGGATAGATGGGAGGCAAAATAAGAAGGGAGAAATAAGGAAGCCCACAACTGCTGAGGCGACTGCAAAAATGGTAAAATACAACTCTTACAGCAATCGTTCGAATATTGATTATTTGTGGTGTTTACTTAATTACAAATTTTTGTTTTGGCGAGTAGCGGGAGCTGCACGAGCTGAGGAAACAAGACAAATTCATCCCTGAGGGCACAAGGGATGAATTGACAGTTGCTCTGGGTAACCCAGAGCATCCTGGACGTGTTAGGGCTGCAGGCACTGGTGTGGGCATCAAAGCTTTTTTTGGGCCATCCCAGCAAAAACATGTCCCAAAAGTGGGACTTTCACAAGAAGAAGTAACATATTTTTTCCTTATAGATGTTACTGTAAAAGAGAATTCAATAATCAGAATTTGACGTTTCTTTTATCCATGTATAGGTAGATAAGCTATTTGATAGGAAACTCGTAGAAGCAATGAAAAAGTGGCAGGCATCTCAGACTGCCACTTACCAGACAGTACCTATGGTGTCTCCTACTATAGGCTCTACTCCTACTGTAGAGGTTGGGAGTAATCCTGTAGACCCACCACCTAGAAAATCCACTATAAGTATTTTTATGACATAGTAACTAGTTTTTTAATTCAAGATGATATGTTTTCAAGATGATTTGTATATATGAAATTGTCGTCGTTTCAAAAAAAGATGATATGTATATAACATTCTTTACACAAAAATTTGTAGGGGTTGAAGTCATGCCCACTAGTACAGAAATGGGTTATAACGTCACTACATGTAGGGTCGGTTTTACCAAATAACCGACTTTATATGTCTAAAAAAACGCGGGCACCACTTAAGACCTCTTAGGTCGATTTTTTTAAATAAACCGACCTTGTAGTGTAACTCTATAGGGTCAGTTTTCCAAATAACCGACCTTATATGTCTATAAAAAATGCGGGCACCACTTAAGACCTCTTGGGTCGCTTTTCTTAAAATAACCAACCTTGTAGTGTATCTCTATAGGGTCGGTTTTCTAAATAACCGACCTTATATGTCTATAAAAATGCGGGCACCACTTAAGACCTTTTGAGTCGCTTTTTTTAAAATAACCGACCTTGTAGTACATCTCTATAGGGTCGGTTTTTCTAAAATAAGCAAACTTATAGACAATTTTTCCGGCGGCAAAAATTTGCTTGATTTTGGTTTCGCGCCTCGATCTATAGCATCCGTTTTACCTTATAACCGACCCTAAAGGGCAGATCGGTCGACAAATTCATCGACCAAATAAGAGCTGAATTTCACGTATACAAGCACCTATAGGGTCAGTTTTTTCTTTATAACCGACCTTACAGTCCTCCTCGGTTCAGCACCTCTAAGGTCGGTTATTCCTACAAAACCGACCTTAAAGGCCTTCTCAGTCGACAAATTCGTCGACCGATATCTATTCTGGATCCAAATAGTTCACGCATGTATAAGCACATCTAACGTCGGATTTGCACTTATAACTGACCTTAGAGCCTTCCTCGGTTGACCAATATTTTGACCGACACACTCAGTCGACAAATTTGTCGACCGATAAGTACCTCTAAGGTCAATTTTTCCTTAAAACCGACCCTAGAGGTACTTATGCGAAGGAAATATGGCTCTTTCTCGATCGACAAATTCGTCGACCGATATCTATTCTAGATCCAGATAGTTCACGCATGTATAAGCACCTCTAGCATCGGATTTGCACTTATAACTGACCTTATAGCATTTATCGGTCGAAAAATTTGTCGACCGATTAGGAGTCAGTTTTCAAGTGTAAAAGCAACTTTTAGGGTCAGTATTTTCTTTATAACCGACCTTAGAAGTCCATTCGGTCGACAATATTGTCGACTGAGATAAACTAGGATCTAGTTTAGTATTTCACACATGAATAAGTACCTCTAGGGTCGGTTTTTTTCCTAAAAACCGACCCTAGAGGTACTTAAGCGAATGAAATCTGGCTCAATCTCAGTTGACGAATTGTCGACCGAAACATATCGGTCGACGAATTTGTCGACCGAGGAACGGCTAGAAAATCAACCGTCGTAACGACTAAAAAAATCAACCGTCGTAACAGCTAGAATTTCAACCATCGTAACGGCTATAAATACGACCGTTGGCCGAGCAGGAGAACGGTCCAGAAAATGACCGTTTCGGGCATCAGACGATAAATTTTCGACCAAAATTGACTATGTTTTGCTATAAATAGCACCCAAAATGATCCATTTCTTCACACCTTCACATTCTCACTTCTCTAGATCCTCTCTAGTGTATTCTTGTGAAAATCTTCAGCTTCTCGACATCCAATTCTTGCTTGCTATTTCTCCATTTCAAAGCAACGAAATGGCTTCATCATCTACGCGCAGAAAGAAGCAAGTTGCAGGTAGGAAAGGAAGGACAGTCTCTTCAACGCTGTCGTTCATCAACGACATCCCTTTCATCGACGGGCTATCGTCAAAAAATCCTCTTCCACGATGGCCAGTCGACATCATGGACTTCCAAAGCATTGTCGATTTGGAGGAACTTTTCGAGGTGCAACATTTGACTGATTTTCTAAATCCCTCCTTCCATTCCTACTCCTCCAAAGTAGTTAATGAATTCTATGCCAATTTAGCCGAACATCCTGAACATGATTCCTTCTCCTCTATGGTTGGTGGGTATGGATTCCATTTTACTGAGGAGGGTATTCTTGATATGCTTGACATAGATATAGAAGAATATAAAATTTTATTGATCTCACTAGAGGAAATCCACTCAACAAACTCTCCCAAGATGACACTACAACTAGCCTTAGTGATGTCAAAAGAGCCATCTTTCAATCAAATACGACTTGTCATGAAGATATGGGTACCTATTATGCCATAAATTTAAAACCTGAAGCTAGGACCATAAATCTCATTGTTGCCACCAATATCCATCATAGAGAAAACAAATCTGAAGTACCCACCTTTCGTATGTACCTTATCTATGTCATTCTCAAAGGTATTCCCATAAACTTTATTCGTATCATCCTTAAGAATATGCTTGAGTTTTCTGGAAATCCACCTTATGCTGACTTTGTATGCCAAATCACTCAACATTTTCTTAAGAAGAATATTGAGGATGACTTAGGTTACACATGGGATAGAAAACCCCAAAAGATAAGTAAAAAATGGTGGAAAAGATGGGAATCAACTTTGGCCACAAAAGGGCTAGGACTGAAGGGGAGACATCCACCCAAGACACTCCTACCAACCTACCCCATGATCCTATTACAAATACCTTGACATACATTTCTGGCTCCCAATATCACCTAAGTAGGAAATTGGATTATAATCACCATGGCATGACTTATTTAAACCAAAGGATGCAAGCTCTCTCTCCTAACCAACCTGATGAATATCCCTATTCCCTTAATACTGGCATGATAAATCCATACAATCCTTCCTACAACTACTATCAAATTCCACCTCCACCATCTCCTGATCTCACACATACTTAGTTTTCCCCAATTCAACTTCAAGACATTGCTGCCAACTTTCGCTTTGATCGTGTTCCCACCTTCTTGGAGGCTTATGCCCTAACCATGACAGGTGCCTTGGAGTGGCAGACACTGGTCAAATATTATGGAGCTGAGCCCTTTCTTGGAAAAGACCCAGACATTGATGTAATCCTTTGGTCTTTCCAGTAAGATTATGAGATATCTTTGTAATGATGTAATGTATATCTTTTTATAAAGCAAGTATGTCATGTTTCATCATATAAAGTGTATGGGCATTAAATTGTTATGAATAAAAGTGTTTTCCATGGCTTCATTTGGACATATACATGTTATATAAGAATATTGTTATTTCAAATGATTGAAAAATAAATTATGGCTAAATTTGACAAAGCATCACTTGGTTAATCTCATACACACACACTTGGTACTTAATTTAAAACATTGAAATAGGGTTAATCTCGGTCGAAAATATTATCGACCGAGACAAATTTGGTCGACAATATTGTCGACCGAGGATGACTTTAGGGTCAGTTTTTTCCTTATAACCAACCCTAGAGCTCTTTCGGTCGACAAATAGTCGACCGACAAATTTTTTGAATAGAGTTTAGTACTTTTCAAAACGTTATAAAGCATTGGGATCTCAATCTTTTGTCTCATTGTTGGGAATTCACATCCCTCAATTACACCATCATCACATTTGCTGATTCTGGGTATTCAAACCCTTAGTTCATCACAAAACATGGTTATCACTTATCAGGTAACTATTACCTTCAGGTCACCTGACCAAGGTATTCAGAATATTTGTTACACAATCATCTCAATTTCATATCAACCATATCAATTTCATATCAATATCATGCAATACAAAAATAACATCTCTATTCCCTCATTAGGGTTAGAGTTTCCCATCTTTATCAATTAGGTTTCACATATCATCATCCCATATTGAAATTTCACATAACATTATCCCATATTAGGGTTTTTACACAACACCACCCTATATTAAGGTTTCACATAACATTTCCATATCAGGGTTTCACATAACATCATTCCATATAAGGGTTTCACATAACATTATCCCATATTAGGGTTTCATACGACATCACCATATATTAAAGTTTCACATAACATCATTATTAGGGTTGTGGAAGCAGTTTAGAGCTCCTCGGTCGACGAATTTGTCGACCGAGATAGAGTCATATTTCACGTGTATAAGAACCTATAGGGTCGGTTTTTCCTTTATAACCGACTCTAAAACGCTCCCTGGTCGAAAATTATTGTCGACCGACATGAATTTTTGATCCAGTTTTTGACGCATCTTCGGTCGAACAAATTTGTCGACTGACACACATTCGGTCGAAGAATTTGTCGACCAAATGAAGCCAAATTTCTTTCTTAGAAGCACCTCTAGGGTCGGTTTTCTAATAACCGACCCTATAGGGGGTCTCGATCGACAATATTGTCGACCGACAATATCCAGTTTAGTTTTTGACACATGTATAAGCACCTCTAGGGTCGCTTATACGAAAAAACCGACCCTATAGGTGCTTGTACGAAGGAAATCTTGCTCCTTCTTGGTCGACAAATCGTCGACCGAAACGAGCCAAATTTCTTCGTATTAGCACTTGTAGCGTCGGGTTTACCTAATAACCGACCCTATAGGTCTTTTCGGTTGACAAATTCGTCGACCGAGTTTGCAACCCAACATGGGCACTGTTTATCTGTAGAGTCGGGTTTTGGTTGTTAACCGACGCTACAGTTTTTCGCTCCGTGCAAAAAGCCAAAATTTTAGTCTTTCTTCCTCCTGCGAAACCCTTTTCTCTTTTTAATCTCTCTCCTGCGGCGTCGTGAAACCCCTTTTCACTTTGTCATTTTGCCGTTGCCGCGAACGCTTCTCCGTGAAGCCGTTGCCACCTCTCCACGCCGCCAAGAGGATCGTGAAGCTCGTCGTCGCCGCGAAGAGGATCGTGAAGCTCGTCGTCGCCGCCTTCAATCTTCCTCCACGAAGCCCGTCGTTGCCGTGAAGCTTTTCGTTGCCGTGAAGCTCTTCGTTGCCGTGAAGCTCGCCGTCGTCGCCTTCCACTCTTCCACGAAGGTCGCCGCCTCTTCGTGAAGTTCTTCTCTTCCTCCACGAAGCTCGCTGCCATTTCCAAGTAAGTTCGAGCTTCCTTCGTTCCTTGTTGCCCTTCATTCCCGCCCGCCGCCATTGCTGCTTCCAGGTCCATCTCGGTCGACAATTAGTCATCCGAGATCCCACCTGCGCGCAGCGTCCAGGTCCACTCTCGGTCGACAATTTGTCGACCGAGAGTGGACCTGGACGCTACGCGCAGGTGGGCTCTCGGTCGATTATTGTCGACTGAGATGGACCTGGAACTTATTTATGTTGGAGCTATAAATGTTTTAATCATATTTGTTGTAATGTTCACAAATAGTTCTGAATATTATAATGATTTTAATCTTTGGACTATTGGAAACCGCCTTACTTTGCTAATTTGTACAAGTATTTTCCATTTTATATGATTTGATAACCCAATAATAAAAACGTGCATGTCTTTTTTCATATGTAATCATTATATAAATTTTAGAAATTAATGCTAGATTAGACATGTGTACTCCTATATTGACACTTTAGGGTTGATGCATGATGTTTAACTTAATATATAAATATGAAAATAATGCATTTATATATTAACTTAGAAACCCGTTCAAAATTTACTCATTAGGAGTAAACTTTGGATAGTCCCCAGTTTGGGACTGTTTTTGGATATTTTAATCTCACTTAGGATGTACCTATATAATATATGTTTAGTTTTGTAGATTATTTCAGTAGGATTTCTCCATTTGTTCTCTGGGTACATATGTGAGTGGTTATTTGCCATTTACATCGGTCTACTTGGAGAACTTAGGGGAAATGCTGCTGAAATTTTCTTCAAAACTAAACATACATTATACAGTTACTAGTGAGATTAAATATTCAAAAATGGGATAGGTGGTACACTTTAGTATATAAAATTAACTTTCTATCAATAAAAACTTACATATTATTATAGTATAAATATTAAACTATTAGTTTTATAATTAATTTTAATGTGATATAGAAAATGGATCGAAGTTGGATGTCTATCAAGAACCATTGCAGTCCAGAGTTTGCCAAAGGTCTTGATGAATTTATCAGATTTACTGAGGAACATAAGAAACTACCTACAGATAGGCTATATTGTCCATGTAGAAATTGTTGTAACAATTTGAAAGTTGATACTGGTGAGGAAATTAAGAATCATGTCATATGCAATGGGATCATACAAGGTTATAATGAATGGTATTGGCATGGAGAGAAATTGAATTATGGAGCAGAAAATGTCGATACTAATAGTTGTGGCATAGAAGATATAGATAATGATGATAATGTTAATGATGAGCCAATTCAAGATGACCAGATTCAGGAAGATATGATTGATGAGATGCTACGTAGTTGTCGGGACAATGTCATTGATCCACCTTCTTTATTTGCAAACATTGTCCATGATGCTGAAAAACCATTATATAAGGGTTGTACTAAGTTCACGAGGTTGAGTGTTGTGATGCGATTATACACTCTTAAAGCTCAAAACCGGTGGAGCGATAAGAGTTTCACTTCACTATTGTCTTTGTTAAAGGAAATTCTTCTTGAAGGCAACGAGCTTCCAATTTCAACATATCAAGCAAAGAAAATAATGTGCCCAATGGGAATGGAGGCTAAGAAGATTCATGCATGTCCAAATGATTGTGTGTTATTTCAGAAGGACTATAGTAATTTGATAAATAGTCCAAAATGTGGTGCGTCAAGGTATAAGACTACGAATTCAGCTAAGGCTAAAAATGGCTCTCCTACCAAGGTGATGTGGTATCTACCAATAATACCACAATTTCAACGCTTATTTTCTAATACAGAAGATGCGCAAAATTTGTCTTGGCATGGGGAGTTAAAGGTCAATGATGATGGCGTCCTACGACATGCATCTGATTCACCACAATGGAAGAAAATTGATTTATTATACCCTCAATATGGTAAAGAACCAAGAAACCTAAGACTTGGACTCTGTACAAATGGAATGAATCCCTATGGTACATTAAGAAGCCAACATAGCACGTGGCCTGTTATGATTGTTATATACAATCTTCCTCCTTGGTTGTGTATGAAAAATAAGTATGTGATGTTGTCAACATTGATATCAGGGGCCCAAGCAACCTGGAAATGATATTGATGTTTACCTTCAACCTCTAATTGATGACCTAATGAAACTATGTGAAGAAGGTATTATGACATATGACGCTTCACGTAAAGAGATCTTCAGTTTGCGTGCTATGTTATTTTGCATGATTAATGACTTTCCAGCTTATGGAAATTTGTCTGGATATAGTATAAAAGGATACAAAGCATGTCCTGTTTGTGAGGAAAATACTGATTCAATCAGACTGAAACATGGTGGTAAAATCATATATCTTGGTCATCGGAGATTTCTCCCACCAGTGCATCCTTATCGAAGGCAACGCAAAACCTTTAATGGGTCAACTGAGGAACGAAGTGCTCCTAAACCTATACCAGGACATGTTGTATATGATAGGGTGAAACATATTGTTAATGAATTTGGAAAGAGTTCAAGTAGTCATATACTCGCATGTGACAAATCTCTATACAAGAAGAGGTCAATATTCTGGGATCTTCCTTATTGGAGATCTTTGGCAATTAGACACTGCATTGACGTCATGCATGTTGAAAAAAATATTTGTGATAGCATCATCGGTACGCTATTGAACATACCAGGAAAGACTAAAGATTGCATCAAATCTAGAAAAGATTTAGAATTAATGGGTATTAGAAAAGAGTTATCAGTGGAGATCAGGGGTCGCAGCACATATTTGCCACCAGCTTGTTACACTTTGTCAAAGAAAGAGAAAAAGACTTTATGTGAGTTCTTGTATAATATTAAGGTTCCACAAGGATACTCTTCTAATATTCGTAGATTGGTATCAATGAAGGATCTGAAACTGATAGGTCTCAAATCTCATGATTGTCACACCTTAATGCAACAAATTTTACCTGTGGCTATTCGATCTTTATTGCCGAAGCATGTAAGGTTTGCAATCACAAGACTCTGTTTCTTCTTCAATGAAATATGCAACAAAGTGATACATCCTGATACTCTCGATAAATTACAGAAAGATGTAATTTTTACCATGTGTCAGCTTGAAATGTACTTTCCTCCTTCATTTTTTGATATCATGGTTCATCTTGTAGTATATATTACAAGGGAGGTGAAGATGTTGGGTCCAATTTTCTTACACTGGATGTATCCATTTGAACGCTACATGAGTGTTTTTAAAGGTGATGTTCGGAATCGTTATCATCCTGAAGGGAGTATTGTTGAGGGTTACGTGGCTAGGGAGGTGATGGACTTTTGTAATGATTTTTTGAATTGCAATGAAACTTGTAGCGATAAAAAAAATTCCCATCACACTGGATCTTATTGTGGCAAAGGAACTCTGGGAGGACGAGTGAAAGGAATCAGTCGTGAGTTGTGGGAACAAGCACATTTGTATATTTTACACAACATCGATGAAGTTAGTAGCTACATCACAGAACACAATGATCTTATCAAGAGAAATCATCCGCGATCCAGTTCAATGTGGCTTGCAAGAGAGCATAATCGAACATTTATTAGGTGGTTTGAAGAGAAAGTATTTAATCAACTATCTGAATCACCAAATAATGTTGCTGAGAACATAAAATGGCTCGCCTTTAAGCCAAAAATGGATGTCATGTCATATGAAGGTTATGACATTAACGGATTTTCATACTACACAAAGCGTCAAGATGAAAGTAGTATAGTTCAAAATAGTGGGGTCACTATTAAAGCTTGTTCATTGTATTTTGCTAGTGCCAAAGATAAAAGACAACGCGAAGCTGAGATGTCATATTACGACATCATTGAGGACATATGGGAAATGGACTATACAAATTTTCAAGTTCCTATATTTAGGTGTAATTGGGTTGACAACAATAAAGGAGTTTCAGTGGATGAGTTGGGTTTCAAATTGGTGAATTTTGAAAAGATTGGTTTCAAAGATGAGCCATTCATCATGGCAAACCAAGCAAAACAAGTATTCTATATTGATGACTCGACAAATAAAAATTGGTCTGTCGTTCTTAATGGAAAAAGACAGTTTACTGTAGATCCTATAAATGAAGAAGAATACTACGAAAAGTATGATGATTCCAGTCCATTCTCAGTTGGTTTGCCAAGTGTAAATGTTGAAGATAACACCGAAGAATATTATAAATGTCAAGACCATGCTGAAGGAATTTTCCTTGACTAACAACTCAACCAATACTAAAGGCATGTATTCTTTGAATTATTTATTTTATTATCATGTATACCTTATCACTTGTGCTTTTATTATCACTTATTTTTTTTATCATGTATACTTGCAAGTTCTAAAATGGAGAGTGAAGATGAAAATTTTGAGCATGAGCACCATGAAGATGAACATTCTGAGCATGAGCACCATGAGGATGGTAGTGGTGATGCTAAGAACAGTAGAGGTCCTACATTGATGCGTAGGCTGCAGGAGCTCAGGGCTAAAGGGGATAAATTGCCAGTCCAGTTTGATATGACAGGAGCACCTGTTGGGGAACATGCTAGTGCTTTCAAGCATTACGTAGGGGCGACCGTGCGCACTAAGGTGCCAATAGATATAGAAAATTGGCATGATGTTCCTAATGCCAAAAAGACCTCATATGGAAAGATATATCTGTGAGTGGAAGTGATATGTTTTTTATCTATTGATTCTAATTTAGTTTGCTTGGAATTAATTCCTTTTAAAAACAACATTATTAATTTCTTCTTTTGTATGTATAGGGTGTTTTTCATCTAAATGAAAAAGATCACAAGAAAAGAGTGCTACAACGTTGTGGTGCACGATGGAGGAGTTTTCAGACATATCTTGTAAGGGAATTTATAAATAATCCTAAACAAAAGAAGAAAGCTACAGATGTATATATTTTTATTGATCCTGAGGTGTGGGAAAGATTTGTTACAGCTAGGAGATCGGAAGAGTTTCAGGTAATAAAGATTGTGATGTATTGTATGAATATTTAATTTTATACAATTAAGGAGGTGACTCTTTTTATACATGTTTTCCAAGTCTAAATTGCAATACCTCATTTTAAATGATCAGACTATTCACCAGGCTCAAAAGGAAAGACGGGCTAAAAATGTGCATGACAATCACTTGGGGCCCGATGGTTATGCCTTCTGCCGCAAACTACAAGAGAAGCAATCATCTTCTGGAGAAGAATCTAGTACAACTCAAGTTGAGCGACCACCCTGACACATGACATGGATTGATGCTAGAAAGAATCGAGCCGGTGAAATTGTCAACCCTGCAACTAAGGAGGTGGCACAAAAGATGGTAGGTTTATCCCAACTAAGTAAAGAGTAACTTCCACAAACTTAGATTTATTTATATCTAATTGATATTGTGATTTAATATTTTTATTAACTATGAATAGATTGATCTCCACGAGCAAAGGAAGGAAGGAAAGTTCATCCCAACTGGCTACATGGATGAACTAGCAGTTGCTCTTGGTATGAAGGAGCATCCTGGCCGTGTTAGGGGATTAGGAGCTGGAATAGGATTCAAGTCTTGTTTTGGCCCTTTGCAATCTAAAAGAGGTCGTGTAGGAGGTTTTACACAAGAGGATCTTGAAGCATTAGTAGCGCAGAAAGTAAAAGAAATAATGTCTTCATTTCAGCCTACTCAACCTTCTCAACCTATTCATACTGCACGTCTCTCAAGTGATGAGGTACAAGCCCATGCTATAGTTTTAGAAGGTCATGGGAGCACTCCCGATGAACCACCACAACAATCTGCAGTAAGTTTTTGTTCTATATATGTTGTGTTACTAGTATGATAATATATATAGTTGTAACATGTATCTGTTCTACTGTTTCTTATATAACTTATATTATTTCAATCTAGGTTGGTATGAACTGTAAACTTGCAGTGGAGGTTCCAGAATATAATGTTGTGGCAGCGGGCAAAGTGTACAACCTTGGTGGTACATTGCATTGCCAACAAATTGCTGATGACATCTGCCGTGTGTCCATCCATCTTGTGTATGACAGAATGGGGGACAAACCACTACCCATACCTAATCTTGAATATAGTACAGTTGAAGAAGCTGAGGGTGCTATGGTGGGTTGGACTAGACACTTGGTTATCAATGACAAGGTATACCTTATTTCTACCACAATTTTCATATTTGACTGCATATATGAACTCATGTAATATAAGTATGTAATTTAATTAACAGGTTTGTAAACCAAAAAGTAAAACTTCTGCTAGTCATCCTCCTATGCCCAAGCCATCTTTCATTCCCGAAACTACATTCGACGAATTGGGAAGCAAATCTAAATGTTTGTGTCGATACTTAGCCAACCAAAGATCGGGATCACATATGATGGTCAAGTTAATAGAAGATGCAGTTGGGAGGGACTTTGAGAATTTTATTTTTCTTGATGATTTTATAGAGTTGTTCCGGTATGATTGGCTGAACACTTCGATAATAGAAGTATGGATAAGGTAAGGATCTATCAATATATATAGAAAATTCCAATACACATTTTTAGCTTATTTCTACATATGAAAATAATTACAAATGTTTAACAACCATTTATATACTGAGGTCACCAACTTTGATATAAATAATATTGCATTATTAGTTCCTTCGGTCACTAGTCAGGTGGAGACAAATATTGAGGATGTGAATGAGTACTTCTTTGATGCATTTAAATATTTTGCTAGTGAGGGGAAGGAAATTATCCTAATTCCTTTTAACGTCCAGTAAGTATTAATATTCAATATAATTTTAATAATGAATGAAACTATTTATTTTAATGTTTGTTTTATTCTTACTCAGAGCTAGGCATTGGGAATTACTGGTGATTGTCCCAAAATTGATGACTCTTTATTATCTTGACCCAATGGGTAAAACAACAAGGAGTCACAAATTGAAATTGTCAGCTATGGAGTAAGCATAAATTTAATCAATTGCTTCAACATGATATTTCTATTTAGAATTTCTATTTTACCAATTATCGTTTAATTGATAGGGGTATAAAGGCTTTTCGTGAAGCTGGAGGACAAATACCCACAAAATTAAAGACATTGACTTTGAAAAATGTCAAGGTAGCTACTTTGACAACTGCTTACTCTTTATGTATTGATTTTCAACTGTAATATGTCAACTCTTATACTCTTATCTCAATTGTTGTTTATAGTAGTTTATTAACATTAAGTATAATTTGTTATTTGTAGTGTCCTATGCAAAATAATGACTGGGCTTGTGGCTACTATGTAATGAAATATATGCAAACTATTGTCAAACAAGCATCACATGACATTCAGACTATAAGTCAGGTAATAAAGAATAACATCATAAATTTACAAGTGATTGTAGTCATTTTTATAAAATATTAAAGTGTGCATTTTCTGTTACAGATCTTTACAACTCAGACTTACACACATGTGGACTTGAATGAATTCTGAGAAGAGTGGTCAAAGTGTTTTATAAGTGAAGTCAAAATAGTATTGGATTAAATATGTCGGCCCCATTTATGTATGTGGTTTGAGTACGTACTCTTTCATATTTTTACTTTTGTAATATATGTCATCTCAGACTTGCACTCTATCATTTTGTAAATTATGATATTTATTATCATTTTTGTTATGAATGTGTGGTTTTGAATGGTGACGGTTGAGCATCAATGCTCCCTTCTCCCAGAATATATGAATCTTCTTGTTCTTCTATTCTATATCAATTTCTACAGAATTTTTTTTAAAAAAAATCATAACTTTTAGCGTCGGTTTTTTAAATAACCGACCATAAATATTGAATTCAGTGTACACTCTTCGGTTAAGAAAATTTTCGACCGAAATATAACTTCTAGCGTCGGTTTTTTGTAAAAAACCGAGTCTAAATGTCCTCTATAAGGTCGGATTTTTGAAATAACCGACCCTAAAGATTGAATAAAACATTTCGGTGTAAGACTCGATCGACAAACTTCTCGACCAAATTTCTATCGATCAAGAGGTTTGTCGACCGAGTCTTACACTGAAATGTTTTATTCAATCTTTAGGGTCGGTTATTTCAAAAACCCGACCTTATAGAGAGTTCTCGGTCGAGACCGAAATATATTCGATCGACAATTTTCTCGATCGAGTGTTATCACTGAATGTTATTCAATCTTTAGGGTCAGTTATTTCATAAAAATTGACCCTGTAAATATTCTCGATCGACAATTTTCTCGACCGAGAACGTTTACAGGGTTAGTTTTTATGAAATAACCGACCTTACAGGCTCCTTTTTTCTCTCCTAGGTCAGAATTTTTACAACCTTTTGCGTCGGTGTTTACTCTGTAAGGTCGGATTTATGTGGTTAAATAATCCGACGCTATAGACCAAATTATGTAGCGACAGTCACCTAGGCGTCGGATAAAAAGTGACGCTGTAGGCTTTAAAAAACCGATGCTACAGACCATTTCTGTACTAGTGGCCATCTAAAAGTTAATGAATATGTCGTTGCAGAGGCGTCGGCTTACCCATCCGTACCAGGGGAAATGTTTCACGGGTCTCCATTACCAGTTGGTTGGATTCGTGTGAGCCCGGTACATATATTCCCCAAGTGGATGGATCTTCCATTGCCATATGCCCACCCAGATTGTGAAACGCTTAGTGAGGCAGAAGGCAGAGTGATATTGTGGCTAAAAGCGGATGTCATCTTTACTGAAACTGTATGGTAAATTTACATTATGTTAAATTGTTAGTGTGTGTATATGATGTCAGTTGATCTGAAATTATTATATATATATATACAGGTTAAAAAGAAGACACCCACAACATCTAGGCCTCCACTTCCACCTCCTACATTACCCAGTTGGGTTCCACAGGACCTACCTATCCTGTTAGGTCCTAACTGTAGGGGTATGCACTACTACAGAAACAACCTTTGGCGTCGGTTGTTTAACCCCCTTTGGCGACAATTTTCAAGCGACGCCTATGTGGGCGCCGCTAAAGGTCGAACTCTTCAGCATCAGTTTGCTAACCGACGCCTATATGACATATAGGCGTCAGTTATATATAGTTGGCCGACGTCTATAAGGTTCGCGCCACAAAAAAGAGCACCACCTAGGACACTTTCTGCGTCGGTTAACAACTTAACAACCGACGCCATACACCCAGAAGACACGGCGAAGCACGGCCGTGCTTCGCTGCACGACCATATTTAGTACTATAGGCATCGATTTTATACTAATAAGTGACGCCTTTTCCACCACGGGTGTGCTTTCCTACACGATCGGGTTGTTTGTCCTATTAGGTGTCAGTTTTTATCAAATAACCGATGCTGTAGGCCTTTGATGACAATGTTCTATAAATAACCGACGCCTATACTTTCATTTTTTTTTCTTATCAGTTTGCAGGCCTACTGTGGCTGGTCAGCAGGATGAGAACCTGCAGTCAATTTTCTGAACTGCAGGCTTACGACGTCCATTGATATCAGCCTACAAATAGGCCACAAACCTACAAAATCAACAAATATTTTTTCACACAAGTAGATACATTCAGACATCAATTCAATTCTCACATTCACACATGTAGAAACATTCAAATACACGTCGAAACATTTAGACATGTATAAACATTCAGAAAGATTCATTTACAAAATATCATTCAGCATCGCTATCAGCATCCCAATTATATCTTACAATCGCCACTGCTTGTATGGCTTTTGCCCATTCTTCTCTTATTTCATTTAATGCTTCCATCGTATATGGAGCATGTACATTTTTTAAGTGTTTACCTATAGTGTGGTCAGTTTTAAACACCTGCAAAGAGAATGATGTATACATATAAGTAATAATATAAAAATAAGATTGATATATTTCATACTAACTAATGAGACTATATATCATACCTCATGTATGGTATTAATATCCAATGCGGCATGTCAGATAATCATCTGCATAAATCACATCACATAGTATGCGCATGCCCAACCGTTGTCTCGTGTAGCACACTATAAATTGAAACATACAAAATATTAAAAAATACAACTAAGAACAGTTCACATAAATAATATATACATTGGAGTCGGGAACTTACTTTTACGTTCTCCCAAATTATTGGCTGGTTCTTTCTCCTTGGGACATTTCCTCCAACATTTTTGAATGCATCTAAACCCCTACATGTTAATGTAACACAGTAAATTGCATAATTAAATAGTAATGTAATAACATATGTTAACGGATATAAAAATGAAATATTTCTCACCAGAATAATGGCATTCTCAATATGTGTCCAATTTTAGTGTTCAATGTACTTCCCGCAGGATCTAGATAATAAACAGTGAATGTCCTAGGGAAAATAACTAGTAACTCCCAATGTCTACCGCTAGAGGTAAAAAAGTTAAAAATTAATAACTCAAAATGCACAATAAAAATGGAATTTTCTTAAATCCAAATTATAAATAAAGTAAACTCACTTGACATTGAATGGAGCTATTATTATCGTCTTCTTTTGCTGACTGAAAATTCTAAAAGCATCTATACAATATTGTTGAACACTATCAGGGTCTTTAGCTACCATACTAATCAATGATGGAATAAAAAAACCCACATGATCAAATGCAAATTGTTTGCATTGATCTTTGACTAAGTAGCTAAAAAACATGTATTACGTATGCATTAATATATAAGAAACCAGATCATCAGATCTTACACAAGGTATATGGATGTATAAACAAGATCTCACCTTATCCATGTCTCTATCATTGATTTATTCAGCCAATCATACATAAGCAACTCAATAATATCTTGTATAAATAAAGAGCTATCGTATGATTGACCAGCATAATCTTCTTCTAAAGAAACAATTATAGGGCAATGTATATTATGTGCCCGTAGCCAATATGCCATTCCCCTACAAGCAGGACCTAACGAGTATTTTAGGTCAGTTGGAACCCAACTTGGTAATGCAGGAAGTGGAGGTGGAGGCCTAGGTGCTCCGGGTGTCTTCTTTTTAACCTGTATATATAATTTCAGATCAGTTGACCTCATATATACACATTAACAATCTAAAGTAATGTAAATTTATCTTACAATTTCAGTAGTGTAGACGACCTCTGCTTTGGGCCACAATATCACCCCGCCTTCTGCCTCACCAAGTGTATCAATATCTGGGTGGGCATATGGCAATGCAGCTTCTCTCCAATCGGGTAAGACACATATCGGGCTCACACGAAGGTAGACCTACGGCATTGGAGTCCCATGAAACGTTGCCCCAGGAAGGGACTGGTAAGCATTCGCCTCTGCAACAACATAGTCTTGCATTCTTAAGCGGCATGGCTTCGATGCCTACAAATTTACATAAAGAATGTTATACATATATACATATCACCTTTCGAACATATCATCTTGAAAAGACTAGCTACAATGTCATAAACAATACTTACAGCAGACGTGCTAGGCGATGGGTCTCCAGGATTACTCACAGTCTGTGTATCAGGAGAAGAGTGGGTCGCCATAGGCTGATTGGAAGCCTGAGATGCCTGCCACCACACTATTTCTTCCTTGACCTTCTTAGCAACTATATCATTGACCTTCTTAGCAACTATATCCTCGAATCTCTTATTCTCCTATACATGGATAAAAGAAACATTAGCTTCTTATTATTGAATTCCCTTTTGCAGTAACATTCTAAAAAAAGAATAGGTTACCTCTTCTTGTGAAAGTCCCACTCTGGGTTTGCGCTGGGATGGCCCAAAGAATGCTTTGATGCCCACACCAGCGCCTGCACCCCTAACACGTCCAGGATGTTCTGGGTTACCCAGAGCAACTGTCAATTCATCCCTTGTGCCCTGAGGGATGAACGTGCCTTGTTTCTTCTGCTCATGCAGCTCCCGCTAATCACAATCAACAAAAATTGGTAAGTTAACACCACAAATAATCAATATTCAAACGATTGCTCTAAGAGTTGTATTTTACCATTTTCGCAGCCGCCTCAGCAGTTACGGGCTTCTTTATTTCACCCTTCTTGTTTTGCCTCCCATCTATCCAGATATCATGGCGAGGCATGGGTGTGGCAGACTCCTGAGTAGGAGCAGACTCCTGAGTAGCCACAGACTCCGCCTATAGTCTTTGGCGAATGCTTGCATAGCCCTTTGGACCCATAGTGTGGTCATGCACATTCAGTGCACGCCTTGCTTTTTGCGCGTCACTGAGGGCCTAGTTAGTATGCACATTAATGATTTGGTTAGTAGCACTAAATGTTAATCTTGAATAGGTGAATACAACATATATTAATTAAATTGGGAGTGATGCCTAATACCTTGAATTCTTCAGATTTTCTTGAAGCCACAAAATTGTCCCAATCGTCTTTGTCCAAGAAGTTCCACTGCTCAAGGGCTGACTTCTTCTTCTTATAACCATCTTTTATGTATTCTCTGTTCAGATTTGTCCTATAGTTCCTAAGCATCTTTCCAGTGCGTTGCATCACGCTTTTACGATGCAGCCTCTCATCCAATGCAAACATATTCTGTAAAATAGAATTCTTATTAACTAGTATCCAAAAATAGAATTGCAAATAATATAATTTGTAATCTACAAAATAGCATTGCAAATAATAATAACTCACGCATAAATCCTTCCATATCAAGTCTTTCTTCCCTTGAGGAACTTTATGCCAATTATCATACTTAACACCACAATGGCTTCGAGTGACACACCCAAGATAGTTTACAAAATTATTGCGGTTCACTCCAATTGCATTTCCTCCATTATCAAAATCCACAACCAATTTGGATCCACTACCACTTAGTGCTATTAACTTCTTCAACAGAGTGATGCCCCTTTTCTTGTTAAGTGTTTGGTGCTGCGCATCAAGTTGCTCCAGTGCTTCAGTGGGTACATGTGCATCATCAACCTAAAATTTGACAAAAATAAACACACTGAATTAGCACAATATAGAAATATGGGATATATGACATAACTAGAAGATAATGAATTTTATAGAAATATAGGATATGTTTTTAGAACTTACATTGGTATCATCGCCATGCTCGTCATGGACAACATGCTCACCATGGACTTCATGCTCATCATGGACATCATGCTCATCATGGTCAGCCATCTGAAAATTTCATTAAAAAGGAAAACATTTAGCATTTGTATTAACTAGAAGATAATGAAACATCAAATCAGAAAATGATCTAAAATCCAAAGCCCTAGAATGGGTCAAGTTCAAGTCAAAATGGCTACAAGTGTGTGTTTTGGGTTTTGTATGTAAACGACCTTATAACATCTATGTAATCACTTGTAATGATGAATTGACTTGTAACTTAGAAGAGAAAAATGATTGGGACAAATTTCACGAAGTGCTAATCACTTTAAATGCAAATCAGAAAATGGATTACAGGAACTTGGTCGGTCGAGTTTTCCTGGATTGAAACTCGACCGATCATCCTTGGTCGATTTTCTGAAGATTGCATCGGTCGAGTTGTGCACTCACGATACAAATGGAATTTTGAAAGAAACCTTCGATGACCAATATATACAGTCTTGCCACCATGTTTTAGTCTTATTGAATCAATGTTTTCTTCACATATAGGACACGCTTTAGCTCCTTTGACACTATATCCAGACAAATTCCCATATGCTGGAAAGTCATTAATAGTGCAAAACAACATAGCGTGAAAACGAAATGTCTCTCTTCCTGAAGCATCATAGGTCATCACACCTTCAGCCCAAAGTTTCTTTAAGTCATCAATCATAGGTTCAAGATAAACATCGATATCATTTCCGGGTTGTTTAGGGCTCGATATCAACAATGACAGCATAACGTACTTATTTTTCATACACAGCCAGGGAGGAAGATTGTATATAACAAGCATGACTGGCCAAGTGCTATGTTGGCTGCTCAATGTCCTGTACAGATTCATCCCATATGTACAAAGCCCAAGTCTTAGATTCTTATCTTCTTCACCAAATTTGGGGTACAATAGATCAATCTTCTTCCACTGTGGGGAATCAGAGGCATGTCGTAGGATCCCATCATTATTTTTCTTAACATCTGCATGCCACCTCAAATTCTTCACATCTTTCGAATTTGCAAACAAGCGTTGAAACTGTGATATTATAGGTAGATACCACAACACCTTGGCAGGAGAACCAGTTTTGGACTCCCCCGAAGTCGTCAATTTATACCGTGACGCACCACATTTTGGACAATCTTTCAAATCTACATAGTCCTTTTGAAATAATACACAATCATTCGGGCATGCGTGTATCTTCTTGGCCTCCATTCCCATTGGGCACAACATTTTCTTTACCCGGTATGTTGAGATTGGCAGCTCGTTTCCTTCAGGAAGCATTTCTTTCAACAAAGTCAACAATTCAGTGAAGCTTTTGTCGCTCCATCTATTGTTAGCTTTCAACTTATACAATCTCAACACAGTGCTAAGCTTCGTAAACTTAGCACAACCTGTGTATAACGGTATCTCAGCATCATGCACAATGTTTCTAAAGATAGGAGGTGGATCGGTGTGCTCTACCCTACAACTATCCAACATCACATCAACGATGTCTACTGGAACTGGTTCGTTCACATCTACATCATCGGAGGCAATTTCTTCTTTTACCCAAGCACTGCTATCGACATCTACTGGTTTTGAGTTTGAAATCTCTCCATGCTAGTGCCATTCTATATAGCCTTGTACAACCCCGTTGCACATGACATGACTTTTGATTTCCTCACCAGTGTTGACTTTCAAGTTGTTACTGCAATGCCTACATGGATAGTAGAACCTATCTGTAGGTTTTTTCCTATGTTCCTCGGCAAATATAACAAACTGATCAAGACCAGATATAAACTCTGGGGTGCAGCAATTGCGAATGGACATCCATGATCTATCCATTCTATGATCAAAGAGTAAACAAGTATATATTAGGATTAGGGTATACACTTACATCCTATCCAAGATTTACTCCAACAAACACATGTGATGTCATTCTTATATATAATAAATGTGTACCACCTATCCCATCCTTGAACACCTAATCTCACTATTAAGTGTATAATGTGTATTGGGTTTTCAAGAAAATATCGGCAACATTTCCCCGCTGTTCTCTAAGTACATATGTACTTAGAGAACAAATGGGGAAATGCTACCGAAATTTTCTCGAAAACCCAATACACATTATACACTTACATCCTAAGTGAGATTAGGTGTTCAAGAACAGTCCCAAACCGGGGACTATCCAAGATTTACTCCTAATGAGTAAATCTTGGACGGGTTTCTAGGCCAACAAACACAATAATAGATATGTAGATGTTAGGGTTTCATCACAATTAATGTTAGGGTTTCATCACAATTGATGTTAGGGTTTCATCAATGTTAGGTTTAATCAAATCAAATTAGGATGCTAGAATTGACAAGTTTAAATCTTATTTCAACATGCATCAAAATTTACTGAATTAAGTCAAACATTAGGATTAGAAGCACAAATATATGCAAGGAAAACATTTGTTCATATCCTAGGATTTACATAAAGCATTACATAAAAAATTGTTCATATCCTTACCAACAGCAAGCACGACCGTGGCTGTGTTGGCCTACCACGGCCGTGCTGTCCAGCACGGCCATGGTAGGCCAACACAGCCATGGCCGTGCTTGCATGTTGGTAAATATCTAGGGAGAAGGAAGCAAAGAGGTAGCGCTACCTGGAGCTAGCGTGGAAAGCACGGCGGCGAGCAGCGACAGTAGTGGCGGCTGAAGAAGAGAGAGCCTATGTGGCGAGCGGTGAACCAGCAGCAACGGTGCCGAGAATGAGCAGAGCAGCAGAGGCAGTAGTGAGTAGAGGTGCACCAGCAGTAGCGGCACACCAGCAGCAGTGGCGGCGGCGAGCGGAGAAGCACCAGTAGTAGCGGCGGCGAGCAGCAGCGGGGTCGTCGGCCGATTTCAGGAGAGCGGCGGTAGGAGCACAGCAATATCGCGATGAAATAGGAAGAAAGGGGGAAGAGTCGGGTGATCGGGATTATTAAGTTGGTCAACGACGTCAGTTATCTACAAAACCGATGCCTATTATGATTTAGCATCGGTTGATAGTAAAACACTGATGCCCAACTAGACAACCTTTACCCTAAATTATTTGGCGGGAACCATTATCAACGTCGGTTATCGAAGGATAACCGACACTGAAAGTGGGACTTTTCATGCAAATTTTCATTTTCAATAGGCGTCGGTGAATTGTTAAACAACCGACGTTGTAGGTGACCTAAAATGTTTTCGCTCGAAAATTGGATTTCATAGGCAATTTTAGGCGTCGGTCTATTATAACCAGTCGACGCTGAATACAAAACGGTACCCGTGTCTGGCTAGTCTTCGAATATAGATGTCGGTTTGCATAAATAACCGAAGTCTAATATTATAGGCGTCAGTTTTCCTAAATAACCGACACCCAGAAAAGCGCCACTGAATGCTATTTCTGTAGTAGTGATGGCAATATGGTTAGGTGAACATGATATAAATTGCCCTATAACTATTTCTATAGATTCAGATGTTGCAGGTCAATCATATGAAAGCAAACTATTTATACAAGATAGAGCTATGGATAAGGTGAGATCTTCTTTATACATCCATATACCTTGTGTAGGATCTGGTGATCTGGTTTCTTATTTATTAATGCATGCGTAATTAATACATATTTTGCAGCTACTTAGACAAGATATGTGCAGATTTTGCATTTGAACATGTAGGATTTTTTATTCCATATTTGATAATTCTAGTAGCTAAAGACCCTCCGTCAGTTCAACAATACTGCTGTGAGGGTTTTACAATTTTTGCTCAAAATAAGAAGACGGTGATAATGGCTCCATTCAATGTAGAGTAAGTTTACTTTGCTTATTATAATTTGGACTTAAGAAAATTACATTTTTATTGTGGATTTTGAGTTATTAATTTTTAACTTTTTTTACCTCTAGTGGTACACATTGGGAGTTACTGGTTATTGTCCCCAAGACATTCACTGTATATTATCTAGATCCTAAGGGGAGTAAATTGAATACAAAATATGGACACATAATGAGAATGGCATTATTTCGGTGAGAAATATTTCATTTTCATATCCGTTAACATATGTTATTACATTACTATTTAATTATGAAAAGTATTGTGTTACATTAACATGTAGGGGTTTTTATGAGTTCAAAAAGGCTAGAGGAATGGCCCCCATGAAAAAGAACCAGCCAATAATTTGGAAGAATGTGAAAGTAAGTTCCCGACTGCAATATATGTATATATTATTTATGTGAACAATGCTTAATTAGTTATATTTTTTAATATTTTGTATGTTTGAATTTATAGTGTGCTACACAAGACAATGGATGGGCATGTGGATACTATGTGATGCGATTTATGCACATGATTATCAAATATGCCGCAATGGACATTGATTGTATTGCTGAGGTATTATATAGTCTCATTAGATAATATGAAATATATCAATCTTATTTATAGCTCATTAATTATTTATATACATCATTCTCTTTACATGTGTTTAAAACTGACCACACTACATGAACGACCTTACCAGATGTACATGCTCCCTATACGACGGGAGAATTAAATGAAGTAAGAGAAGAATGGGAAACAGCCATACAAATAGTGGGGGTTTTAAGATATAATTGGGATGTTGATAGCGAATAATGACTAAAGAATGATATTTTGTAAATGAAATTACTGAATTATAATATATGTGTGAATCTTTCTTCATGTCTGGATGTTTCTACATGTGTCTGAGTGAAAATGAATGAAGCTGTTAGTTGCTATATGAATGTTTCTACATGTGTGAATGTGAAAATGAATGGAACTACAGATTGCTAGCTACATGAATGTTTCTAAATGTGTGAAAATCAAATGGAACTACAGGTTGCATTGCTAAATGTGTGAATATTTTTGTTGTTAATTTTGCAGGTTTGTGGCCTGTTGTTGGCTGATATCAATGGATGTCGTAAAGCCTGCAATTCAGACTGAACTGCAGGTTTCTCATCCTGCGACCAGCCATACAACAGGTCTGCAGACTGACAGAAAAAAAAACCAAAAATAGGCATCGATTATTTGTATAAAACTGACGCCACATCGTTACAATGTCAGTTTCTAATAGTAACCGACGTCTATTTCCTTAACACCACAGCCAAGCTGGCCAGCACGGCCGTGGCAGCAGACCAGACACCACGGCCGTGCTGGCCAGCACGGCCGTGTTGGGAGTTATATGACGTCAGTTTCTTATCTAATAACCGACACTGATAGTGCCTAAGATGGCGCCCTTTTGTGGCGCGAAGGTATATGGCGTCAGTTTCTTATCCAATAACCGACGCCTATAGTGCCCTACTGGCACGTTTTCAGTGGCACGCGAAGGGTTTTGGCATCGGTTTTTGAACCGACGCGTAACGGCTGGGCTTTTAGGGTCGCCCACATAGGTGTCACTTAGAAACTGACACTAAAGGCCTTAAATAACCGACACTAAAGGTCGGTGATGTACTAGTGCAGAAAAACTAACAAGAATACTAATTTTTCCAAAAATAAAAATAAAATGCTATAATAAACGAAAAAATTAGATAGAAGTTGTTCCATCACCCCCCTAAGCTTGAACATGACTATGACCGCATAGTAAAAATTCCAACTTAAGAGGTGGAACAGAGATACCCGACTAAAATGGTGGTGGTGGTGGCTGACTGGGGTCCTGGGGAGGAAACATCCCCTGGAAGGTCAGAGCAGAAGAAGGCATATTTGGTGGCATCGAGTAGTTACCAAAGTATCCCTGGCTTAGTAGTGGTCAAAGAATGGCTGCCGGTAGTTCTTCATCCTCTATAGGTGTTGATGCATGTTCTCTTGGTTGGCCAAGAGAAGATGTTCATTTTCATAGATTACCTACTGGTTGGTGTACAATCGACCTTGCAAATCTTGGATTCTAGCCAAAGATTGAGTTTGTTGCTGCTGATGTGTCTATATATCCTAAAACATAGAATGCATCCCCACTATAGAATAAGCTTCCTATCCTTCTTGAGAGGGTGGCAGGGCAGAAGATGTAGAGGCAACATAATGTCGTGGATGCTTCCACAGAGCAACTCGATGTGTCATAGGAATGGTGGGATCGACCTCCTCCACATCGTCACTTGACTCCTCCTCTTCATCAGTATCATCTCCTCCTTGTTCTGCATTGTCGTCATCCATGTCCAGCCATCTATAGTGCTCGACTTGCCTGATGTTGAAGATAGGATCAGGAAGTCGATGCTCTTAGAAGGTACCACTGACTGAACAAATAGCATAAATGGCATCATTTTGAACCAAGATAAGACCAGCCTGCTTGAAATGGTGGTGGTCTATGATAAGTTTGGAATATAGAGGCTCAAGAGTAGAAAGATCCAGACCTAAGTGAAGAGCAATGGGGTGATAAGTCCCCTAAAAAGTATAGGCATGGTCCTCCTGACGTTGTGCTTTACCGCCATCACATGTATGAGGAAGAAGGCTCCCTAGTTGACCTCAACGACCTTCCCTCTAAAAGTTGATAGAAAAAATACAAATATGGCAGCTGGACCTTTGCTTGCCGTTGAGTTGACTTGGCGAAAAGGGTGTTGGTAAGCATGCGATGAAGCACCCAAACAAAGGGATGCTCACAGTCTGCCAATGAACTGTGGTGGAAGTTTAACTTATGACCTTCTGGCACTATCACGAAGTCCTTCCATATCGCATTGAATTCGACATTCTCAGGCTGGTGGCAAGGCATATGAGGCCACCCATAGATGTCGTTGAAGGCACGAAGGGTAAGGGAGTAGTTGGTGTTGTACAAGTGGAAGTCCACCTTCTGTTCTCTCCACTCACCTCACACCAGGCTTGCTGGATTGGGGGTGACAAATATCTCGAGAGACACCTAAAACTTGATTACAATCTCCCTATATGTTGGCCATCCGCCAAAGATAGGGTTCATGGACCCTCCATAAAACTCTTGCCCCTCAAAAACCATCACCATGTTGTCATTGAAATCCATGTCCTCGAGTAGTTGTCGGTCTTTGTATCTTATCGATGTGAATGACCTCTTGGCGAGCTCCTCATACACCTTCCTTAGTTTTGTCGAGGGGTGGCTGATTCGAGGTTGTGGCGTCAGACCGCCAGGGGGTCCTCCTCTCCTTGCCATGATGTTGAAGTGATCGGGGAAGGAGATTGAGAAAAGAAGAGCTTGGTGAAACTTGTGGATGCCCGGAGTAGTCACTTGCACTTGGGGAGTAGTGGTTCTTCAAGTTGTGAGAAAAATACAACCCACTACTTCTCTTTTATAGACCTAGTGCCACCCTACTGTGATGGAGTCAATGGCACCGACTTGGAGCGGATCCAAACCCTCAGTGCATTGACTACAGTCGGTGGACGGTCTTAACTTGGCAGATCATTGATGAGTCGGTGGCACCAAACTTATGTCGGTGGCACCGACTTTTGGGTGGACCAGTGCTTTCTCATGTCTATTCTGGACGCATCTGGGCCATGGATGTCGGTGCCCACAGATTAGTGCTTTCTCATGTTGGTGGCACTGACTCATGGGTCCGTGGTACCAACACGATCAATTGATTATTTTTTTATCCAGAAGTGCACCGACGCACCCATAGATCCTGGGGTATTAGATGAGTCGGTGCCACCAACTTGGGTGTTGGTGGTACTGATGACTTATCAGTTATCTGAGCCCATTTTTGTGCACTTTCTTCAGACATGTCGTTGGCACCGACATGGGAGTCGGTGGCACCAACTTGTGCCAATCAAATTTCCCCTCTCTGACCTAATCTCAGTGCCATCGACTTGGATGTCGGTGGCACCAACTTTGCCACATCATGCACACTTAACAAATGGATCAGAGTATCATTTTTACATATTTTTTAAAAAAACAAAGTACTACTAAACCAACATAATGTAAATGAATGAAATGAACATCCTAATGGTCGATTTTCCTCCCAACAAAAACCTTTCTTTAATGTCCTAGGCTCGAGAAATCCATTTTTGAGATTAATTAGGGGCAATACGTTTCACCTCATGCTCCTTCCTATTGAAATCTTCTCCAAAGTAGTGCTTCAGTCTTTGACCATTAACCAAGAAAGATATCTCTCCCTCTTTGATTCTAACCGCTCCATGTTGAAGCACTTCTTCTATGATAAATGTTCCACTCCATCTAGACCTAAATTTCCCAGGGTGTAATTTCATCCTTGAGTTAAAAAGCAACACATTCTCTCCCGGGTAAAAGACTCTCCTTGCTATATGTCGGTCATGTACTTGCTTAGTCCTCTCCTTATACTATCTTGAATTCTCATAGGCATTCATCCTGATTTCATCAAGCTCATTTGACTCCAGCATCCTTGTCTTACCTGCTTCATCAAGGTCTAAATTTAGCCTCCTTAACGCCCAATGAGCTTTATGTTCTAACTCCACAGGAATATGACACGCCCATACATAGACTACCCTAAAGGGTGTAGCTCCTATTGTTGCTTTATAGGTAGTACTATAGGCCCATAGTGCATCAACCAACAATTCACTCCAATTCTTTCTACTAGACGACACTGTCTTCTCAAGAATCTTTTTGATCTCACGATTAGAAACCTCCAATTTCCCTTGAGTTTGTGGATGGTAAGGTGTACCAACACGGTGCATCACTCCATATTTATTCAAGAGTGTCCCAAATTTTCGATTGGTAAAATGAGTTCCCCCGTCACTTATAATCATCCTTGGTACTCCAAATCTGTAGAAAATGTGATCCTTAATAAATTTGCATATGAAATTTGCATCATTGGTGCAGGCTGGAATCACTTCCACCCATTTTGACACATAATCTACAGCCAGTATGATGTAGAAGTTAGAATTCAAGGACACAAAGGGTCCCATGAAATCAATACCCCATAAATTGAAAACCTCTACTTATTAAAAAACATTCAATTGCATCTCTTGCCTCTTAGATATGTTACTCGATCGCTGATATGCGTTGCACCTACACACAAAGTCATATGCATCTTTGAATAAGGTTGGCCAGTATAAACCGCTCTCCAACACCTTTGCGGCTGTTCTAGAATAGGCATGGTGTCCACCAGTAGGTAGTGTGTGGTAGTGTTTCAACACAATCTCATACTCGCATTCTGGTACACACCTTGACAAAATCCCATCCCTGCATTGTCTTAACAAAATAGGATCATCCCAAAAATAATAGCGCAAAGAATGAAAGAACCTCTTCTTTATTTGGTACCCCCAATCAACAGGCAATTCCTTGCAAGCTAAATAATTCACAATGTTAGCAAACCAAGGGTCCTTTTGCTTAAGGGCGAACAACTGCTCATCAGGGAAAGTCTCTAGAATGGGTATATGAACATCCTTCTCATCTACCCTCTCCAGTCTAGATAGGTGGTCAGCCACCACATTCTCTATCCCTACTTTATCTTTGACCTCAATGTCAAACTCCTACAATAAAAGGATCCATCTAATCAATCTTGGTTTTGCATCCTTCTTCTGCATCAAGTATTTAATTGCCGCATGATCAGTCCATACCACCACCTTAGCTCCCACAAGATATTGTCTAAATTTCTCAAAAGCAAAGACAACGACCAATAACTCTTTTTCAGTCATGGTGTAATTTAATTGTGCGACATTAAGTGTTTTAGATGCATAATATATGAACGTAGGAACTTTGTCTAAGCATTGCCCCAACACTGCCCCCACAGCATAATCTGATGCATCACACATCAGTTCAAATAGTTTGGTTCTAATCTGGAGCCTGCACAACCGACACAAATATGAGTTTCTCTTTCAAGATTTGAAAAGCTTTTAAACATTTCTCATCAAAATTTAATTCAACATTCTTTTACAAAAGCTCACACAATGGCTTAGCATTTTTTGAAAATTCCTTAATAAATCGATGATTTTATCTGGCATGTCCTAGAAAACTCCTAACTGCCTTCACCGATGTTGGTGGAGGAAGTTTTGAAATCACCTCTATTTTAACCGGATCCACCTCCAATCCCTTGTTATACACCTTGTGTCCAAGCACTATACCCTCACTAATCATCATATGGAATTTTTCCCAATTAAGCATTAAGTGTGTGTCTTCACATCTCTGCAAAACCTTATCTAAAATTTTCAAACAATCATCAAAAGATGTCCCATAAATTGAAAAATCGTCCATGAAAACCTCGAGACATCGTTCCACCATATCTGAGAAAGTCATCAACACACACCATTAAAACGTAGAGAGTGCGTTGCACAACCTAAACGACATGCAGTGGTATGTAAAAATACCATAAGGGAGGTGAAGGTAGACTTCTCCTAGTCCTTAGGCTCGATTGAAATTTGATTATAACCTGAATATTTGTCAAGAAAACAAAAGTGGGAGCGACCGGCGAGTCGCTCCAAAATTTGATTAATGGACGATAATGGAAAATGGTCCTTAAGCGTGGCGGTGTTCAATCTGCGATAATCAATGCAAACTCACCATCCTGTCACTAATCTAGTGGTTATTTTTTCATTAGAGGAGTTAGTAGTGATAGTGATTCCTCCCTTCTTTGGTACTACCTGTGTTAGACTAACCCACATAGAATAAAAAATAGCATATA
Organism: Alisma plantago-aquatica; assembly: GCA_963693085.1. Classification (NCBI taxonomy): domain Eukaryota; kingdom Viridiplantae; phylum Streptophyta; class Magnoliopsida; order Alismatales; family Alismataceae; genus Alisma; species Alisma plantago-aquatica. Next base: position 1,477,224,923 of record OY856410.1, read on the forward strand.
TTATACTTGCCGACAGTAGTTTGAGTACCTCCTTCTTGACTACCTCCGTCATGATTGGATTTAAGCGACGCTGAGGTTGAATGACCCATTTTTCTCCTTCTTCTTGCCAAATCTTGTGCTGGGACAATGCATGGGAAATCCCCTTGATGTCAGCCACAGTTCACCCAAATGCACCTCGGTGGCTCTTTAGCAAAGTAATCATTTTTTCTTCTTCCGATTCTGTGACGTCCCCAGATTTTCTAAAACTTAATATGATGTGTGACGTCCAAATTGAAACCCTCACCTAAGTGAGAATCCCAATTTTAACACCCCACACCAGGCTAAGAAGAAGAAAATCAAGGGAGTCAGAAGGAAACATAGTAGTACATGCACATGAACAATAATAAAACCACACAACACATGTTCACCATTCAACATATAATTACAAAATGAATTATTGCAAAATTTGATATTACATATTGAACAACAAACTTATACATATACATGTACTACCACTAAACTACATTATCTTAAGACATCAGGTCAACCTGTACATCAGCTCGCTACGCAACTCTCAACTATCCTGGATCTTCAAGAGCATAACCAAAACCTAAACAAAAGATTACATGCGGTACACGTCAGCACAATATTCAAGAATATTGTACTGAGTACGCCTACGTGTCTTTTATATACCTCTCATCATATATTGACAATAAGATAAAACTAATACTTGGCAGTTATAAAGAAATATAAGAAAAGTGTATACTTGCACAAAGATATTCATTAACAAAAGAGAGCACATATTTTAAGCACATTTCCATCATACATCTTGTGCATCTGCCACTAAGTGGCTTTGACGTCTTTAGGCCTTACGATCTACCACCAAGTGGTTTGTGATCATTATAAAAACATCATATGATCTACCACCAAGTGGTTTGTGATCATTATGCATGTGCTATACCACCAAGTGGTTTATGAGCTATCTTATGATGTAACATCTATATTATGTTTGCAGGTGTTCATAGCCATAAGTATGGAAATTCAAGCAACATATCATACAAGACAATCACTTCAATCAATACCATATGCCAAGTCCTTACTACCATATAACACAAGCATAATGTATAATAAGCCAAGAAAGAGGTAATGGCATACCTTCCAAAGAGATATTCCAATCTATACCACATTCCTGATGTCTACTATATCCTGGTCAACCCTGATTAAGACAAGATTACATATCACCATCAGATTCACATCTTCTTACCTCATCTTAACCCTATTTATGTCCATTTTAGGATTTAGCTTATTTCTTTAGTATATTTTCATATCACTTGCATTCTTGTCTTATATTTATCTTACTGATGTCATATTACCGATTATATTTCATCAACTGGATATACTCAAGTGTCACATTATTTTGTGAACATACTTAACATTATGTCACTTTCATTAACTATATAAGGGTTACATCATGTGTATTAAGGGTCATCCTCATGTAACATGGATTCTATGCATATAACTGATTTCAAATTTATATATTATATTCTAGTTACAAATATGAGGGTTTTCTGTAAATCTCATCATTTATTGAGCATGCATGTATTAATTGCATCATCTTTAGTGTTAGTAGCCCTAATTAGCCATATTAATCAAATTATATGATATCGTGCATCAACATGACCATATCTAACATCATATGCATTATAAACATGATTATAGACTTACTGACATTTTTCCATGAATTTAGGCCATTGTTTGATATTTAATATCTATTAAACAAGCATTACAAATCTTACATAATATCACAAAGATTAGTGTATCAAAAGACTAATATTATCATTCTACCGTGTTCTACTCATTTTTCTGAAAATTTTGGTACCTTGTTTATAATTTTCTGATAATCGAGCTATTTAATATGAATTATACAACATTTGATCATTATTGAAGATTTACCTTTTTATGGCCAATCTCATCTTGCCACCTGTACCTAAGGAGATGCGGCCCTCTTTTCTTGGTTTGGTTGGGTTTTCTTTGAGGTTCAGTCCAGTTCAAGGGTTGGAAAACTGGAGCGGTCCTCTACTCTTTTCCTTCTCCCACGATCCGTCGGGACCTGCTCGATGCAGCGCAAAGGCTTGCACTTCCTCTATTTTAGGGATGTCGCCACTAGGCTCCTCTGATCGGGGCCTTTTCTCCTGGAAACGGTCGCGATCTTAGGGTGAGTCACTGGGCGGCTCCCCTTCCTACTACGATACTGATGCCGCCGTGGCCCTAGCCCAATGATGAATCGATCTCCTCCTTCGTATCTGGCTTGTCTGCTCCGCCATGACTTCTCGAGCACTGTTCTGCCTACACAAACCCACCATAGTGGCTGGGAACCTCCTAAACTACAATGCTGCACTCACATGCTTCGTAGATCTCAACGCCGCCGGTTGGCCTAGATCCGATGAGGGATTGCAGCCGCTCAGATGCTCCTCTCATCTGCATTCCTCCCTATTCTATGTGAGTCCACGATGCCAGCACGGCGCTGCTGGACTGGAACGCCAGTGAGAGCTTAGACATACCCACCTTCTGCTAGCTTCCTTGCCAGATGATGCTCGCGTACATCTGATCGGGCGTTCTGGTCACAGTATGGTCTGGGCGCTTCCGCACAAGAAGGATCTACAATATGATATCAATGGACAATCTCTCCTTCCTCATCATTTGTCATGGCCAACAGCTCTGACGACCTTGGCTAGACCCTCACAGGGTCTCAGGTCTCTCCCAACTGCAATGCTCGATGCCTGCGCGTGTGGGCTTTCCTCCGCCCAAGCCGACACTACGGAGAAGATATGTGGTGTGTAATCGACTGCTTACTCCATCCTTGATCCATGTCACACCAATCATCCACTCCCTATGGTTCTTCCTCCAAAAGATTCCTACAACTTCAAGCTATCAAAACTCCACAGTTGCGTCTTGGTGAGCGATTGACACCATTTTCGTGAGGCAGGTCCTCCAACATCCCTTGCTCATGTGGATCTCAATCCTAATGACTTTTGTCATGAGCCCAGTTTATCAAAGAGGATTCGGATGCCATCTACTCCTTTCAACACAACGAAACCACCCCCACAAGGCCACAATCTGCTACACGTATCCACCCATGTTTGATGATCGTGGTGGACTGATCTTGCGAGAATTGTACTACCTCCCATGTTGTTGATTTGGACTAGGGTAATAGATAATTTCTCAAAGACAAGTGCACCGAGTTAGAAATCGAAGGCTACACAATCCATCCAAAGAGCTAATAAAAGGATCGGAAGACATCCTTAATATAAACTTAGGCTTCAAATCAAATACTATGGTCCAATATATCTCAAAAGATATTCTGACTCCATCAAACCAAGATATATGTCGTTGCATGATTGACACACTTTGAAGGCCATCATTATATCACACAAATTCATAAAATCCCCTATCTTCATAATTAGCTCCATAAATGTATAAAATCAAAGAAGTTGATGTCATCATTCTATTTATCCAAAATGGCTATCCAATAATCTCAAAATTCCATTCTATAACAGATTCACTCAATGATGCAGATACAATAACCGACAACTTCTCCTCTGTAGCTAGAAAAACATACTTAAGATGAGGTGGCAACGGCTTGAGCTCCAGCTCAGGAGGGCTCAGAAGTGAAGAAATCAGTGGTGGTGGAAGCGGTCCCAAGTCCTCAAAGTGCCTTGTGTAATAACATGGCAAAGCCTTCAGTAGCCTTACACATTCTTCTAATGACCGATTCGAACACCATCATCAATGAGGTTCATTAGACATGCCTCTAGCGGGAGATGTTGATGTATCTATACTAGAGAATCCTCTCCATCCTCATTCATAGTAGATAAACCCAATTCTTCATCTCCGTCATCCGGATACCCTACTGCCTCAGCAAGTGAGACCACCTCAGTGTTCTCCATGATGTCCACAACTAGTGTACCCCTATCCACCTTTGTCAGTACATGCAAAATGTCCAAAAATGGTTTTCCCAAAAACAACGAGATATTGCTATTCATGTGCTTCATCATATTACATTGCTCTTGAGCATTGGATGACTTGAAATTATCTGGCATGGTTATCTTAAACCTGTCGTCCTTAATTCCCATAGTCAAACGACCTCCTCCCATCTCCAATATCATATCAGCTGTTGCTTGGAAGGGTCATCCTAATAAAAGCTCGTTGCCATGTTCAGCTTGCATCTCCGTCACCACAAAGTCTGTAGGAAAAACAAACTGGTCCACCTTGACAAGTACATCCACGCAAATACCATACGGTGTCACCACTGAGTTGTCTGCTAATTGGATAATCATGTTGCTCTTCCTAGATGTTTTGAGACCTAGTTTCCTGAAGGTAGATAAAGGCATCAAATTGATACTCGCCCCTGAATCACAGAGTGCATCCCCAAACTTTGTCTTCCCGATATAACACGTGATGTTGAAACATCTGGGATCCTGTCTATTTGGTGGCAGTGTATCTAAAATGAATGGACTAACCTGCTCTGTCAGTACAACTAGCTCTGAATCTGGGATCTTCCTCTTCTTATTAATGATATCTGACACTTATTTTACGTACGTCTAAACACAAGTATACATGTCGCGTAATACAGGCCTTGTGAGACCCGAGTCAAACATAGGGAGACATAGTCTCAGTGACTACTACTAACTACAGTACGATGAGCTAAGTCGGTATAAAATTTGAGAGAATCGGTTTTTAATGCAAAACAAGAAAAGATTAAAATTACAAATGGTTTGGTTGAGTCATGAGAGATGGAATTCCTCAGGAATTCCAGTTTTACCACAGATCCCCGTTGTATCTTCTTTTACTAACTTTTATACAATTTACCCTCTTCTTGAATAGAAAGCCCTTAGTGAGAATTGGCCACTTTCACGGTACAATCTACTACCTAATTCTAAGCCAATTCCATGTCTATGGTAATTTATATCTTAGATCAGGTGCTTTACGTTCAATCTCTAGGTACATTCCCAATACCCGTGCATTACCTTTACCAAAGCATGCATAAGATAGCGTGTATGCGTGCGTTTCAGGCGTTTAATTTCTCCCTCCAGATTAATTATTCACCTAAGATTTCCATTGAAGGTGATCAATCAAAAAAAAATATTCATTCACACACAATAAATATCCATGAATTAGGAGGGAAAATTGTATTAAATCATGTAAAAGTCAATACAATGGTTCCTCGGGCTACTCCCGGGTCTTAGGGAATAAAGGGGTTTAGCCCCACATGGTTTTCAATTGAAAATACATGGAAGGAGAGAAGAAAAACGTGGGAAACATGAAAGAAATTGTGTAACCCCTGAAAAAGGCGATGTTCTGGATGATCCGCCTCGAGAAACACACTTTTTGTAGCCTTCCGGCAGTAGAAACGCCCGTCAACAGTGCTCGAATCGTCCGATTGTCTTCCTTCAACTCCGTGCCTCTCTCCCTCTATTCTCTCGTCATCCCGTGGTGCAACGTGATGTCCCCTTTAGGTATGACTGTTCTCCCTTTTTGTCCTAGGTCACTTACGGTACCACATAACATGGACCGTTGGATCGGGTGGCCGATTAAGATTGCTAAAATATGACAAAGTCGGTGGCACCGACGGTATTAGGCCTTTTTCAATCTCTGGATGAGTCGGTGCCATCGACTGGGATGTCGGTGGCACCGAGCTGAGGCGATTTTTCTCCCTTTCTCACTAAAGCTTACTTGTGGCACCGACCTGTGGGGTTGATGCCATCGACTTGTCTGGGCGATCACTTCCGTCGCTAGAGCTTTGTCTCGGTGGTACCAACTTAGTGGTCGGTGCTACCGACTCCTTTGGTCGATTTCTTCCGGGCCACTTATGCCACGTCGGTGGCACCGACTCTACACTATGCATAATATGCCTGAAAAATGCAAAAAATTGAATATAAGTCCATGGAATGTATAAAATCATACAAATATGACGAAACTATAGTAAACGCACACGTGCACATGCACGTGCCATACAATATTTGTTGAAATTATACAGAAAAAAATACTATTACATAGAAAAATCCGGATCTTTATACATAAAATTTTATTTTGAAAATAATGATAAATGTATGTTCACTTTGTAATTGACATTTTGATATTTGACAATATTTTATAGGTGACAAAAGGAGTAAAGAAATATTGATTTGTCAAGTCAAAATCATTTTTCATTGATAAAAATTTCAGGTCAATTCCAACTTTTAATATAGTGACCGTAATATTAATCTGATTCAGTTCCCAGACTGATTTTTAGAAAATACAATATGCAACTTACCCACCTAAATTTTATAACCCAAACATAAAGCACCCATAATTTTCTATATTTTTGAAATCCCAACATGTTGGTATTTTTCGCACAATTTTACAGCAATGCCTTTTCATGCCCAAAATCTTAAACATAATTATTTTACTTTAATATCATACCACTAACGACTAATATAGGTGAACCACATCTCTTTTGTTATTAAAAAGCTCTATAAAAATATTAGGATGACAACCGGTCGCTATTATTATAAAGAAAGCTAAAAACATTATCGGAACGATGGCCCGTTTCAAAGCAAAAAGGTTGATAACCGCAAGTATATCTTTACCCGTCTGATTGAACTCTTTTTGGCCGTCAGATCCAGTTCCGACATAAGAGCATTAGAGCACCGACAACACCTCTCGATACCCAATTTTCATTTTTTTCATCCGCAACTGTTCCCGCAGCTTGTGCCCTAGGCGACTGTTCGCATCTGATAGCGTTAGCTTGTGGTCATGCCTGATGTTGCAAACTATGATTCAAGTCTCCACTTCCGACTCTGACGCTCCATTTTGACTTCGACGTCTGCCTTCACCTTTGATGCTGATCTTCCCCTCTAACACTACTATCTAGATGTCCTGCTATCCGTCCTCCTCGTCCTATGATCCAGAGTTGGCGGGCTTGATCTTGTATCTACCAACTCTTACTCAGACTATTGCACAAAGATGGTTTATTTTCTTCCTCCTACCCCTTAATGATCTAAAAAATTAGCATCTTATCCCATCACGTTCGTAGTTGCTGATTAGAATATGCATATTTTTCAAGAATCATCTCTGATTCTGCTTGGACTTCAACAAAAGGCCACCTTTTCAATGCCAACGTCAAGATGTCCTTCTATATAGGGGACCTGGGAAGGGATTCATGTAGCAAGCCTTCTCTGGTCCAACGAATCATTAACCCAGTGATAACAACTTGTCATAGCTTAGAAGTTCAATGTGAGACACAGTTCCTAACGTTGGTATTTGGCGCCCTACGATGGTACTAACTTCATTGTTTTAAATCTACATCTCTGACCTCTGTTATATATTGTCTGGCCATTCTTTCATAGATTTTTCTAATTTTCCTCATCATCACATTAATGCTTACTACATTTATTATTATTTGACTTTTTTTATCTTTAATACAATCAGAATGTCATATAACACATTACTTAATGGTTCACCTCAATATTCCTATCTCTACTAAGATGTTGGGATCAATGCAAGTATCTTAGATGACATGAAAAATGAGGGAGGGACGTCTAGGTGGTTTTGGGCAGTTTTCCAACCATGCATCTACATATAGGCTGATCCATATAGTGTGCAAAACATTGACTACTTAGAATGTATGATTTCATACTGGATGCTACACTGTATTCTGAATATAGGATCAAATGACCATAAGATATGAGCTAATGAGCGAATGCTACACATAATTGGTCCTATAAAATATCTAATTTTATTGTTTTCTCAAGGAGAAACTATACTATTATGTGAAAGCAATCACATGATATTAAAAAGTGTTTCCTTTCCCTATTTAATTTACTTTGTAGGTGCTTGACTCTTCACCTGGGTACTAATTATATTTGACAACCATGGACTATTGTGTATGCTAACTATGTAATTATTACTCTTAAAAAACTATTTTTTTTATGAAAATGCTACCTTATAAAATGACTTCGCATTATATGAGAAACTTGGTTGCACTGGTTTGTATTCTCTGACTGTTCCTCAGTCGTTTTATTTCTTATGTTGGAAGTTTGTGTTGAAATGGATGACATTGTACATGTAATGAGATTTAATTTTAGTAAGCATTTGAAATCGTTATTTGGTTGAACATTGGCCTAGTAACATATTTTTGTCGTTATATTTAAACCTCAATCGTAGCTATATTTTATATTTAGTGAGAAATCCTATATTGACTTGTTAGTGTTGCTAGATTTAATTGACTGAAATTATTGTAAGTATATAAAACATGTGTTTGGTTGAGATTGACCAATTTTCATGTTTTCATCTTTATGTTTAAACCTTGTTCTTAGACTGTATAAAAATCCTAATATGCTTCTACCTAAGAATTATTGGAAATAATTACTATGTACATAAGAATTCTTGCATCCAACACCCTGCTATGTTTATTAATATATTCTTAATTGACTTCTAGGTAATGTTACACATGAATATTATATGCAAGTGTCATCAAAATTTTTTGTATCAGGTTTGATTTTGCCAAATTATGGATCATTAAGTTCAGTGTAGGGAAAATCATGGGAATCAACATATTTTGATGTCATGTTATGAGAAATTAGGTCTAACATAGGCCATATTAGGGTCAAATAAATCAATTTAGGTGCAAATTAATTCAAACTTGAAGAAGTTATGGTGGATTAGGTTGGCATTAGGTCTTGATAGGTGTCACATAGATGAGGAATGAAAATAAACAAGGATTAGTCACTTTAGGGGTGATATGAATCTCATTTTAGGTCAATTCAGGTTTAATTTGGGTAAAATCAAGTCTGATTGTGGAAAACATGTGTTGTTTAGGCAAGAATTAGGTCTAGACCAAATTATGGTTGATTTAGATCATTGTTGGATAAATAGATAGAAATAGGTCTTGTTTAGGGAAGAAATAGGCCTGTGTTAATACAAAATCAGGGTATGGATTGATTTTTCCAACTTAGCGATCATTTAGGTCAATGTCACACAAAATGAAGGAATTCACATTTTATGTCATGTTAATGCCAAATTAGGTTTAACATAGGCCACGTTAAGGTAAATCGGGCTAGATCAAGTTATGGTGGATTAGGCCTACATTAGGTCACGATAGGTGTGATGTAGATGAGCAATGAAAATAAATAAACATTAGCCACTTTCGGGATGAAATGAATCTGAGTTAGGAAGAACAAATAAATATGTTTATAATAATATATGCAAGAAGCATATGTAATTGATCATACAAAAACACAATAGCAAGTGTGACAAATATCAATTGTATTGGTAGCTAAGTTAATCAATTTGTCATTTGTGCATTCCATGAGGTGGCAATACTGGTATTGCATATACTATGAATGTTTTATTACCTGGTGTGTTGTCTTCCAGATAGTATAGCACAACCTAGACAATACGGCTACTTGATTGCACAAGTAGCAAATGGGAATGCACTTGCACTTTATGATTGTTTGATGTGACACTCAGAGAGTATATACAATGAAAAATTTACAGTATGAGGTTAAAAAAATAAAAAAAGTATGGTATTTAAATGCATAAAAGATGAGTTTATATGATATATCTTTTATGTTGATTTTGTGTGCAACATTACTGACACAAAGCCCCAAAATAGCTTCTTGGGCAGCAGTAGTAGAAAATGTACCTAAAAAGGTATTACAAATGTTTTAATGGCTGGTGCAGTGAAGGACAACCCAAACTCCTTGACAACAACATCAACACATGGACATCGACTTCTCTTTTATAGTCGTGTGATTGGATACTCAGAGTCTCACGATGATTGTACTTCCTGGATAGCAACAATAATAGTACATAAACAAAGGTAATTTGTGGGGTAATACTTGAAGAAAACATGTCTTGTTCAGGAACGAAATAGGTTTGTCTTAGACCTAATTAGAGTCTGGTTTGATTTTGCCCAGTCTGATCAGGGAAAAATTGAATAAATATGTATGTTTAGGGAAGAAATAGGTCTGGCTTAGACAAAATTAGGGTTCATTTCGACAATGTTGGGAAAATAGGGAAGAAATAAGGAATAAGTATGCATATTTATTTCTTGTTTAGGAAAGTAATTGGCCTAGTTTAGAACAAATTAGGGCGTGGTATGATTTTTCCATGTCGGATTAAGGAAATAAGGAATACATATGTATGTTTTAGGGAAGACATAGGTCTAATATAGACCAAAATATGGTTCGTTTTGATTAATGTTGGGCAAATAGGGAAGAAATAAGGAATAAATATGTAGAACATGAATGATTTTGGAAATTTATGTCTAATTTAAAACATCTTTGATTTTTCCAAATTGAGGTTTAGTTAGATGAATGTGGGCAAATTATTGGAAGTTAGATTTGTTTGGGTCATGATATTCCCAAGTATGTGTAACACATGCTACATTTGAAAAAACAAAGGCAAATTAAGACCAAGTTAGTCCAAATTATAAGTTAGGGTTGATTTGGATGAATCCAAAGTCTGATTGGTAAACCATGACTAATTCCTAAAATTATGTTTGATTTTTCCAAATAAGAGTTAAATTATATTAATTTTTGGCAAATGATTGAAAGTTAGGTATGATTAGGTCATGATATTCCAAATTACATCCAACATATGCCACATAAGGGAAATCCAAGGCAAATTAGGACCAAGTTAGGTTAGTTTAGGATTGATCATGTGTAGTTCAAGTCAAGATAATTATTGTCATTACAAATTGTTATTGATTATACTTAAGAATAACAAATAAATATGTACATAATAATTATATGCAAGAAGCATATGTAATTGATCATATACAAACATAACAACATGTGTGACAAATATCAATTTTATTGGCAGCTAAGTTAATCAATTTGTCGTGTGTGCATTCTAAGAGGTGGCAATACTGGTATTGCATATACTATGAATGTTGCATTACATGGAGTTTTGTCTTCTAGACAGTGAAGCACAACTTAGAAATATGGCCGCTACTTGATTGCTCAAGTAGCAAATGGGTGTGTATTTATACTTTATGATTGTTTGATGTGATACTCATAGACTAAATATGATGTACAAATGTACAATATGAGGCTTAAAAAATTAAAAAACTTTGGTATTTAAATGCATAAAAGATGAGTTTATATGATATATCTTTCATGTTGAATTTGTGTGCATAAATACCTAAGAAAAGCCCCAAAACAGCAACCTGGGTAGCAGTAGTACCAAATGTACTTAAAAAGGGTTGATCATGTGTAGTTCTGGTCAAGATAGTTGTTTTTGTTACAAGTTGTTATTGATTATATTTAATAATAACAAATAAATATGTACATAATAATTATATGAAAGAAGCATATGCAATTGATCATATAAGAACAATAACAGGTGTGACAAATATCAATTGTATTGGCAGCTAATTTAATCCATTTATCATGTGTGCATTCTAAGAGGTGGCAATACTGATATTTCATATACTATGAATGTTGTATTACCTGGAGTGTTTTCTTCTAGATAGTGAAGCACAACTTAGAAAATACGGCTTCTTGATTGCTCAAGTAGCAAACGGGCATCTACTTATGCTTTATGATTGTTTGATATGATACTCATAGACTAAATATGATGACAAATTTACGGTATGAGGCTTAAAAAGGTTAAAAAGTGTGGTATTTAAATGCATAAAAGATGAGTTTATGTGATATATCTTACATGTTGATTTTGTGTGCAACAACGCGTAAGCAAAGCCCAAAAATAGTTTCCCGGTTGGAAGAAGTAGCAAATGTACTTAAAAAGGTATCACGACCTGGTACAGGGAAGCACAACCCGAACTCCTTGATAGCAGTAGCTTCACATGGACATCAACTTATATTTTATAGTCGTGTGATCTGAGACTCTGACTCCCATGATGATGGTACTTCATGGATAGCAACAATAACTGTACATAAAAAGGTATTCCGTAGGGTATTGTTTTATAAAGTGCATAAATCATGAATTTGCGATGAGTTCAATATGAATTTTATATTACCATGAGTAGTGAAGCACAACCCATACTGCTTTATAGAATATTCAATCTACTCCAAACCTGAAAACCCTATTCCTATTCCCTTTCCACCCTCCCACCCATCACCACCTCTCTCCAGATATATACGACTACTCTCGCCTTCACCACTCTTCACCGCAACCAGATACCAGCTGAGAGAGAGAAAAAAAGAGAGAGAGAAGAGAAGAGCCTACATGCGCGTGGGCAACATGAGAGAGAAACACCACTGGTGGGCATTATCACCGATCATGGCGGCTACGGTGTCCGCGTGGGGAAAGCCCGACGCGTGGGCGCTCGTGATGGAGAAGGAGGAAGCAGATGATGCTGCCGCTGCCCTGGCCGACTCCACATCCCAGGACAACATCTGCACCCCCTTCCGTTCCTCCGCCACCGTCGTGGCAGAAGCGGCTGAGCCTGTAGAATTCCTGTCCCTCGCGGCGGCTGTGGCCAACAAGACCACTAAGAAGAAGACGAAGTTCAGCCTCGCCGAGTTCACTAGCGGGCATCCTGTGACGCACGACGTGGCAAAGTTCCTCCTGTCTACCTCTGCTGCCGCACCAGAGCCCAAGGGCCTGACTACCATCGAGCTCCTCAACCTCCCGACGGGCCCGCGCGAGTGGACTACTGAGGAACTGGAGAGGTCCTCCTACATGAGGTAATTATTGTGGTATTATTTTACAATGTGTATAAAACATTAATTTCTAGTGAGTTTAATCTTACGAATGTCGTATTACCTTGAGCGGTGAAGCACATCCCAGGATGCTTGATAGCAACACATGGACGTTTACTTTTACTTTATGATCGTGTGATCTGATACTCCATGGTCTCCAGATTGTGATATTGCATGAGGCATAAAAAACGTAAGGAGTGTGGTATGAGTGATGTCATAAGCTACATTTAAAACTACGAATGTTGTACTACCTGGAGCGTTTTCTTCTTGATAACAGTTCCAGCCCAGACTCCTTGATAGTAGTAGCTACTTGATGGCCATGTGATGTGATACGCAGAGTGTCAAGTTGATCGTTGATAAAAGTAACCCAGATCCTTGACAAGCAGCAACATCCCAGATCGCTTGATGGTCATGCGGCGTGATAAACAGAGTCTCAACATGTGCGAACAGATGCATGCGGAAGAAGACTTTTTGATGGCCACAGGAACAATTGGATGTTTGCTCGTAGGTTTGGTAGTGCCTGTGTGGTTTGGATGATGGTGGAAAGGTTGGTCGCAGGTTTGTAGGCTATAGGAACTGACTTTCCTAACTGACCCGTTGAACGTGGAGGTCTTTTGAACTTGGAAGTAATAGATATTTCTATTGTTTTTCTTACCTATTGAGTTTGAATGTGAAGGCTCTTTGAACGTCGTGTTGTGTGATAATTCAATTATTTTTTTTGAAGTGAAGATAATGTAGAGATTACAACTATTATATTTTTGTTGTAACAAACTGACCTTTGGTGATAAGAGAGGGAGTGGGCGTAGTATGACTATGTCTCCAAAGTGCTGAAAAAATGTGAGAATAGAATGGAAGGAGGAGGTTGCAGTATTTCAAATTCATGTGTCGAGGGAACGTAGTCTCCTTTACAAAACAACCTCCCCCTCTTTCTCCACTTTTTCCCTGTATTTAGCTGCATCCCTACCTTCCCCTACACTATCACAAAATGTGCAACCCTTCTCTCTCTTTATAACCGTGTGATGCGATGATTTTAAGTCGCATTTATAGACCTTTTTCATATGTGTTTTATGCTCTAATTAGTCATTTTTATGGATAATATTGCATAATTCACTCATTTCGGTCTTTGCCATCATTTTATGTCAAATCCCCTTAGTTGTATCATTTTGAGCATTATCTATCATATTATCATAATTTGTGTGGATTTATTTGGTCTTGTCTTGGAATTTCAGGAAAAACAAGTATCTGCTTCCGTCGATACCATCGACGGAAGTCGATACCATCGACCAAGCCACAAGTTGCCAGCCGAGAGGAGCAACACAGAGTCGATACCATCGACACTCAAGTCGATGGTATCGAGATCCCTTCAGGTTGCTGGCGAGGAATCCGTCGATATCATCGACCCAAGTCGATGCCATCGACACTTTGAGGCTACAGCGTCGCTAAACGACAACAACCGATGCTAAAGAGACTCGATACCATCGACCTTAGTCGATGGTATCGAGATGATTAAAAGCACTCAGACGAAAAGAAAAGAAGGCTGCCGCTAATACGCTGGGTCGATACCATCGACCCGCGTCGATGGTATCGACGCCGACAGATATGCGTTGGATTCGTTTTGATCTCAATCGGACGGCTGGAGTTATTTGACGACCTAATTAGGGACTTATACGTAATGACGGCCGCCGACACGAGGGAGGAATCGAATTGGTCATTGCACAAGTGCCGAGGAAGGAGAGAAAGGAGAACGGAGGCCAGAAGCTCACCCCTGTCGATCCGGATGCTGTCGAAGACGAATTTCACCACCGAAAGGCGGGAAAGCTCGTGTTCTTCGCAAAGGATCCACCGGTTCTTCTCCGTTCAGGTGTTTTCCCACTTAATTCACATTTTTCTTATGAATTCCCCTATTTCTACCATGTATTTGTGTAAGATGAACATGCGAGGCTAATCCCCTCTATCTTTAGGACCGGGAGTAGCCCGGGAATGCATTGTATGACAATTTTATATTAATAATTCATGTTTTCTCTCTTAAATCCGTGGTATAGTTTCGTTTTATCCATATATATTGTTATGCTTGATCACCATAATAATAACCTAATGCCCTTAATCACTTCGACAGAAGGATTAACGGTTGAAAAGAGACGAAACCTACATTAATCGATAAAACCCTTGACAAAGGAGTTGTAAAATTAATGGTGGAAACTGAGAGACCGTTTATAATGCGCTTAGTTTAGGGGAATGATTACTACGACGGTGGAATCAACCTAAATCTAAGTAGTGAATTACACCACGACAGTGGGTAATTCTGTTTTCAGGCCACTACCCGGATAGAGAGAGAAGAGTGAGGAATTATATAAAACCTAATACAATGTTGACCCGCGGTGAAACCGAAATCCTAAAGATACCCTTTTGAATTGATTAAATTAACCTTTAATCGATTGTTTTCTTTGTTTCATTTTATTTTCTTTTATTTTTGACAACAAACCCTACTTTGTCATCCGGCCTAGCTGATTGCAATTAGTTAGTAGGAGTCTCCAATAATTCACGTATCCCTGTGTTCGACTCGGGCCTCACAAGGGCCTATATTACTCGACGCGTATACTTGCGTTTTATCGCGTAGTAAAATACACATCAAGTTTTTGGCGTCGTTTCCGGGGATACGGCGAATTGTTGGCACTTCGAGTGCTAAGAGCGGCCACTCTAGGCCACATTTATTTTATTTTATTTTGAAACAACTTTAAATATTCCTGAATTTCTCTATAATTGTATTTACTCGTTCAAGCATAGTACTGAACTTGAATTTTCTCATTTCAGGTACTGTGTATGGTGCATACACGTAGTACAGACTACGACAATCGCACACCCGAGGTTCCACCTCCGGGACCTGAGGACGAGGAGCATTCTGAGCACGAGCACCAAGAATAAATAAATTCTGAATCTGAAGCAGAAGAAATGGCCGAGCCACAGACCATATGGGAGAAGATCAAGGCCTCTTCTTCATCAGCTTCAAAGGGGCCTATAAAGAAGCAGGCGGTCAACATACCAACATATAAGATCGATCAGGCATTGATCAACTTGGTAAAATCAAATGCATTTCACAAGCTGAAGAATGAGGACCCAGTTGCACACATCAGCCAGTTCGTGGAGAACTGTGACATGGTGAAGATCGACCGATTCCCACAAGATGCTTTGTACCTCAAGCTATTCCCAAGTTCCTTGGCAGGAGCAGTAAGAGAGTGGCTACATAACCTCGATGATGAGTTCGTTGAATCATGGAATCATATGGTGGAGGTTTTCTTTGAGAGGTTTTTCCCTCCTGAGAAGACCAACAACATGATTAGGAAGATTCACAATTTCACCCAACAGGCGGGTGAAACATATTCTGAGACCTGGGAGCGATTTCAGGTCATGTTAAGGAGATGTCCGCATCATGGGTTGGATAAGGAGACACAGGTGAAGATCTTCTATTTTGCTCTCTCCGAGCATGATAGGAGTAACTTGGACTCAGCCGGTTCAAGATTTTTCCTGAATAACACTGACACGAGATGCTGGGAAATACTGAAGAACATGGCACGAAAGCAATCCTAGGGAGAAAGAGAGAGAGGCCCAGTTGAGCAAGCTAGAGTCGCCAGCGAATCAAAGGCAATAAAAGATCTTAACGAGAAGATGGATCTTCTCGCAAAGAAGTTACTGCAAAAGGAAGACAATGAGTCCGAAGATGAGGCTCAAGTCAAGTACATCAGGCAACAGCAAGGGTACAGGAACAATGACTATTCATGGCGAAAGGACAAAAAGTTCTCATGGAAGGATCCGAACAATTTTCTGCAGGACCCGGACACCAAGCCTGCACCAGCCACAGAGGACAAGAGCACTGAGTTTCTCAATCAGGTCATCAAGCAAAACCAGGAGTTAATGAACACATTCGGACAACAAATTAAGCAACAGGGTGAATATATGAACCAATTTGGGCAGACTTTGCAGAGCCACGGGGCTCAAATGAGGACTATAGAGACCTCCATGGCGCAGATGGCAGCAAAAATTGCAAGTTTGAAGAAGCCAGCGCATCCGGGTTTTTCGGGGAACACCAATGTTCCCGGGGGAAACCAGCAGGCCAAGGCCATCTTACTGAGAAGCGGCAAGAAGGTGTTGAATCCAAGGACGGATGACACAAGCACAACACAGGATAAAGTTAAAGATGCAACCACTAAGGAGCAGCCCACACCTGTCACAGGGCAAACTGAAGACATAGTTGTGGATGGTAATGAAGAACAAGCTATTGAGGAGGAACCGCAGAAGTTGACACCCTATGTGCCACCCCACCAAAGGGCACATACCGTTCCGGTCCCCTATTCGAATAGCGCAAAAGCAAGGAAGGTAGATGCACAATTTAAGAAATTCTTGGACACCTTTAGGAAGCTTTCGGTTAATATTCCGTTGTTGGAAGAGATTGAGCAAATCCCGTCATACGGGAAGTTCCTAAAAGATGTCATCACCAAGAAGAGGAAAATACCGGACACGGAGGTCGTGGTGTTGAAGGAGCAAGTGAGTGTTTTCATTATGGGCACTCTACCGCCTAAGAGACAGGATCCCGGATGTTTCAACATTTCTTGTTTTATCGGGAAGTTCAAATTTGGAGAGGCACTATGTGATTCTGGGGCAAGCATCAATTTGATGCCCCTTTCTACATTCAAAAAGCTGGGATTAAAGGAGTCATGGCCGAGCAATATGACTATCCAATTGGCCGATAATTCTGTGGTGAAACCTTATGGAATCTGTGAAGATGTCTTGGTAAAGGTGGACCGATTTGTTTTTCCGGCTGATTTTGTGGTTATGGAAATGCAGGATGAGCATGGTAATGAGCTGCTACTTGGACGTCCTTTCCAAGCTACAGCCGATATGATCTTGGAAATGGGAAGCGGTCGCTTGACCTTGGGCATAGCGGATGATCGCTTTGAGATGGTCATGCCCACTAGCATTGCGTCTACTAAAGCAAAAGAACATTGTAACATGGTTAAGCATGTGGATCATAATATCTCACTCTGCCTTGGAAAACCATTCTTGGACATGGCTCATGTGATGAGCAAGATGGATAATGGAACCTTAGCTGTGGACATCATGGAGCAAACTAAGGTTGTCTCTTTATGCAAAGCTGTTGGATTTCCGAATGACGAGAATGAGGACATTCTACCTTCTTGGGAGGATGATGCGATTACTACTTTAGTTGTTGAGGCATATCCGGAATTGCCGTTGGAGGTGTGTCTGTTGAATGTCACCTATGATTGGATGCAGAGTAAATCACTCAAGGAGTGTGCCAAAATGCTTCAGATGCTTCCATGTTTCTACACGAGGCACTATGAAGATTTAGGTACACTTCCCACCGCTGCAATCATCTCTCATTTGCCCGCCTGAGTTGGAGTTGAAGCCGCTGCCCCCGCATCTTAAGTATGTCTTTCTAGCTGAGAAGGACAAGTTACCGGTGATTGTATCTGCTTACTTGAGTACGGATGAGGAGGAGAAACTACTGATAGTGCTTAAGAACCACCGAGGAGCTTTTGGGTGGTCTGTTGCAGACATCAAGGGGATCTCCCCTACACTTTGCCAGCATAAGATTCGGCTCGATGAGGGAGCCAAGCCAGTCATTCATCCTCAGAGACGTTTGAATCCGAGCATGATGGAGGTTGTGAAGAAGGAAGTCATAAAACGTCTTGCTGCAGGAATCATATATGCCATATCAGACTCGACATGGGTGAGTCCCACACAGGTAGTCCCTAAGAAAGGGGGAATTACTGTTACTACAAATCAGTTGAATGAACCTGTCACCACCCGATTGGTAACCGGGTGGCGAGTTTGCATTGACTACCGCCGACTGAATGCCGCCACTCTGAAAGATCATTTTCCTTTGCCATTTATCGATCAAATTTTGGAACGTCTTGCCGGTCGGTCACATTTTTGTTTTCTGGATGGGTATTCGGGGTATAACCAGATTTCAATTGATCCTTTGGATCAAGAGAAGTCTATGTTCACCTATCCCTATGGGACTTTTGCTTACCGACGTATGCCGTTTGGATTATGTAATGCACCGGCGACGTTTCAACGCTGCATGCTCGCCATATTCTCTGACATGGTGGAGCGTTGTCTTGAGGTTTTCATGGACGACTTCTCGGTTTACGGTGCATCTTTTGATGAGTGTCTATATAATCTGGACAAGGTGTTGTAGCGTTGTGAGGACACACACTTGGTCCTCAATTGGGAGAAATGTCACATGATGGTGACAGAGGGAATAGTGCTAGAACACAAGGTGTCTAGCAAAGGTCTTGAGGTAGACCCAGTGAAAATAGAGGTGATTTCCAAGTTACCCCCACCAAATTCTGTAAAAGGGGTGAGAAGCTTTTTGGGACACGCCGGGTTTTATCGGCGATTCATTAAGGATTTTTCTAAAATTGCAAAACCTTTATCCGAATTGTTGGAAAAAGATGCGGTTTTTGATTTCAACGATAAGTGTCTTCACGCATTCGAAGTTTTGAAAGAAAAATTGATTTCGGCTCCGGTTGTTCAAACGCCGGATTGGACAAAACCATTCGAATTGATGTGTGACGCTTCAGATTATGCAGTAGGAGCTGTTTTGGGGAAAATGGTAGAGAATAAACCCGCTGTGATTTTCTACGCTTCCAAAACTCTTAATGATGCTCAATTGAACTATACAACTACAGAAAAAGAATTACTTGCCGTTGTGTTTGCTTTTGAAAAATTTTAGCAGTACTTGGTGGGATCTAAAGTAGTTGTATGGACCGATCATGCTGCGATAAAATATTTGATGGAGAAAAAGGATGCAAAGCCTAGACTCATTAGGTGGATTTTGCTTTTACAAGAATTTGATATTGAAATCAAGGACAAGTCCGGAATTGAAAATGTGGTGGCTGATCATTTGTCTAGGTTAGATAGGGTAGATGAAAAAGATTTACACATACCCATAACCGAGACGTTTCCCGATGAACAACTTTTAAAAATTAATTCTAAAGAACCATGGTTTGCTGAAATTGTTAACTATTTGGCTTGCGGGATCATCCCGGAAGACTGGTCTTATCAAGAGAAAAAGAAATTCTTTCATTCTTTGAGATACTATTTTTGGGATGACCCAATTTTTTTGAAGCAGTGCATAGATGGTATTCTACGCAGGTGTGTGCCAAAGGTGGAGTACGAGAGTGTTCTCCACCATTGCCATGCGTCGCCTATAGGAGGACACCATGCCAGTTCACGGACAGCAGCCAAAGTGTTGGAAAGCGGCCTTTATTGGCCAACTTTGTTTCGGGATGCCTACAATTTTGTAAGGCAATGTGACCCGTGCCAGCGAGCAGGTAACATTTTGAAGAGACAAGAGATGCCCCTGAATGTATTTCAGGAAGTTGAGGTATTCGACTTGTGGGGCATAGACTTCATGGGACCCTTTGTGTCCTCGAATTCAAATTTGTACATCTTGCTTGCTGTTGACTATGTGTCGAAGTGGGTGGAAGCAATCCCCACAAGGACTAATGATTCTAATGTAGTGTGCAGGTTTGTGAAGGAGAATATTTTCTGCAGCTTCGGGATACCCCGAATGATAATAAGTGATGGGGGCACACACTTCCGGAATCAGAAATTTTCGACACTTTTGAAGAAATATGGGGTCAAGCACAACATCGGCACCCCATATCATCCACAGACGCAAGGCCAAGTGGAGGTCTCAAACCGGGAAATCAAGAAGATTCTAGAACGGACAGTGGCATCCACAAGGAAAAATTGGAGTGCCTTACTACCGGACGCACTTTGGGCGTATAGAATGGCGTACAAAACACCTATAGGCACTACGCCTTTTAGGTTGGCGTATGGCCGGGCTTGTCACCTTCCGGTGGAGTTAGAGCACAAGGCCCATTGGGTGCTTCGAAGGCTGAATTTGAGTTATGATGAAGCCGGGAGAAAGAGGATGTTCGAGTTGAATGAACTAGATGAGTTACGCATGACGGCATATGAGAATGCCCGCATATACAAGGAGCGCACAAAGCTGATCCACGATCGCCATATCGAGCTGCACACGTTCAAAAAGGGAGATAGTGTTCTATTGTTTAACTCCCGCCTCAAGTTGCATCCCGGGAAGCTGAAATCCCGGTGGAGTGGACCATTCGTAGTGGAAGAGGTGAGACCGCATGGTGCGATTCTTGTGCGTGATCGAGATGCCACGTTCTTGGTGAACGGACATCGGTTGAAGTTGTATTTTGGTGAAAATTACAAGAGAAAAGTGAATGAGGTCAAACTCATTACACTTGTGGATGAATGAGATGCTGGAAAGACGTCTAGACTAAGACGTAAAAGAAGGGCGCTTGTTGGGAGGCGACCCAACCATTGGTACATTAGGATAGTTTAATTATAGTCATAGATTGTTTTCATTTCGTTTCAATTCTAGTGTAAAGAAGATACCTTGATCCGTTTGTTCAATGTGCAGGCACAGGCAGGGTCGATACCATCGACACACTGGTCGATGGTATCGACATAGGTTCATCTTGATAGCTGCAAAAATCACTCTGAGTCGATACTATCGACGGTCCCGTCGATGGTATCGACATACCTACAGGCAGATCACAATATCAAGGTCGATGGTATCGACATGCCAGTCGATACCATCGAGATCTCTGGAGAAGTTCAGAATGAGTTGTCTCAGTCAACTCGATACTATCGACGGCCTCGTCGATGGTATCGACATTGTCACAGGTTGAAGTGAAAAAGTGGCGGTGTCGCAATGAAGTCAAGTCGATATTATCGACATCCGTCGATGGTATCGACATCCATGTCACCGATCCGCGCAAAGACATCGACGGTGATCGCGAGTCCACGTCAACGATCCGGGGTGCTGCGTCGATACTATCGACTTTCGTCGATGGTATCGACAGGTCAACAATCTGGGTTTCCCGATCTAGCAAACGTCAGCCGTCGATACTCGTGAGGGGGGCGGATAGCAGCGAGACATGTCGATACCATCGACCTGCGTCGATGGTATCGACGGGTCAACAGTAGCGCCGACCAAGTCTATATAAGGAGAATTGCAACATCATTTGATGTCACACCTTCAGAGCAAACTTCCTCCTTTGCGCCGAGCACTCCCCTGAGCCCTCCAAGACTGAAGAGCAGCAACATCGAGCAAGGATCTTCACCGAGCGGAGAATCACTTCTCCATCTTCCCCGAGCTCTCTTCTTCTAATCCCATCTTTCTTGCAACAATGGTGCATGCCGCCGGATCATCGTCCTCGAGCGCGAATCCCATGGAGATCGTGGAGTTTGTTCCACCCCTACTGCTTCAGTCTCATGTGCGTGCCTGGTTCACCCATCCGCGGAGGTGAGGAAGGTCTATGAGGAGATCATGAAGCGGAAGATCGAGCCGACCCGGTATGTGGACCGGGGAATGATCCGCGATCTTGGTTTCGAGGCCAACTTGGCCTATGTGCTGAAGGGTCAAGCACGCCACACCAGTAGAAGGGCAGACGAGCTGGAGCGCCATGCGGATGGGCATCCGTTCTTCGGCGAATGGCCCACCTACAAGGAATTGGTGGCGGAGTTTATGGCATCCCTCGATGTCTGTGTTGTGCCCAACGACGTGGTTTCATCGGATCATGAGTGGATCAAGGGCCGGGTATCGTTCCGGCTGTTCAATATCAACTACAACATCACTCTTAAGCAGTTCAACAACATCTTTAACTGGAACCACTCTCAACATGATCACCGGCGCCCAGATTCCCGCACCGACTATGACAAGATCTTCGCCGAGCTAGTCACAGTGCCGGCGGGAAGGACAGTGAGCTACCACAATGCTGCGGTAGCGGACTTCAAGCATCCCTTCGTCCGGGTCCTACACCGGATGTTGAGCTTTACGTTCTTTGCTCGGAGCGATTTAGCATTGAGCAAGTTTCAGGAGAGCGATCTTTTCTTCCTATACATGCTCCTGAAGCGACAAGAATGCAACTGGGGTGCGTTCTTTCTACAGCGCGTCCTGGCGGTGAAGAGGAGTACAAGGAAGGCTCCGATCCATTTTGGTGGGCTCATCACCAAGTTGGCGCACTACCTCGGGCTGAATTTACAGTCCATGACTCCGATTTCTACGAAGAGTAAGGTGAACATGCAGCATCTGCACCGTTCAAACCTTATCC
Organism: Alisma plantago-aquatica; assembly: GCA_963693085.1. NCBI lineage: Eukaryota > Viridiplantae > Streptophyta > Magnoliopsida > Alismatales > Alismataceae > Alisma > Alisma plantago-aquatica. The sequence goes on from OY856410.1 coordinate 1,477,247,781, forward strand.
TTCTACGGGATGGGTTGGCGCACGCACACTGCCACGTCAACCATGCTTATCAGGAGTGCGCACTGTCAGACGCCGTCTTCCACATCGGGGGCGCACAGCACTTCCGGTGGCCGATCATAGCCATCGAGTCTGATGAAGAAGAAGGTGGTAACTATGACCAAGAAGGCGAGGCTGAGGAGGAAGAGGAGGCTTTCACACCTCTTCACGCACGAGTAGCACCACGGAAGCATCCTAGGATGCATCCGGGTGCGTCTTCATCATCATAGCCCCCGCCGCCATCACCACAGCCCTCACAGCCAGGCGAGGATGTCTACTCAATGTAGGGAATGTACACGATGCTGCAGGACATACATCAGACACAGCAGCATCATCTAGAAATGTATACCAGTATTCAGGATACTACGAACCGGTTACTTGACAACCAAAGGGCAATGTTTGAGAAAGAGCGTCTCCTCCTCGACAACCAACAGCAGATACACAACCGGTTGCAAAGGATGGAGATGCAACAAGAGCCCTTTTACGACCATTACTGGAGTCAGAGCTACTTTGGAGGCTATCCACAGCCTCCGCCGAGGACCCATTACGATCCGAGCTTCCAGGGGGAGTATCCTTCTTGGGATCCTACGGCCCCACAGTACCCACCTCCGCCTCCACAAGAATGATCAGGGTATCTCTGTTCCACTCTTAAGTTTGTTTTTGACTATGAGGCCATAGTCGGATTCAAGCTTAGGGGGGTAGTTGGAACAGCTCTATCTTTTCTTTTATTGTTTTTAGTTTTTAGCAGTGTTATTTGTTTCTTGCATTTTTAGTTTTGGTAGGATCCACGTGCTATCTCGTGTAACTGTGGATGTCGTAAAAGTTTGTCATCTTGCTGTTAAATTCATGGGAAATTTAAGGGAAATTTAAAAAATTTTGTGTCTTTGGATAGCTTGACTTGGTTGTCCTTGGGGAACTTATCCTACGAAAATGATTGATTATGTCAACTTTAAAACAACATTTCACACCTATACTCCTTTTGACTCATGAAAAGTGGATAGTAACGGTTGTTTGAGCCTAACCTAACCAAATGGTAATGAGACTTTAATTGGATGTAAGATAGAGAACCCTCTAAACCACTACACAGGTCAGTAAGGAGGGACACATAATATCTTTCTAAGGTTCAGTCATCTAATCTTGTGATAATTCCACTTCATTTTTCCATAATCCACCTAAGAAGTGGAAGTAAAGTGCAGTTTTAATTCCTTCTTGTGTGCATAGCATTTAGATAGGACTTGCATTGATATTTTCCATACGTTTGCATAAAAAGAAAAAAAATATAGGGATTCATGCACATTACCTTTAGGTGCATGCCATGTAGTTGCACTCATGACTTTCATGCATAAAGTACACCATGTATCTCAATTTTCCCTCAAAAGTGATCTAAATTGTTCCATACCTTCGAAACATTGCAAAGATTTCCAAGCATGAAGTAAATAGCCCAATACATGTATCTCTAAGCAATTATGGATATGTGGGCTAAGGAAAAAAAAATTCTGAAAATCTAAAATAAAGAAAAAAAAAATAAAGAAAAGAAAGAAAAAAAAGAGAATTTAGAAGAAAGTGGAATAAGAGGGAGAAAGGAACATGATATCACTCGCATTACAGGAAAATTGAGTACATGATGTGGCTTAATTAGATTTCCATCTCATTTTGAGGTGGAAGGTTAGTGCATGCATCATTTCACCCAATTTTAGGCATTAGGGAATTTCTAATGTGCATTTGCATCATTTAGGACATTTTGTTTTATGCATATTGAAACTGCGCAATACTTCCAAGTTCTTCCATGAACCACCCATTTCCATCCACCCGTTGCTCGGATTGGTAGGCCACCGTGAATTTCTCCTCACTAATGATTATCAGGAGAACTGCTTCCATGGAGATGGTAGTTAGGGCGAGCAACGTAGTGTAGGCGATCACAAGATGCACCAATGCTGAATCGGCGAATTTTATTATGTTAACTGCCTTATGTGATAGTGTTCATCGGTTTGAAGGATAATTTCTCTTATTGATGATTATTGTCGCCTTTAGGGTAATTACTGTTCTGTGGTTAGAGAAGGCCGGTTTGAGAATGTTCAGTGGGAGTCACATGGGATGTTGGGTTGGTGTGTTGATTTTTAGTTGACATCTGCAATTCTATTCTAAGGATTAGTTGCTCGAGGGCGAGCAATGTTTAGGCTTAGGGGAGTTTGATGCGATGATTTTGAGTCACATTTATAGACCTTTTTCATATGTGTTTTATGCTCTAATTAGTCATTTTTATGGATAATATTGCATAATTCACTCATTTCGGTCTTTGCCATCATTTTATGTCAAATCCCCTTAGTTGTATCATTTTGAGCATTATCTATCATATTATCATAATTTGTGTGGATTTATTTGGTCTTGTCTTGTAATTTCAGGAAAAACAAGTATCTGCTTCCGTCGATACCATCGACGGAAGTCGATACCATCGACCAAGCCACAAGTTGCCAGCCGAGAGGAGCAGCACAGAGTCGATACCATCAACACTCAAGTCGATGGCATCGAGATCCCTTCAGGTTGCTGGTAAGGAATCCATCGATACCATCGACCCAAGTCGATGCCATCGACACTTTGAGGCTACAACGTCGCTAAACGACAACAACCGACGCTAAAGAGAGTCGATACCATCGACCTTAGTCGATGGTATTGAGATGATTAAAAGCACTCATACGAAAAGAAAAGAAGGCTGCCGCTAATACGCTGGGTCGATACCATCGACCCGCGTCGATGGTATCGACGCCGACAGATATGCGTTGGATTCGTTTTGATCTCAATCGGACGGCTGGAGTTATTTGGCGACCTAATTAGGGACTTATACCTAATGACGACCGCCGACACGAGGGAGGAATCAAATTGGTCATTGGACAAGTGCCGAGGAAGGAGAGAAAGGAGAATGGAGGCCAGAAGCTCATCCCTGTCGATCCGGACGCTGCCGAAGACGAATTTCACCACCGAAAGGCGGGGAAGCTCGTGTTCTTCGCAAAGGATCCACCAGTTCTTTTCCGTTCAGGGGTTTTCCCACTTAATTCACGTTTTTCTTATGAATTCCCCTATTTCTACCATGTATTTGTGTAAGATGAACATGCGAGGCTAATCCCCTCTATCTTTAGGACCGGGAGTAGCCCGGGAATGCATTGTATGACAATTTTATATTAATAATTCATGTTTTCTCTCTTAAATCCGTGGTATAGTTTCGTTTTCTCCATATATATTGTTATGCTTGATCACCATAATAATAACCTAATGCCCTTAATCACTTCGACAGAAGGATTAACGATTGAAAAGAGACGAAACCTACATTAATCGATAAAACCCTTGACAAAGGAGTTGTAAAATTAATGGTGGAAACTGAGAGACCGTTTATAATGTGCTTAGTTTAGGGGAATGATTACTACGACGGTGGAATCAACCTAAATCTAAGTAGTGAATTACACCACGACAGTTGGTAATTCTGTTTTCAGGCCACTACCCGGATAGAGAGAGAAGAGTGAGGAATTATATAAAACCTAATGCAATGTTGACCCGCGGTGAAACCGAAATCCTAAAGATACCCTTTTGAATTGATTAAATTAACCTTTAATCGATTGTTTTCTTTGTTTCATTTTATTTTCTTTTATTTTCGACAACAAAGCCTACTTTGTCATCCGGCCTAGCTGATTGCAATTAGTTAGTAGGAGTCTCCAATAATTCACATATCCCTGTGTTTGACTCGGGCCTCACAAGGGCCTATATTACTCGACGCGTATACTTGCATTTTATCGCGTAGTAAAATACACATCACCGTGCCTTTTTAATTCACTTCTGAAATTTTCAAACTAAATCATTTTTTTGAAGTAAAAAAAGATGAAAAAACGTGAGAGCAGCTTGAGTGAAGGAGAGTGCAAGTTTTTGCCACGTTGGCAAAACCGTCGTATGTGATTGGTCAATATGACTTTGGGCGGGTGTATTTGAACTGTTTGCAAAACTCGCTCTTTTTATAGTAGTATAGATAAGCATGATTCAATGCAAATAGAGTGTACAGGCCAACAATAGTGATTTATGCAAATATAAACAAAGAAATGACAAATAAGTGTACAAAACACATATAAAATCGTCCTGTAAAAGCGACTCAACACTCGTGCATCAAGCTCCCCTAAGCTGAATCTTGCTCGTTCTCGAGGAACAATACCTTTGGATTTGATTGAGATAAGTCAGCAAAATGACATCATGCATAAGGTACATCTAAAAATCTCCACCTTACAGTCCTCATTTCGGCCTTCACTGACCACTAAACACTAACTTCCCTATAGGCAACCAAAAATCTCTATCGAAGATGTCCGTCCCCCAATCAATGAAATATTGTCAATTAAATAGTTATATGATAAACTCGTTCAGTTCATACTTGGTGCATCATGCGATCTCCTATCTACGTTGCCCTTTTTCTCTACCTACCATCTAGATGGAAGCAGTTCTCTCGATAGATAATGAATGAGGAGAAAATCAATTGAGTGGCCTAACAATAAGAGCAACGGGTGGTTGGAATGGGTGGTAGTGGAAGAATCATGAGCACATAAAATCATTCATGCAATCACAATTATGATAAGCCCATGCTGATGTAATTTTTAGAATGCTCCTAATGCCTAATCATTGTGGTGAAATGATGCATGCAACTATGATTTCATCTCAAGATAAGACAAAATATCTATAAAACTACATCATGTACTAATTCTTCCTTATGATATAAGTAAGACTATGCCCTTTCTCCCTCACTTTCTGAAACTCTACTCAATCCTTTTGTTTTTTTTCTTTTTTTTTTATCAAGCCCCTTTCAACATGTTATTACAGGCTTCTACTTATATTACTTGTTTTTTTAGATCATGACACTATTTTCTTATTTATTTCAAGGGTATGGGCAAAGTCACTACATTCTTATGTTTTAGAAGAATGCTTAGCACATGATGATACTATATGCTTTATGTAATGCAGTTGTAACTATATGAACACATTTGTTATGCAACTAAATGATATGCACAATTTTTTTTTCTTGTTGTTGTACATGTATATTTTTGTATATATATATTTTTATTTTTTTACTAATGCAAGCAAAAATAAACAAATATTATGCAAGGTCTATTATGCAATGTAAATGAAATAAAAAAGAAAGAATGATAATATGTACTCAATCCTCTTATGGTGGGGTGCAAAGAAGATGTATGCGGTGGATGAGATCACACGACTAAGAGATAGAACCTTCAAAGAAAATCATATGTCCCTCTCTAATGACCTGTGTACAGGGTAATCATGAGATTTCTTTCTTGAATTTAAATTTAAGGTCACATTAGTGTTTGATCAGTTCAGGCTCAACAATCCTTGTCAATCACTTTCTTAGACAAATTAGTTGGTCATTTATGCATTAATGTCCTAAAGATGACTTACTCAGGCACTTCCTCAGTTATGCAACTCTCGTACTCACAAGATCAACTCGCACATTTTAAATTTTCTTCACAAAATTGCACCCACCCCAGAGATTGATATTCTCACAAAAACCATGCATGTACTTCTCCATCGATTACACTAGATAGAATGTGGATCCTACATAATAGGAAAAAAACTAACAAAAACTACAATAACAGAAAATAAAAGCTAAGATAGAAACTATTCTAGCACCCCCCAAGCTTGAATATGACAATGGCCGCATAGTCAATATCCTAACTCAAGAGGTGGAACAGTGATACCCGACTCAAAATGGTGGTGGTGATGGCTGTGTGGGATCCTGGGGAGGAAACATCCCCTGGAAAGTTGGATCATATGGTGGCACGTCCGGCGGCATCAGGTAACTTCCAAAATACCTCTGGCTCTAGTAGTTATCAAAGAAAGGCTACTGATAAGATTCCATCTGTTGCATGTGTTGATGTATATTCTCTTGGTTGGCCAAGAGAAGGTGTTCATTTTCATAGATTGCCTGCTGGTTTGTATATATCCTCCCTTGAATGTCTTGAATGCCAGCCAGGGATTAGGTTTGCTGCTAGTGCTGCGTCTGGATGTCCTGCAACATGCTATACATACCTGTCATAGAATAGGCATACTCTCCTTCTTGAGAGGGTGGCGGTGTAGAAGATGATGAGGCAGAATAATGGCGAGCACGCTTCCTCGGAGCCACTCTATGACGTACAGGAATGGTGGCTTTCACTTCCTCCACGTCATTGCTACCCGCTTCTTCCTCCTCAGCCTGAGCTTATTGTTGTCCAACATTTTCATCATTGCCCAGAGCCGGCCATCTATAGTGTCCAATACCCCTGATGTTGAATACAGGATCAGGGAGTCGATGCTGGTAGAAGGTATCATCAACCGAGCATGTGGCGTAGATGCCATTGGCATCCATAGTGATGAGGCCATCTTGCTTAAAGTGGTGGCGGTCGATGTGCATCCTGGAATTCAGCAGCTCTAGAGTAGACAAGTCTAGGCCCAAATGAATGACAATGGGGGTGATAAGTTCCCCAAACATAATAGGCATAGCTCGCTTAACATTGTGTCACACTTGCATGACGTGTTGGAGAAAGAACGCTCCCCAGTTGATCGGCTTTCCTCCTATGAGTTGATATAAGAAATACAAATCCAAAAGTTGTACCTTTGCTTGTGCCTGGGTTGACTTGGCCAATACCGTGTTTGTCAACATCCGATGTAGCATCTGAACAAATGGATGCTCAAAATCTGCCAACGAACTGTGGTGAAAGTTAAGCCTTTTGCCCTCCGACACTATTACAAAGTCCTTCCAGATGGCGTCCAGGTCGACATTCTTTGGCTGACGGCATGACTTGTGTGGCCACCCATAAATATCATTGAAGGACCATAGAGTGAGAGAATAGTTGGTGTTGTAGAGGCAAAAATCTACCCTCCCCTCTCTCCAATCGCCGCTTGACGGACGTGCTTGATCAGGGGTGACCACTATCTCCAGAGATGCCATAAACTCGATGACGATTTCTTTGTACGCCAACCACCCACAAAAGATTGGATTGACAAATCTTCTATCCCAATCTTATTTCTTGAGGATGTATGCCATATTGACGGCGAAGCCCATGTCCTCCAGCAGTTGATAGCTACCATATCGCGTGGGTGCAAATGGCCACTTTGCAAGTTCTTCATAGACCTTCCGCACCTCAGTCGTGGGGTGGCTGATGTGTGGTCATGAGATCAGAGCGCTAGGGGGTCCTCCTCTTCTGGCCATGATAACCGAGAATGTGGGGAAGAAGATTGAGAAAGAAAGAGCTCGATGTAGCTTTTGGATGCTAGATGTAGCCTCTCGTGCTCGGGGTAGTTGTGGTTCCTCACGTTGTGAAGAAGAATCAAACCACATCCCCCTTTTTATAGGACTGAAGCCGTCCTACTGTGATAGAGTTGGTGGCACTGACATGGAGTCAGTGGCACCGACTTCTGGGACCGAATCTGCATACTCGGTGCATTGATTGTTGTCGGTGTGCGATCTTCATTTTTCCAGATTGCTGACAAGTCAGTGGCACCGACTTTTGGGTGGGATTGCAACTTTAGAGAATCATCATGGATGAATCTGGGTCGTAGATCAAAGTTGCCCATGGATCAGTGTTTCTAGCTGTCGGTGGTACCGACATCTGGGTCGGTGGTACTGACAAGATGATCGACACATGCCTGGAACCCAAGTAGAGTCGGTGCCACCGACTTGTACGTCGATGGTACCGACTCGGTTTATCAGTCAAACACATCCAAGTTCTGCACTTTCTTTAGAGATGTCGGTAGCACCGACTTTGAAGTCAGTGGCACTGACACATTTCAGCCGATATGCCTGTCCCACTGACCGTGACTCAGTGGCACCGACTTGGATGTCGGTGGCACTGACTTAGCCACAACCTGCACACTGAACAAATGAGTCAGGGTATCATTTTTACAAAAACTAAGTACTATGAAATGACTTAAAGAAAAATGCATAAAACAAACATGCTAATGGTTGGGTTGCCTCCCAATAAGCCCCCTCGTTTAACGTCCTAGGCTAGACAACTCTAAAGTACAAAATCAAATGGGAGTGATGAGTTTCACCTCGTCCGCCTTTCTAGTGAAATCTTCCCCAAAGTAGTGTTTCAATCTCTGTCCATTCACTAAGAAGGTTCTCTCCCCCTCTTTGATTCTCACAGCCCCATGTGGGAACACCTCCTCTATGATAAAGGGTCCACTCCATCTAGACCTGAGTTTTCTAGGGTGCAATTTCAGCCTAGAATTGAAAAGCAAGACACTCTCTCCCGAATAGAACACTCTCCTCTCGATATGCCTGTCATGATTTTGATTTGTCCTTTCTTTGTACAATCTATAATTTTCATAGGCTTTCCATCTTAGTTCATCAAGTTCATTCAATTCCAACCTTCTCATCTTCCCAACTTCATCAAGATCAAAATTTAGCCTTCTCAATGCCCAATGAGCCTTGTGTTCTAATGCCACCAGAAGATGACACGCCCTGCCATAAACTAACCTAAAGGGTGTGGTTCCTATGGGTGTCTTTTAGGCTATCCTATAGGCCCAAAGTGCGTCAACCAATAACCCACTCCAATTTTTCCTACTTGACGACACCATCTTCTCAAGGATTTTCTTTATCTCTCTATTTGATATCTCCACTTGTCCTTGAGTTTGTGGGTGATAGGGTGTACCCACCCGATGCGTCACTCCATACTTGCTCAAAAGTGCCCCAAACTTGCGATTAGTGAAATGAGTTCCCCCATAACTAATGATCATCCTAGGCACTCCAAACATGTAGAACATGTGATCTTTGACAAATTTGCATACAATTGCGTCATCATTCGTGCGGTTTGGAATTGCTTCCAACCACTTCGACACATAGTCAACGACCAACAATATATAAAGGTAGGAATTAGAGGAAACAAAAGGGCCCATAAAATCTATTCCCCACAAATCAAAAACCTCTACCTCTTGGAACACATTCAGGGGCATCTCTTACCGCTTGGATATGTTACCAAACCATTGGCATGCATCACACCTCCGCACAAAATCATAGGCATCTTTGAACAACGTAGGCTAATACAAACCACTTTCTAGAATTTTTGGAGATGTCCTAGAACTAGCGTGGGACCCTCCTATAGGTAGTGTGTGATAGTGTTTCAACACACTATCATACTCGTTCTCTGGCACACATCTTCTCAAAATACCATCCATGCATTATCTCAACAAGATAGGATCATCCAAAAAATAATAACACAGTGAATGAAAAAATTTCTTCTTTTCCTGATACCCCCAATCATTAGGCAACTCTTTGTAAACAAGATAATTCACAATATGTGCAAACTAAGGGTCTTTATGATTAATAGCAAATAATTGTTCATCAGGAAAGGTTTCTAGGATGGGTATGTCAAGGTCTTTCTCATCTACCCTCTCTAACCTAGATAGGTGGTCAGCCACCACATTGTCAATCCTGACCTTATCTTTCACCTCAATATCAAACTCCTGCAATAAAAGAATCCAACAGATAAGTCTGGGCTTGGCGTCCTTTTTCTACAGCAAGTATTTAATGGCTATGTGATCTGTCCACACTACCACTTTAGCTCCTACAAGGTATTGCCTAAACTTTTCAAAAGAAAAAACAATAGTCAAGAGTTCCTTTTATGTGGTGGTGTAATTTAATTGTGCATCGTTAAGAGTTTTAGATGCATAATAAATGACTGTAGAGACCTTGTTGAGACGTTGCCCTAACACTTCCACTACTGCGTAATCTGATGCATCACACATCAGCTCAAATGGTTGGCTCCAATCCGGAGCCTGTACAACTGGTGCAGATAAGAGTTTCTCTTTCACTTTCTCAAAAGTTTTTAAACACCTCTCATCAAAATTGAATTCAACATCCTTTTCCAAAAGCTCAGACAACGGTTTAGTGATTTTTGAAAAATATTTAATAAATCAGCGATAAAACCCAGCATGGACTAGAAAGCTCCTAACTGCCTTCATCAACAATGGTGGAGGGAGTTTTGAGATCACCTCTATTTTAACCGGATCTACCTCCAATCCTTTGCTAGACACTTTGTGGCCTAAAACAATGCCCTCTCTAACCATCATGTATCATTTCTCCCAATTAAGAACTAAATATGTGTCTTCACATCTATGCAACACTTTGTCCAAATTTTGCAAGAAATCATCAAACGACATCCCATGAACCGAAAAATCATCCATGAAAAATTCAAGACATCACTCTGCCATATCTGTGAAAATCGCCAACATACACCTTTGAAAAGTCGTGGGTGCGTTGCACAACCCGAAAGGCATTCAACGATAAGCGAAGGTGCCATAAGGGCAAGTGAAGGTAGACTTCTCCTGATCCTTAGGCTCAATTGAAATCTGATTGTAACCTGAATATCCATCAAGAAAACAAAAGTAGGAGCGACCGATGAGTTGCTCCAAAATCTGATCGATGAACGGTAATAGAAAATGGTCTTTAAGGGTCGCAGCGGTCAGCCGGCGATAATCGATGCAAACACACCATCCTATCACTAATCTAGTGGTGATTTTCTCATTAGATGCATTGGTAGTGATAGTGATTCCCCTCTTCTGAGGTACTACCAGTGTTGGACTTACCCACTTAGAGTCAGAAATAGCATAAATAATACTCACCGATAGTAGCTTGATTACCTCCTTCTTTACCACCTCCGTCATAATCAGATTTAAGCAACATTGAGGTTGAATGACTGACTTCATACCCTCTTCTAGATGAATCTTGTTTTGGCATAAGGTGGGAGAAATCCACTTGATATCAGCCACAGAGCACCCAAAAGCACCTCTGTGATTCTTCAACACCGTGATCAATTGTTCTTCTTCTGAAATACTCAATGATGCTGAGATGATGACTGGTAGCTTCTCCTTTGCTTCTAGAAAAACATACTTCAGATGAGGCGGCAATGTCTTGAGTTCTAACTCGGGCTGGTTTAGGAATGATGACACCAACGGCGGTGGTAATGGCCCTAAGTCCTCAAAATACTTCGTGTAATGGCATGACAACACCTTAAGTAGCTACACACACTTCTCCCTCGATTGGTCCATAACACAATCATCACTTATGTTCATGAGACAAGCCTCTAGAGGAAGCTGCGGGTGGACCTATAATATGGTATCCTCTACATCTTCATCCACGGTAGACAAACTCAGTTCCTCTTCTTTATCATCTGGGTATCCTACCACCTTGGTAAGTGAGAGAACGTTGGTGTTCTCCATAATATCTACAACAAGTATACCCTTGTCCACCTTTGTCTTAACATGTGCCATGTCCAGGAATGGTTTTCCCAAGAACAAGGAAATATTATTTTCCAAGTGTTATACCATATTGCATTGCTCCTCAGAATCAAATGATTTGGAATTTCCCAGCATGGTTATCTCGAACCTGTCAGCTTTAATCCCCATAGTCAACTGGCCTCTTCCCATCTCTAAAATCATGTCAGATGTATCTTGGAAGGGCCATTCTAGCAGGAGTTCGTTGCCATGGTCAACTTGCATCTCCATTACTACAAAATTTGCAGGAAAAACAAACTGATCCACCTTAACAAGCACATCCTCGCAAATGCCATACGGTGTAACTACTGAGTTGTCTGCCAACTATATCTTCATACTGCTCTTGATGTTTTGAGACCAAGCTTTTTGAAAGTAGATAGGGGCATCAAGTTGATGCTTGCCCCTGAATAACAAAGTGCCTCACCAAATCTTGTCTTCCCGATATAGCATGTAATATTGAAACAATTGGGATCTTGCCTCTTTGGTGGGAGCATACCTAATATGAAGGCACTAACTTGCTCTCTTAAGACAACTACATCAGACTCTAGAATCTTTCTCTTCCTGTTAATGATATCCTTCATAAACTTGCCATATGAAGGTATTTCTTCAATTTCCTCAATCAATGGTATATTCATAGAAAGCTTCCAAAAGTTGCCCAGAAACTTCTTAAATTGTTGGTCCTGCTTTGTCTCCTTCAAGCTATTGGGATATGGAGTTGTTACCGCATGCGGTCTCTGATGTGGTGGTACATATGTCGTCCACATTTCAGGTTCAACATCTTTCTGTTACTCCTCCCCTATTTTCCCTATCTCAGCATCTGCCTGCGTTTGCTCTAGAATAGAATCATTACTGTCAACATGATTGGTCGTCTCTTTCTCCTCATACTGTGGGGTCAATGTATTCTTCCCACTTCTCAATAGTATGGCTTTGACCTACCGATTCCCCATTGGAGTGTCAGTATTTCTGGGGAACCCCTGCTGAGAAGGCTTCTTTAACGCGGCCACATCCGGTGCAAGCTGAGATAATGATGTTTCAAAAGTTCTCATCTACGCACTATGGTTCCGGAGGTCCCACTGAACATTATTGAGTAACATGTCATTCTACTTCACGATCTTTTTCAAGATGTCATTAGTGCTCTCTTCGGTCACTGGATGCTATTGCTGCACTGGCCTTTGCTGATTCTGCTGATCCGGATCCTTCAAGAAGTTGTTTGGATCCTTCCATGAGAACTTGGGGTCCTTCCTCCATGTGAAGTCATTATTGTGGTATCCTTGCTGACGCATGTATTTCACTTGCTCTTCCTCTTTAGAAAAATGATCGTCCTTCTCAAGCAACTTCTTTGCAATAAGGTCCAACTTTTCATTGAAGGAAGAAATAGCCTTAGACTCCCCTATGCTTTTGATCTGCTCTGGAATGTCTCTCTCACTTCCCCAAGCTTGATTTCTTCCCATGTTCTTCAAAATCTCCTGACATGTTGATGGTGGGTTATTGAGGAAGAATCCTGAACCTGCACTGTCTAGAGTAGTCCGTTCACTTTTTCGTAGCCCAAAATAGAACATCTTTACTTGATTTTCCAAATCTATCCCGTGATGTGGAACCTTCCTGAGCATTATCTGGAAACGCTCCCATGCCTCGGAATACGATTCATATGCATGTTGTTTGAAGTTATGGATATTCTTGATCAGCTCATTTGTCTTCTCTGGAGGAAAATATCTTTCAAAGAATGCCTCCACCATGTCGTCCCATGTCTCTATCGACTCTTTGGGCAGGTTGTGCAGCCATTCCTTTGCTTTGTCAGCCAGTGGACAAAAACAACTTTAGATAGATTGCGGTTTGAGGAAACTTGTCAACTTTGACCATATCACTAATTTCCATAAAATTACTAATATGTGCCACTAGGTCTTCATGAGCGTTCCTATAGAATGCTCGTGACTTGACAAGTGCAATCAAACCTGGGACAATTTTGTACTGAGCCACATTCACATGCTTCTTCTTAATTGGCCCTGTCTCTGCCGCTGAGGAAGATGCTTTTATCCTTTCCCAGTTGGTCTTTTCTACTCCAGGGTTACCATCTTCCATTTCTCGTTTCCTGGGTGATAATGGTATGCCTTCTAATGAATTTATTTGAATTGAGACTTCTCCAGCCCATGGAAATGCAGTTGTAGCTTCTCTATAGTCTGTGGTCCTTGTTGCCACCATATACTAGTTCCTAAAAGATTGAAAATAGTTAGCCAGGGTACCCTAAGAGACAATGTGATAAATGAATATGAAATGAATATATTATTATTATTATTATTATTATTATTATTATTATTATTATTTAATATTAAGAGGCACAAAAATTAAAAAGTGGCCTAGAATGGCCGACTGCAACACTCATAGTGCTAAGACGTCGCTGTGTCTCCAGCAACGGTGCTAAAAACTTGAAATGTATTTTACGTACATCTAAACACAAGTGTACATGTCGCGTAATACATGCCTTGTGAGGCCCGTGTCGAACAAAGGGAGACGTAGTCTCAGTGACTACTACTAACTACAGTATGATCAGCTAAGTCAGTATAAAATTTTAGAGAATCAGTTTTTAAAGCAAAACAAGAGAAAATTAAAATTACAAATGGTTTGGTTGAGTCACGAGAGATGAAATGCCTCAGGAATGCCAATTTCACCATGGATCCCCATTGTATCTTATTTTACTAACTTTTATATAATTTACCCTCTTCCTGAATAGAAAGCCCATAGTGAGAATTGCCCACTTTCATGGTACAACCCACTACCTAATTCTAAGCCAATTCCATGTCTATGGTAATTCATATATTAGATAAGGATCTTTACATTCAATCTCTAGGTATCTTCCCACTACTCGTGCATTACCTTTACCAAAGAATGCGTAAGATAACATTTATGCATGGGTTTCAGGTATTTAATTTCTCCTTCCAGATTAATTATTTTCCTAAGATTTCCAATGAAGGTGATCAATCAATAAAAGAACATTCATTCACACACAATAAATATCCATGAATTAGGAAGGAAAATTGCATTAAATCATGTAAAAGCCAATACAGTGGTTCCTCGGGCTACTCCTGGGTCCTAAGGAATAAAGGGGTTTAGCCCCGCATGGTTTTCAGTTGAAAATACATGGAAGGACAGAAGAAAAACGTGGGAAACATGAAAGAAATCATGTAACCGCTAAAAAAGGTGATGTTCTGGATGATCCTCCTTGAGAAACACACATTCTACAAACTTCCAGCGGTAGAAATGCCCGTCAACGATGTTCAAATCATCCGGTTGTCATCCTTCAGCTCTGTGCCTCTCTTCCTCTCTTCTCTCGTTGTCCCGTGGTGCAACATGATGTCCCCTTTAGGTATGGCCATCCTCCCTTTTTATCCTAGGTCATTTATGGTACCACATAACGTGGAACGTTAGATCAGGAGGCCGATTTAGATTGCTGAAATCTGACAGAGTCGATGGCACTGACTTGGTGGTTGGTGGCACCGATGGTATCAGGCCTTTGTCGATCTCTGGTTGAGTCAGTGCCATCGACTGGGATGTCGATGGCACCGAACTGAGGCGAGTTTTCTCCCTTTCTCACTGAAGCTAACTCGGTGGCATCGACCTGTGGGGTCAATGCCATCGACTTGTCTGGGCGTTCGCTTCCATCGCTAGAGCTTTGTCTCGGTGGTACCAACTTAGTGGTTGGTGTACTGACTCCTTTGGTCGATTTCTGTCGGGCCACTGATGCCACGTCGGTGGCATCAACTTCAGGTGTCGGTGGCACCGACTCTGCACTATGCATAATATGCCTGAAAAATGCAAAAAATAAAATATAAGTGTTGGGTTTTAGGGGAGACAGAGAAGGCAGAGGAAACAAAAAATTATCCCCCAACCCATACCGAGGAAATGCGTCAACGTCTATATAATAGGAAAGGATGGTTTGCGGAATCATACCTTGTCCCGAGGCTTGCTCGGCGACAATACCTCGCGCAATGCGCGGTCTTCAACTCCGGACTTCGACGGTGTCTGTGCAGCTCCTGGTCGCACCGGGACTCACAACTCCTACTCGAACCGGACTGTCGGATGACAGTTGTCCTCCAAAGCGGCAGTGTCCTCCCGCCTCCGTAGTAGTCCACACGGACCACCTGGAACTCCACACTCCTTGTCCCACAAGGAAGTGGAAGGAGTCGCACCCTCCTGTAGACGTACTAGTCGCCTACACGCTCTCCTGCCTCTTGTTGCAACTGCAGTTGTCCTTCCCTTGCTGCACCTCCCTTTTGCGGGAAGCACTTGCTCGGGCTCTCTCACGGTTACCAAAACCAGAGAGAACGACAACTTGCAGAGCAACTGGTTGCACTGAGCTGTACTGTGAGAAGCCCCCATGTACCCCTATATATATAGGAGAGTCATGGGACAGGGTTCTCCATCCCGGGCAATGCGGGACTAAAGCAGGAGTAGAAGGGTTCGAGAATTTTCCACAAAAAGCAACCGGTTCACAACTTGAAATGATCGGTTCACAACTGAACCGATCGGTTCGGCCATTGAGCCGATCGGTTGGACCTGAGCCGATCGTTTGGGGCACTCCAACCGATCGGTTGGTGCCCTGAACCGATCGGTTCATGGTCCTAATCCGGCTCAAAATGACTTTCGTTGTTTCTTTCCCAATTGGTATCGAATACCAATATTATTCCCAATCGAATTGGGCAATTTGAAACGAAAGGAAAATCCTTGCCGACATGACTTTCCCAACTGGTCGGTTGCACCAGTTGAGCCGATCGGTTCAACTCTTGAACCGGTCATTTCAACCTGGGCATGAGCCGATCGGCCTGGACACTCCAGCCGACCGGTTCAGCAACCTTAGCCGACCGGTTCATCACATGAGTCGATCGGTTGGGAGCACAAGTTGGGCAAAATCAGTCAATTGTGATTTCAATCAATCCGATACTCCAATCAATGTGTCCAACACCTTGAACCATACGATATTGAGCTATCGACTGATTGAGTGTTCAATTGAACTACTAAACTCCTTTAGTAATCAATCTAAACATTGCTTTGTGGACAAAACTCCTCTTCCAGGTTAAATCCTATGTGTGTGACCCTACAGGTCCATTTCATGTTGGCAGTGAAAGTCCATAACACTTATGACTTCACAAGCAAAGAGCGGTGCCTAGTCACACATCAGTGCTACCCAAGTGAAAGTAGAAAGTTGGAGAACAACTTTCATCCTACAATCCGTGAATGGTGTTACAGCGAATGTATAATTCCTTTGTCACTGATATCCCGAATGAACTCGAGGCATGGATCTGTCATCCTGTCAACGTTCACTCACTTTCTTGATCTCAGAGCAGACTGGAAGAGAATGTATGACATCAGTATCATATACTGATTCACACATGCTTGCACGCCTTTCTCAATCCTACTCATCAAGTGGCCATGGATATCAAACTCCCTCAGGAGGGACAAATCCCATATCTATCACTCACCCCTCAAAAGCCCCATGTGTCAAAGCCACCCAATCATCACCTTTATAACAACCCATGTTTCAGGACTGCGTTTGATGATGTCAAAGTGTGCCCAACGACATGTGTTGAGTGCAGTGATTTCAGGTCTAAGAATAACACTCACCACCATCACTGTGACTACTGACTGTGACTACCATCTCATGGTTCCATGTGTCAAACTCACGGTGGGTCTGTCCTGTACCTTGTTCTCTAACAAGTACCTATGTCTTTGGTTTGATATCTCTATATCATGACTAATGAGATTCTGTCATCAACCAACACCACAATCTAGTCTTGTGTGTCATTGTTGTCTATCTACCTTCCACAATGACATCCGACTAGGGACATAACAAGAATGTACAAACTCTTAGCATCCGTATGATCTCATCGTTCAGGTCGTGAACCTGAAGGCATACGTCATTGAGTATTGTCATTCTCTAGACATTCAATCTGTTCTATCACTATCTCATATGACTGAACCAGAAAGAATTGGAAGCTCGCCTTTTTATGTTTATCAAATCAATCTTAATGTATCCCACCAATCATCCCATGATTGGCTCTCAGGGCATATATACCAACAGACTCCCACTTGCACTGCGAGCCAATCACCCATGAATCATATTCATAGTGATCTTCAAACATGTCCCACATGTTACTGTGCTCTAGTGCCAACATAGTGAGTAATGACAACACCTTGCCAAAGTCTATACAAATGGCATGTCTCACATCTCTTCACTGTACGTCACACGTATGAGATGGAGTTGCCGTAATATGCGATCTTGCATTCCATTTTCTAACCTTTAGCCACATTGCATGATCAAGGATTCCAGACTTGTCATCAATGAGTGGAATATAAGTTCATCTTATGAACTTTCAGATCCATATAGTATCCATTGCTGTTCTCTAACACATAGATACTCGGAATTTCCCTTTTAAATGGTTTTATTGGAACACTTCCAATCATCAACAAACTTTCACTTTTATACATCTTATGTATATTTTGTGAATAATTTTCTGTCCTTTCAGAAGTTCGCATCAATGTAACTCTTTACATCGAACTCTTCCTTATCTCCATAGAACTAGTACTTCACAAGCACTCATCAAGTTCTCATGGTATTCCAGTAACCCTTACTGGAAGCAGACAGACATCCACTCGTCATGTCCCACATACGAGTTATCAGGATGAGCACATCATATTTCCATGTCCTACATACAAGATGATGAATGCATTTTATTCTTGCCATGTCATACATGCAAGATAATGGGATGATTACATACATGATAGATCCATATCTATTCTTAGTGTTTCCATTCTTCATAAGAATTGGACACTTGGCCTTGGGATACTAACTCCATGTAATATGGACAAGTTTTCTCCCACTGAATCTGTGCATACTGAACACTTCAGTACAGATTGCCAATGTATGCTCTCTCTTTCCAGGTCAAGAGATTTTCGAGAACTATCTCTATAGATCTCTATTCCTATCACATAGGAAACATCTCTATCTTCCTTAAAGATAGTTTCCACATTCGGATTTCCATTCTAGAATATTTCCATTTCACATCAATATGTGGAATGTGAATACGCTCCCACTAAATCACAGATCCCTTCTTTATCTTTGACATATCAGTCAAACCCTTTGACTATATCATCAAAGTAAAGATCCAATTTTGAGTTGCTTGTACTCAATCAATCACATTGATTAGTCCATTGTAACTTATAGACTTCATTTGCATTAGTGGATTCATAAACCTTATAGGTTGTGTCACGTACACATCCTGGTTTTATTCCTCATAGGAATGCGGTTTTAGTATCCATATGCCAAATGTCTTAGCCATTAAGTTGCAATCAACAAGCATCATCCTTATCAATATGTTATCCATGTAGCTTAACACTTAAGACTCATCTGCACTTATGGATATGATCCAATGAGTGCTACCATCAAGGTCATACCTTATGGTTCACATGGAAGTCATTTAGGATGTAATGGTTTCATAAACCATAACTCAAGATTCTGTTCCTCATATTCATCTTGATAGTTGACTCATCACATGAACAACTCATCACATAGATAATTGAGGTGTATCTGTTAAAGATATAAGAACTCACAACCCTTGTGATTCTTAATTTCTTTTATTAGTGTGGGGTATTCTTTTATTAAGAAGAATTCAGTTATTTGATAATCATTCTCTAACTCCTTAGAGTATGATTCCTTCTTGATTCAGACATCACCATGCCTTAATCATGAGTTCACTATGATACACTATCATAATCACTCATAAGGATCTCAAACATTTGGTCCAAGTATTTCATTCCTTGATCTCATCAAGAATTAATACTTTACCAAATTTGTACTTCATTTATGATAATCTTGAACACTTCAAGATATTCATATTGGTATTTCTCTAAACACCATTTGAAGTATTAGCATTTATTCCAATAGGTATGTAAATACATCACATGTATTATACCTAATAGGGTAATCACTCTCCCACTACATTAGTGAAGATTGATTAATCATGTCCAAGATATTCGTGTCTCTTACTGGTTCTATAACCAAAAGAGTCTAGATTTATCCATCACATGGAAACTAGAAATGAATTTCTCATGATTAATGCTAATTAAATTGTTTGAGTTATCTATAACTTTTAGGTATCATCTTATCTTATGCATATCAAATATCACAAGATAAACAAGGCATTGCCACAAAGATCACATCTTTATAAATTGAAACATCTCTTTATTAATTGCCATCATTGTCATACAATATGGAAAATAAAGTGTTTCTATCTATTGGCAAGTATGAAATAACAGTTCATAACTGTATTACATGCCTTATTGGCTGAAAATAAACTAAAGTATTCCTATCTATAAAGGAAACACTTGCCCCAAGTAAGAATGCTTTACACTTTACATCTTGATATCATATATCTCAGAAAGTGTTACAAGTTTATTTACATGACACCTTCAAGTAGAGGCTTCAGTCGCCTCCTTCTTCTTTTGTTCTTCCACGTAGATAGGACAATTCCTTTTCCAATGTCCTGGCTTTTGACAATGGTGGAAATTTCCTTTCTTGGTCACGCCTCCCTTGGCCTTGAGAGCTGAAGATGGCTTGGACTCCTGGCTAGCTTCAGAACCTTTCTTAGCTTTGCCCTTGCCCTTGCGCTTGGACTTGCCTTTCTTTCTCGTGATCACCATCACGGACTTAGGCTTGTCCTTCTTCATCTGTAACTCGGCTGTCCTCAACATGCCCAACAACTCTGACAGTGGCCTATCAAAGTTGTTCATGTTGTAGTTCATCACAAACTGACTGTAAGATTCTGGCAACGATTGCAGTATCACGTCAGTAGCCAACTCTTGGCTCAGTGGAAATCCCAGTCTCTGCAGGTTCTCCACATACCCAATCATCTTGAGTGTGTGAGGACCAACTGGATCTTCTTCTGTCATGACACACTTGAACAGTGCCCTAGAAACATTGTACCTCTCTTGTCGTTCCTGATCTTCATACATGTTCCTAAGATGCAGAATCATCTCTATGACACCCATGTTCTCATGTTGCCTCTACAACTCATGGTTCATTGAACATAGCATCAAGCACTTTGCATCAATGGCATCATCAGAATGCTTCTTGTAAGCATCCCTTTCTGTCCTTGGTGCATTAGGAGCGGGTTCCTCTGGAATTGGAGTATCCAGGACATAGAGCTTGCGCTCTTGAGTGAGAACAATTCTCAATGTCCGATACCAGTCGTGGAAGTTTGTCCCATTTAGCTTGTCCTTGTCAAGGACCGATCGCAAAGAAAAGTTGTTGTTGTTTGTTGCCATTTGAACTACAAAAGGAAAATATGCAATTTTAGTCCAAAACTCATTTTTGACTTATTTGATTGATTTGAAAGTTTGACGATATAATTAGGCCTTTAATTAATTATCGCTCCCACTATTTTACTTCAAATTGATAGCCCTCACCATCAATTCGGAAGATTGCAGCGTACAACCTTCTAGTGGGCAAGATCCTGAAATCCTCTAAGCCATGGACCAGCTAGGGCTGTCACCCACAACATAGATCTCTCAGGTAGGCAACTTTTGCCAATTGCATCATATGCAACTCTTGATAAGATGTCATATACAACTCTTTGCAATGATCATCTCCATGCCTCAAGGTACTAGATCCCATCTAGATCACCTTGTTAAGTCTGACCCAAAGCAAACACGATGAACATGCACCCTGCTAGGGCAGACCCACACATTCATCCTTCACGCTTCCATGAGGTAGACGGTGCACCACGCTAGGGCGTGCCCACACTTGGTCGAACAAGCTTTTCACGTGTGTCGCATTTGGAATGCATCTAAAACTTAATATTTTAATGAGGGATTTGGTTTTATATACATATACATATCCAATCACCACAATATATAGTACATATCATATACATGCTATATCCCATAGAAAACATGCACAAACGATAAAAAGCGATGATTATGGCCATCCTAATGTGATTCCTCGAACCAAGAGGAATCACGGTCATCTAGGTCTACATCACATGCAACCTGTACAAGATGAACTCTGTTCCTTGCCTTCCGAGTTGATCAACTCATCACATGAATGATCTGTACTCTCCAGCCGGTCGTCTGGGTGCCACCAGCTGATCGGTTGGCTCCTCCAACCGATCGGTTCGCCTGGTCGTCGTGCATCTCATCATGTCCGCCACCCGCTCATCTCGCTCCTCGAACCGGTCATCAACCGATCGGTTCACTCCTTGAATCGACCGTCTGGAAGGTCAACCGATCGGTTCACTCCTTGAACCGATCGTCTGAGCCGTCGTCTTGATGTCCGCCGGTCTTTGACATAACAGGAAATAAAATCCTATTCTATTTATTACATTGCTTTAAAAAGGAAACCCCGAGTTACATTCGGGGGGGAGCAAAGGTAGGAAAGAATCTCGAATTATTTCGAGTTACATCAGGAATAAGAGAGGGAAGATCGGTGCGCAGACCGAGATGCAAGCAACCACACACAACCAATCACAGATAGGTGTTTATAGGCCATAATCATGCTACATACATCCATCACAAAACTCGTTTAAGGGCGACGCGTATCGAGTGCATTAATAATACATATCATATATGTAATTAGGGATTTGTGGATTTAGGATTGGACATGCATAAAGCCGATATTATTCGCATCGCATGCAATAAATAAAGGCGACAAACCAAAATCAATCATATCGATATTCCTAAAATATAGAGCAGTTGACGTGGCTCTGATACCACTGTTGGGTTTTAGGGGAGACAGAGAAGGTAGTGGAAACAAAAAATTCTCCCCCAACCCATACCGAGGAAACGCGTCAACGTCTATATAATAGGAAAGGATGGTTTGCGGAATCATACCTTGTCCCGAGGCTTGCTCGGCGACAATACCTCGCGCAATGCGCGGTCTTCAACTCCGTACTTCGACGGTGTCTGTGCAGCTCCTGGTCGCACCGGGACTCACAACTCCTACTCGAACCGGACTGTCGGATGATAGTTGTCCTCCAAAGTGGCAGTGTCCTCCCGCCTCCGTAGTAGTCCACACGGACCCCCTGGAACTCCACACTCCTTGTCCCACAAGGAAGTGGAAGGAGTCACACCCTCCTGTAGACGTACTAGTCGCCTACACGCTCTCCTACCTCCTGTTGCAACTGCAGTTGTCCTTCCCTTGCTGCACCTCCCTTTTGCGGGAAGCACTTGCTCGGGCTCTCTCACGATTACCAAAACCAGAGAGAACGACAACTTGCAGAGCAACTGGTTGCACTGAGCTGTACTGTGAAAAGCCCCCATGTACCCCTATATATATAGGAGAGTCATGGGACATGGTTCTCCATCCCGGGCAATGCGAGACTAAAGAAGGAGTAGAAGGGTTCGAGAATTTTCCACAAAAAGCAACCGGTTCACAACTTGAAATGATCGGTTCACAACTGAACCGATCGGTTCGGCCATTGAGCCGATCGGTTGGACCTGAGCCGATCATTTGGGGCACTCCAACCGATCGGTTGGTGCCCTGAACCGATCGGTTCATGGTCCTAATCCGGCTCAAAAAGACTTTCCTTGTTTCTTTCCCAATTGGTATCGAATACCAACATTATTCCCAATCGAATTGGGCAATTTGAAATGAAAGGAAAATCCTTGCCGACATGACTTTCCCAACTGGTCGGTTGCACCAGTTGAGCCGATCGGTTCAACTCTTAAACCGGTCGTTTCAACCTGGGCATGAGCCGATCGGCCTGGACACTTCAGCCGACCGGTTCAGCAACCTTAGCCGACCGGTTGGGAGCACAGGTTGGGCAAAATCAGTCAATTGCGATTTCAATCAATCTGATACTCCAATCAATGTGTCAAACACCTTGAACCATACGATATTGAGCTATCGACTGATTGAGTGTTCAATTGAACTACTAAACTCCTTTAGTAATCAATCTAAACATTGCTTTGTGGACAAAACTCCTCTTCCAGGTTAAATCCTATGTGTGTGACCCTACAGGTCCATTTCATGTTGGCAGTGAAAGTCCATAATACTTATGACTTCACAAGCAAAGAGCGGTGCCTAGTCACACATCAGTGCTACCCAAGTGAAAGTAGAAAGTTGGAGAACAACTTTCATCCTACAATCCGTGAATGGTGTTACAGCGAATGTATAATTCCTTTGTCACTGATATCCCGAATGAACTCGAGGCATGGATCTGTCATCCTGTCAACGTTCACTCACTTTCTTGATCTCAGAGCAGACTGGAAGAGATATGTATGACATCAGTATCATATACTGATTCACACATGCGTGCACGCCTTTCTCAATCCTACTCATCAAGTGGCCATGGATATCAAACTCCCTCAGGAGGGACAAATCCCATATCTATCACTCACCCCTCAAAAGCCCCATGTGTCAAAGCCACCCAATCATCACCTTTATAACAACCCATGTTTCAGGACTGCGTTTGATGATGTCAAAGTGTGCCCAACGACATGTGTTGAGTGCAGTGATTTCAGGTCTAAGAATCACACTCACCACCATCACTGTGAGTACTGACTGTGACTACCATCTCATGGTTCCATGTGTCAAACTCACGGTGGGTCTGTCCGGTACCTTGTTCTCTAACAAGTACCTATGTGTTTGGTTTGATATCTCTATATCATGACTAATGAGATTTTGTCATCAACCAACACCACAATCTAGTCTTGTGTGTCATTGCTGTCTATCTACCTTCCACAATGACATCCGACTAGGGACATAACAAGAATGTACAAACTCTTAGCATCCGTATGATCTCATCGTTCAGGTCATGAACCTGAAGGCATACGTCATTGAGTATTGTCATTCTCTAGACATTCAATATGTTCTATCACTATCTCATATGACTGAACCAGAAAGAATTGGAAGCTTGCCTTTTTATGTTTATCAAATCAATCATAATGTATCCCACCAATCATCCCATGATTGGCTCTCAGGGCATACATACCAACAATAAGTCCATGGAATGTATAAAATCATACAAATATGATGAAATAAGCAAGATTCAATGCAAATCGAGTGTACAGGACAACAATAGTGATTTATGCAAATATAAACAAAGAAATGACAAATACGTGTACAAAACACATATAAAATCGGCCTGTAAAAGTGACTCAAAACCAGCGCCTCAATAGCCTTAAGAAATATACCATATGAGGGTATTTGTTCAATTTCCTCAATCAATGGTATGTTCATAGAAAACTTCCTAAAGCTGTCTAGAAACTTCTTGAATTGCTGACCCATCTTTGTTGCCTTCAAGCTGTTAGGGTAAGGGACCGATACTGTCTGTGTCCTCTAATGTGACGGCACATATGATGTCCTCTTTTCCAGCTCAGATTCTTGATTTTTCTCTTCCCCTATGTTGCCTACCTTGATTTATACTTCCATCGGTTCTGCCACTAGGTCTGTACTGTCAGTAGGCTTGGTCACCTCATTTTCCACAATCCTTAGAGTCAACGTCTTCTTTCCACTCCTCAATAATATGGCCTTGACCTATTGATTTCCTATTGGAGTGTCAGTGTTTTCTGGGAAACCCTACTGTGTAGGCTTTTTCAAAGCTACCACATCTACTGCTAGCTGAGATAAAGTTGTCTCAAAACTCCACATCTGGGCCCCTTGATTCTAGAGATCATGTTGGAAGTTGTTTATCAGTTGCTCATTTTGCTTCAATACCCGGTTGGGAATTTCATTTGTACTCTCCTCTACTGCAGGTCGCTACTGCTGATTATTCCTGTGTTGGTTCTGTTGATCAGGTGCCTGTAGGAAGTTGTTTGGATCTTTCCAAGAGAACTTGGGATCCTTTCTTCATGAGTAGTCATTGTTCCTGTATCTTTTCTATCGCATGTATTTCACTTGTCCTTCCTCATCTGATGAATTATTATCCTTCTCTAGCAGCTTCTTTGCTATCAGGTCTAGCTTTTCATTTAAAGAGGTGATAACTTTGGACTCCCCTATGCTTTTGATCTGCTCTGGTTGGTCTCTCTCATTACCCCATGCCTGATTCTTTGCCATATTTTTCAAAATGTCCTGACATGTAGAAGGTGAGTTGTTGAGAAAGAACCTCGATCCTACACTATCTAAGGTGGTTCGTTCACTTTTACGGAGCCCAAAGTAGAACATCTTGATCACTTGGTTCTCCAGATCTATCCCATGGTGAGGGGCCTTCCTGAGCATGATCTGAAAATGCTCCCAAGGTTCGGCATAAGATTCAAGTGTGTGTTGCTTGAAATTGTGAATGTTTCTAATCAGCTCGTTTGTCTTTTCTGGAGGAAAGTATCTTTCAAAGAATGCCTCTACCATTTAATCCCATGTCTCGATCGATTCCTTCAGTAGGTTGTGCAGCCATTCTTTTGCCTTATCTTCCAGTGATGATGGAAATAGTTTTAGGTAAATGGTGGTCTGTGGAAACCTATCTACTTTCACCATATCACTGATCTCCACAAAATTGCTGATATGTGCCACTAGGTCTTCATGAGTGTTCCCATAAAAGCTTGCAACTTGACTAGTGCAATCAGACCTGGATCAATCTTGTATTGAGCTATGTTCACATTCTGCTTTTTGATAGGCCCTGTCTGTGCAACTGAAGAAGATGCCTTTATCCTCTCCCATATTGTCCTCTCTGCTCCTAGATTTCTGTCCCCCATTGCTTGTTTCCTAGATGTCAACGGTATGCCTTCTGGTGTAGTTGTTTGAACTGGAACCTTGATAGTGACTGGGACCTCAGATGTAGATTCTCCATAATCCATGGTCCGTGTTGTCACCATACACTAGTACCTGCAAATTTGAAATTAGTTAGTCACGATACTTAATAGAGGAAGTTTGTTGTATGAATATGTAGTAAAATTTTAATGATTATTATAGGTTGCATAAAATAAACATTGGCCTAGAGTGGCCGCCCGCAACACTCGTAGTGCTGAAACTTCGCCGTCTCCAAGGACACGTTGCTAAAAACTTGACACGCTAAAACCATGTGTATAAACGCAAATGCACACATTGAGTAATATAGGCCTATGTGAGGCCTGAGTCGAACTCAGGGAGATGTAGTCTCAATTACTACTACTAACTACGTTGCGATCAACTAAGCCGATCAAAAAGGTTGATTTAAGTTTAAACAAAAATAAAAGGAAATTAAAAAGAACTTAAAAGTGAATGATTCAAAGGAAATGGATTCCTTAGGTTTACCGATTTCACCACGGGGTCTCATTATATCTTATTTCTACCGAATTAATACAAATGTTACTCCTACCCTTGATAGAAAGCCTATAGTTAGTATTTCCTGCTTCTACAGTGCAATTCACTACCTAGATCTAAGACAATTCCACGTCTATAGTAATTTATATCTTAGTCTAGGTGCATTATCAAATACTCTAGGTTTCTTTCCACTAACTGTACGTTATCTTTCCCAAGGAACGTGTAGGAAAGTGTACAAGTTATGGTTTTCTAACCTTTAATTCTCCTTCCAGAGTAATTATTGGTCTGTAACCCTATCGATGGTGATCAAGGATAGATAGGTCGTTCAATTCCACAATTATATATCTAGGAATAAAGAGAAATCTATATTAAATCATGTAAAAAGTCCATACACAATTCCCCGGGCTACTCCCCGATCCTAAGGAAAGGAGGGGTTTAACCCCGCATGGTTTTCAATTGCGAATACATAGAGAGAGAGAAAAGAAAAATGTGGGAAACATGAAGGAATTTCATGTAACCCCTAGAGAGAAGGTGTTCCATATGATCCTCCTTGAGAAATGCACGTTCTGTAGTCTTCCGGCAGCAAAATCGTCCGTCAAAGGTGCTCAGATCACCCAGTTTATGTTCTTCGACTCTGTGCTTCTCTCCCTCTCTTCTCTGGCCTTCGTGCGGTGCAACGTCATAATCCACTTAGGACTGGCCGTCCTCTTTTAAGTCCTAGGTCAACTTATGGTTCCATATAACATGGACCATCAGATCTAGGCGATCAAATCAGATTGCTAAAATTCAACAAAGTAGGTGGCACCGACTTGGGTGTCAGTGGCACTGACGACATCGGGAGTGGTTTGTCTATGGTTAGGTCAGTACCACTGACTCTTCATGTCATTGGCATTGAGCTAGTGTGCGTACTTTGCTCGGCCTCTCTGAGCCGATCTCGGTGGAACTGACTTGGTAGTCGATGGCACTGACTCTTCTGGTCTTCTATGTCCTGGCCACTACTACTATCTCAGTGGCACTGACTGCGCACTGTACATAAGGTACCTGAAAAATCCATAAAAACACATATAAGGCTGTAGAATTTATAATATAATGTATATATGATAAAATGAGCATAGTTTGATGCAAACATAGTATACAAGCCAATAATAATGATTTATGCAAATATGATCGACTAATTGACTAATAAATGCACAAAATGAATATAAAATAGGCATGTAAAAGAGACTCAAAACTTGTACATCACACCTATTTGAGGGAGGGGTGGGGGACTAAGTCTCCTTCTAACTCAAATATACAAAGTCTATTGAGTGTTCTCTCTGTGTTTTCTCCTATTATTTTTTTAATATAAAATAATTATTTTTAGTTAATATACGATACAAGTAAGAGTGTTTGAGGTATTGTAAGTATATCTTTTATATTTTGAATTACACATTAGTCTTTTATTCTAACAGGTAACCATTCGAGGCTATACAATGGTCTCAATACGATCTTATATATATTTTATATTTTAAATTATAAATTGACCATTGTGTATTCTAATAAAACAATACGAAAGGCCATAAGAAGGGTTGAATGACATTTTTCCTTTAGTTTTTAAAATTATAAATTGATTCTTTTTATGTATAAATGTCATGAAAATGATTGTATGCTTCTAACTTTTTGAATTGCTAACTTGTAAGGCCCCTAACCTAGCTTAATCTATAAATATAATTTATTTATATAATTGAATTAATTTGATGCTTAGTCTTGAAAGTTAACACTTAGTCTTGAAAGTTAACTCTGATTGTGATGACACATTGGATGATGAAAATATGTTTATAGTTTGAATTAAAACAATCCTTGTTTGTTCAAGATATACAAAATCATGTAATTTATAGGTTTTTATGTAAATTATCCGTTTCTAGAGGTGTATACATAATTATGGCACTTTCTTGAGTTGCTTCATGATGTACATAAGAATTTTATAAGTGACTTCAGATGCTTTTGAACCTTGTTCTGTTAGAGTTACATAGGCTTGGTGAAATGATAGTGATGTGTTCTCATCTATCGATGGTCTTAAAGTGATAATTCACTTTTCAGTGACCGCTTGTTTCTTGGTGATCTCTATTTTTTCACTGGCCGATGGGTTTGTTGTTAGCTAACTCGGGAGTTCATTGGTCGATGAAGCCTTCGCGATCAATGACTTTTCATCCACCGACAAAGTCTCAATGCTCAATGAGGATTTTAAGTCTTGGGGCCTTTATGTGTTGATAGAAGGATTCTTTGACCAACGAGTTTGATGTGTGTATGTGTCGATGACCGATGAATTCTCAGTGGCCGACAATATTGGACCAAAGAAATTTCGACGACCGATACATTTTCTAACTGATGAAGTTTTAGTGCCTAACAAAACCTAAGCCAACAAGATACCTGTCCGATGAGTTTCTTGGGTCCTAGCACTATGAATACCCCCTCCCTTTCTCTCCTTTTATTTTGTTTTGGAGGAGTTTCAATTTTGTTTAGAGGTTCTTGAAAAGACTCTTGGAGAGAAAAAGTCATCGAAGGTCCATCGGGGGGGGGGGGGTGATCACAGTTTTTTCATGTATGAATGTCCTAGAATCGAGGTTCCTTGAACCGATCTTGAGATGTTGATTTCTTGCTTTGCTTCTTTTCTGTAACACTCTTGCTCTTCTACTCATTTACTTGCTGTTCTTCACCCTCCTTCCTCCTTCTGCCGAGTTTCGTCTATTTTCTTGGCTTTTTTTGCTAGAACCCTACGCATGTGGGTTGAGAACTCTCTTTTTCTTCTTCCTTTCTCTAGTTCCACCCTATTCTTGGAAAAAGGAGGCGTTCTTGGAAATTTGGTGGTTTGATCTTGACATTTGGGTGTTGATTTTGGGAGTTTACATCTTTATTTCAAATTTATTCTCTCTACCAGATGACTTATATTACTTTGAGTTCCATATGCATGCCATTAATCTTACTTTAGAACTCTTAGAATGCTAAATGATGACCCTTATAAGTATTGTTTTGTATGACTAAGCAATGATCTGAGCATGTCGACTATGTTTTAGACCTTATGAATGTTATTTGCTGAAATTACTATTATGTGATGAATGCATATTCATCTCCTTTTATCACATTGTTTAGGTCTATTATTTAGTCTTTTCTATCTGTTTTCCTTCATTTTTTAGAATTAGTTGTAATTTCCTTAAATTTTCTTATTTTATTAGAATTCTTATTAAATTTGTATAGGTTTTCATGCACATTGTCACTTCTTCAAGTCAAAGTCCAAGATTACTTCATTTCCTTAAGAAACCTCAAGAATAAAAGGTTGATTTCAACCCATCCAATGCCCGAGACTTAGAGACCTCCACTCCAACTTCAATCTCCTAGTCGACCAAATGACTCATCTAGTCGACCGACTAAATCGCAAAAATCTCACTTCCCAGAACTCTAGTTGATCCACCCATATTCCCTAGTAGATCGACTGACCAATATTAAGCAGCAAAATTTGGATTGGGACAGCTTATTGCTTCTGGTATAGCACGTAATTGAAGTCGGTCAAGAGAATCACTTCCACTAGTAAATCCAACCGCGTCCAAGACACAATCAAAGTCTTGAATGAATTAAGTGATCAATACAGTCAAACTTTGATTGAGGTGACTTCAGGATGAAGTAACACATTGAAGTTGGTCGACCGACTAACTCCACCAATCGATCGACTAAGAACCCATATCAGGCTGGTAGTTGTTTCCCACAACTATATCTTTAGGTTTTACCCCTCATGGCCACTATAAAATGAAGGGGGACTCCAAAGAAGAATGGCTTCAATTTTTCATCCTCTATGCTTGTTCTACTTTCACTAGATCTGAGTAGTTTTCCCCTTTGTCGGGACATGGGGGTAGCTCCTTATCTTAGCAAATTATAATCTCCTTTATGATAAGAAAATATGTGTTTTAACCCATTTAACAACATGGAATGTGATCTAATTATCTTTTCTCTATGACAATTATGATCTACAATGATATAATCTTATATTTGTGGACCAAAATATCAGATTGAACTCATGTGTTCCATAAAGAGACCAATGACAGAAATACATAGAATGATTGAATCAAGACCTACAAAATTCTAATTAGCGTAGGTCTATGGATAGTTTGATCTATGGGATCTGGTTCTAAAGAGGGCATATCTTTATGGGCCTAATCTAAAATTATCTAAAGAGGAAACATTAGAAGTATCTAAGATATCTATGGAGTTCGTGGTGGTGAAAACCAGACTTCTTACAATTCCATAAAATCTGAATTAATCATAATCAATTGATTTTTTTTTGCTTTTTTCTCTCTTCACTCTTAATTTTGTTGATAATTTAGTTTCCATTATTGAAATTTAATTATTTTCCTTTCAATTCTACAATTTAATTCAATGATTTTTAATCCATCAATTTTGCTTTTCATTTAGATTAATCATTCTCCCTCGACTTGGTGTAAATAGTAATCATCACATTTGATTCGAATTAACTCATGACATTCCATCTCTAGGGATAAATACCTCTTGTGCTACATAAATTCCCTTGTTTAGAAGTGGATTGAGTAGCCATTAAAGGTTAAACTCTAGAAACAATTTTCTCTGGTGAATTTTGTATGTTATCAAAAACACATCAAATTTTTGCATTGTTGTCAGGGACAGCAGAAGGATTTTTTCAAACTCAATCATTTTCAATAATTATAATTTTTATTTTTGTCTTTTCCTTGCCTTTTAAGACCCGTTCTGGTAGTATGTTCCTGCTTCTATTGAGATTCCATTTTGGTAGTATTTTTTTTCTAAAAAAATCACATTCTCCTTCTTGATATTCATTTTTATTTACTAAAATCATCCAAATTTATATATATTTTTCCACAAGCTATTCTTGGTACATGTGATGCTCCCAAGGTGTTAATAATATATCATTTCATATGGAAATCGATAGAGCCTTTCACCATCTGAACCATACTGATTGAAGTAGGATGGTTGATGAAGAAGAGATTCAATGAAGAATAGCAGAGGACGTAGTCGTTGAAAGAGCGGCCATAGTTGTCACATTCAAAGACAAGGTCACTGCCCAACAAGAAGCAAAGTGGCAAAAACAACTCAAGTATTTCCCAATTCCTCTAACTATGAAGTCATTGCGTCCAGTTGTCCCTCCGGCTATTACCACTAATGAGTTTGAAATCTATACACATTTGATTGCTATGCTTCAAGGTTGTGCATTTTTAGGTAGGATGAGAGAAAACTATCAAGACCACCTCCAATGTATCACTGATCTATTTTTTTTATTCAAGGTTCTAGGCATTTCAGATGACACCCTCAAATTAAGACTTTTCTAATACTCATTAATAGAACTCACCAGTTCATGGTACAACACCATGGAAGGCCATCACATCACCACTTGTGAACCCCTTAGATCCAAATTCCTTGAAAAATATTACCCACATCTCTCACTTATCAAATCTGGGGAAAAATTACACATTTTAAGATGTCTATAGGATAAACATTGGGAGAAGCATGGGAAAAATTCAAGGAACTACTCCACTGTTGAGCACATCATAGCCTTCCCCGGGTATGATTGACTGAGACATTTTATAGAGGCCTCGATCCAGATGCTAAAGTCTTCCTTGACACTTCCTTAGGAGGAGATTTCATGTTTCAAAACTTTAACAACACTCAAGAAGTTGTCAAGTGAAGTACTCAGACCCAAGCCCAATATTGGAGAGGGAAAGGGGGAGTGCTCAAGGTCACTAAAGCCAAAGATAACATTGAGATTAAGTTGATTTCCAAAAGTCTTAAGATTCTTCTTTAAAACATGACTAGTTAAAAACTTCCCTCACTTCCTCTACTTGATGGGGCCACTCCCAACAACCATAATACTTCCCATAATTGGCATATGCTACCAAATTCCTATATAGTATTTGCCACGAATCTGATCATTCCACACAGTAGTGCCAACTGGTTTACAACACTCCCATGCAACGCGTAGAAGGTCAGTAGATTGAGCACCTAAACTCCATCCATATCATCCCTGGTCAAGTGTATTACAAACCAAATTAAATAAGGAATCACCCTTGTTTCCAATAGGGGAACCCATCCAGTGTAGAAAATTTAGCTCAATAGTTAACCCCTCAAATTTATTACAAGGGTTGTCCACCACCCAATTTTCAACATAATTTTGCAATCAAAATCATCACCAAGGAAATTTCAAAAACCACAGGCAACAATTTCAAGATCTTAATCAAGCCCCATAGATGCAACAACAGTACGTGCAACAACATGCACCCATTTCTAATATTGACCCATAGTTCAAAAAGTTAAAAATAACTAATTATATCCCAAATGGCATCTCTCATGGCAACTGTGATCGGCCCTGAAAGCGCGCCTGAAATGTACAAGCGTGGTCCAAAAGGTAAATCAAACTTTTAAATTTATAACCAGAAACCTTCAAGGACCCTCACAACTCAATATGGGGTTGAAGTAGATATACGAGGTTGAAAATAGAGACATGGGGACGTTTAGGATGGTTAATGTCCCACTATTAATTTAATTAAGCCAATTTGGTAGTTGATCTACGTAAAGAACTAGAACTAGTCTTGCAAAATGATATGAGACAAAACAAAACAAAGTAAAGAAAATAGAGTTTGTCTTATCCTACTAATTAAGAGAAGGAGTTCCTATATGATATAACCATAAGTTGGGCAGTCTCTTCACCTATTCTTAGACATAGAGAACCCTCAAACACCCTAGAAAGTATCTAAACTCCAAATGAAGCACGTGTTGTGGTAGTTGTTCATGTGGGGGTCATCACACTCGCTCTTGTGCAGTGTTTCTAAAACCCCATCAATGATCTAAAATCTCTCTCAAGGATAATAGGTCAATACTCCTAAATATTCCAGATTTCCTCTGAAGTCTAGAATATTCAGGGATGTTAAAAACAATAGAGGATCTACTTAGAACACATATCATGCACCCAGGTGGGTTGGGATGAACCCAACTATGTTCACAGTTTAGGTCCTATCTCTCTAATAGGCAGTATGCATCGATCCTCCCTTCGACGTCGTATTCTCAGATATCAATCGAAACTACCTTCTCTTACCCATTTCTTCAACTAATTTCTTGATCTTGGTAGAAATGGAAGCTCAAGCAAGAAAGAGATCAACCATCCCATCAACAATAACTGAAACGAGAAGATAGAATAGATAACATACTAAATCTGGAATAAAACTACATGCTTAAGAACTATTTCAGTACTGTTTCTGTACTGTTTCAGAACTGTTTTCAGTAATTATTTTCAAGTAAAATAAGAATATGAAAGTTAAAACTTGATTGTGTTGAGATATGACATTTGTATATCAAGAATCAGTTTAGGTCAAATCTCAACTAGTCAAATTTATACTTCTAAGTTTTAGGAACCCAAGCTAGATTATCATTCCTTTTCTTGTATGGGCATGAAAAAGAGTAGTGTCCAAGACGCAAGAAATAATGACAACTAATAGAGTCAATTTCATTTCTCTTTCTAGGAGTTGAGTTGTTCTTGGGTACATACATGAATTGATTCTTTAGCACTTGTGTCCTTCTCCAACTAGGTTTTTGATAAGATTCTCCCTTAGTCTTATAACCTAGTCCTCTCCTTCCAATTTGACAATAAGAATCATTTAAGATATTATCAAGAATATTACTGTTACTCAAGTTACTCACTTTTTGTTGTAACTACATAATCTCATCCATTTTCTTCTTGATATCTAATTTTTCTTGATCTAGATTAGATAACAAAGAATATCTTTCTTTCACAACAATATCATAATCTAGATGTGTATATAAAACAAGTTTTTTTTGAAGATCATTTACTTGAGTTTGCAAGTTTAACTTTTCGAGGGAAAGAAGATTGCAATTTGCTTCTATAGATTTCAGCTTAATATCATCATCTTCAATAGTCTTTTTGAGATCTTCATTTTTAGATGTGAGAGCAAGAAGTTTGGCATTTAACTCATCATTTACTTTATTTTATTTCTTAAATTTATTCTTGCACTCAATATATTTCTCATGTGTATCTTGAAGACTAGCAATTAGATCTTCTTTTGGCAGATCAAAAAGACTTACCTCTTCTTCTTCTTCATTTGTAGTAGCAATAAGACATTCTACTTCTTCTTTTCCATCATCACTGTCATCACTTGAATCATCCCATGTAGCTTTATATGCTCTTTCTTTCTTTTTGTGAGATGATTTCTTCCCTTTCTAGAGTTTTGGTCAATCACCTTTCATGTGTCCCTTTTTTCCACATTCAAAGCACCTGGAAGAAGAAACACTAGAAGTTTTGTTAGTTTTAAAACAATGAGAGTTTCTTCTTCACTATCATCTTCACTTGTGTCATGACTAATCTTGGTTGATGCTTTGAATGTAATGTCCTTCTTTTTCCCTTGTTGAAGTTCATGCTCTCGTCATTCCTCTTCCTCTAAGGTTGCCTCGTGCTTCTAGATTGCCAATGAGTTGCTCCATCCTTAGTTGGGTGAGATCATTTGCTTCTTCAATGGCAGTCACTTTGGGCTTGTACTTGGGAGGGAGAGATCTAAGAATCTTTGACACTTGGTCTTCCTCACTAATCACTTTGCCTAAAGCATTCAAACCATTCACAATAGATGAAAATTTTACATACATTTCACTAATAGATTCATTTTGATCCATACGAAATTGTTCAAATTTCTGTTTAAGTATTCCGATTTTAGAATTCTTAACTTGAACAGTTCTTTCATATGTTATAGACAATCTATGCCATATCTCATAAGCTATTTCACAATTTGATATTCTATTAAAGTCACCAATGGAAATTGAACAATAAAGTATACTTACAACATTTGCATTCATTTGGACATATTTTACCGTATTAGCATCCCAATTTGCATATTCCATTTGAGGAAGTTCATACGGAGTTGATACCATTCTCCATAAGTCCCAACTGATTCCTTGGAAGTAAACCTGCATCCTCCTCTTCCAGTAGGTGTAGTTAGTACCATCAAAAGCTGGAGGCCTAGCCACGAGCATTCCTTCCAAGTTGAGGTTGTTGCGCAACCCGTCACCTATTCTTCAAGACTCAATTAGAGCTCCTTGAAGCCTGCTTTGATACCAATTGAAAAACCACTAGAGGGGGGTGAATAGGGTTTTATGATAATTTTAATATAATTTAACTCAAACAACTACAATTGAAATAATAAGAAGGAGACAAGGTGTTTAGATTGGTTCCAACCTTAGAAAATACTAAGGCAGTCAATCCACTACCCGGTTGCTTACCCAACCGGGATTTTGAAAGAATTAAATTTTATTACCTCGCAAGGATATTACATAAAATTACAATTATTTCACCAAACCCTTCGAACAACCTTCACCTAGAAGTAGTTGCACCAACCTTGAAGCAGTCTTCTTGAAGTAACTTCAAGCTCCCCCTTAAAGTAGCCTTCCTCTTGAAGTAGCTTCCCGTTGCAACAACCTTCTTGAAGTAGTCCGAAGTCCACCTTCTCCACCGAGAAGAACCTTCTCCAATCCACATCCTCCAACCCTAGGAGTAGCAAGGAGAATATAAAAGATAAAAAGAACAAGAAGGAAAAATAGAAATTACAATACCACTTGTAGATCAAGGCTTGATTATCTATATCAAGCGTTTTGATCTCCTAACCAATGTATATAAAAGTGTAAGTGTTGTGAATAGGAGATTCTAGCCTGTAGGACACGAAATTGGAGCAATGGGAATGAATAGCCAATTGTTGGAATTGCTCTATTGCTCACAAGAATGCATATCCAATTGCAAGTATATGCTCAAGTGTTGCTCAAGTGTAGATGAGTGAGTTTAGGTGTCCTAAGGCATGTCCTATTTATAGGAATGACCTACAAGTGCTTAAGGACATTCTAGACACTTTCTAGGGGGTTCTAAGTGCTTAACTAGCCGTTAGGTACACTTTAGTTGCTTTAGCAACGTCTAGTTAATTAACTCTGAAAATTGCAGATAGAACACATCTCGGTCGAAGAATTGTCGACCGAGAGTCCTTCTCGATCGAGGACTTGTCGACCGAGGGACTATCTGGAGCAAGTGTATGCAACATTCATCTCCATCTGCCAACTACCTTGTCTGCTGTGTCTAACAGCTACCTGGGTCTTTCTCTGTCGAGGAGTTTGTCGACCGAGAGTGTCTCGGTCGAGAATATTGTCGACCGAGATTGACCCTGTTTCAATGTTTTAAACTAAATACTAAGTTTGTGTATGAGTGTGCAATTGTGACACTATTGTAGGGGATGGCCTATCTAAGTTTTGTGATTGGCTAAGGAAGATCTAACTCTTGATTTACATGATGTCTAAGTACTTGTACATTATATATTTGTACAAGTTTTACAATTGATTACATTCATGAAATTAAAGCAATTTAGCATATAGATCTTCCAAAATATTTATCATCCACTTTATTCCTGCAACACTCAAATAGCACGTTAGATCAAAAAGAATGAAATGTTTGTCATCATCGAAACAAAGGGATTATAATAATGTCCAATTTAGCCAACAATCTCCCCCTTTTTGAAGATGACAAACATTTCCTAAATATAAAATAAGGAAATATAAATCATATGAGTTTCATACCTGAGGTTTACCTTTTGTAGCCATTCTCTTGTTTTGCAAGTGTGTATTGGCCCGAGATTTATGAAACTCATTTCACTTTATGTTTTCAGTTTATATTATTTCTCCCCCTTTGTCATTTCAAAAAGATATCCAGGAAAATCATTTTGTATGACTTTTATTTCTCCCCCTTAATTTTATGCTACACTCCCCCTTAAAGAGATATTAAATTTAAAATCAAGGAATTAATGCAAACTGAATATTGTTAAATTTAGCCACAATTTATTTCTCAATCATTTGTAAAGGATGTTAAGCCTTGAAATGATATGAGTTCCTTTTAAGTTCATGGCATATGTGTATTGATTTCTCATCCATTCTGCAAGGGATGTTAAGCCTTGAAAATGATATGAGAATCCTTTTAAGCTTAGAGTACATGAAAAGTGTCTCTAACCAAATGCAAGGGATGCTAATCCCTGATTTGTTTAGAGAATTCCATTAAGAACAAGTTATATATCACATTTATGAAATTTTTAGATTCCTTTATTTTCATAACCAAGATAAAAAATACTAAGGTCATAATATGTTTCATCTTTTCTTTATAACATTCTCAAAATTTTGTAAGCTCCTTCTTAATCTTATAGTCAAGATAGTTTTTGTGAGCTCCCCCTTAATCTTATAATTAAGATGTTTTAGGGATTCTACGGTCACAATCAATATTAGATCATAATAAGTTGACCTTTTATGA
This sequence comes from Alisma plantago-aquatica, assembly GCA_963693085.1. Classification (NCBI taxonomy): domain Eukaryota; kingdom Viridiplantae; phylum Streptophyta; class Magnoliopsida; order Alismatales; family Alismataceae; genus Alisma; species Alisma plantago-aquatica. The sequence continues at coordinate 1,477,285,685 of OY856410.1, forward strand.
GAGTTATGCACTAAAATTATGTTTTCAATATGATAAATACATTTTGAATCAAGATACTAAGATTAAGTGCAGTAGAGTGATGTACAAATAAGCATTTTGTCAAGCCTATTTTAGATCAACCTTGACTTTGACCATAGCGCCCCTTGGTCAAACTTGATTTCAACTAAGAGGCAATTTCTGCAGATTTCCAATTTGAACACTTATATGTGAAGTATAATTTCTGCAGATTAAAATGCATTTATGCAATGATGTTTTACTTTTTATGCAAAATGGCATCTCTATATGAGCTGAATCATAATGATAAAAAATAATATCCATTTATGGTTTGTGTATATGGATCAAAGATCATTTTACAAAAACCAATGAAACATAATGATCATGGCACAATGATTATGATAGAATAGTAGACACATATCCACAATACAATGATCAATATTGAAGCATGTAATTTCATGAAATACAATGATTATGACCATTTAAATTTTAATACACATGGTTCCTACATAGAGAGACCAATAAATACTTAGGATAAACCATGTGGATTATGATAAAACATTAATTTCCTTGATTATACCAACATGGTGCATAATTTTCAGTTTTAAACCATGTAAATTAAAATAATCTCATTCATGATTCATGGATTTTCAATTTTAATACAAACCATGTAAATGAACAAGTTTAATAAACTTTTTCAATCAATGAATAAGGTTTGTTCAAAAATCAGTCTTCATATAATACTTTTACAATATGTTTAAGGATTTCATATTCATAATGTTATACCTTAAATCATGATGCAAAAAGATCAATATGTCTTGTTTCAAAGATGGTCTACAAGATTTATTCTTGATTTTGCATATTAAATCAATCATTAATAACAAATTGATAGCAAACTAGATTAAGTAAAAATATGTTCAGCAGAACTTGATTCGGTCAAATTGTTTGTCGACCGATTTTATCTCGGTCGACGTTTTTCTCGATTGAGGATGCTACTGTTTGTACAAGTTTTATTAGATTTATTGCAAACTTGAAAGCAGTAACCTGCTCGGTCGACTATTTCTCAACTGACCATGTTCTCGTTCGAACAGTTTCTCGACTGAGAATGTTTTTGTATTGTTTCTGAACTATTTTCAGTAATTGTTTCCAAGTAAAATAAGAATATGAAAGTTAAAGATCGATTGTGTTGAGATATGACATTTGTATATCAAGAATCAGTTTAGGTCAAATCTCAACTAGTCAAATTTAAACTTCTAAGTTTTAGGAACCCAAGCTAGATTATCATTCCTTTTCTTGTATGGGCATGAAAAAGAGTAGTATCCAAGATGCAAGAAATAATGACAACTAATAGATTCAATTTTATTTCTCTTTCTAGGAGTTGAGTTGTTCTTGGGTACATACATGAATTGATTCTTTAGCAATTGTGTCCTTCTCCAACTAGGTTTTTGATAAGATTTTCCCTTAGTCTTATAACCTAGTCCTCTCCTTCCAATTTGACAATAAGAATCATTTAAGATATTATCAAGAATATTACTGTTACTCAAGCTACTCACTTTTTGTTGTAACTTCATAATCTTATCCATTTTCTTCTTGATATCTAATTTTGCTTGATCTAGATTAGATAACAAAGAATCTCTTTCTTTCACAACAATATCATAATCTAGATGTGTACATAAAATAGGTTGTTTTTGAAGATCATTTACTTGAGTTTGCAAGTTTAACTTTTCGAGGGAAAGAAGATTGCAATTTGCTTCTACAGATTTCAACTTAATATCATAATCTTCAATAGTCTTTTTGAGATCTTCATTTTCAGATGTGAGAGCACGAAGTTTGGCATTTAACTCATCATTTACTTTATTTGATTTCTTAAATTTATTCTTGCACTCAATATATTTCTCATATGTATCTTGAAGACTAGCAATTAGATCTTCTTTTGGCAGATCAAAAAGACTTACCTCTTCTTCTTCTTTATTTGTAGTAGTAATAATACATTCTGCTTCTTCTTTTCCATCATCACTATCATCACTTGAATCATCCATGCAGCTTTATATGCTCTTTCTTTCTTTCTTTTTGTGAGATGATTTCTTCCCTTTCTTGAGTTTTAGACAATCACCTTTCATGTGTCCCTTTTTGCCACATTCAAAGCACCTGGAAGAAGAAACACTAGAAGTTTTGTTAGTTTTAAAACTTTTATATTGCTTACCGTTTACAATGAGAGTTTCTTCTTCACTATCATCTTCACTTGTGTCATGACTAATCTTGGTTGATGCTTTGAATGCAATGTCCTTCTTTTTCCCTTGTTGAAGTTCACGCTCTCGTTGTTTCTCTTCCTCCAAGGTTGCCTCATGTGCTTCTAGATTGCCAATTAGTTGCTCCATCCTTAGTCGGGTGAGATCATTTGCTTCTTCAATGGCAGTCACTTTGGGCTTGTACTGGTGAGGGAGAGATCTAAGAATCATTGACACTTGGTCTTCCTCACTAATCACTTTGCCTAAAGCATTCAATCCATTCACAATAGAAGAAAATTTTGCATACATTTCACTAATAGATTCATTTTGATCCATACAAAATTGTTCAAATTTCTATTTAAGTATTCCGATTTTAGAATTTTTAACTTGAACAGTTCCTTCATTTGTTATAGACAATCTATGCCATATCTCATAAGTTGTTTCACAATTTGATATTCTATTAAACTCACCAACGGAAATTGAACAATAAAGTATACTTACAGCTTTTGCATTCATTTGGACACATTTTACCGTATTAGCATCCCAATTTGCATATTCCATTTGAGGAAGTTCATACGGAGTTGATACCATTCTCCATAAGTCCCAACTAATTCCTTGGAAGTAAAATTGCATCCTCCTCTTCCAGTTGGTGTAGTTAGTACCATCAAAAGCTGGAGGCCTAGTCACGAGCGTTCCTTCCAAGTTGAGGTTGTTGAGCAACCCGTCACCCATTCTTTAAGACTCGATTAGAGCTCCTTGAAGCATGCTCTGATACCAATTGAAAAACCACTAGAGGGGGGTGAATAGGGTTTTATGATAATTTTAATATAATTTAACTCAAACAACCACAATTGAAATAATAAGAAGGAGACAAGGTGTTTAGAGTGGTTCCAACCTTAGAAAATACTAAGGCAATCAATCCACTACCCGGTTGCTTACCCAACTGGGATTTTGAAAGAATTAAATTTTATTACCTCGCAAGGATATTACATAAAATTACAATTCTTTCACCAAACCCTTCGAACAACCTTCACCTAGAAGTAGTTGCACCAACCTTGAAGCAACCTTCTTCAAGTAACTTCAAGCTCCCCCTTGAAGTAGCCTTCCTCTTGAAGTAGCTTCCCATTGCAACAACCTTCTTGAAGTAGTCTGAAGTCCACCTTCTCCACCGAGAAGAACCTTCTCCAATCCGCAACCTCCAACCCTAGGAGTAGCAAGGAGAATACAAAAGATAAAAGGAACAAGAAGGAAAAATAGAAATTACAATACCACTTGTAGCTCAAGGCTTGATTTCCTATATCAAGCATTTTGATCTCCTAACCAATGTATATTGAAGTGTAAGTGTTGTGGATAGGAGATGCTAGCCTATAGTACACGAAATTGGAGCAATGGGAATGAATATCCAATTGTTGGAATTGCTCTATTGCTCACAAGAATGCATAGCCAATTGCAAGTATATGCTCAAGTGTTGCACAAGTGTAGATGAGTGAGTTTAGGTGTCCTAAGGCATGTCCTATTTATAGGAATGACCTACAAGTGCTTAAGGACGTTCTAGACACTTTCTAGGGGGTTCTAAGTGCTTAACTAGCCGTTAGGTACACTTTAGTTTCTTTAGAAACGGCTAGTTAATTAACTCTAAAAATTGCAGACATAACACATCTCGGTCGAAGAATTATCGACCGAGAGTCCTTCTCGATCGAGGACTTGTCGACCGAGGGACTATCTGGAGCAAGTGTATGCAACGTTCATCTCCAACTACCAACTACCTTGTCTGTTGTGTCTAACGGCTACCTGGGTCTTTCTCGGTCGAGGAGTTTGTCGACCGAGAGTGTCTCAGTCGAGAATATTATCGACCGAGATTGACCCTGTTTCAATGTTTTCTACTAAATACTAAGTTTGTGTATGAGTGTGCAATTGTGACACTATTGTAGGGGATGACCAATCTAAGTGTTGTGAGTGGATAAGGAAGATCTAACGCTTGATTTACATGATGTCTAAGTACTTGTACATTATATATTTGTACAAGTATTACAATTGATTACATTCATGAAATTAAAGCAATTTAGCATATAGATGTTCCAAATATTTGTCATCCACTTTATTCCTGCAACACTCAAGTAGCACGTTAGATCGAAAAGAATGAAATGTTTGTAATCATCGAAACAAAGGGATTATAATAATGTCCAATTTAGCCAATAATAAAAGATCAAAAATAGGGATGTGGGCACATTTAGTATGCTTGAGATCTCACTATTAAGTTAGTTAAGCCAAACTGGTAGTTGGTATATATAAAGAACTAGCACTAGTCTAGAAACATGGTAGGAGACAAAACAAAACAAAGTAAAGAAACAGAGTCTGTTGAATTCTACTAATCAAGAGAAGGAGTTCTTAGAGATGTAACCAAAAGTTGGGAAGTCTATGCACCCTTTATTGAGCATAGACAACCCTCTAACACCCTAGCAAGTGTCTAACCTCCAAACATATAATGTATCGTGGTAACTATTCCTATGGGGGTCATGCCACTCGTCTCACACAACATGACTAAAACCCCATCAATGGTCTGAAACCTCTCTCGAGGATAACTGGTCAACACCTATGAATATTCTGGATATATTCTCACGTCCAAACTACCCAGAGATGTTAGCAACAATAGAGAATCTACGCAACACATAATGTGAACTTGGGCGGGTTTTGATTAGCTTGATTGGGTTCAAGGCTTAGGTTAGATCTCTCTGATAGGTGTCCTGTACTTGTCCTCCCTTGGATGTCCTCTTCTTAGATTTTGATCCAAATTACCTTCTCTTACCCATTTTTACAATCAATCTATTGATCTTGGTAGAAATAGAAGTCCAAGAAAAAAAGTGATCAACCAAACCAACAACCGTAATTAGAAAGAGAAGATAGAACATAAAACATACTAGATCTAGAATAAAACTACTTGCTTAAGGTAGAAGTACATAAACATGCTCAAAATGGGCTACATAGCCAAGAAGGATCTCAACTAGACATGTGCAAGCATAGTTGGCACCGAACAAAGATGAAAGAACATCATTCATACATAAGTAAAGGACAAAAGTAGAAAAAGAGGTTAAAGAAGAAATTTAGCCCATAGAGGAGAGGTGATTCTCACTCCTTAGCCTCTGTAAAGCCTAGATCTCATCCTTTGGCATGTCCTCCTTGATCTTCTTGACTCCTAGGCCTCCTTTCTCCTTGATTTTGTCCCAAACAACAGCTTGGATGTGTGAATGGAGGTGAATGTGGCTGGGAATGATTGGAAATGTGTGGATGATGGTGAATAACAATCATGGATGGAAGCAAATTGAAGGAACATATGTAGATGTGCTCTTCAATCCTCTAAGACCTTGACAATCTCCCATAGAGATTTGAGAACCTCTGGAACCTGGCGGAACATGGAACCCTTGCCAAGGTAGCAGGGGAAGGCTGTTTATATATGTAGGTGGATTGTTTGTTGTAAGTGGTCACTGATTTCTCAACGGTCATTGATTATCTGATTGTTGATTTTTCATCGATGAACCTGACCAGGATGAGGTGAACCTGATAGAGTTGAGGTGAACCTAAGTGGGTCCATGCCCAAATGTTGCTAATGTCCTTGGTGACTGTTCTCACTGATGTGTCCACTTTTAGAGGTAGCTAATTGCTTGGCGATCACTGGCTTATTAACGGTCCATTATGTTGGGAGATTGCTGACAACTCAGTGATCGCTATGCTTATCTTCATGGCATTCAACGATGAACCTAAATGGGTTGCGTCCTCATCGATCATGTTTCTTCGGTGGCCGCTGGAGTGAGGATATTTAGCGAATGAGGATCAGAGGTTGTTGAGATGTATATTTAGCGGTCACTGATAGTGCTGATATTGACTATTCCAAAAATTAGGTGATGAACCTGACTGGTTTAAGGTGAACCCCATCAGGTTCATTGGCAAAAAACCTAGAGCTTTGATCTCTTCTTGAGTTTGGTGTCTGCAAGTACCATAATTGGCCAGCTGACCAACTCTATCTTTTAAAGAGACATAAATTACTAAAACATAATTGTATAGAGTATTTTGCACTTATTAGGGCCTTAAATCCACGAAACTATAAATAAATGATTAGCATAAACACCTAAATTTGGGTGTTATCAGGCCGAATCCCAGGTTACGTGTTATAACATGGTTTTTTCATATGTATTCACATAATTGAAATGTAGTTATTTGAATAATAAGGATAAGTTGGAAACTTGGTGTACTTTGTTTTAGAAGTATGGATTTAATTTGCAAATCTTCCTTTACAATGGTATTCTTGGCTTTTACTAATTTTGATACACCAATAATGGACATGATGGGAAGAATGAGAAAAAATCTCAAAAAATAAATAAATTACGAAGGTTATTATGGAATTTTGTGGAATCCTCTAGTAAAATGGTGTTGACGACCACTAATAGATTGGTTTCATTTCCGCATGGTTTTAATAAGCAAAGTAATCAAAATAGGAAAAATGGGAAAGTAGGAAAGAGAAAATAATTTATTTTCTTCCTTAATGGTCTCAAACCTCACATATACTTAGATAAAGTTATTAAGAAATTTTCTTAAAATTTGGAATTTAAAAGATAAAAGGGGAGAGAGATGCAGATTTGAATAGAAATCCTATAGTGAACGAATTATTGGATATATGTATTAAATTGCATGTATCCTTTTCATACTAGATCTATATCCAGATCTTTTAAATGTCATGTGTGGCTTGACAACCATGATATTCGATCTGATGATGTCCATGTCCATCATCTTCCTCCAAAAAAAAGAAACCAGGTACAATACAGTTGGTTCCTTCCTTCACACCTACCTCTCTCCATAGACCATGAGAGATCCTTAAAATCTTCATAATGAGATCAAGAAATGATACTGAGTTGACCCATCCTAGGATTCGTCACCTATGGAAGGCTATTTAGGGTTTACCTAATTCATAGAACTGACTGTGACCAACCCTGGGAGCCCAAGGCTATAAAAGGGAATCTAGGATCCCGATGTGAACCCACAAAAATCTCTACAAGATTCTACTACACTTAAAGGACTTCTATGTGCCTCCAATTATTCCCCTAGCCTTGTCCTTCATGCACAACTTTCCCTTAGTCTCTTCCGGAGATAACTCATTTCCGTCCTCTCAACTCCAACCATCACGAGGGTAATCGAGACCCTCAAGGAGTTTGTCATGGATAGAAAAAGGTGTTGGCACCTTCACACGTCACATAGAAGGCCATAACATCGAAGTTAGTCATCATCGTTGACTGCCCAAGCTACTCATAGAAGTAGTGAGGTTGAAGACATTTGTAGGGTTGAAAAGACTACTCTACCCCAGCTCCTCTTCTTTTCGGGTAAGGGCTCTTTTGACCATTTCCTAATTTCTCACCATGAATATCACATGTCCATGTGAGTGAGCTGAGCTGTGTTCGCATGAGCCCATTGGCTCGTCCCATTCAATTTGGGAGGTCGGGACCTAGGTTCACTGCCTAGGTGGCGGCTTGTGATTGGCTAGAAATCAATTGAACTTGTAAAATCATAGAATATTATAGGTTTATACAATGATGGTGATTTATAAATAAAAGTTGATTAGAAAAATACAAGGAACACATTAAAAATACTTCTAAGATCTAGATTTGATTCTAATTCTAAAAGTGCCTAAAGTTGCTATCTTTAATGTGTTTAATGTATAAAAACCCTAATTTCTTGACTATAATCATCACAATATGCGTAAACAACTTTAATGGATAAAATTGGGCCTTTTTGGATAAAAGAGACGTCTTTGACTAAATTTGGGATTAATAATGCATAAAAAATCAGGTTTAGGGTTTGTAAGATAAAAATGCAATAAAAGAGGTAATTATGGTTTGGTAAGCCAAAACCCTAAGTTGACCCCAAAATCCTAACTTGGAACCCAAGTCAGTCCTATTAGTAGATTCTGAATAAACTAGTAACACTTGGGTGTTATGCACTAATCTCAAAGTGATTGCTTGCTTGATCTCAAACTTCTCATATCTTGGAATTTTGAGCTCTTCTATGAAAGGTATGTGGTTATGCCTATGATTACTTGATTTAAAAGAATCTTTTGGTTTTCTGAGGTTTTTCGAGAATGATTGAGAATAAAATATTAGTTTTTAATTAATTCTTGAAACCTTAAAAGCCTCTATTTGTATCACATCAAGTATAACTTCTAAACCATCTCTGGTTAATTTAAGTGATACATGTGGGATCTAAGAAATGTCATTATGACGATGAGTGATCAATATGGTATAGGATGATCATTAATAAGACCAAACTAGAATAGGATGGTCACAGTAAGGCCAAGCCAGGATTGGGTGTTCAGTGAGAGGCCTATCTGGGAAAGGAAGGCCATAACAAACTGAGCCCAGGAACTTGAGGTTTGAGAAGTCCACTACAAGGACTAAAGCCTAAAGAGTGGGTGCCCCACAATGAGTACTCTAGAGAGGGAGTGTACCATAGAGATTGGGTTGATAATTTAGAAAGAAAATGCATGTTAAAATTTTGTAATCAGAATTCTTGTTATGGCTGAATATGTTGTTACACCTAGATGTGAATATTTTATCTCCCCCACATACTGATATAACTTGATATACTGACTGTATTTTTATTTCACAACTATTTAGGTTAAACTTTTGTTATTCTTCCGTATGGACTTCCAGAGAAGATGGCACCAAAAGAAAAGATGTTTATAACTACCTAGAGGATTTAGCTAGATAGATTTTGTTTCATGTTGCAAACTTTAGTTTCCTGTCATGTAATTCTTTGTGGAGAGTTAATCTTTCATCTTGTACCAAAATCTTTTCTAGTTAGTAAAATTTATTAAATATTCTTGGTTAATTGCTAAACCGTCAATTCTGTAAAAATGTAATTGCCCTTGTCCTCTAGGTCCACCTTAATTAGGGATAACAAGGGGAGGTGGTCGTTACATTACACAACACATTACCAACTAATTCCTTCCATACGAGCCTATGTTGGTCAACCTAAGAACAATCCGAAGCAACCCGAGCAATTGAAGGTTGTCTATACAGACTCCCAGAAAGTGTGTCCTCTATTAACATCCCCTCCTCTAGAAAACCTCCTATAACCTCCATCAACTTCAACGATGATGATACTTTCGTGATTGATAAAGTTCAACTTCTAAAAGAAACTGCAACTTCTAGTCCAATAACACTTCTTGTTGGTAAAACTTCACCCATAGAGGGCATCGAGTCTGACATACCAGTCTACATACCACATTCACCATGTCAAGGACACCTCCAGAAGACATGACTGGACACTAGATTCCTAAAGTTTAAAGATAGCATGAAGAAACTACATGTTGATGTTTCCTTCCTAGATGTGGTTGCTAGAGATGCTCTCATGGTCCAAGTATTTCAAAACTCTATTTACATGGAAATACATTACTGAAGAGTACAAGACTGTCAAGCTTGCAAGAACAACATCCAACATCCTTCATAACAAAATGTCAATGAAGTAGAAATACCCCAACTCCTTTGGGATCAAGTGTTATTTTAGAGATAATACATGTTAGAAAGGCTTTGTAGACCTAGGCACCAACATCTCAACTATGCCCTATAATATCTGCAAAAGACTGGGTTCATCAATATTTTATCTATAGATATGACCATCCAATTGACACATTCATCTATGACCAAGCCAACATGCATCATTGAAGATGTCACTGTCAGGGTTGACAAGGAAGCTTATGCTCCTTGCTATTTCATCATCATAAATATTAAGGAGGATCTTCGTTATCCCCTTATCATTGGGTGACTGTTTCTGGAAACTGTCTGTGCCTTAATAGATGTCAAGATAGAAACCATACTCTTACTCCTTGGAAGACAGACCTTCCAATTTTGAGTATTTAAATGTATGAGAAAGCCAAGCTTCCAGGAATAAGTCTAGTTACTTGATCTCATGGACAAGCTCTCCCAGCTTAAGAAGGAGTTGGAACTCTTTGAAAACCCCTTGGAAATATCCCTTATGAATCTGATTGTATCTAATTTTGATGATGAGTAGGTCCTCTAGTACTGAGCCCATCTCGAAGACTTTGAAGAGGATACCACAATTGAAGTGGAGGTCTGTAAAAAGATTTCTATATTATCTGATATAGTTGAGCCTCCAAAGGCCCTTGAGATGAAACTTCTCCCAGAAGGCCTGAAATATGTTTTCCTTAATGACACAAAGACTTGTCTTGTCATCAATATTTGAATATTGTAGTTGATCAAGAGAGTAAACTTATGACTAAAGTGAGGAAGAGAAAAGATAACATGGGATACAAGATGATTGACCAAACAGTGGTTATCTAGACCATCTCCATGCATAAAATCCCCATGGTTGAGGAATACAAACCTTCAAGAAGCCCTCAACACAAGCTAAATCCTAATGTGAAGGAAGTCATCCACTTGGAGGTACTCAAGCTTCTCAATGGTGGGATTATTTACCCATATTTGATTCACCATGGGTAAGTTCTGTTAAAGTGGTTCCCATGAAAGGTGATACTATAGTGATAAAAATGACAATGATGAACTCATTCCTACTAACATTTTTGAGGTTGAGAATGTACATCGACTAAAGTAAGAAGAACAAGGTCACCAGAAATGATCACTTCTCTCTCCCTTTCCTCAATGTTGTGTTGGAACACCTTGCCCACCAAGAATACTTTTTCTACTTAGATGGTTAATCGATATTTTACTAGATCCTATCCATCCAAATGACCAAGAAAAAATGACTTTCATCTGTCTAACTTCTACACTTTTAGAAGGATGTTGTTTGGGATCTACAACACCCCAACCACCTTCCAGCAGTACATGGTTGTGATCTTTGTTGGACTGACTGAGACTGTCATGGAAGTGTTTATGGATGATTTCTCTATCTATGGATAATTCTTTGACACATGCTTGCACTGCCTTTCTTTGGTCCTTGAGAAGTGTGTAGAATCACACTCAATTCTTAACTGGGAGATGTGCAAACCATAGGGTGAGCAACAAAGGTATTGAAGTAGATGCTGCTAAGATCAAAGACATCATTGTGATCCCTCCTCCCACCTCCATTTGAGACATTCATGCCTTCTTAGGGAATGATGGATTATACCTCCACTTCATTAAAACTTTTTCAAAGATTTCTAACGCCCTTACAAATCTCCTTAAGAAAGATGTTGGATTTACATTTGACCTCTCAAGTTTCAACATCATGAAGTCAAGTCTTACTACTTCTCCGATCATTAGTGCCCCCCAGTGGTGGAGTCAACCTTGTTATGAAGGGGGGCACACACAAAGTTGTGTTAAAAATTCATATAAAATTTATATTTCTATATTTACATCATAAATAAATCGGTCTTTAATTATTTCCATGAGACAAATAGAGTGTCTACATGTCCCAAAGACATATTGGCCTCTTTATTTAGATGTGGATATTTTTTTTGCTCAAGCAAGCATGGAACTCTCTTTATTCATCTAAAGAAACTGATGGGTCCCAAAACACCACACCAAAAATCCAGGAAATATATACAAGCAAAGGATAGAAAGCTACAGAGGGCTATCCCCAAAACAAAAAGAAGAAAAAAGGAGATACAAGGAAAAAAGATACAACCATCCCCTAATCAGGGAAACTGCAGAACAAAGACAACATTGTAGCCCTACAAAAAGATCAAAGAACCACCAGACCAGACCAAACAGCACATCCAAAACAAAAAAACACCTAGCAGTCCAAATAGCAGCCCTGCTGACATCCAGAAGAAACTTCCAACCAAACCCTTCAATCGATAAGAAGCTTAAAATCCCTGCAAATCCAGGACCAAACCATATCACCATCATAGGACCAGCTCTCAAAGATAATTCTATTGAGAATCATCCATATGTAATAAACAGAAATCGAGAAGAAACTAGCCATCCTTTTATCAGAACTGCTCCATATAGCCAACCAATCATTAGGTATAACAAACATGAAACCATCCATATTCTCCTTCCTCCAAATAGGCTAGGAACAAACACATTTGAGAAATAAGTGAGTAGTAGACTCTTCATCCATCCTACAGAGCATACAAATGGAAGGCAACTGAAAATGCCTATTCTTCAACCAATTCATCACAGGAAAACAGTCCAGACCCAACTTCCAACACATCATTTTGTAATTTTTAGGTATCTTCAGCTTCCAAAGATGTTTGGCCCATCCAAGACTTGGCCATTTGTGCCTAATGCAGTTCCAAACATCCTTCACTCTGAGTTCCACTTTACCATTAAACATGATCTGGTCTGGATTATCAGAAATGGAAATGTTTTCAGTAAGATATCTTTATCAAGCACAATGTTCCATAAGTTGAAGATCAGACCATATTTGTTAATATCCTGTGTGTTTTTAATCCCCAAACCTCCTTCATTTTTAGGTCTGCAAATAGACTCCCAATTTACATGATGCAGCACTCTCTTCTCCTCCTTATTTCCCCAAATGAAATTTCTGCAAATCCTATCAAACTCTTCAATCACATAGCCTGGAAGTGAAAAAACAGCAGTCCAATAAAGGCTATAGGCAGAGAGGGTCGACCTAACCAACTCCACTCTCCATGCAAAAGATAGGAGATGGGTTTTCCAGCTATCCAACTTAATCTTTAGCTTATCAATCAAAGGCCGACACATGTTCTTGGTAAGCTTCCCCACAAACAAAGGAACTCCCAAGTAGGTAGAGGGCAAAGAACCTGCTTTGATATTAACATACTCAGTAAACACATCCTTCACAACATTCTTACTAAAATATATAAGACTCTTGTTGGAGTTTATGACTAGCCCAGAAACTCTACCAAAGTCCATCAAAATCTGCCTCAAGCATCTAGCATTAGGATAGTCAGTAATCCCATAGATCATGAGATTGTCAGCAAAAATAGTATGGGAAACACTCAGCTCCTTAGAAGCTTTCAATGGTTTAAAGAAACCTTGAGAAATATTGAAGTCCATCATAGTTGTAAACCCTTGCATACATAGAACAAATAGGAGGGGTGCAAGAGGATCTCCTTGCCTCAGCCCATTATGGGGTTTAATCACATCTGAGGGTTCACCATTTACAAGAACCTGATAAGTAGTAGAGTCCAAAATAGAAAAAATCCAAGAATTCTAGCAGGCTGGTAAATTCATAGCTTTCATGATGTCAAAAAGATAACTCCACTTAACGAAGTCATAAGCTTTAGTGATATCAACTTTTACATAGAACTTTCCAGCCCCATTAGGATAGGAGAAATCACTAATGAGCTCATTAGACAATAAGATAGCATCCGAAATCCTTCGATTCTTCATAAAAGCAAACTGACATTTACTGATAATATCCGGAAGAATGAGGCTCAACCTATTAGCCAAAATTTTAGAGATAATTTTGAATATGAAATTGCACAGAGATATAGGCCTCCAGTCTTTTAGAGAGGTAGCTCCTTTAATCTTAGGAATGAGAGTTATAAAATTTCTATTTACTTCTGTAACCAAACGACCTTTTTCAAAGAAATCCATTACAGCTCTAGAAACATCATCCCCAATGATAGACCAGGTCTTTTTATAAAAATGAGCATTAAAGCCATCAGGTCCAGGGGCCTTATTGTCATTAGAATCCTTGACAACTCCCTCAATATCTTCCCTCATGACTTTCTTCAAAATAATGTTAATGTGATCATGAGAAATTTTAGGAAGAGTCCACTTATCATCCCAGCAAGCTTTATAATCATCCTTCTTACAAAACAGATCACTATAGAAATCAAAAATATGCTTTTTAATCTCAATATGATCAAAGCTCATAGTATCATTATAAAGGAGGGAGTGAATATGATTTCTTTGTCTTCTAGTATGCAAAGAGGAATAAAAGAACTTCGTATTCTTGTTACCCAGCTTCAACCACTGTACTCTCGATTTTTGCATAAGAAGGTTTTCCTCCAAATCAATAGCTGTAAGAGCATCCTTCCTCATGCTAGCAGCATTATCTCTGAGATTGGTATCCAGAGGATGGAGATCAGCCTGCTCTTCAGCCTTGAGAGCCTCACCTTCCAATTTTCTAGCTTCATCACTGAGGTTGCCAACCGTCTTTTTGTTCCAGGAGATAAGCTCAGTTTTAACACACTTCAACTTCTTGATGACTTTGAATATAGGGCAACCATGAACATCAATATCCCATCCCCTTTTCACAACCTCCAAAAACCCTTCACATTCTGTCCAAGCATTAATAAACCGAAAAGGGATATTAAGCCTCCTTCCTTTACAGTTAAGAGACATCCGGATTATCTTATGATCACTGTGAATAGTAGGAAAGACCTCACCAACATAAGTAGGCCATTCTCTAAGAAACAGATCATTAAAAATGGCTCTATCAATTCTAGAGGTAGTAAAGTTACTTCCTTCCTGTCTATTATCCCACGTATACCTAGGACCATTCATATTAGCTTCATAGAGACCATCATCAGCCATAAAAGAATTGAATTCATGCATAGATTTCTTGCTAGGATTAGATCTGCCCAGCCTTTCTTCAGAGATTCTGACACAATTGAAATCACCACATATCAGCCAGGCTTTATCTATACTTGTATTAATGTCCCTAAGCTCCTCCCAAAGCACAAACCTATTCTTGTCCTCATTGAAACCATAAACAATAGTAAAATAGAAGCACACCCCTCCCTGGTTACATAAGTAGTGCACCATTTGAACAGAATAGGAAACAATCTTGATATCAACATTACTGGGGTCCCACACCACACAGATTCTTCCAAGCGGATGAGATTCATTATTAACAAACCAACTATAACCAGGCCACATTCTTTGCATAATTCTCCAAATCTTTTTCCTTCTAATTTTAGATTCCAAAATGCAGAAAACATTAGAATTCACCCTCCCTAGCTCTTCCTGGACCCAATGTTGGTGACCTCCTTTATTGAGGTCCCTCAAATTCCAGGAAGTAATCAAACAGGTGTCATTCATTTCCTTCATCGGGGGCTAGAGGCCTGCTAGCCACAGTAACTGAACAATCATCAACATTCAGAAAATCCAATCCTTGGAATTTGTTTTCAGAAGTATTTGTCATCCTTGCCACAAAGGAAACCTGAGATTTATTAGTTTTAGTCATCCTTGGGGGACCTCCTGACTTTGACTTCACCAATTGAAAACCATCATCGATAGGGGTACTCTGGACCAATCCCACTCCAATAGGAGAGACTTCCTGATTTTCACAAATCCTCAGGAGGTCCTGGACTTTCATATCTTTTGAATAGTCAACCCCAGGCTGACTATCAACACCAGACAGAAGCAAACCAGTCTCACATGAGGGACAACTGCAATTAGAAGATTTCATTCTTTCATCATTTGGGGCCACATGACCTCCCATTCTCACTTCATCCAGATTTATCAATATATTATTGACAGGAACATTAGAGATTACTTTCTCAACATCCCTTTCCTTCTGTAGATTAGTATTAGAGGCCTCGGGCACTTCATTGCCTACCTTCTTTTCCTTCAAGACCCATTGCTTCTTTTCCAGCATCTTCTTCTTATTTACATTTCTAGGAAAACGATTCAGGCCATTCTTGGGACAGGAGGGCTTCTCATGCCCAAAAGAACCACAAACATCACACTTCTTAGGCATCCACTCATATCGAAAGAAAACCCTGTGTTCATCCCCAGTATCGCTTATCAGATCAATAAATTTAGGAAATGACGAATCAACAAACATAAGAACAAAAATCCTGGCAAACTCAATCCTCGTCCCTTCTTTAGTAGCCTTATCGACATCAATAGGTCTTCCCAGGAAGCTTCTGATCCTACTGAACATCATATCTCCCCACAGTTCCAGAGGGAAATTGTGAAGACAAATCCATACAGGTACTTCCAACAAGGACTCCTTCTCCAGATTATCACCTAACTGCCATTGCTTAAGAACTAGAGGTTTCCCTTTCACGAACCATGGGCCATCTTCCAAAGCATGAGTCATATCCAGATCCTCCGAGAAATTGATAATAAAGAAACAATGAGGTCGTGACAGGATTCAGATTGTACCTTTCACCTTCCATAGCCAGGCAAGGCATTTCTCTAGCGAGGGGACATGAACCTTCAGATCGATCACATAACCTGCCACTGACTTCCTCCACTTTGTAGCATTCTCCTCAGCTTCTGCTCGCAGGTAGACAACTCTCCCATCCGAGACCTCCAATGGAACAGTGCGTAGAGTCATGGATCCTACCGGTGAAGAATTACCTGCTTTGAAGAGGTCCGCCCATGGCGTCTTCCCTATTTCCGCCACAAAAACTTCCTTCTTAGCCCTAACTTTCTCTTCCGAAGTACTTCCTATCCCCTCACTTGATGGAAGCTTCCTTGATGCTAGATCGACCAGAGGGATCTCTGCATTCCCCAAAAGCACCAGAGGGACAACCACCGAACTGGAAGTCGTCGATCTCGAGTCCTCCAGCCGCACCCTAGGGATCTGCTCCTCAGTCATCGACGCGATCGCCGTCGCAGTCACCTTCTTGGACCCCTTCCCCGCGCTCCCGTTCAAACGAGCCATCAGTAACATTGCACTACCTAATTTCCATACATGATTTGAAAAGTCTTATATTTATGCATATTATTAACTAAGGTTATGTATCTTGTAATATTGAACAGACATTTAAAATGCATACTACCACCACCACTAATATAGAAAAACTTTTCTTTCATGAAAGAAACTATTTCTCTAAGTTAGTTCTTCATAAATGTAGGTCACCTCAATGAAATCACATGTACATTATGTTCAACGTTGATTGTGAACTATTATCTATTTTCTAAAATCACACAAATAATTTCTTATGTGATGATTTCGACAAGTCTTAGTGTAAAAGTAACATTGAGTTTAATAAAATTGAATTATAAAACTGATACCATGTATTAATCATATTATATAAGTGTAGAGGGAAATAATATAATAAATTTAAGCCCAACAATATACAAATCATGACATTTATTTATTCAATATTTTTACCGAACATCAAATGAATATAGTGAGCAATTTATTAATGATTGAACTACAAATTTATCGATTTGATGTTTAAAGTAAAGACTATCAAATTCATTATTTTGATAGCATAACAAAATAATATTTGGAACTTTGAAAAACAACATTTATATAACATGGATGTAGAAGTTTTACTGCATAGTTCAAAATTACAAAATATTTGAATAAGAGAGAGGTGAATGATTAACAATCAAGTTGTGTTATACAATCTAGATAAATTAACATAATAAAAGAAACAAACATGTTATTAATAGTAATATCATAAATAATAGATAATATATAATAAATCTCTATATGCTTTTATATTATTTTGTATTTATATTATTTGAAAGGTTTATCATATAATAATATGTGTTATTCTCATATTTTACCAAATACATTAGTTGTTTTAAAAATTATAAAAATATGTGTTTTAACAACATTATTAATAAATATTAAAAAACTATTAGTATTGAGTAATATTTTACCTCTTTTAACATGTATTACACCTAAATTAGAGAAAATCATATCCTATATTATTAGCACAAGTAAACTATACACACATATAACTACAATTCTTTGTATTTGTTAAATATTTAATTTTATACGTAATATAAGAATTTTGACATTCCAATAAAGCATACCACAAATTATCCATGTTAGGTTGTTTATTTTATCTATATATATGGTTACATTAATAGCTAACAAATTGATATTAATTTATGGTTCATAATATATTTTTAATATGTTTATTATAATAAGTACAAATTCACAAACATAAATATTGGTTTATGAAAGTAAGAAAACATCATACATTTATACAAAATTTGTCTTGTTTTTATGTGTTTCTATTTACATTTGGTTACTTATATCACATTTATAATGACATTATTTATTCTAAAATCCTATAAATTATGGCAACAAATATATAAGTTTGTCCTGTAGATAGAATTTAAAAATAATAATAGTTGTGATACCAAGTGAAATATTATATATATATACATACATATATATATAATTAAAAATTTTAAAATTTGAGGGGGGACACGTACCCCTACTTGACCCTCCTAGAGTCACCACTGGTGCCCCAGGTTGGTTGCTCCCTTTTAAAGTCATGTGCGATGGTAGCAATTATGCCATTGGAGCTATCATGGCTACATGGTTGATAAAAATCATCATGTCATCTACTACGCCTCAAAAACCCTCAATGACACAAAGCACAACTACACCATCATGGAAAGGAGATGCTAGAAATCATTTACACTTTTGACAAATTCTGTTAATACATGGTGGAGTCTAGAGTGATTCTCTACACAGACCAGGCAGCCATATGGTATTTGATGTCCAAAAATGATGCCAAGCCTAGACTCATCTGGTCAGTGTTTTTAATACAGGAGTTTGATATGGAAATCTGCAACAAGAAGGGTTCCAAAAATGTTGTTGCGAATCATCTCAGTTGTCTTAGCTACCATCTTGATAATGGGATCCTCATCGATGATTCCTTACCCGACGACCAGTTACTCAAATAAAAAAATCAATTTCCTTGGTTCGCTGACTACATGAATTACATGGAGGCCGATATCATACATCCAGAATATAAGGGGCATGTAAAGATGAAATTCTTGCATGATGTGAAATAATTCTATTGGGATGCTCCCTTCCTCTTTAAACTTTGTTCCAATGGACTCTTCCACAAATGCATCTCAAAAGAAGAAGCCCATGATAACCTTGTTCAATGACACACTGTCCCTATAGGGGGGCATGTGAGATCTCAAAAGACAGCACACAAAGTACTACAATGTGTGTTCTTTTGGCCTAACATGTTTAAGGATGCTTATGAATTCATCCTTTCCTACAATCAATGTCAAAGATATGGAAGTATTTCCAAGCTAGACCAGATGTTAATGAAATCGTGATTTGAACTCAAAATCTTTGATGTTTTAGGGATAGATTTCATGGACCTTTTCCCTCTTCTTATGAGTTTGAGTATATCCTTGTAGATGTAGACTACGTGTCTAAATGGGTAGAGTTCATCCCCACAAAAACCTGTAATTCCAAAACCTATGATAAAATTCTTCAAGGATACAATCTTCCTCCATTTTGGTGTTCCTCACACCATCATATTAGATGGCGGATCATAGTTTATAGCAAAGAACTTTGAAGCCCTTTTGAAGGGATTTTGGGTTCCTCATAAAGTTGTCTCTCCTTACCATCCTAGACATGTGCTCATGTTGAAGTCTCCAATTTCCAAATAAAGTTCATTTTGGAGAAGATCGTGAGCCATAGAAGGAAATCTTAGGGCCCGAATCTCAAAGATTCCTTATGGGTATACCACACTGCATTTAAAACACCTCTGGGGACTACACCCTTCTAACTTATCTATGGGAAGTTTTGCCACTTACCCGTGCAAATGGAACATAAATCTAGATGGGCCATTCAAATGCTCAACTTTGATCTATCAACGACTGATAATCATCTCTCTCTCTCTCTAACTTCAAGAGTTAGATGAACTCTGCATGACAACTTATGAGAGTGCCAAGATTTACAACGACCGCACTAAGATGTGGCATGATGGTCACTTGAGAGGGAAGGACATTCAAGTGGGTGACCAACTCCTTGTCTATACCTCTTTATTGTGAATTTTCCTCGAGAAATTAGGGTCCAAATAGTTTGTATCATATCTAGTGAAGCATGCTTATCGTAATGGATCATTCATCCTCTAGGACAAATTTCAAGGTAGGTTCATAGCAAATAGCCACAGGCTAAAGTGTTATCCCACTATAAATGATTTCCTCCCAAATGATGAGATATGCCCCATGACTAACACCTTCTTCCACTCTAAACCTCCATCGGACATAGCTTGACCATAGGAATCAGGCCTCCGATGTTAAGCAAGACACTTGTTGGGAGGCAACCCAACCCTTCTTTTCTCCGCCTTCCTCATGATATTTTTCTTTTTCTAATTTTTGACTATTCTTGTTTAACTTTCTATTATTTTTCTCATTAAATTATATTTACTTTGTTTTGTAGAGGTTTTAAAAAAAATTAGATCGACCAGTTGGAGCCCCAACCGGATGAATACATTGGGAAGATAATGTAGGAATTTGAAACATTTTGAATCCCCCACCATGTTTGAGTCCTTCGACTCAAAACCCCAATTGATCGATTGTGGTGCCTCCTTGGTACTACAAAACCCTACTTGGGGGTGGGGGGAATGACTCATATCACAAGACCTCAGTCGAGACCCCTCTCTTCATCAACCCTCTAACAGTGTTGCTGTCTTCGGCCCAGCCAACTCCACCATCAATTCGGGTGACTAGAGGGTCGAATCGACCCCTCCCCACCATAGTAGCAGCCTCTTTGCCACCATAGTTCCCTCACCAACAAGTCAGATGATTTGAATCTTGCCCAATCACCTCACCGACCTTGCTGACCCTTCACACCATGAGTCGACCGACCAACATCAAGACCTAATCTGACACTATGATGAATCTAAATTCATCATTATTTTCAGTCACCATTTTGGGCCCTATTCGACTAAATACATTCAATTTCATCTCCTTAAATCTTACAATTTGCAATTTTTCTTTGTTGAACAGATTATCAAGTTATTAACTAGCTTTATATGAAATTCATGAATATCATGCAGGTCAAGGTGAGGTTCAACCATCAACTGGAACTCACATTCACTCAAAATCCTCTCATCCACTGTCTTGACCAAAAAGTCTTGATCCATTCGGTATGCTCAATCGATCTTGACCATTCAGTCTCGATCTAAACAGTTTCATTCATTCGGTTTTGACCTCTCGATCTTAGCCATTCATCCACACTATCTTGATCCAACGATCCACCCTCCATGCATATGGTCTTAAGACTGAGAGGAGGCAATCGGTCTCTAAACTGATCAAGCACCCTATCCGAAACTGATTGGTGACACATGGTCTCAAGACCATTAGACAAGCAGACAGCGAGACCATGCGGACGAGCAAGACCGTTCAGAGGCAGCAAACCACGAGCAACCGAGACCGTTTGGAAGTGAAGACCGGTTGGAGTAGAGACCATTTGGAAGCCAAGACCGTTTGGATGGAACATGAGATAATTTGGAGGTTGAAAACCATTTGGACGCATTAGACCAAACGATCGTGAAGACCGTTAGGACCTACATACCATGAGGCGAGATTGATAAGGGTGCAAGACCAATTGCTCGAGACCGTTTGGGTGCATGTCTAAACCATTAGAAGCCAAGATTGGTTGAAGCAATGAGGAAGCAAGACTGTGAAGATAAACACTGATTGGAAGCATAGACCGTTTTCCTCAGACCATTTTGTCAGTATGCATGACCATGAGAATATTAATCAGTCTCAAGACCATTTGGATGAGAGTCCTCAAACCATTAAGCAAAAGCAAATTGTCTTCCAAACCATTTACACTCAAGACCGCGAGGAAAGGACCATTTTCCCAGGATCGTTAAGACCCAAACGGATAGGGCCGAGATCGTTTGGAGGCGGAAGACTGGTTAGACAATCAAAACTGTTCAAAGCAAGACCGTTTGGACGTGAGTCCTAAACCGTTGAGAAGAAGAAAATGGTTTTCCAAACCATGTGAAGTGGACTCACACCAAAAATGTGTAAGACCCCATCTAGTGCCTATAAATAGGACCATCATGGTCTTCATTTGGGTATCGGATCCGGCACACCGATAGGCATCCTAAACACAGGTTCAATCCTACATACATCCACGCCATTATCACTTCTTCTGCTGCTCCTCTTACTACAGGTAAGGAGGTCAAGATGAGAAAGAAGGTGGAGAAGAAGATCTGCCCGGTCTGCCTTGGTGGTTCTTCCTCCTCATCCAGATCTGCTCCGACACGACGTATAAGACCGCATCATCTTCACTGAGCTACGACTATCTTCTACATCATGCCCATGGAAGAACCTTCCCTCTCTCTTGTTCTTCTTGTTTCTCGCATCATAAGCAAGTAGATCCTATTTGCTGGGGTGTGGGGACTAGCCTCGCTGCCCATGCAAGCATGTTCTCTTGTTAAATATTCCATGGAAATGTATATAACTTTTCATTTCATTGTTAATTGTTAATGCTTGTAGATTGATTACATGCTTGCTTTTATCTTATTCTTCCCAATGTTGTGGAAACTTCTATATGTAGGGTAGAATGTCGATTAATGAAGTTGACTCCCAATTTAGAAATAGAATGGGATTCCTTGAGATTGTAAGTGTATGATCCGTGAGGGGATGATCCATCTAGCCTACGGTGATGCTTCTGTGGCCTAAACATCATTTGGGGAGGGCCACAACTTCAATTGGATATCTGTATCTGTTGGGTTTTGTGGAGAAAACATGCGCGGTGAAAGCGATAAAATCCACGTACCCAAAATAGGATCTCGTCGACAACAACGTATTTAGAAAGAGTGTTTGCGGGATATACCTTATCGCGGAGCAAGTCCGGCGATGTCCCGCTGCACGACGGTACAACGCTGCTTGTCGACACGGATGAAACTTCTCTCCCGTTCATTGTCGCAGGTTGATCCGGCGGCGCTTCTTTGTAGCAGTGATGTCCACCGCTCGTAGCGCGTACAAGAGGTCATCGACGTCCTCTGAACGCAGGCATCAAGGCGTCTGCATCTCTACTTCATCCACGTGGATGGACGGAACTCCACATCGCGCTTCTCAAGCTGGCGGGAAGGAGTGTGTCTCTGCGGCGGCGTGCTAGCGGCGCGTTGCTCTCCTTTCTCTCCTAAGGACGGCGAAAGCTAGGTTTACGTGCGTGAGCATAAACTAAAAGCGTCTATCTATCTTATATAGATATCAGCCATCAATCCTCCTTTAAACAGGATACGAAGGAAAATAGGGTTTCCTAAACCCATCGGTAAATAGAAATGTTGCGTTAATTAAAACGACAATGGATTAATTAGAATATTCCGGAATTCATCAATTAACCAAATAATCGCATTAATTGATTAACTAATATCCGACTCCATGCAATCGCTTGGGATGGCTCTACGGGCATACATATACCAACAATATCTTCATTGTTAATCGTCAATGTTTGCTTGTAGATTAATCGCCTGCTTTCCTATCGATTAACACAGTTGACTCCCCGACTAGAAATAGAAAGGGATTCCTTGAGGTCGTAAGTGTATGATCTGTGAGGGGACAAGCCATCTAGCCCACGGTGATGCTTCTGTGGCCTAAACATCCCTCAGGGAGGGCCCTAAATTTAGTTGGAAATCTGTATCTTCGGAACCATAAGTGCATGATCTGGATGGCAACGAGACATCTGATGACTAAGGTGATGCTTACGCAAACCTAAACATCCCTCAGGGAGGGTTCGCAACTGTTCCATTTGGATAGTTAGATCTTTCCTGGATGTTTGCGATTGGATGAGTTTGCATGTATAGTGGTGGTAAAACTCAGGTCCATCCCAGCGATTCCATATCATTAATCTATATCTACTTTAATTCAACTCTTTACTTTCCTACACTTAGTTTAATTAACCTCAAATCAACCTTTGTTCTAAATATTGGCCTTACTTGAACTAGACTAGACTAGCAATGATTCTGAAAAATGTTGTCCCATGGGATTCAATCCATAACTATACTGCGATAAGACTCGTTCGCTTGCGGGTGATATTATTGCACAAGTTTTTGGTAAAAGCTCAGGGACTTCAACCCTGAGTGAATTTTTTAGTGCAATAATAAACCACATCACACTGCCTTCCCCTTCCCCAAGCCAGTTACAACACCATTGTAACAACACCCTTCTCCACTATGATTTGACTAACTTAATCAACCAGTTGGCCGATTGAGTTCCTTCTTCACCTCTTCAGTCTCTACATGAGTCAAGTAACTCATGTTCCCCATCGCTCGATAGGAACACAAGTGACTTCTTTTTTCTTAGTGCAAATTGATTGACTCGAGGTCCCCAGTCGATTGATCAGGACTTTCGATCAGCTGAATAATTTTGTTAGATGAACCCTGATGTAGCATATTTAGCCACCTCCACAATGGAAAAACTATTGCCTAGAAGCCACATCCACATGATCCCCTTTGAAGCCACAAATCGAGCAGTGGGATCCAATTTCATGAACCAAAAGGTGAATCCTTCTCTAAATTAGTTGAAGAGATGATGACTGACCTTGAAGACTTTGATGAGTACATCATCGAAATAGAAGCTAGCTAGTACTCTATCCCAGACCCAGATTCAATCAATTCCTACAACCCCCGTATTGCCCCTATTTGGGGAAAATACATTCAGTTCGTTGATCACAGGCATTTCACCCAGTTTTCCAAATCAAGTGCAATCAGAGTCACTCTTCCCCATTGTGCATGTGGTGACACTCTTACAACCCTAGGGATCTATGAATCTATTGACACCATTTTTCAAGTAGAGCCATATTCTTCCCTTTGTCTATTGGGTCCTCTCTGTCTACCTTGAGCTCACATTGGAGTTCATGACCACATTCCACAAACTCCATAATTCCCAAAGGAACCCTTTATTCTAGATGAGAATCTTTGTAGAGAATGTAGAGATCAATGCCAGGAAGTTCACCTCCCTTATTGTTGATGGTGAATATCCTCCTTGTCTCTCAAGGTGCACAACATGCTCCAACATCACCGATCGCAACCGGTATGATCCCACCATGTTATGGGAGGATCTCACCAACATGCCTCCCTCCATTCCATCGAGACTCAAGGTATCTTTGTTACATAATCCAATGGTTCTCTACCTTTATTAGATCCCCAATTGCTCCATCTTTAATAGGCCCAACACACGAGGAACAATTATTCAGACTGATCTCTATGCCCTATGGTGTTTCCTCAACGGGAAACCCTTCAATTGGGGTAGCATCATCATCGATCACAACAACAACCAGACCAGTTGAAGCACCAAGTCATCCTTCAGTCTGGGCCATTTTTTCATTGCCGTCACCATCTTTTTTGGTTATACCCATATTTGCTTCAAGGCACTTCGACCTAAGGCGAGGCAACACTCGATCAACATTATCTACCTACGAGTGAGCCATATCATCCGTCCCAATGTCCAACAATCGAACCTCACCAGATTTTCAAGGATACCACTATTCATCTTAAGCTATGCCGCCACACCAGATTTGTAGAATTGACACTCTGTAATGAGCTACAGAACCTACCATCCTAGATCTAGAGGTTCCTCCATGAGAACCCTATTCCATCCCATCATCAGAGTGTCTCCCTAGAGGCCAACAATGATGAGACTGACCTTCCTCCTCCACCACCATGCAACACTAGGAGGCATGTTGATGATGCTGAAGGTCTTGAGGGGGCTTATGGTTTTCATGAGATCCAATAATAGCTGGCCCACAATGAGCTTTCTATACAGTGCATGGGGATGAACAACAATGCCAGGGCCAACAATTGAACCTTGTTTACCTTATGTATCACTCCTAGGAGCATTGGCATGTTGAGAGTGGCCACTTTTCTCCCACCTATTCTTTCTATGAGTAGTAGGGGGCTAATCAGGATTACCCTGACCCTAACTCCCAGTATTGGGGACAAGTCTATCGTGAAAGTGGCTCTACATCTTCTCACCCCACCCCCACAGTAATCTTCTTTCATCCATCTCAGACTTGATATTTCCTCGAGACTGGAAAATTTTGAAGTTTGGGTTGGAGGTGGGTGGTATATTCCATTTCCACCCCCTATCTCTTCCCATTTTCCAACATATCTATTCTTCATGTTTATTTGCATGTAGTTTAGTTTGGTTTGGTTTATTGTTTTTCCCTATTTATGTGATACGGTCCCTATCTAGTCAACCAATTATTTGATATGCTTGCAATCAATGTTCACCTTAATTGAAGCAAATCCCTTGCAACTTTGTCCTAACACCATCTTTCTTAAAAATAACCTACCAGCTAAGACCCCAATTAGCACTATTTCTCAGAAGAGTTGGCAAGCTTGAAAAGAATAGATAGGAACGAATATATAACAAGTCTATATTAAAATTATGGAAGTATCTTGTAAAGTTATGACTTTTGTATTGTTTTCGAATGGCTTAAACTGATGTTATAATACTCCCAAGGCAGTGAAATTAAAAAAACACAAGATCAGTCTCTTCTACACTTCATCCACCATCTTCTTATCTCTCCATCTACCAAAAGAAAAAGAAATTTTAAGCATCGAAAATGTGCCAAACTCCAAGTTTGGGGTGGCACACTCCCTCTTCCCCCTCTACTGCTTCTTCCATACCCCTCCTAAATTTAGTAGGGGAGTACCACCAAGAAAAGATGCCAAAGTGAACATCAAACCATGAAGTCAATGTAACTGCAAACAAAGAAATGAAATGGTCACGAGTCGAATAGAGGAGAAATTGGCTCCTTCCATACCCCCTTTCATTCTACTTTTATGCCCAGGGGATTCTACATAACCCCAAACCATCAAACCCTTGAAACCTAGTCTTGTGCAACCTTTTGTAAGAATATGCGGGAGTACTAATAACTAACCGGATAAACATCTAATTCCTTCCATGTTTTGAAATGGAAACAAATTATGTAGCAAATTCAAGTGAAGAATGTTAGAAAATTGTGTTTTTGTGGTTCCAAGAAATTAGGGTGCTTGACCTTTTAAAGGTGGTGAAAATAATACAATGATATGTGAGTGAAGTGAATAAGGTGTTAGTATATATTGGTGAGTGTCTATGATTTTGTGTTGCTAGAGGACTAGCAACATATAAGTTCGAGGTATTTTTAATGCATATTCATCTCCTTCTATCACATTGTTTAGGTCAATTATTTAGTCTTTTCTATCTCTTTTCCTTCACTTTTAGGAACTAATTGCAATTCCCTTCATTTACCCCCTTTTATTATGATTCTCAATTACCTTTTTTCTTATTTTGTAGGTTTTCATGTACTTTGTCATTCCTTCAACTCAAAGTCCTAGATTACTTCATTCACCTAAGAAATATGAAGACTAAATTTCTCTCATACAGGGCCCAAGACTCGAAGACCTCTACTTCCAACTTCACTCTCCCAATCGACTCATCTAATCAGCTGACTCAATCACAATAAATCTCACTTTTAAAAACTCCAATCAGTTGACCCACATTCCCTAGTCGGCTGACTCACCAATATTGAGCACTAAATTTCAAATTGGGAAAGCTTATTACTTCAGATATAATGACCCAATCAAAGCACCATTGAAGCCGGTTTAGAGACTCACTTCCAGAAGTCGATTGACCTACATCCAAGACCCAATCAAAGTCTCAAATCAAGAATGTCATCAATACAGTCAAGCTTTGACTGAGGTGACTTTAGACTGAGGCAAGACATTGAATGCAGTTAACCGACTAGACTCCACCATTCAATCAATTCAGACCAGGCAGGCAACCACCACACACAACCATATCTTTAGGGTTTTCCCCTTCCTCCCCCCATAAAAAGAAGGGGGACTCCAAAGAAGAATTGATCCAATTTTGCATACTCTAGCATTGTTCCACTTTCATTATGTGTGAGTAGTTCCCCGTTTGTTGAGATATGGGGGTAGCCCCATGGTATCCACACATTATCTTTGTAAATTGTAATCTCCTTTAAGATAATAAAAGATGTTGTTTTATCCATTTAACATGGAATTTGATCTAATCAATCATGCTCCATGACAATTATGATATGCAATGATATAACCTTGGATATGTGGACAAAAACATCAGATATAACTCACATGTTCCTTGAAGAGATCAATGACTGGAATAAACTAAATTATTCAACAAGGACCTAAAGAAAACTGATGATCACCGGTCTGTGGATAGTCTGAAGAGGAAAAATCTCCTCGTCCTAATCGAAAATTACCTATAAAGGAAAAATTGAAAGTGGATAAGATAAATATGGAGTGCATGGTAGTGAAACCTGAACTTTCAACATTTCCATAAAATCTAAATTAATCTTAATTGATTGATTCTTCTGAATCTTTTTTCTCTTCTCTCTTAATTATGGTGTTAATTTAGTTTCAATTCTTGCACTTAATTTTGTCCCTTTCAATTCAGCATTTCAATTCAACATTTTTTAATTCAATAATTTTACTTCTTGTTTAAATTAATCATTCTCCCTCAACATCATTTAAATATAGGTCATCGCATTCTATTTGAATTGACTCTTGATGGGCCATCTCTAGGGATCCATACCTTATGTACTACATCAATTCACTTGTTTACAAGTGGATTGATAAGTTGTTTTAGATTAAACTCCAGAGACAATTTCTCTAGTAAATTTTTTGTGTTAGCGACAATACATCATCATTCTGATGTTGTAATAATGGTTGGACAAAACCCTAGTGTTGAAAGAAACTCTTATTTTATATCTTCTAAGATTGTGATTTCCAATGATCTTTGTAAGAATATTTTTGGTTATTATATGTAACTTGATTGATGTAGTTAAAATGTAATAAATTAACTTAAGTAATCAAGTGTATCCCTAAATGAGTGAACTAAATATGTATAACTATTCCATAGTCAGAACATAATGGATAATGAAATAAGTTATCCAAAAGGTACTCAAAGTCATATGTTGTTGATTATATGTAACTATACAAAGGGTATATCCCCACCATCTTGATCCTAAGGTTTGGAGCGTGGTTGAGGTTGTGTCTCATATTTAGAAGTAATTGAGAGAGACTTCAATCATAACTTAGATCTAAGGGGCATATACCCTGGTTTCTAGTGTTGTGGCCTATGTACCTGGGACAAACTAGGTTGTTTTTGTAGTTGGGTTGACGCGCCACTACGGTTGTTACTCATACTGACTGACGGAAACAAATCTTAGAATTCTGGTCATCCTAGATCTTATACGGGGATAATTTTGACTTAGCAGTGGTCATCTAGTAGTTTGAGAGGTACGCCTCAAACTACCTAGGGCTTAATAAAATAAGTAACTCAACCATGTAGTACAACTATTAGGGTTATTTGGAGAATCACATTGGATGATATTTCCTACGTTGTTTTTGTTTTGATTTATGTTTGATTTATAATGTGGTAAGAGAAATCAACTATACTCATGACTCTAGCTATGCCTGATGTTTATGCAATTTATCTAGTCTTTCAAATGTGTAATACTATCTTCTTAACTATATAATTTTGGTAAGTAATAGATGCTTTTGGAGTTATATCTCCCACAGGGACATGGGTCACACCTTGGGGGTCACCACATCATTTTAGATGATCAGTAGTACCATCAGAGGCATAGTGACAAGGGGGCATAGTTTGGATATAAGTAGTGTCAGAATGTTTGTGTGGTTAGTATAGAGTTCTAAAGTCATCCTTATACTCTCATGTCTGGGTTGGGAGTTTAGTATATCATGTGTGTTGATTCAAGATTTTTATAAGTGTGCCTTTAGCAATGTAAATTATTTAATTATGTGGATAACAACTTTTGTATGCAAGTTTTGGCTTAGGCCGTGGAACTCATGTAAAGACACATGGTATGCATATATAATGCAGTTGGACCTTGGTCTAGATGTTTCATATCGAATATTGGAATTTTATCTGGTTTTAATTTTATACTTCTTTTGTAATGTGATAATCTAGTGTTTTGATCAATGGTTTGGTTTTGAATAGTCTCATCAAGCATGGAGGATTTCCACATAATTGGACGTTGTCAGTTCTTATAAAATTGTATGTACCACTAACTGAGAGAGGATTTCTACGAATCTCTGCACTCACACTATCTTTTTGTATTTACTAGGGTTGTAAATATTATAGAATTGAAATTGAAGGATGTAGAGGACACTACGCTTTGACATGACATCAAAAGAGGTTCGTACGATGATGTTTTTGTCACTAGAAAAATGATATTACTTTTGTCCCTTACTTATCTTTTAAGTCATATACTTCTTCCTTAATATTATGTCAAATATGACATAGTCAAAACAAGCCTCAACATGTATCTTTTCGTTCCCATCTAGCTACTCATAATCTAATTGTATGTTAGTTTATTCATTCTTCCACCTTACAATGTAATTTCCCGTTAACCATAATCTTATCTCTTCTTATCTTCTTTATTTACATGAGGTAATGCAACACAACTATATGATATTATGAAGAAATCTAATATTGTCAAACTGTTGAATGTAAGGGGAATGTCTAGTTATATTAGAAAGTTCATGAAGGATCATGTCTATATTTTCTTCTTCTTTTTTTCTATATTAAAAAGTACTCTTTGTATTCTAATATATACTATATAAAAGGAATGTAGGAGTATTACACACTATTTTATGTTTACAATTACAAGTAATAATGTTGCTTTGTGAGACTATAGAAGGGTCTAGATGTAACCTTTTCCTTATTTTTTAATTACAAATTCTTCTTATGTATTCTAATATGGATATATGAAGTCATTGGAGGGGTTGTTGATAACACCTAGATTTAGGCATTTATGCTAAATATTTATATATAGTTTTATGCCGTTATAGACTTAGTATAGCCTAAATAATTATAGACTATTAACTCTTTGTAATTTATATATCTTTGAAGGTTAAGTGGCTCAAATATCTAATTTTGGGACTTGCATGCACCAAACTCAAGAAGACATCAATTCTCCATATTTTTTCCCGATGAACCCGGTCAAGTTCACCGAACCCAGTCGGGTTCAACTCTAAATTTTTGTAGAACTATACATCAACGCTCTATCAACTCTTTTTTTCAAGAGACAACGTCTGATGGTATCTTTTGATGGTGTCTTCTGATGGCACCAACCAAAGGTCGTTCTCCTGATGATGCCTTATAATGGTACCTTTAGATGGTTCATCTTTTGATGGTGCATATTAAAGGTCATAATGAAGGCCAATGATTAGTCACAAGAACACTTCTACGACCATCTTTTAAAGGTACAAACCTAGTAAATAACAACATTTGAAGGTTCAACATTCTATGTTTGACAACCCGATGGTTCAACTCTGATGGTTTTTTATTGTATGGTTCATCACTCAATGGTTCACCTTTGACAGTTCAAAAATTGATGGCTCTATTTCCAGAAGGTCAACATTCAATGGTCCATCCATAGCCATTTCCACAAAACCTTTAAGTCAAACTCAGTCTGGTTCACTCAAGTCCAGTCTGCTTCATCCCCACTTAATATATGCACACCCCTACCCTTATAAATACCCACCCCCTAGGAAAGCATGATCTTGATGGACTTAACCATGGTAACTGGAGAAAAGGTTTCTTCATAGTCAACACCTTGAACTTGTCTAAAACCCTTTGCAACCAGACAACCTTTATAGGTTTGTACATTACCAACCATGTCAGTCATCCTCTTGAAGACACACTTGCACCCTATGGGTTTTACTCCTTTAGGTGGATCTACCAAGGTCCATACTTGTTGGTGTACATGGATTCCGTTCCAGATCTCATGACCTTACGACACTTCTCAGACTCTGGTCCCTTGACAACTTCTAGTTAGGTTGTTGGCTAATCATCAATGACCAACTCATCACCATCTTGAGTCATAAGATAACCAAATCTTTTAGGCTCAAGGGATATCCTACTAGGTCTATGAGGTTCTTGTGTTACATGAGGAACTTGAGATTCCACAACAATTTGTGACTCTTCATGTTCCTTTTATACCTCTACAGGTTGAATGTTTTCTTGTTGATCAAAAACCTCTTCAAGTTATACTTTTCTCCAACTAACTCCTTTGAAAATAAATTCTTTTTTTACAAATACATCATCCCTAGCAACAAACACTTTGTTGTCATTGGAATATAAAAGTAGTATCCTTTTGTTTCCTTATGATATAAAAAAAAATAACATTTATCCAATTAGGGTCCATGCTTTTTGGGAAACTTCTCCCTCACATAAGCTCCACATGCCCTAATATTCATAAGAGACTCATTGGGTTGCTTCCCATACCATATCTCAAATGGTGTCTTTTAAATGAATTTAGATGGTACATGGTTTTGTGTACATCTTGTGGTTTCTAGAGCATGTCCCTAGAAGGAAGTCAGAAGATTCACAAAACTCATCATTGACCCCACCATTTCTAGTAATGTATAGTTCCTTCTTTCTGGTACACCATTATGTTATAGTGTTCCAGGTGGAGTCCATTATGATACGATACCATGGTCTCGCAGAAGGTCCTCAAATTCTTATTTTAAGTACTCTCCTCCTCGATCACAACAAAGTACTTTAATACTTTTACCAAGTTGGTTTTGTACTTCATTTATGAAATCCTTGAACTTTATAAGGGTTTCTAACTTAGTTTGATCAAGTAAACATAGCCATACCTACTGAAATCATCATTAAAGGCAATGAAGTACTGGTTACCACCTCTAGAATTTTTTCTAAAAGGTCCACAGAAATCAATATGTATCATTCTAAATATATCACTCACTCTCTCACTACTACCAACTGAAAGGAGCCTTGGTCATCTTGCCCAACAAAGAAGATTTGCATGTCTCTATTGATTCAAAATCATAATAGTCTAGATATCCATTTTTATGGAGATTAGAAATGTATTTCTCATTGACGTTCCCTAGACGACAATGCCAAAGTTATGTTGTGTTTAAGATATTGCGTTTTACACTTTTGGTATTTATGTTATAAATGTTTGTCTCTAAATCTAATAATTAAAGACCAAAGGACATTGGGGAACTTCCATAAAGGATGTCATCTTTTGAAATATAACATTAACTATTCTTTATATGAAATCCAAATCCATTCATATCCATACAAGATACATAAATAATGTTTATATTGGTGGCAGGAAGAAAAATACAATTATCTAAATATATTACAAACCCTGAGGGTAGAGATAAATGATAGGTTCCAACTGCAACATCAACAACTCTTGCTCCAAACATATAGTTTGACCTCACCATTTCTTAAAGGCTTACTTCTTTTCAGATCATGCATGTTTGAACATATGTGAGATTCACATCTAGTATCCAGTTTCCAAGATGAAGAAGTAAACATATTTATCTCAATAATGTATATAATTGAAGTGGAGATCTCTATCCCCTCCTTCTTCCGCAGTTCTTCCAAATAAAGAGGAAATACCTTTTCCAGTGTCCATGTTGGTGATAGTGGTGACAATTGCCTCCCTTGGTCACCCCTCCCTTTGCTTTCAGTAAAGAATACTTGGGTTTCTAGCCATCTTTAGAACTCTTCTTAGATTTCCCTTTTCCTTGGACTTCCCCTTTCCTCTGTTGATCATCATCATATATTTTTGTCCTTGTTCATTTGCACATTAGCAGTTCTCAATCTTGTTCATGTTGTAGTTCCTGAAAAACTAGTTGTATGATTCTGGAAGTGATTGCAAAATCACATCTATGGGCAACTCTTGTCCTAAGGGAAATCCCAGTCTTACAAGGTTATACATATACCCAATAAGCTTGAGAACATGGTGACCTACTAGATCTCTTTCTGCCATATTGCACTTGAAAAACACCTTTGAGACATCATATCTTCCTTTTCTTTCCTGATCTAGGGACATGTTCTTAAGATGTGTTACCATCCCAATAACATCCATGTTCTAATATTGTCTCTACAACTCATAGTTCATTGAGCATAGTATCAAGCACTTGACATCAATGACATCTTCATAGTACTTCTTGTAAGCATCCTATCAACCTTAGGCACAGTGGGAGCGGGTTCATCCGACATTGCTGTCTCTAGGACACAAAGTTTGTTCTCTTATGTGAGAACAATTCTCAACGTCCTGAACCAGTCATGGAATTATTCCTATTTAGATTTTCATTCTCAAGGACCGATCGCAAGGAAAACATTTTGTTGTTTGTCATAGTTTCTACAAAATAAATTTTCATTTTGGAAAAACACTTTTGATTTTATTTGAATAAAATAAAGTTGTAATGATATTAACATGCCTTTAATTAATCATCGTTCCCACTATTTTGTTCAAATTGGTAGCCCTCACATATCAATTCGGAAGATTGCTACATACAACCTTCCAGTGAGCCAATACCCAAAACAATTAAGTTATTACCCGACCAATGTCAGTGTCCATAACCAATTATTATTGTAGAAAACATTTTCCAATTACATTTCATTCAATTCATAGATAGATGGTATGTAAGGACCCCGCCTCCCGGTAACTCCCATTAAAGGGAGACCGGAAGGTCAGAGTCATTATCCAATAACCTGGATCAAAGGTTTGACAAATAATCAATAACAATTAATAAATTTTACCAACTAAACTGAAAACTGTATAAAATAAAACTTTCCATACCTTTTAAAAACTGGGATTTTTTAACTTCTATCCATGAAGATACTAATCTAACTAATCCTCCTGTGCATGTTAATTCACATTTAATTCCACATATGCCACTTTATTGTTTGTTCTTTTCATTTGAACCTAAACGCCGACAAACAAAATGTCGGTCAACAAGAAGATGGTATGTGGGGGAAACAATAATCATGCAACTATAATAACAATGTAGTCATCCAAATATCATTTAACATCCCGATTACGCTTTTAAGCAATACTACTCAATCCTTACTTATCCCCTATCTCTATGTTATCCCTACAGTGGACATGGATACTACCTCTCTCATATAGTAGATCCTTACCCCCATGGCCCTACCACACAGGTAGCCAATACCTAGGGTTATGGAGTCACATGGCCCTACCCAAAGGTAGCCCAATCTCTGACTCATGATGACTTGATGGCCCTACCCCATTGGTATCCATGTACTAAGTCATTCAATGACCTGATGGACCTACCGCATCGATAGCCATGTACTAGGTCAATATATTAAGCTAGAGAGGGGACTAATATCTGAGCTAGTAGGCACATATCTTAGGTGATAGTCATATCCACATTATAATTTGCAAGAATTAAATGCAACCAACAATTTAATTCATGTCATCGATAAAACCTCGAAAATCCTCGGGAAACTAACTTGGGATATTCATAGGCGTAACCACATACCTGTCAGGAAGACTCAGATGCAGGAATAGTCCAAACAAGAAAGTAATCTAGAATCAAGCAAGTACACAGTTCAATCTTGAAATATACATCCAGTTCCTTGTTATCAAAAACTATCAAAACATTCTGGCTACTTATGGTTTCTATTCCTTTTTTTAGGGTTCCTTCCTCTTTTTAGGGTTTACTTTGCAATTAGGGTTTTACTTCCCTTTACTCTTTTTTAACCCTAATTTTCTCATCTATCCTTCACGAAAGTTATTAAGGTTACCTTTTACAAACACATAACATTAATTCCAGATTAATGCATGAATAACCATCAATTAAGTCCATTAAGCTTGTTTTACATTAAAGCTACCATTTTTATTCTTTTCAATCTATGACAAAGTCATTATGCTTGTTTATCATCAATTCGTAGTTCATTATGCTCTAATACTCATATGAGCATTATTTATCATTAATTCTACCTTTTATCCACTAGGAAACCCTAATTTACACATTAAGGGTATTTAACCACAATTAGGAACTTTAATGCTCAAAATAGCTTAGTATCATTATATCTTAGCTTTATTCACGATTTTTGAATAATTGAAGCCATTAAGAGTCAAATTTTCCAACATTAGGGTTTCAAGGCCCATTAAAGCATATTTATGCACATGAACTCTCAATTAAACTAATTATGTGCAAAATTCATCTTTTTCAATCTTAATGTATCTCTTTATGATTAAGAGGTTAATATCAACTTTAATCATCAATTAAACCATACTAATCACATTAATCATATCAAAATAGGGTTTCTTTAACATCATTACATTAAAGTTAATAACTTCCATTACTTTTCGAATTGCAATAAGAATTAGGTTTCAAATATATTTTTATTGCATTCGTTGAGTTCTCCTGATCAAAATTCATGATAATGTGCATCAATCCGAGCTACGGTTAAGGGGATATGAATTTAACAAAAATCACTTACTTTGGGCCAATCAGAATGCGCCAAGTGTCCTTCTCCATGCAACGTGCTCTTTTGGAAATATAATGGATTTACAATTCTGCCCTTACATAAGTGGTCAGTCCTTTAATCTACGGGAAGGAAAAATGGTCCAATGACCGAAGGTTGTCTTCAACCTTGAGCCACACGAGTTGGCCGCCGGATGCATCCCTACTCGGGGCTACCCACTCCTGCTTAGGGCGTGTGAACCTCCGCCAAAGGTTTCCCTAGCTTTGCCACCCTCTCCTGCACCTGGTGCGCTACCCAGCTCGCGGCCTAGCTGGCTAGACAGAGCGCACAAGGTCTATGACCTGGAGACATTTTGCAACCATCTAACAGTTGTGGCGCATGTCCCAGAGCATGGAAAGCTAGCCTAGTTCCTCTGGTGTTGTCGTGGGAGTACTAGGCTTCCATTGCACCTCCGTCTCGTCCCCTTATTGCTCCAGGATAGAGCTACGCTCAAGGGTTAGGGTTTGTACAAAGAAGAAGATTAGGAGAGAGGGGTGCATGGGGTTCTTCTTGAACTCGACCCTGGTCTCTACCCCTTTATATAGGGGTGGGGAATGAAGCCCTAGGTTGTCTTATACACGACTCAAAGAGTCCTTTCCCAAAAAAGAAACCAATTCCTTCCATAAGGAGAAACCTTCTCTCTCTTATTTATCTTTTTGATATTCCTTTTCCTTTAAATATTAGGATTTCGAAAATCCTTTTTCTTAGTCTCTCATATGCTTGACTTTTACTCCATAAGCACAAAATTATAGTTTCCTTTATTAGAAAATATCACCCTTTTAATAATACCATGAAATCCATTCATTAAACATCACATTATCCTCTTATTTGACTTTATTGGTATTTTCTCTTTCCTCTTTCTTCATTGGGACTCCTTGGATCCCAAGGCACTCTATTATTTCGAACTTCTTTTTTATTGGATACTCATTATCTTTCTAGATGCATCTAAATGCATTATTCTTCATTATTTCTCATTATCTTGTTTATTTATTATTCAAATAGTTCTTTTTGAGGATTTCTCTTTATTTCTCTTTTATTTTCCTCATTGGTATTCTTTTTAATGTTAGGAATCCTTGGAATACGAAATTCCACTAAGGATAACTCAATTATACTTCTTTCCACTTATTTTCCACATTGTATCATTATTTTCAATTTCTTTCTTACTAAAGAAATATCTAATTGATCTTTTCTTTTCTTATTGCTTTATCTGTGCAATTTTGGACTCCTTGGAACCCAAGGAACCCAAGAGGCACGAAATACCTCTTTGGATTTTCCTTCTAGAGGTTTCCACATTTTCTTTTCCTGTCTTTTCTTATTTACTCAATAACAGAGTTTCTTTTGTCCTTTCATTGTTATTGGGACCAATAGCCAATAAAGCCCACAAAACAACCATCAAGGCTATTGTAAACGAAATCCATTTATTTAAAACAAATTATATCATTATTTGGTCCAATATCTTTAATATGAGAAATTACATTTCTCAGTAAAAAAACCCAAAATTGGGGTTGTAACATCCTTCCCCTCTTAAAAGAATTTTGTGCTCAAAATTCCATCAAGCAAGCAAACAAACAGGATAATCCTTTCTTATGTCCATCAGGGCTCCCATGTGGCTTCACCCTTTCCATGGTTCTTCCTAATAACCTTCATCATCTCATATTCTTCCATCTAAGTTCTCTTTTACCTTGGTATTGCATACCCTCATAGGTGACTCAGGATTTTTCAGCCTCTCAAATAGTTGAATAGGTTCAGGGCTCAACACATGGCTTGGGTACCTCACATAGTGCCCTAGATTAGACTCATAGAACACATTATACATCATGTTATCCTGAGGGGTAAGGCTGAACACAACCTTCTCCACCAATCCATCTCAAATGGACCCATATATCGGGGACTCAACATTCTTAGTTGTAGCTCAGAGGGGTCGGATTTTCACATTATATTCCCCCACAGTGAACTGCATGTCAGTCTGCTTTGCATCAGCTTGTGACTCATGTCACCCTTGGTCTCTCTCTCAGCCATTGCATGATCAAGCGACTTCATCTGCACACATTGTGCTTCTTTTCTGACCTTCGTGAGGCCTCCTTCACCAACATCATCGTAATAAAGTGGTGACTGACACAACCTCCTTATACAACATCTTGAATCCCGATAAAGGCTATGGTGGTTAACATCACATCTTAAGAATTGTCTCTTTGTATCACCCTGAACAAGCACACTTGCTCTCATCAGACCCTCTACTCTGGATCATACTAACCATTAGTTAGGGGGGTGATCAACGGTATTAACATCGAGTTCTTCATGTACCTACTTCCATCTTATGGAAGTTTACCTTTAGGTCATACTCAAGAACTTTTGAACTCGCATCATGGTGTAGTTGAACCATCTCTCTCATGTGTAGTTCAACCCGTTCTGTCCCTTGACAGTACTCATTCTTTCTCACGTCATATAGGTAAGGTAATCTACCATAACCCATATTGCATCTCGGCCTTCTTTGGTCTAGGGGAGACTTACAACATCCACAATGATGATTTCCCTTCCCTACTCAGTGACTCTTTTATCCTCTATATGTATACACTGGGTTACTGGTATTTGTCCTTTACCTCTTGGCTTGCAACATACCACATGCAACCTCATCTCCAACTTCCATAGTATTGCTACCACTCATCATCTCAGTAGTACCATGGTGTATGGTGATCTTAAAATCATGATTTCCTGTATGTCATGATTCCTCAAGATCGATTCCTCAGAAACAGTAAACCACTCTCATTGGGGTTTTATTACCTTCCTATCCAAAGAAGTGTATCTAAGGTTCTATCACCATCCCTTTGTTATGTCAAGGACTAGGCTGGCTAACCAAACAACTACTAAATTGTTTAATAGATCTCGTTACATCTGAGTGTTAGCCCAAACATATCTCTTTTCCAAATGATGGTTAACCTAACAACCTCTTCTAGCCTCTTGCCAAACTAGTCAGATATATCTCAACTAGAGCATTCATTTCCACTTCACTTCCTTAGGTATTAGATAACATTGAAGACATACACTTCCATGTATTATACTTATCATCTCAAACTCAAACTCTAAGTCTATCGTCATTGAGCACACTTTGAGCTCATATTCTTGTTGATCAAAATCTACCTTGCATCACTTGCAAATTCCACATAGCTCATGCTAAAAAAACATTCTTATATAACGACTACCTTATACCTTTTATTCTTTGCAAACCATCCATGTATTATTCACTCCATAAAGGTATGTTATCATCTCTATCCTCATACCTCGTAGCAACATTCCTACTCGCATCATCTTTTATCCTTGGCGTATGGCATGCATACTGTCCCATCTCTCCCTCCCATAATAAGAGGAAATAAGCATTTGGTGGCCATCCAAACACAAAGTTCTACCTATTCCAAGAGTAGATATGGTACATCTCACATTGCTAGTACACCTTCGAATCTAAGTTGAAACGTGCAACTTATGTCTCTACATCACCATCATCTTGATATCAAAGTTTCTTTCATGGAAAACTGGTTTCGAACCTACTTGGGTCCACACCTATTCCTTGGTCATCTCCTCTAGGTCTATAGGGTGTCAACACTGTAGGGGTCATCCCTCTTCCCTTATGCATCCAGAGAGTGCCCTACTCATCTACCCTTTGGGTCCCATTAGTTCATGAAGGTGATCAATCTCCTAACCCATGGCCCTCAGACAATGATAGTTGTTACCTCCCGACCCTATGGTCATGTGCAACTAGGGAATTAGGCAACTCCCTCTTCCATCGGTCTTATCCCTACCTAACCCTAGGACAGACTTAGGATTCTATTATAGTACATGTTCAACTTAGAACCTTACCCAAGCCTTCATCATCTCTCTCTACATTCGTGGGTTGTATTTCATCCTTTCACAGGGGTCAGGGCGACCTGCCTACCTTGGTTAGGCCCCATACCGGTTACCTTCATGGTAACACATCCACATGCACGTAGAGATGGTTATCTATGGGTCTGCAGGTTCATTCTCCTACCATGTACTCTTCACATAGCTTCTTAAGATCCTATGAAACCTCTTTAGGTTACCTTAAAAACCAACAAAACTGGTATACACCCTACAAAAAGGGTCCCTCTCCCAGGATGGGAGGAAACTACACCTTGATAACAACGTTCATAAACGTCCTTATGTTTAGGGTATGCATCCACATGAGCATGCTTAGCCCTAGAAAGCTACTAAGGCACAACAAGATATTTACCAAACCATTCTAGGTCACACTTGTTCTCATCCTCAACGTTAGACCAACTTAGTTGTGAGGGGTTCATCAAACATACCCTTAACTTAAGGGGTTTTCTTTACCTCTACACATGAGGAGTACCATGCTCGAAACTATAGAATCTCATCATGAGCATTGGATACACTGCTTCCCCTAGGCTCTCCTTTGCGTATCCAACTACATGCTCATTCTCTTAACCACGAATCAGGCATGTCCAAGGTATGTCATGTACTCCCATGATCCTTTTATATGAGCAACACCTTAGAGTGAGTCCTCCTCAAGGACAACCAACTAGGCACAAGGCCTCACAACCTATTACCAAACCTCTCCAGGTCTAAGGAACTCTTCTTCCTATCTTAGAAGGTAAACACCTATACCACAGACACATAGGTACCAGAAGCATCATCCTCTCTCCAGGGTTTGGTTCTTCTAAAGGCAACCAAGATATCATCAGCCTCCAGGGATCATGCATGAGGCAACCACTATATCATCCACTTAGGTCGCATCATTCTCGACTCCCTACTATTCCCCACATCTTGGGGTTTTAGATTTT
Source organism: Alisma plantago-aquatica (assembly GCA_963693085.1). NCBI lineage: Eukaryota > Viridiplantae > Streptophyta > Magnoliopsida > Alismatales > Alismataceae > Alisma > Alisma plantago-aquatica. The sequence goes on from OY856410.1 coordinate 1,477,326,659, forward strand.
CAACCTTCTTGCTTGGTTCCTTCTTTCTCTCTCTAAATCTAACTCCACATCCATTCATACTACTAGAGGTCATCTCTCCATGAAGGATCAAGCTCATAGGGATAACTCTACGTGGGTGAAGCCTATACTCAACATTATGTTTGCTCATGATTATCCATAGCCCCTTATGATTATCTCATAAGCCATCCATCCTATCCTTCTGGCCTCAATTTTAACTTACTGCTCATACTACTGACGTACTCTAGGTGCATGTTATCCCCTATTTGCATAAGCCCATAGGGTTTCTATATGTTCTCTTCTAAACTCATCCACGAAGGAGCCATCCTTCACCCTAACAGGCACGACCCTTTCCAGGGTTGGGTCACCAAAGGCACTGGGTCATCTAACCTCTCCTGGATCGTATGGCATCCCAAGGTGTGTCAATCCAAACACCTGGTCTACCATGATATCTAGTCTTCGCATCATCTCTCTCCCTAACCTTCACTTAGGGTTAGGGTTAACATCATATTTAGAGGATGTTCCAGGTCTCTACTTTTAATGGAGGTCTCTACCTCCAAGACTAACTCTCTCTACTCATCCTTCTCACAAGGATATCTATCCTCAAGTCTCTCCTGAGGGCAATGACAACTTGTGTCAATCGACCTAAGCATGTATCTATTACTCTATTAAGCTTATGTCCATGACATCTTATTTACATGCCTTTTATTAATTTGGTGGAGGATTCCCTAATCCTTATCAACCTTACCCATACCTCAAGAGGGTGAGGAAAAGAGAGAAAACCCTAATCCTTAAGGTCCTTAGAGAATTTGAGTTGAGAAAGAATGAAAAAGATGAGAGAGTCCTAAAGGTATCTTATTTCAAGTCATATCCTAAGACATCGGCCAGGAAGTAACACAATCCGGGAGTCCTTATTTCCAACTAGCGGTATGGAGGAAAATATTTCCAGCCCCCGGATGTGATCAGTTTCTAGACACCTCAATCTTTTGGACAATCCTCTAATAACTCCCTTAGTTCTATGGAATTTGTAAAATTTAATAATTATTAAAGATAAAGTGAGGAACCTGTGCTCTGATACCAATTGTAACGACCTCGCCTCTCGGTAACCCCCTTTTAAGGGGGACTGGAAGGTCAGCGCCGTTATCCAATAACCCAGATCAAAGATTTGACAAATAATCAATAATAATTAATAAATTTTACCAACTAAACTGAAAATTGTATAAAATAAAACTTTGCATACCTTTTAAAAACTGGGATTTCAAAACTTCTATCCATGAAGATACTAATCTAACTAATCCATGTGTGCATGTTAATTCACATTTAATTCCACATATGACACTTTACTGTTTGTTCTTTTCATTTGTACCTAAAATACCGACAAACAAAACGTCGGTCAGCAAGAAGATGGTATGTGGGGGAAACAATAATCATGCACCTATAATAACAATGTAGTCATCCAAATATCATTTAACATCCAGATTATGGTTTTAAGCAATACTACTCAATCCTTACCTATCCCCTATCTCTGTGCTGTCCCTGTAGTGGACATGGATACTACCTCTCTCATATGGTAGATCCTTACCCCCATGGCCCTACCACACAGGTAGCCAATACCTAGGGTTATGGAGTCGCATGGCCCTACCCAAAGGTAGCCCAGTCTCTGATTCATGATGACTTGATGGCCCTACCCCATTGGTAGCCATGTACTAAGTTGTTCAATGACCTGATGGACCTACCCCATTGGTAGCCATGTACTAGGTCAATCTATTAAGCTACAGAGGGGACTAGGATCTGAGCTAGTAGGCACATATCTTAGGTGATAGTCATATCCACATTATAATTTGCAAGAATTAAATGCAACCAACAGTTTAATTTAGGTCATCGATAAAACCTCAAAAATCCTCGGTAAACTAATTTAAGATATTCATAGGCATAACCACATACCTATCAGGCAGACTCAGATGCAGGAATAGTCCAAACAAGGAATTAATCTAGAATCAAGCTAGTACACAGTTCAATCCTGAAATATACATCCAATTCCTTTTTATCAAAAACTATCCAAACCATCTTGCTACTTATGGTTTCTATTCCTTTTTAGGGTTTCTTCCTCTTTTTAGGGTTTACTTTGCAATTAGGGTTTTACTTCCCTTTACTCTTTTTAAACCCTAAGTTTCCCATCTATCCTTCATGAAAGTTATTAAGGTTACCTTTTACAAACACATAACCTTAATTCCAGATTAATGCACAAATAACCATCAATTAATTCCATTACACTTCATTTACATTAAAGCTACCATTTTTATCCTTTTCAATCTATGACAAAGTCATTATGCTTGTTTATCATCAATTCGTAGTTCATTATTCTCTAATACTCAGATGAACATTATTTATCATTAATTCTACCTTTTATCCACTAGGAAACCCTAATTTCCACATTAAGGGTATTTATCCACAATTAGGAACTTTAATGCTCAAAATAGCTTAGTATCATTATATCTTATCTTTATTCACAATTTTTGAACAATTGAAGCCATTAAGAGTCGAATTTACCAACATTAGGGTTTCAAGGCCCATTAAAGCATATTTCTACACATGAACTCTCAATTAAACTAATTACATGCAAAATTCATCTTTTTCAATCTTATTGTATCTCTTTATGATTCACAGGTTAATATCATCTTTAATCATCAATTAAACGTTGCTAATCACATTAATCATATCAAAATAGGGTTTCTTAAACATCATTACATTAAAGTTAATAACTTCCATAACTTTTCGAATTGCAATCAGAATTAGGTTTCAAATATATTTTTATTGCATTTGTTGAGTTCTCCTGATCAAAATTCATGTATAATGTGCATCAATCTGAGCTACGGTTAAGGAAATACGAATTAAACGAAAATCACTCACTTTGGGCCAATCGGAACATGCCAAGTGTCCTACTCATTACAACGTGCCCTTTTGGAAATATAACGGATTTACAATTCTGCCCTTACATAAGTGGCCGGTCCTTTAATTTGTGGGAGGGAAAAACGGTCCAATAACCGAAAGTTGTCTTCAACCTTGAGCCACACGAGTTGGCCGCCGGCTGCAGCTCTACTCGGGGCTGTCCACTCTTACTTAGGGTGTGCGGACCTCCACCGAAGGTTTCCCTAGCTTTGCCACCCTCCCTCGCACCTGGTGTGCCGCCTAGCTCGCGACCTAGCTGGCTAGACAGAGTGCATAAGGTCTGCGACCTGGAGACATCTTGCAGCCATCTAACAGTTGTGGCGCATGTCCCAGAGCATGAAAAGTTGGCCTAGTTCCTCTGGTGTTGTCGTGGGAGTACTAGGCTTCCATTGCACCTCCTTCTCGTCCCATTGTTGCTCCAGGATAGAGCTACGCTCATGGGTTAGGGTTTATACGAAGAAGAAGACTAGGAGAGAGGGGTTCATGGGGTCCTTCTTGAACTCGAACCTGGGCTCTAACCCTTTATATAGGGGTGGGGAACGAAGCCCTAGGTTGGCTTATACACGACTCAAAGAGTCCTTTCCCAAAAAAGAAACCAATTCCTTCCATGAGAAGAAACCTTCTCTCTCTTATTTATCTTTTTGATATTCCTTTTCCTTTAAATATTAGGATTTCTAAAATCCTTTTTCTTAGTCTCTCTTATGCTTGACTTTTACTCCATAAGCACAAAATTATAGTGTCCTTTAGTAGAAAATATCACCCTTTTAATAATACCAATAAATCCATTCATTAAACATCACATTATCCTCTTATTTGACTTTATTGGTATTTTCTCTTTCCTCTTTCTTCAATGGGACTCCTTGGATCCCAAAGCACTCTATTATTTCAAAATCCTTTTTATTGGATACTCATTATCTTTCTAGATGCATCTAAATGCATTATTCTTCATTATTTCTCATTATCTTATTTATTTCTTATTAAAATAGCTCTTTTTGAGGATTTCTCTTTATTTCTCTTTTATTTTCCTCATTGGTATTCTTTTTAATGTTAGGAATCCTTGGAATACGAAATTCCACTAAGGATAACTCAATAATACTTCTTTCCACTTATTTTCCACATTTGATCATTATTTTCAATTTCTTTCTTACTAAAGAAATATCTAATTGATCTTTTCTTTTCTTATTGCTTTATCTTTGCAATTTTGGACTCCTTGGACCCAAGAGGCATGAAATCCCTCTTTGGATTTTCCTTCTAGAGGTTTCCACATTTTCTTTTCCTCTCTTTTCTTATTTACTCAATAACAGAGTTTCTTTTGTCCTTTCTTTGTTATTGGGCCCAATAGCCAATAAAGCCCACAAAACAACCATCAAGGCTATTGTAAATGAAATCCATTTATTTAAAACAAATTATATCATTATTTGTTCCAATATATTTAATATGAAATTACATTTCTCAGTAAAAGAACCCAAAATTATTGTTGTAACATGGTATGCACAACTCCTTGTCATAGTCCATATGTATACTTCTAGGCACTTAATCTCATTAGGTTCACCTAGTTAAGCCTAACTCAATAGCCAACACGATATAATGCACCTTTCTTTGCAGGCTCACAAACTACCATCACACTTCCACGAGATAGATGGTGCACCACACTTGGCATGCCCACGCTTAGTCGATCAAGTTTTTCATGTGTGTTGCTTATGAAAAGCATATAAGACTTAATATTGGATTGAGGGATTTATATTTATATATACATATACATATACATATACATATCCAACTACCACATGCTAATAATATGTATCATATACATACTATATCCACAAATGAAACATGAAATTATAAAATATGAGTGATGGTTATGGCCATAGTAATGCAATTCTTTGGAACCACAAAGAATGTCTACCACCTAAGGTCCACATCATATGTAGCAACTTGTACTTGTAGAAAACTATTTTGGAACCACTTCGATCAATCGACTCAACCCTTGAGTCGATTTGTTGGCCTCCTGGTCAGTCGTCTAGACTACTTCAGTCGATCGATTGGGCCACCAGTCAATCGATTGGCTCCTCCTGTCGCTTGGCCTCCTCAATCCTCCTTTTGATCAATTTGACTTCTGAGTTGGTTGACTTGTCTGATGTAGAATGACTTCTCTTTGCCAAAATAGGAAACAAAACTATCCTATTCCTAGTTAACTTATTACATTGTAAAGTTGAAACCTTGAGTTACATTCAAGGTGAGCATAGGGAAGAAAGCATTAACTTATATATGGAAAGGGAGAGAGAGAGAGGCTCAATATGCAAACCAAATTTAAAAGGAAGGAATAAAATGATTCAACCATGCACACGTATCCAGAGGGTATTAGCCATAACCACACTTACATCCACCATCAAAATAATTTCAAGGAGACGTGTACAAATTGCATATATATATATATCTGTGTGTGTGTGTGTGTGTGTGGTATTGGAATCGTATGTGGTATTTAATTCGATATGAACATTAAACATTTTAAATATTCACATCATATGCAATAAAATAAGTGATAAAAATATCCAATCATACTGATTAAATTTCAAAACACAGTAAGTGCGGTGACAAAGATGGAAGTGGAAACAAATATTTTATTGTCATATTACCCATGAAAAGTGGATCGTTTCAACAACTATGGATTGGGAAGGAAGGTTTGCAAGGTATATACCTAGTTCAGGAGGAAGCCCGATGACTATCCTTGCAGTGTCGTGCTTCTTTCCCAAGCAACACATGGATGGTTGTCGGAAGCAGACTCTTGGTGTAACACCACAACAACAATTGATGTGTCCTCCTTGAAGGTGGTAACAGTCTCCATGCCTCTACATAGACCACACCAACCACTGAGAACTCTTGCTGTTCTTTTATAACTGACATGAAGGATTTGTCCCTTCGATGTCAACGTGCTAGCATTGACTGCTCTCCCTTGTTGTCTTCCCTTTTATTGGTAAGACTTACTTAGACTCTCATGTTACCAAACTGTTAGATGACAATAATTGTCAAAGCTTATTGTTGTGTCCCTTGAAAGCCTTGATTGTCCCTCTATTTATAGGAGGGCTAGGATCTGGGTTTCCAGATCAAATGGAAGTCGAAGAGACAGAATTTATTAATATTTTGGAAGCTACAAATCACGTAATGGTTAGTTCACTGCTGAATCTGTCAGTTCATACATGAAATGGTCAGTTCAATACTTGAATTGTTTGGTTCACATTATTTCATATTTGCAAACATATTGACTTTAATGTGACTTTAATAAACAACATGACATCATCATCAATCCTTGATCCAATCTTCTTGATCATTGAACTGGGTGATTCACAATCTAAACCAATTGATCTAGAATCTAAAATCGACATTTCATATTTTTAACTGGTTGATTCATTTTCCAGTACTTACAATTTTCATCAAATCCTATTTAAATTAGATACCTAAACACTTTAGTAATAAGCTAAACCTTATTCATGAATAAACTCCTATTTTAGGTGTATCTTATGTTTGTGACCCTATAGGGCCTAAATTTCATTGGTTGTGATCCATAACTAAATTATGATATCACAAGCAATGAGCGGTATCTAGAAACATATGATTTCTACCCAACTAGTTGGAAAGTTGGAGAACAACTGCAACATAGAATCTATGATCAGTATTATAGTGAACGTATAATTCTTTTTTCTCTGATATCTAGATTGAACTCAAGGCATGGAAACACCATCCTATTAATTTTCAATCCATGTCCCTTGAACTAGAATAGACTGTCTGATATGCATGTGAGCTCACATATCATATATATTGATTCACATGACTATGCCCATACATTTCTTAGTCTCACTCATCAAGTGGCCAGGAAATCAAATCAAGTAGGAGAAACAAATCCCATCTATGTCACTCATAGTGATTTCCCATGTGTCACAATGTATCTAAGCATCACATGTATGGAAACCCTTATCCAAGGTCATGTTGTATGGTGTCAAAATATATCGAACGACATGTGATGAATGTAGTGACTTCAGGTCTAAGAATCACAATCCCCACTATTACTATGAGAGCTGATTTTGATGCCATTCAATGGTTTCTATGCATCACTCTCAAGGTGGGTCTGTCTAATACATTGTTCTCTACTGAGCACCTATGTGTTTTGTTTGATATCACATATCATGACTAATGAGATTTTTTATCAACCAACACACACTCTAGTCTTATATATTATTGTTTTCTATTATCTTCCATAGTAATATCCAACTAGATATATAACAAGAATATATGTACTCTTATCATCCATATGATCTTACTGTTCAGGTCTTCACCTGAAGACACCCATCATCGAGTAACATCAATCTTTAGACATTTCTCATGTTATACCATTATCTCATAATTGAACTAACATATAGATAAATATTGCCTTTATTATTAAGCAAATCATTTGCAAGATATGTCATTACAATTATCATGTGATTGGATCTCTGGGAACACATACCAACATGTTGAAGCAACCCCCTCCCCGTATTATCTTCAATGAAGGTGGACTGAGAGGGAAAGGGCCATTATCATGATTTTAGGATTTTGGTTTAGCAAATAACCAAAATAATTCGAAATTTATTCTATTATGTCATCTTTTAGATATCTATATCTTCAAAAATAATGTTGATTAACCGAAAACACTGACAAAAAAACACACTTAGAATATTTCTATATAGAGTAGGTGGTGAAATCACAATGTGTGCATATATGTGCAAAATATAATCAAGCATATCAAAAATTATAACTAAATGATCAAACTTGTATTTTCTGTATAACTTCCCAATCCAGTTGCCTAATCTGAATGGGTACATTCATCCCTTTCTGCATCATTGAATTCCTAGGGCCAGACCCATTATTGGAATCATAGTGACTATCCATCATTAGACTTGGTCACATGTACATCTACAATGTTGGTTACTTCCTTAGTGACTCATCCTTAGTTTTAGGGAGTATTACCTCCTTCAACTACCCCTTTTGAGACTACATCATTTTGTTTTAGGTAAGTTATGATTATATAAGGTAATACTAATAGGGCCTTACAATCTTGCAAAAATTAAATAAACAAGCAGACAATTTAATTTCAGTACATGTGAAACTTTAGAAAATGTCATAGGTTGATAGGAAAATTATTCATAACTATCCATGCACCATTCTTCAGGAGTGATTTGGATCCAAAAAAATAGAAGAAATAAATCAGACAGGTAGTCATCCTATAATCAAAGTTTAACATATAAGTATTACTTTCATGTCTTTAAAACCATGTTGTTGTCTGACTTGGGCTTTAGGTTAGGGTTGCATTGAGGTTAGGTTTTCCAAACCCTAGTCACTACAAGTATATGATTTAAGACATAGGAACCCTAATTTGACATCACGTGAACCCTAAATTCACAAATTAGATATAATTATACCTTTTTGTCAACTTAGATCAAGATCATTCATTAAGACCAACTAACCAAATATGATTCTCAATCTCAAAAATGTATGGTTCACATGTATTCAATACCAAAAAAGTGTGTATTACTACATACTTTTGGAGTAGATGACAAAATTAGATAACAAAACCTATTTTATTGAAATTTATGTGTTCTTTTATCAATTTCGTACATATATATATATATTCACTATCACTGAATTTACCATTTATTTTCTACTGTTTTTACAAGATTGACTATTTTATAGCCAGTCAAAGATTGCCATGTCAATCCAATATATAAACACATGTGCATGACAAATCTTGGTTTAAATCTTGAGGAAAAGATACATGTGCCCATTACGTAGTGACATGGATGCCACACAGATGTGGGCGTTATGTTTCAATCCCTCCCGGGCTTGTTCCTTGCACACCATCCGAGCAGGATGTTGACCATGAGGTCAACCCATGATTGACTTGGCCGCTGAAGACATGTCAGCAGTGGCTAATAATCTAGTGATCTTATCCAGATTCTGTTGAACACAACTAGTCGAAGAATGGTGGCGGGGAATGTTAGGAGTAGGGTTAAAAGGACTAAGAATAGAATAAGAAGAGGAAGAATGGAAGTCAGTAATTACCTGACAATGTGAAAATCTAAGGCCACAAGGAGGTACCTATATGTCTATTGGGTAGTTCCCACCTATCATTACATAGTGCGGGTGCCAGAGACACACTCCTGATGAAGATCTTCAAGTTCAAGCATTGAAACTAGGGGAAGGTGATAGAGACCTTTGAGTCACCTCTAGACATGACAACCACCTTCAGAAGGTTCTTGCGATGCTCTCAGTGAAGGCAATAGGTCAGAGAAGCCCTGGATGAAATTTGATGGGAATCATGGGAGTGTGTGATGATCAATTGAGAGTCTTCTTAGAATCATGAGGAGTCAAGGGTTGTAGATGTACCCTATTTATAGAATGAGGTAAAGAGTCAAGGATGATTTCTCAAAGCCCTAGATTGCACATTTATCCTAGGATTGGGTTTTCCAGCTTTCATGATGATAATGGGAGATCTTTCTCATTGGATTCAACACTATCTCCCAGTTCGAATGGAAGTGGTTTGAGAAAAAATAGTGGAGAGGAGAGAGAGACTGAGTGATAGGTCATAGTCTAGTCTATTAGGGACTTAGTTCAGAGGTGGATGATGACCACCCTCCATTTAATTCTAATCCACTAGTCAGGTCAAATGTGAATCACACAGTTATAGTCCATGTAACGGGGACCATATTTAGATAAATCCAATTTACATTTTATTAATATCCAATTATCCCTAGTGGGCTCAAGAGGGCGCGACCGTGGGCGCAAACCTAGTGTCAGTGGGGAGAAGGATCATGGTGCCACAGAGTCATCTTTGACTCCTCTTGTTCCTCAATCAGCGAGGATTGGAGATGGAGGCATCCCTACCCAACCCCCTGGTCCAGAAAAGGTAGTGCACCGTGAAGGGAAGGAAGCAATGGCTCCGTCTAATGCTTCCCCAAGAGACACTCCAAAAGCTCCCCCTAGGAATCAGACTAATGGCGACGCTGCCTCTTCATCTGCAATGATTGTCGACTGGCTCTTGTTCAGTAGACTAGGTCGAGGCATTGAGGGAGTCACGACCATCGATTTCATCAAGCCCATCAATGTAGATGGAGAGAAGTGTGCCTCACTTTCTAGCCAAGACTCCTCCATCCCTGATTGGGGTGAGTTCATCTCGATCAGGTTTGTTGGAAGGAAGCCCTTCCGCGAGTAGCTCGCTAGATGGATTCAGAGATAGTGGCGGCCAAGTGGACCTTTTGAGATCTTCTCAGAGGAAAGAGAAGGTTACATCATCAAGTTTCCATCGTCAAGCGAGTGGGATCGAGTTTTAGATGAGGCTCCATGGTTTATGGATGGATCACTGATTGTGGCACATTCATGGAGGCCGGGAGCTTCTCTTCTACCTATATCCTTCTCATAGGTCCCCATCTGGGTGATGATCGAAAATCCGGGTCTCCCTTGGTCTCATGACCACATCTCTAGAGTCGCTAGCACTCTTGGGAGACTTGTTGATATCGACGATGCCTATGTCACGGTGGGATGCCTTGGCCCTACCCTCGTCTGTGTTGATGTTAGATGCGAGTCCATCCTACCCAGATTCACGAAGGCAATGGTGGACTCCATTATCAAGCAACTGAAGGTCGAAGTCATCTCGAAGCCTCTTGTCTGCCCGTGTTGCAAGAGGTTCAGTCATCGCCAACCTTCCTACATTCAGAAAGTAAGGAAGCCTCCCCCAGACAAGGATCTGTAGGTGAGGTTCGGTAAGAGCACATGTGCTCGTAAGAATGCCTCAAAGAGTAGCAATGTTGTTGACTCTGATCAGGACAAGGATATTCAATTGAAAGTGGGGATGTTGTCTCCCATACCACTACTGAAGATAACATGTTGAAGGTCATCGAGCAGTAGGTTGAAGAGGTAGCTCTCATAGGGATTGGTTTATACCCTCCAGTTTAGACCAATGTGGCCCATATCTCATTGGTTGAGCCAGATATGTTTGGCTCTTCTCCAATTTGCAACGTGAGTAGCATCAATTTGGATTGGGAGCTCAAGCTTAATAGAAGCGTATCTGACTCTTGGAAGATCAACAAGATTTGGGAGAGTTGTGGGTTGTCAGTTGATTACCAGTAGAGCAAAGAAAAGTTGTTTAAGGATGATGAAGAATCCATTGGAGAGTCCAACTCTGATGTTGATTCAGATCACTTGGGAGATGTTTATCTAGAGTATGATGAATCATGGTCTAAGAGAAATTAGAAAATAACTAGGAAAAAAAGAGAGGATGGTTAATTCTCTCCTTTGTCTCTCCCTAGTTGGCAAGGTTTCCTGCTTGTATCCTATCTTCTTCAGGAAATCTATTATGTCCCATGGGTCAGTTCGAGCTTCTTCTAGTGGTTAGTTAGCACACTTTCAGAGAAATGGATTTATTGCAGTGTTTGATTGGCTTCTTGTAGGGCTTGGACCTATTTCTTGATTCAAGATTTGATAACCTGGTGATTTATATCTTACAAGCTAGTAGCCTCTGATCGGGTTCCTTGATTTAGTCGGGCTTGGATCTGCTGGGCATACTAGAGGCTCAGACAACTGGTGTTTTAGCTCTTCTGCCATGGCTGCACACTTTTAGAGAGTTGGTTTTTATGCTAGTGCTGCTTTGGCTAGTTAGGTCTATCTCTTTTGGTTTCCTAGGAATCTGTTCATTACGTAGTATCTTTTCCCTTCCTTTTCATTGACCCAGATACCTAGATTGCTTGTGTTTTGTATTTTGTTTTCTTGGTTGGTGATTTTTTTCACCCTGGTTTGTAATATGGGGCGCAAGGCTTTGTACCCAAGGTTTTTTGCCAATATTATAGCAACTAAGTTTTTTACCGACCAAAAAAAAATTATCCCTAGGATTATCCATTTTATCCAAATCTTTAGAAAATCCTAGAGGATTTTAGAAAACTCTAATTACTCTAAAATTTTGAGGGAAGCTTCTTAATGGTATTATCTCAGTTTGTGCAAACATTGGTAATAAAATACAAAAGTTGAATAATCTTTCTTTTCCTTCCAAGTAACTACTTAATTTAATAATCTAGGCCATATACTAAAGCGTTATCTATCGAAACTTGACCATTGTCTTTAACTATATATTTTCCCCTAATTGAGTTAGGATTGTAGCCCAACCAAGCTGGTTGGTTTCCTTTATATTGGTAATCTACTTACTCATGGTATTATCGTGAATTAACCACTCATTTAGTTATTGTTTTGAGGATTTCCTAAATTATTTAGATTTCTTATAACCTTTTATTCATCTCTCATTAATATATTAGTGGAAACAACAATATATCTAAAATCCTTTCTTTTTGGAGAAAGTACATTCACAACCAAGAATAGAGAAAAAAGCAAGGAATTTTAGGGTTGTCTAACATAACCCTAACAGTACATTATTTGCAACTAAAATCTATAAATGCATGGAAATTTTTTGTTGTAACATCCTTTATCCCTTGTAGGAATTTTGTTCCCAAAATTTGACTTAAGTCTAAAAGAGATGGGGGTGTGCCTTTTTCATGTCTGTCTTTATCTCCCATGTGGCCTTTTCCTTGCCATGTTGTTTCCAAATAACCTTAACCATCTGAATATTTTAATTTTTGAGTTCCTTCACCTTTGAATCCAAGATCCTTACAAGTGACTTAGGGTAAGATAGTCTCCCGTGGAGTTTTATCGATTTGATGTTCAACATGTGGGCAAGATCTTTCACATAGCACTTCAAGTTAGACACATGGAATACATCATTCATCATGTTGTAATGTGGTGGTAGGGAAAGATGATAAGTGGCTTTGCCAATCCATTCTAGGGCCTCTAATAAAACCAAATATTGGGGAACCAATTTTCCCCAATTATTGGCTATAGCTCAAAGAAGTCAAATCTTTAGGAAAACATGATCTCCTATAGTAAAGTGCAAATTTATCTACTTTGCATCCGCATAAGACTTTTTTTGATCCTAGAACTTATTCATCCTCTAGTTGATCAAAGAAACTTTATCCACATACAACTATAGTTCTTTTGACCTAAGTAGGGTCTTCTCACCGACAATATCATGATGAAGCAACAACCAGCACGACCTCTCCTAGAAAGATTCATATAGTGACATTTTGATGCTTGCTTGGTAACTATTGTTGTAGGAAAATCATCTAAGGGTAGACATTTCTCCCATGATCCAACCCAATCAAGGATACATTCCCTCAATAGATCTTCTCAGGTCTGGATCACACATTCTGATTGTCCATTGGTCTGTGGGTGGTACACTGTGCTAAACTTCATCCTCGTGTCGTGTTCTTCCAAAACTTGTTTCCACAACTTTGAGGTTAACTTTAGGTCACGATCAAAGATGATTTATCTTGGTACTCCATGTAGGAAGACTATCTTCTTGATGTATATCTCGAAAATATTTGACATCTTAGCAATAATCTTTAGGGAAAGGAAGTGTGCTAACTTGTTTAGGCGGTCCACCATGACCCATATAGCATTGTTCCCCTTCCTGATCTTTAGGAGTCCCAGCATAAAATCTATGGTGATTTGGTCCCACTACACTCAGGGATCTTGATGGATATAAATAATCCACTAGGGTGTTGATGTTCAACCTTAACCATTGGGAATGTGAGACAACTAGCTACAAATGTGGCTATGTCCCACTTCATCCCTGGCCACCAGGGGATTCGTTGTAGGTCATTGAAAATTTTGGTGGTTTTGGGGTGCATGGTGTACTTTGATCCATGGGCTTCTTGTAGGATGCGAGCCTTTAATAGTGAGTTCTTGGGAACCTATATGTGATGCTTGTATTGAATTCCTCCATCTAATCTTGTAGAGAGATAGATTTGTGGTTTCTCCATTAGAACCTTCATATTTTCTAGGTCTAGACGGGATAATTGGGCTACTACAAGATGAGTCAACATGTCAGGAATGATCTAGATGTTGGCCAATTGGAGCCGATTCAATAATGCTTGCAGAATCCATCTAGCAAACTCTTCGAGTCTCCTCCACTAGATGGCCAAACCAACCACACACTCAAGTCATTTATGACTGAGGGCATTGGAAATCACAATAGCATTGTCGGGATGGTAGGCTATAGTGAAAACATAGTCCTTCAGATACTCCATCCATCATCATTTCCATATATTTAGGTCCCTTAGAGTTAGGAGGTACTTCAGGCTCTTATGGTCATGAAGATACCAAAGGTGGCTCCATACATATAATGTCAGTTGATGTTCAGATCATGCATGATTGCTTCTAGCTCCAAATCATGAGTTGGATAATTCAACTCGTTTGGCTTGAGCTGTCTCAAAGTAAAGGTGATAACATGTTGGTTTTGCTCCAAGACGCATACCAAATCCATATTTGATCTGGTAGTGAAAATGACTTCCATCATTGCCCAAGGTTAGCGTCGATAAAGGGGTTGAGGTAAGATTTTTCTTCAACTCCTAGAATCATGATTCACATAGGTCAGACCATAAGAACTTCTCCTCTTTGTGAGTGAGCTTCATGAGGGGGAGAGAAATCTTTGAGAAATCCTTGATGAACTATAAATAGTATCTATCCAAACTAAAGAAGCTACAAACTTCATATGGTGACTTTAGAGCTAGACATTCATGAAGAGTCACCACTTTGGCAGGATCCACTGAGATAGTCCCTTTGGATATGATGTTTTCGAGGAACATGACTTGGAATATCTGAAACTCACATTTCAAGAATTTTTGGTAAAACTTCTAATATCTTAGAATAGCAAGGACCATGGATAGGTGGTCACAGTGTTGTTCTAAGTTGTCAAAGAAGACTAGGATATCATCTATGAACACTATGACAAAGGTGTCGAGGAAGGACTGGAATATATTATTGAAGAGATTCATAAACACACTTGTTGAATTGGATAAGCCAAAAAGGCATGACTAAGAACTCATAGTTGTTGTAATGTGTTTGAAAAATGGTTTTAGGGATGGGATGTCTTCCTTCCTAACTCTCAACTGGTAGTACCCTAATTATATATCAATCTTTGAGAATACAAAGACAATTTTGAGTTGGTCAAATAGGTCATCTATCTGAGGTAGGGGATACTTATTCTTAATTGTAGTCTGGTTTATCATCCTGTAGTCACTAGTATAGTAATGGTATATAGGGTCGGTTTTTTCTAGCCTATAGTGTCACTTTCTAACTGACGCTTAAGTGGCCGTCGCTATAGAAATAGACCTATAGGGTCGGGTTTTTTTAACCAGAGAAAACCGACCTTAGATAGCAGCATCGGGTTGGCACAAACAGAAACCCAAGGCAATAGTTACATTGTTGCATCACTTGTATCAAACAAAATGAACCCTAAAACAAAATTGATCATCTTGAATATGCAAAACAAATTGACCCTTGATACTGACTCGGAGGTCTGTAAGGTCAGTTATACTAAAAGAAACCGACCATAGAGGTCTATAAGGTCGGTTGTACTAGAAAAACTAACCCAATAGATGTAACTGACCCTTGCAACTGACTTGAGGTCTATAAGGTCAGTTATACTTAAAAAAACCAACCCTAGAGGTCTATAAGTTCGGTTGTACTAGAAAAACTAACCCAATAGTGGTAACTGACCATTGCAACTGGTCTTGAGGTCTGTAAGGTTGATTATACTAAAAAACTGACCCAAGAGGTCTATAAGGTCGGTTATAATAGAATAACTGACCCAATAGATGTAACTGACCCTTGCAACTGACCCTGAGGTCTGTAAGGTCAGTTATACTAAAAAAACTGACCCTAGAGGTTTATAAGGTCGGTTGTACTAGAAAAACTGACCCAATAGATGTAATTGACCCTTGCAACTGACCCTGAGGTCTGTAAGGTTAGTTATACATAAACAAACCAACCCTATAGGTCTATAAGGTCAGTTGTACTAGAAAAACTGACCCAATAGTGGTAACTGACCATTGCAACTGGTCCTGAGGTCTGTAAGGTCAGTTATACTTAAAAAATCGACCCTTTTTTTTGGTGAAGTCAGGAGGCTATCTTATTCATCTTTCCCTCCTCGTGCAAGCTAAATTTTCAGCAAGAGTGGCTACATTATTTGAAATGCGAGAATGAAATTTGGTAGTACTACTACCATTACAAATTTCTTTTAGGATGATTCCTTCAACTATTTTAGGCGGTATTCGGTAATAACAGAATCCATTCCCAGATTTTAGGTGGTACTTAGCCAGAGTATCCGCAACATTGTTGGCTTCTCTATGGACATAGCAAATCGACCAACTAGCCTTCTTTTTCTTTTGAATTTGCAGGAGCCATCTTGCCAGCTTCGGGTTCTCCTCATGATCTAAAACTACTGCCTTGCACGCAAGCCTGGAGTCAGTTTCTATAATTGCATGTTCAATCACAAGGTCATGTGCAAGGTCCATAGCCAAATAAATGGCATGAAGTTCAGCCTCAAGTGAATTCTCAGCCTTACGGTTCCGTGCTATACCTCCATGCCAACCTCCTCGATGGTCTCTGCAGATTACCGCAGCGCCTGCATGCTTGTTCTTGAAGGCTGCATCTGCGTTTAGTTTATAGGCTGGGAGCATTGGTCGTTGCCAACCTTCTTCTCGATCAAGCTTGCCCGACTTCTCTTCTTTCTGCCAAGCTACATCAGTCACGTTCACTTCTTCTCTTATTCTACTAACAAGGTGGTGAACAGTAGTCGTTCTTTTTTCAAAGATTTCTTCGTTTCTGTTCTTCCAAACCATCCAGCAAGTGATAGAGAACACAACCGCATGCTTCTTATCCCCTGACAGATTCGTGCTTAGCCACAACCATATGTCATTTGCATCTTTAAACGCCACCAGTTCCTGAGGACTCAACAAATTGCTCCAGATGTCCATGGCTTTTGGACAATCCCGTAAAGCATGAAACACTGTTTCATCATCTCCTCCGCATCTAGGGCATTCCGCACTATTTTTCATTTGTCTTTTGAGCCGCCTACTATTAGTAAGTATAGCTCTATGACCCACTAGCCACAGAAAAAACTTAACTTTCGCAGAGACCTTGAGCTTCCAAATAATGTTCCATTTGCCCTGGCAATAGACTTCTTTCTGTGATCTGAGAGTGCTGTAGGCAGTCTTGGTGGAGAACTGCCCGTTATCAGTATGGAGCCACACCTGAATATCATTCAGCTGCGAATCCTCCGGGACAGGGATTTTTAAGATTTTCTTGATGTCCTCATCTGTAATCCACTCCTTCAGGAACTCTATGTCCCATTCTTTTATAATTTGTATTGATTGGAAGTTAATTACTTTTATACTAAAGTGTACAACCTATCCCATTTTTGAATATTTAATCTCACTTGTAACTGTATAATGTATGTTTAGTTTTCAAGAAAATTTCAGCAGCATTTCCCCTACGTTCTCCAAGTACATTGATGTAAATGGCAAATAACCACCCAAATATGTACCCAGAGAACAAATGAGGAAACACTTCTAAAATTTTCTTCAAAACTAAATATACAAATACACTTACATCCTAAGTGAGATTAAATATCCAAAAATAATCCCAGATTGGGGACTATCCAAAACTCACTCCTAATGAATAAATTTTGAATGGGTTTCTAAGTTAATATATAAATGTATTATTGTCATATTTATAATAAGTTAAACATCATAATTCGATGATCTCATCTATAAACCCTAAAGTGTCAATCTAGGACTACACAATGTCTACCCTCATATTTATAGAATGTATACAATAATTGCATATGTGACTGATAATAAACTGAAGAGTACTTCCATAGATAAACATTCATTATATGTACTGAATTGAAGAATCAATTAGGTGCTCTTGAAAAATATAATCTAAAGGGTGTGTCAAAGAGTTGTCATGAAAATAGAAATAATCTTATCACAAAAAGTAGAGCTTTTGTGAGAAAATCTTACCTCTGTGACCTTCTAGGCCAAAAATCAAGAAGAGACACCCCGAAACTGACTTATAGCAGTAGAACCTATAAGAGCCAGAAGCCTCGCTGACACGATGCGGAAGTAGGATCTGCTAGCTTTCTGCCGCCCCCTTTTCCTATGTCGAGCGGGGGAGTGGAAGGAGAAAGCAACACTGCTACTAGAAGTCCCCTTTGCCTTTGTTAAGAGGGGGGCGTGGAAGGAGACAGTAGTCGGGCTGCCCAGAGAAGAAGGCATGATGTCAGGCAGCCGATTGGAGTAGAGAAAAAAGCTCTAGAATCCTGAGGGGATAGTGTGCTGGGGCGACATTGCTTTGAGAAGGCTGAGGGACAGTAATGAGGTGGATAAATGGCACGCAGTCGGGTGGCTTTGCTAGAAATTGACGTCGGACGCCAGATGCAACATGACTTAGTGCAGATTGGAGACAAAGAATGGAAGCATAGGGGCCAGAGATGGTTCCCTTACACTAAGGCACCTCTATTCTAGCCTTGCTAGAGATGACAACAACATCTGCACGAGAAGGCAGTTGCTGGGTGAGAAAGCAGTGGAGGTGTGAGAAGGTAGTGGTTGCATGAGGTCACGAGCTGCAGGAGGTGTTGTTGAGCCTGTTGTGAGGCTGGAGGCTAGATGTGAAGAGGGGGTTGTGGGTGAGGTGGCCACTAGGGTCGGGTCTTTGGCCAAAATTGACCCAAGAAGAAGGTGGTGCCTGAACAAAAAGCTACATAAAAAAACTGACCCTACATACTGTAAGGTCGGTTATATGGGGACAATTCACCCAAGAGGTCTCACGTAGCCCAACAAAATGTAAGGTCGGTTATCTGGGGAAAACCGACCCAATAGGTAATCGGTGCCCAATTTACTAGGTTGGTTGTGTAGAAAAAACTGACCAAAGAAGGTAAGCAGTGCTCAATATTTTTTGTACACGGCTAGGTCGGTTATTTGGAAAAAATTGACCTTATAGCTCGACATGTTATGGAGGTGCAAAAGCAAAATGGATCCAATTTTCACCACGGGAAACTAACCCTAAGGTCTATAAGGTTGGTTATACTCACAAAACTGACCCTAGTGGTCTATAAGGTTGGTTGTACTAGAAAAACTGACCCAATAGATGTAACAGACCCTTGCAACTGACCCTGAGGTCTGCAAGATCAGTTATAATTAAAATAAGGACCCTAGAGGTCTATAAGGTCAATTGTACTAGTAAAACTGACCCAATAGATGTAACTAATCTTGCATCTGACCCTGAGGTCTGTGAGGTTGGTTATACTAAAAAACCGACCCTAGAGGTCAACATGTTTTGGAGGTGCAAAGACAAAATGGAGCCAATTTTTACTGTGGGAAACTTGTTGGGTCAGTTTTCTAATAAAACTGATGCTATGTTTATGTGTGTGAGCAAAATTTTGATTTCGTGGGTACTTTGTAGCATCGATTATCTTTAGTATAAACAACCTTGTACCTCAACCGGTACCTAGATTTTTTTTTTATGACTTTTTCCTTTGTTTTTTTTTTTAAGAAATGATGTAATAGCCTATTAGGTTAGTTTTGCTAGTAAAAGTGATGCTTTCGCCAACAACGTTATTGGCCAAAAATGTAGTAGTATGCACATGTGAAGTGATCTGTCCTTTCTCACAAAAGGATCCAAACCTTCCCTAGGGGTTGTTCTAGGTCAGATAAAACCCTTTTCTAATAGTTCCTACAATTGCATCTTCAACTCAACCAATTCGACAAGCGCCATTCAGTAAAGGGGTCCTAAAAATCGAGTTAGTTTTGAGAGTTAGCTCTATGGAGAATTTAACTTATCTAACTGGAGGTGTAAAGTCCCCAGATTTTCACCTTCTCAAAACCCCATGGAGAAGAGAAGACAAAACCTGAAAACGTTAAGCAATTGTATCAGACTGTGTTGCGGAAGCAATATGCGCATACATGAACATTAAACCATAATATACACCATAAACATTTCTCAACATTCAACATGTATATTACAAAATGAATTACATTTATATATTAAAAGAAGATTTACAAGTCTATGAACATGTATGCTAAACTAGGATCTACACAATAGGTACAACCTATACAACTTACTCACACTGTTCTTTTATCCCATGCTAGCTCTGAACCTAAAACATACGTGAAACATCGAATCAACATAAAATTGGTACGTGGTTGAAAGATATTATACTATGCTGGCATATTTAAAATACTTGAAAAAGATGAAAGAAAAATGAAAGCATTATTTAAGGCAGAAATCAGGTAAACTCAAGTTATTAACCATATTTCAATGGACATGTATTACTATGGTGGACTTAGCACAAACATATATTATTGGCCCCTATCCCCACGTACCTTGTACCATTAGGGATCTCCCCGCGTACCTTGTACCATTAGGGAGGTGCTAGTCGACATTAATACTTTCCCTCTCTAATAGTGAGATTAATGAACCATCAGTAACTACATTCCATTTTCTTTCTTTAGTGTTCTTATTGTTCAAGGTGAAAATGACAATACATATAGATGTACATCCAACAAGATATTTAAATACATGCAAACAATTACTCATAATTATCATCCAGCAAAAAGTAGTCTTATACTTATATCCACGTACCTGAGTTCATAGATTCATACTTATATTCTGGATCATCTACATCTCTGGTCATCACCTGATTAATAGAAATTAATCATCATTAATATATGTGCATCATATTCTTGGAAATTTTAGGTCCAAATTAGGGTTTAGACAAAATTGGGTTCAAATTGATCTTAAGTGATTCATGATATTTTTGTACTAATCTAGAAGTCATTATTTAGGTTTGGTTCGGTTTTCATAATTTTCTGATGATTAGTCTATTTTCTGGAATTAAAATGGGATTGGAAGCATCTAAATAGTCTTTAATAGAAAAAGACCTATTATTTAGATATATTACTCAGATCAGAGTCTAAATATGGATGTATATCATCATTAGGGTTCTAGGACAATTTTATGAGAATTAATCTCAACAGGATATTATTTATTTAATTCAATAAATTGTTAAAAGGAGCATTATAAACTAATTTAAATTGCACCAACAAATATGTCATAAAAGTATGTTCTAGAGGTTCCATAAGAAAGAGGACATTTTTCTGAGTCTGGGGATATTTATCGGGTATTTTTAGGGCAAGGGGGGTATTTTCTATGTATTATACAAGATATAGACAAATCCTGGGATTTTATATGGTATTTACCTTTTTGGGATTTTCTTAGCCGTTGGATTCCTTGACCTACGTTCCTAGATGATGCAACATAGCCCTCTAGGAAGCATGCGGTCCTTGCTTGGCTAAGATCTGAGTCGGAAGGCTACTGGATTGAACCGCTTGGTTCATTGACTAATGACCCAGTCGACCTCCCCCTCTTCGCTTGCGATCTTCATCGCACAGGAGTCCCCTTCTAAGCTGACGCCGCTACACTACAAGGAATCGGTGAGGGTCCCATTGCCCCCTTTCCATCCGAAGATGGCTCCACCGACCTCCTGACACTCCTACGTAAAGCTCCGGCAACTCATCTGTAGAAACAGATTCGATGATCACCCTCTCGCACGATGCAGTATCTATGTTTCTCCGTTCTTATGCCTTTGCAACGAGTGTCGTCACAGAACCGGATAGTAGTGGGCAATCGAAAGAGTCTAGGTCTCCACTGTCAAAAGGAGGCTTGCTCCAGGTCCGTCATTGATCTTCTCTACCTCAGTCTCACGACGACCAGCGACCACTGCACTACATGGACGGCTCGGGATCCAATCCCATAAACGAACGGTCATGTTAGTGAAGCACTGTGATGCTGTGAGGATCTCAGGAAGATAGACTATGTAGGAGTGAAAGTGGTCCTACAGATCCTCCTCGCTCATGGAAAGACCTGATGTTGCTGGAACATAGAATGGGAAATAAGAGTCTATCTGGCAATAGAGATTACAGGGAGGGATTTGTGGGTTTGCTAGTTGGGTGGCACCAAAGATTGCATCTTTGATGAGCCATAGGTTCATATCCCAGCCTCCCTTCCCTGTCCAGTCTGTGCAGGTCGATAGTGTGAGTGGTGCTGCCAGACTGGAACGCCAGTGAGAGCATGCGCCCCTGCAATCTTGCCACTATTTTCTCAGGCCTGATCCCTGCGCCATTGGTGGCTGGATCTCCGGCAAGAAATCAACGGGATCCCACTCATCTCAGACTATTCCAGTGTCATCGTGATTGTTGTAGGTTGTTTCTAGCAAAGTAAGGATGAGGAGCCATAGGTAGGCGGGGACGCTAGTTATTTGCAGGTGGTTTCTAGATGAGTCTTATCACTGGGATTGGCTACTGTTAAACACAGTACATAAGGACATAAAGGAGGGGAAGGTTGATACCTCCATTCTAATTGCCACCCTTCGCATGAATGTTCATTGGGATCCTAGAAACATGATGGATTCAACCGATTAGGCCAATACCCCCAGGTTTCTCGTCATGGCACCCTCTCCTAGTTTCAAGAAAAAGGCCATCATCTCCTTTCTTTTTGGAGTTAGTTGATGATGGGCTCTTCATCGAATTTTCAGCTGAGCCTCCGTGATACATCATATAGAATTAAACTTAGGCCTAAAATCAATGAACCATTATTCATTAGCTCAAATTTCATATTCAGATATCTCTCAAATGGTTAATCAAAATCCCATGAAATTTGAGTCATGGGTTCTCCATTAAACAAAACCCTATATCATGAAATTTAAACCAAAATTCTAACATTTGGTCATATAACTTAGTTCTTCAATAATCATAAGTAAGGGTATTCATTCACAATTGAATTTAATAAGGTATCATAGTCCTCTATTCTATCTCAAAACAACTAATTTGGTGAAAGAATCCATAATTGGTTTACCAATTCCTCATTTTGGTATTTATCCTCTACATAGAATGCTTGTCTCTCAAATATTGTATTAGTTATTAAAACTCAAAAATCTAGGTTATCACATTCACCCCACCTTAGATGGAATTTCATCCTCGAAATTCAACTAATCTCATTTATAAGAGGCTATTTAGGAGTTCAACTTTTTTTTTTTTTTGGGAATGGGTAAATAGTATTGCCAAAAAAGGAGATAGAAAGAACTATACCCTGTGAACCACTACATCAAGTCTAACTAACTGGGAGGTAACTCTACAAAAGCCCCCAGAAAGTTTTGGACTGTACAGACATACCTTTATCTAAGCCTTTCTTGGCTTTGACAACATCTCTAATTTCTCTACAAAAGTTTTGTATCAACTGTGTTTCTGAGGTTCTAACCTCCCCATGGATCCGCCGGTTCCTTTCCCTCCAAACCAGAAAACAAAAGAGAGTGATACAGACTCCCCCAAACCCCCTGCAGAATTTAGAGCTACGGGAGTCATTCCAGACAATAATCTCCTCTAAGGAAGAGCTAGTCACATTCGTCCACCCATTCTTGAGACACACAGTCGCCCAAATATATCTAGCATACCTACATTGGCCAAATAAATGGTCATGGCTTTCCTCATCCCTGTTGCAGAGGCAACAAGTGGTATCAAGCTCAATGCCCCAGCTGCGCAACCGATCCTTGGTGGTGAGCCTATTAAGAATAGCTTTGTACGTGGTGGTACTCCATTTGGGCACGTGGAAGGGCCCCCAAAGAGTTTTGAACCAGCACACCTGCAAGCTATTATCCATCCTGTTGATCCATGGTATATTTTTTTGGTTGAGCAACACAAACATACCGTTGTCATCCACACGATACAAAGGTTGAACCACCACCCAACACCTGCACATCTTTCTCCAAGACCTTGATTGGTGCGGCACTTCCTGAAAAGTCTGCCCATACCTCAAAGTCATCCACTCAGACCAAATGTTATCCTTGTTCCTCAAGAACCTATCCATTCTTTTGTAACGGCAAGCATCCAGAATGTCAGCAGGTTGTTTAACATTAAGTCCACCTTTTTCAAATGGCCTGGCGATCACCTCCCAAGCCA
Source organism: Alisma plantago-aquatica (assembly GCA_963693085.1). Classification (NCBI taxonomy): domain Eukaryota; kingdom Viridiplantae; phylum Streptophyta; class Magnoliopsida; order Alismatales; family Alismataceae; genus Alisma; species Alisma plantago-aquatica. The sequence continues at coordinate 1,477,350,532 of OY856410.1, forward strand.
CATTATGGTGTTTGCCACTCCAAACAAAACTAGCAGTCATCTTCTGTATTCTACCAGCGACAGGCTCAGGAACCTCGCAAACATTACCCCAAAAGTGAATCATGCTTTGTATAACCGTCCACACCAGTACCAACCTACCCGCCATAGAGATCTTAATACCACTCCAGTGATCAATTTTACCTCTGACACTGTCCAAGCATAAGTAGAAGTCTTTAGTGACTCCTTTACCTCCAGCAATCGGAGCACCAAGGTATTTGGTAGGTAGGGACCCCGCACTCATACCACAAGCCACCCTTAAGCGTCCTCTCCTACTATCACATGATTTAGAGCAGTAGATTTCTGATTTGATTTGGCTAATGTAAAGCCCCGTCAACTTACCAAACTGAGTCAAGACTTTTTTAACCTCTGCTAGTCTCTTCGCATTACCTGTGGAAAACAGCATCACATCGTCCGCAAAAATGAGATGAGACTTGACTTTAACACCAGCAACCTTGTACGTTCTGATTTTACCCTCAAGTTCAGCAGTGTTAAGCATGTGAGTTAACCCTTCCATAACAATAGTGAACAACAGGGAGGAGATTGGATCTCCTTGTCTAAGCCCATTGCTGGCTTGGAACAGCCCTTCAGGCGTACCATTAACCAGTACCGAGAAGGAAGTCGTTTGCACACATTCTTTTACAATATTAACCCATCTCTCCTCAAAGCCCATATTCAACATGGTCTTCCAGAGGTACCCCCAGTGCACATGGTCATATGCTTTAGTAAGATCCACTTTCAAGCAGGTTTTAGCATTAGATCTACTAATATTGAAGTTTACCAGGAATTCAGCTCCGAGGTTGGTGTTATCAGCTATACGTCTCCCTTTGATAAAGGCACTTTGTTCTTTGGAAATAATGTCGGGCAGGATTTCCTTCAGTCTCCCTGCAAGCAGTTTGGATATGATTTTATATAGCACCCCACAACAGGCTATAGGCCTATAGTCATTCATGTTAGTAGCATCCTTCTTCTTGGGGGCCAGCTTAATGAAAGCATGGTTAACGGCTCTAACCATCCTACCACCATTCAAAAACCATCTAACAGCAGTAACAATGTCATGTTTAATAGTATTCCACATCGTCTGGAAGAACCTCCCATTAAACCCATCCGGCCCAGGGGCCTTAGACGGTTTGATGGAGAAGACCGCAGCTTTAATTTCTTCTTCAGAGGCAGGCTTACACAACTGCCTATTCATCTCTTCAGTAACACGTCTGCCAGGGATAGAAAACTCATCACCATTAGCCACAATCGTGGGCCTGTTGTAGAGCTGTTGATAGTGGTTGACAGCATTTAAAGCGATGGCAGATCTGCCCACAATGGTCTCACCCTCTTCATTAATGAGTTCATGTATAGTTTCTAGCATCTCTTTCTTTTTAATAGCAGCATGATAGCACCTGGTATTCTGATCCCCATCCTTCAACCAATTTAATCTACTCCTCTGCCACACAAAGACTTCCTCAGCTTTCATTAGCTTCTTCAACCTCTCCTCAGCCTCCTTTTCAACATCAGCAGCCTCTAGGTTCCGCGGCTCTGATCTAACAACAAGGGCAGCGGCCTCATACTTGGTTCTGGCATCATGCAGCAGGTTCCTAAGGTTGACCTTCTCCCTACTCCATTGCTTGAGTTTCAGTTTGGTTACCTGCAGCTTCCTCAGCACGATGAAGAGCGGGTTGCCCTCCACCAGCGTCCCCCAAGCATCTATGACAAGCTCTTTAAACCCCTCCCATTCACACCACCAATTATTAAATCTGAACGGTCTAGGCGTTTTCTGGACATCAGCAAGATCAAGCTTCAGCCAGGCATGGTCACTGCCAGGATTGGAGCCAAGTTTAATAGCAGCATACGGCCACACATCAAGCCAGGCTTCATTAACTAAACCTCTGTCCATAGTGCTAGCAATTCTCTGATTCCCCTGCTGTTTGTTAGACCAGGTTGTACAGCCTCCTTTAAGAGCCAACTCAATGATTCCAGTAGCATCTACAGTATCGTTAAACGCAGCCATCACCCGTTCAGGGACTCTACGCCCACCAAACTTCTCCTTAGCTTTCCTGATATTATTAAAGTCGCCAATAACTAACCAGGGAACCTGCTCTTGGGCAGTCTCCTTTAAAGTCTTTCACATTCTCTCCCTGTCCCTTTCCAAGTTCTCACCATAGATAGAAGAAGTAATGAAGGACATCCCACCCTTATTACAGCAACTCACCGTGCACACTTGGTCAGAGAAGCTTATAGGAATTACATCCCAAGCTCGAGGATCCCATCCAAGTACTATTCTTCCACCATCAACCTGTTCAAGGTTAGAAATAGCCCTCCATCCTCTCGGGAATAAGGTGTCCACCCTTCCTGAAACCTCTCGTTTGATGCGAGTTTCCAGACAGAACACAAGGCTGACTTGCTCATCCACAATCACTTGTCTAACTATCTTCTGGCTCCGAGCCAGAGAGGCTCCTCGCACATTCCATGCGAGGACGGACATTAGACCTCTTTGGTGCCACCCCCTTCACTGGGGCGGCCATTCTTCTTCTTCTTCTTCTTGGAGCTTCTGGTCTCCACCGGACTACTGCTCCTGCTGGGCGCTTTGTCCAGATTCTCATCCTCCATTTGTTCTAGGATGGAAAAGGGGTTGTCAGCCACTTTATCCGTTCTGGTTGCTTCAGGCGTTTCTTCAAACACCTCGCCTTCCTCTGGTTGGTCAATCACCACCACCGGGGTCGCCGCGGCAACGACAGGTTCATCTCCACCCACAATAACTTCAGGAGCTTCCTTGGCCCCGGACGATTGCCCCACCTCGCAGGGTACAGCAGTCGCCACCTTCTCTTTACGCCTAGCAGGCGGTTTAGACTTGCTCTTCCTCTGTCGTCCCCTCGGCAGTTCAGGAACGATCGGTGGATCAAGTTGTCCTTCTTTGCGAGCTCCTGGGCAATGGCCAGTCTCGTGCCCAAACACTTTGCAGTTGACACACCTATCCGGCAATGCCTCGTATCTCACCTTAACCTCCCACTCCTCCCCGTTAGGTAATTCAACCATGACTTCAGGAGGAGGTTCAGTTTCAGCAGAGATATCAACGCACACCCGGGCGCAGCCAGTAGTAGTCCCATCGCTCTTCCTATCGATCGCCCTGGGGGTACCGATCGCATGGGCGATAACAGCAATGGCTCTAGGCATCCAATGCTTCCCAACGTTCGGCAAGGAAACCCATACAGGGGCAGTCGTGAACGACGCCCGTCTGGTGTCAGCCTCCGGCGTCCATCTCCTCACCAGGACCAGCTGGTCGTCGAAGAACCACGGTCCACGAAGAGTAGCACCACGGAGATCCGCTTCAGAAGCAAACCGCACCAAGAAAAGGCCCTCCTCCATCGTGAACAGCTCAATCTCCCCCTTAGGTCGCCAGCTTCTGACCATCCACCCCCTCAGCTGGTTAGGATGGTGTCACTTGCCGAGAATCTGGACTATCGCCGAGAACCTGTGGTAGTCCTCCATCTCAATCATGATCGGTTCTGTGAACTTCGTCCAGGTTCTCTGGTCACCATCACGCCGGAACGGAGTCTTAGGATCGCTAGCCACAGCACCCCGAAGAGAAGGTGGCGGACCAGCGACAGATCGGACCCAGTCCCCAGCAATAGTGACATCCGTAGAAGGTGAGAACCACCCTTCCGACTCAGAAACTCTGGTAGAAGCAGGAGGGGGGCGGCCGCCCCCACCCACCATGGATCGCCCGCCTAGAGAGAAGCGGGAGAAGAGAAGAGGAGTGAGAATGAGGGTCAACCTTCTAGGAGTTCAACTTCATATACATCATCATTGTGTAGGTTCTAAGACCACCATAATTGCATGCTCGCTAAGTTGTCAGCTTAGGGTCTAGAGATTCTTGGGTGTGTCCACCCCATCATATATATGTGGAAGCATCACTTAAAGTCGTAGCCATAACATGACATTATGATATCTTAGGATTACATCACCCCTAAGGATACAAGTTTTGTTCATACTTCTAAAGTTCAAGAGGAATTTGTTTATATGCCATGGTATTCAAATCGTTCAAATCTAACATCATTAACATCTTACAATGATTTTAGTATTAGAGGATATTTATCTTCGCCCTTGATATTAGAATTTTTTTTCTACTTAAGAAGGGCTTACGTAACATGTTTGACCATTAGGGTTTCACCCTATGGTGTGATATTCATACTCAACTTAGAAGCATACATTTAGAATGATCAAAGTTACAACTATATTTCTGATCATATATCCTATGATCCAAAAATATCTTTATATCAAGTTCATGAGTTCAAATTTTTATGTCTTGCATGTATTATGTGAAGGGGAAAAAATACTAAGTTTATCCCATGATCTCAGTGTCATATCTTTCATGTTTCATATGAAAGGGGAGAGAACATTTTAAAGTCAAACATATCATGATTTCAATCTTGGGTACTACATGTATGATATGGGGGGGGAATATAGAATAGGTCTAGCTTATATGAGTGACTCCTCATATATAAATCATCTATATAGCTCAAGTGAGGCTTCTATCATTGTATATTAAGAAGGAGAAGAAGAAGGGATACCATGTATGTTGAGTATCTTTTGCACAAAGCATCATACTCTCATAACTAGAGTTCATCTATTACCTCACTTGCAACTAATGATGAGATTTACAAAATATGTCACTCCAGCTAGGACCTAACTCATCCAAAGGATTTACTTTATCATATGGGTCATCTACCCATCCTTTTATTTTACCCAATTCTCACATATAGATTTGAATCATGCAAAAGGACTCAACTCAACACTCGAGAGTAATCTAGTGTAGGACATTTGTTTTAACACATATCTCATATATTGGAGGCTAGGTCCTATGACCTTCTCCCTATGGGTCTTACTCTCTCTAGAGTTCACCACATATCTCATCCTACCACTAGATATCCTCCTTGTATAAGAACTTGAGGCTCATGCACACTCATCTCTATCTTAAGTTAGCTTATCTTAAGTAGGAAAAGGGGATGTACTTTCATCATCAAGATTCTGCTTAAATTCTCATAAATTGGATTCAACTAGTATACAATTTAAACCTTTATAAGGAAACTTATACTATCAGAGGTCAAACTTAGATAACATTGCACATGCTTATTTCAACTATCATTCTATCATCCACTCCATGTATCACATATCTTGATAAGGCTCTAGACATCTAATCTAGACTACTCTCTCTTCTAGACTGATGTCACTCCCTTTTACTTAGGTTACATGAACACTAACTACTCTCCAGTGTGAGGGACACATTTTCATATTTACATATAGGTAATAAAATATTATATAGTTTTTCTCTGAGAAGGCAGACGTCAGAGAAAACTATCGAGGCTCGTGCCGATTGGAAAACAAAACCAAATCAGCAAAATGAGTGTCCCACACACAGTAGATAGTCTAGTTCCATGTCACCTAGTGAAATGGTGAGAACAAAGTGTAGACTAGTGTAGCTACCCAATACATATGATCTCTATATGGAGAGGGTTTAATACACTTTCCTAAACCTAGTTCTCGAACATCTAGGTTCTAACCTAGAGGTTAAGTCGAACCTAATCCTTATTCAACAACTCACTAAGTTTCTAGTATTTAAAGTGAAAGGTGAAATTTGGTTTTTATGTTTTATGGTGAGCAATTGTTAGGTGTAGCTATTTTTAATGCTCTGATACCAACTATAACGTCCCCGGATTTTCACCTTCTCAAAACCCCATGGAGATGAGAAAACAAAATCCTAAAACGTTAAGGAATTGTATCAGAGTGCGTTGCGGAAGCAATATGCGCATACATGAACATTAAACCATAATATACACCATAAAAATTTCTCAACATTCAACATGTATATTACAAAATGAATTACATTTATATATTAAAAGAAGATTTACAAGTCTATGAACATGTAAGCTAAACTAGGATCTACACAATAGGTACAACCTATACAACTTGCTCACATCCTATTCTTTTATCCCATGTTAGCTCTGAACCTAAAACATACGTGAAACATCGAATCAACATAAAGTTGGTATGTGGTTGAAAGGTATTATACTATGCTGGCATATTTAAAATACTTGAAAAAGAAGAAAGAAAAATGAAAGCATTATTTAAGGCAGAAAATCAGGTAAACCCAACTTATTAACCATATTTCAATGGACATGTATTACTATGGTGGACTTAGCACAAACATATATTATTGGGCCCTATCCCCGCGTACCTTGTACCATTACAGATCTCCCCGTGTACCTTGTACCATTAGGGAGGTGCTAGTTAACATTAATACTTTCCCTCTCTAATAGGGAGATTAATGAACCATCAGTAACTACATTCCATTTTCTTTCTTTAGTGTTCTTATTGGTCAAGACAAAAATTACAATACATATAGATGTACATCCAACAAGCTATTCAAATACATGCAAGCAATTACTCATAATTATCATCCAGTGAAAACTAGTCTTATACTTATATCCACATACCTGAGTTCAGAGATTCATACTTATATTATGGATCATCTACATCTCTAGTCATCATCTGATTAATAGAAATTAATCATCATTGATATATGTGCATCATATTCTTGGAAATTTTACATCCAAATTAGGGTCTAGCCAAATTTGGGTTCAAACTGGTCTTAACTGATTTATGATATTTTTATACTGATCTAGAAGTCATTATTTAGGTTTGGTTCAATTTTCATAATTTTCTGATGATTAGTCTATTTTCTGGAATTAAAATGGGATTGGAAGCATCTAAATAGTCTTTAATAGAAAAAGACCTATTATTTAGATATATTACTCAGATCAGAGTCTAAATATGGATGTATATCTTCATTAGGGTTCTAGGACAATTTTATGAGAATTAATCTCAACTAGATATTATTTATTTCATTCAATAAACTATTAAAAGGATCATTATAAACTAATTTAAATAACACCAACAAATATGTCATAAAAGTATGTTCTTGAGGTTTCATAAGAAAGAGGACATTTTTCTGAGTTTGGGGATATTTTTTAGGTATTTTTAGGGCAAGGGGGCTATTTTCTATGTATTATACAAGATATAGACAAATCCTGGGATTTTATATGGTATTTACCTTTTTGGGATTTTCTTAGCCATTGGATTCCTTGACATGCGCTCCTAGATGATGCCACATAGCCCACTAGGAAGCATGTGGTCCTTACTTGGCTGAGATCTGAGTCGGTAGGCTGATGGATTGAACTGCTTGGTTCATTGACTAATGACCCGTCTGACCTCCCTCTCTTCGCGTGTGATCTGCGTCGCACATGAGTCCCCTTCTAATCCGGTGTCGCTGCACTACAAGGAAGTGGCAAGGGTCTCTTTTCCCCCTTTCCATCCGAATATGGCGTCGTTGACCTCCTGGAACTCCTACGTAAAGCTCCGACAACACATCTATAGAAACGACTTCGATGATCACCCTCTCGCACGATGCAACCTACATGTTTCTCCATTCTTCTGCCTTTGCAACGAGCGTCATCACAGAACTGGACAACAGTGAACAATCGTAAGAGTCTAGGCCTCTTCCGTCAAAAGGAGGCTTGCTCCAGGTCCATTGTTGATCTTCTCTACCTCAGTCTCACAGTGACCAACGACCACTGCACTGCATGGACGCCTCGGTCTCCAATCCCATCAACGACCGGTCATGTCAGTGAAGCTCTGTGATGGTACGAGGATCTCCAGAAGATAGACTATGTAGGAGTGAAAGTGGTCCTGCAGATCCTCCTCTCTCATGGGTAGACCTGATGTTGCTAGAATAGAGAATGGGAAAGAAGAGTCTATCCGGAAATAGAGAGTACGGGGAGGGATTTGTGGGTTTTCTTGTTGGGTGGCGCCGCAGATTGCATCTCCGACAAGAAATAGGTTCATATCCCAGCCTCCCTACCCTGGCCAGTCTGTGCGGGTCGACGGTGTGAGTGGCACTGCCAGAATGGAATGCCAACGAGAGCATGTGTCGCTGCAGGCTTGCCACTATTTTCTCATGCCTGATCTCTGCGCCATTGGTGGCTGGATCTCCGGCAAGAAATCAACGGGACCCAACTCATCTTAGACTATTCTAGTGTCGTCGTTGTTGTTGTAGGTTGTTTCTGGCAAAGTAAGGATGAGGAGTCATATGTAGGCGGGGACGCTAGTTATTTGCAGGTGGTTGCTAGATGAGTCTTATCACTGGGATTGGCTGGTGTTAAACATAGTACATAATGACATAAAGGAGGGGAAGGTTGATATCTCCATTCTAATTGACACCCTTCTCATGAATGTTCATTGGGATCCTAGAAACATGATGGATTCAACCGATTAGGCCAATACCCCCAAGTTTCTCGTCATGGTACCCTCCGCCAGTTTCAAGAAATAGGCCATCATCTCCTTTCTTTTCGGAGTTAGGTGATGACGGGCTCTCCATCGAATTTTCAGCTGAGCCTCCGTGATACATCATATAGAATTAAACTTAGGCCTAAAATCAATGAACCATTATTCATTAGCCCAAATTTAAAATTTAGATATCTCTCAAATGGTTAATCAAAATCCCATGAAATTTGAGTTGTGGGTTCTCCATTAAACAAAACCCTATATCATGAAATCTAAACCCAAAATTCTTACATTTGGTCATATAACTTAGTTCTTCAATAATCATAAATAAGGGTATTCATTCACAATTGAATTTAATTAGGTATCACAGTCCTCTATTCTATCTCAAAACACCTAATTTGGTGAAAGAATCGATATTTACCAATTCCTCAATTTGGTATTTGTCGTCTACATAGAATGCTTATCTCTCAAATATTGTATTAGTTATTAAAACTCACAAATCTAGGTTATCACATGAGGTGTTCCTAGAAAATCTTCCTGGAACACATCATCATAGTCCCTAACTGCCTATATTTCCTCTAGAGGGTGTGGATTAGGTTTTGTCTCGGTTACAATGTCTTTGAATGCTAGACAACCCTTGGCTATCATTTTTTTTTCCTTTAGGGATAACACATACTAACTGGTGGTGCCATCCTTCCTCCCTTGAATGGTGAAAGGTTGATAGTCAGGTTTCTCTATTCTTATTTGATTTTCCCTATAGTCTATTTTTGCATTATAATTATAGATCCCATCCATTCCTATAATGAAGTCAAAGCCATTCAAATCTAGGAGGATAAAATTAATGAGGAGTTCATTGGTCATATATATAACAAGGATGATTAGTGTTTTTAAGAGGGATGAGAGGATATGCACACTGGGGGTGGTGAATTCTGAAACATACCCTAAGTCCATGAAATGCAAATAGAACATTGTCACAATATTTCTTGAAATGAAAGTATTTGTGGTACCAGCGTCAAATAAAGCTTTAATTGCATGTGCTATTATATCAAGAACTCCTACATTTTATTCAAGATATTCAAAATCTAGTGTATATCTGTTTTTTAAAGGATAGAAAAACAAAATTCCTAATGTGGTTACCTTCTATGAGTTGATTCACATTGGCTTGGGCTTCATCATTATAAATGGTGAATACTCAAGACAACAATCGTTAGCAAATGGGACTGCCACTAGTTGGGTTGCAGCTATCAATCAGGCTACGACTATTTCTTGGGCTCCTTCGGGTCCAACTCTTTGTGGAGCAGGAAGGGGATAGTTGAGTTGGAAATGTCCCTCTTTCTTACAGTGATAGCATACCAACTTCTCGAAACAACATTTGTCAACATGCCTCCTCTCATAGATGCAACACCTTAGGGGACCCTCGTGGTTGCAAACTTCATTATGAGACTTTCCTCTTCCTCTGTTTCTATCCTTGCCAGAGTTGTGGACCTACACCTTCCTACCATCATTATTTAGAGTAGAGACTCTTTTAGTGAACCATCAATACCCGTGGGGTGTTCCTAGGGGGTAGGATGGTTTTCTCAATATTCAAAGAAAAATCAAGAGCCTTGGTGGAGTTTGGGGCTTGCTTGCCATTACATGGGGTTGCAATTGGAGTTGTATGTGCTCGATGGCATGTTCCACCCACTGCTCCTCGGTCAACATGTAGGTGAAGTGCTCTAAGAGTTGGAAGTTTTAAGCATAATTTACCACTCACATATCACCCTGGTAGAGGATCATAAATGGTTTCTCCTTCTTGGTAGAGATGGGGACAAACCTTGTGGTGAAGATGGTGTGGAAATCCTCCCAGGCCATAGTGTCAGCAAGCCTGTATCGATTGAGGTAGTTTTATCACCATAGATTTGCAACTCCTTTGACAAGATGGGCACTGAAGAGCACCTTTCGGTTGGGTTGAACCTCCAAGATGTAGAAACCATTCTCCAAAGCAAGGATCCAAGCATTTTCTTTGTCCATGACATCAGTCTTGTCCTCTCCCCAGAATTTCTCTATGTTTAGCTTCATGAGGTCAAGGATGGTGGCTTTGAGGCCAGGATGGATAAGATGGGGGCACCATTCTCATCTATGGTGATATCTCTAAGGGCTAGGGTACAAATGGCATAATTGAGTATCTTCTGCTACTCCAACCACAACATCTTGGGGGGTTTAAAGAACACCTGCTCAATAGAAGTTTTAGGGTTGGGGCCATCAAGAGGGTCAGGACCATTCTCTGGGTTTTGTTCATCTTCAAACATGGGTCCATCTTTTGGGTCAGGACCATCTTCAAGATTTAGGTTTCTGAATGGGTCAGAGATGCCTTCAAGGTTGAAAACTCCCTTGGCTTAGGGATCTCTTGCCTCTTTCACTTTTTAGAGTATTCACCTTCCAGGGATCTCCTCTTCTTAGGGGAAAACTTCTTCTGGCAGAGAGTTTTCATTTCCTAGTTTTCTAGAGGGGTGTCATTAGCAACTACAGTAGTCTTTATGCAGTTCATGTTGTATCACACATTTAAATCACCTTAGAATTCTATTTATGATAGATTAAAGAATTATATCTATCATGTATTAGTTACATGCTTTGATTAATATTTGGCATAATATGCCTTAATCCTCACCATCATGACATTAGATCTCAGAATAAAGTGAGGAAAGGGACAACTATGGACCCATAGGATTTTTGTTGACAAAAACAATGGTAAAGAAAGAGATAATTATAAGGAGAGGAAATCCTATAGGAATTTTATGTCGGGTAAGTGTCTTAAGCTTTTCTCATGAAGGATTCACAAAGTCCTGGGAGTCCTTATAAACTGACTAGCGGTGTGGAGGAAAAATTTTCTAGCCCCCGGGTTGTGACTCCTTCTAGGCACCATTGTCTGCGGAGATGCCCTAATAATTCCCTTCAGTTCTAAGGAATTCATTGAAATTTCCAATTATTAATGGTTAAATGGTTAGACAAGGCTCTGATACCAAATGTAACAACACCCTCCCCATGTTATGCCCAATGAAGATGGAATGAGAGGGCAAGGTCCATTATCATGAGTATTTTTATTTAGCAAATAACCAATACTAATTCAAATTTTTAATGGAAAAGAGTTGATAACGACATGAGATAATCTCCTCAAAGGAGTTACATGATATAATCAAAAGTAACCAAACCTGATATAATAAACTAACTATCTAGATCCTCTAGTAATCTTTTCCCATTTCCTCATTTGGTGTCATCTCCTGGATATCCATATCTTCATATATTATGTTGATTAACCTAATATGCCGACAAAGAAAATGTGGTCAACATATGTCTATATTGATTACATGGTGAAATCACAATGTACACATATATGTATAACAATGTAATCATGCATATCAACAATTATCATTATATATTCAAACTTTCATTTTTTGTATAACTTCCCGAACCAATTGCCTAATCTCAATGGATACATTCATCCCTTGCTCCATCATTGGATTTCTAGGGTCAGGTCCATCATTGGACTCATAGTGACTATCCATCATTAGACTTGGTCACATGTACATATACAATATTAATCACTTCCTCAGTGACTCATCTTTATTTTTAGGGAGTATTACCTCTTTCAACTACCCCTTTAGAGATTGCATTGTTGGGTTTTACAAAAGTTGTTATATAAGAAGAAACTCATTGGGCCTTATAATCTTGCAGGAACTAAATAAACAAGCAAATATTTTAATTGAATACATGTAAAACATTAGAAGCCATTAGAAGTTGATAAGACGGTTATTCATAAGTAACAATTTAACTTTCTTTAGGAGTGATTTGGATCCAAGCAAAATAAAAGAAATCTATCAATTACCTAGTAATTAGTCTATAATTAAAGTTTAACATCCAAGTATTACTTTCATGTCTTTAAAACCATATTGTGGTTTGACTTCGGTTTAGGTTAGGATTTCAATAGGGTTAGGCTTCCCAAACCCTAGTCATTACAAGTATATAATTTATGACTTAGGAAATCCTAATTTGAAATCATGTGAACACTAACTTCACAAATTAGATATAATTATATCTTGTATTCAACCTAGATAAAACATCATTCATTGATACTAACTAATCAAAATATGATTCTCAAATTCACAAATTTAGGGTTTGCATGTAATGAATACCACAAAATTAGTGTGTATTACTACACACTTTTGGGGTAGATGACAGAATTAGACAATACCTATTTTATTAAAATCTACATATTTTTTGGATAAGTTTCATATATATATATATATATTCATTGTCATCGGATTTACCATCTATTTTCTTTGATTTTTACAAGATTAACTATTTTTAGCCAACTGGAGAATGCCACATCAGCTGAATATACAAACATATGTGTGTGAGAAATCTTGGTTTAAATCCCAAGGAAAAGACACTTATGCCCATTGCACAGTGACATTGATGTCTCATGGATGTGGGTATTATGGTCAAATCACTTCTGGGATTGTTCCTCAAGTAGAACCTGAGTAGTCCCTTGATCATCGAGTCAACCCATGCTGACTTGGCCGCTGAAGGCACGAAGACATTGGCTGATGATCTAGGGATCTTCTCCAGACTCTATCAAACCCAACCAAACCAAGAATGATGATGGATAGTCAGGAGTGGGGTTAAAAGGCCTAAGAATAGAAGAAGAAGAAGAAGAAGATAGATAATGCAAGTCATCAATAACCTGAAAACTCGACAATCTAAGGCCACAAAGAGGTTCCTAGATGTTTGTGGTGAAGTTTCCACCTCTAGTCACACGGTTCAGTGTCTGAAGACATGCTCATGGTGAAGCTTTTCAATCTTTAGGAACAACGACTAGGGGAAGGGTGTTTGGGACCTCTCTTTTGCCTCTAGATACAATGGGAACCTTCCAGATGGTCCTTGTTATGCTATCAGCCATGAGAATTGGCCTAAGGAACCCTGGAGTTTGAGAATGACAATGGAAAAGTAATAGCAATAGGGTTGGGTTTTACCATCTTTCACAATGATAATTGGTGAGGTTTATCTCATTGGATTCAATGTTATCTCTCAGTTCCAATGGGAGTGGTTTGAGTAGAAACATTGGGGAGGAGAAAGAGATCAAGTGAGAGATCAGAGTCCAGTCTATTAGGAACTCAATTTGGAGGTGGACAATGACCACCCTCTATCTGATGTCGATCCATTGATTGGGTCAAATGCGAGTCACACTGCTATAGTCTGTGTAACACAGATCCTAGTTAGATAAATCTATATTAATATTCAATTATCCCTAGGATTATCCATGTTATCCAAATATTTAGAAAATCCTAGAGGCTTCCAGAAAACTTCAATTGCTACCAAATTTTGAGGGATGTTTCTTAAAAATATTATTCAATGTTTTAAAAAAGTTGGCAACAAAAAAAATTGAATATTATTTTATTTCCTTCCAAGTAATTATTGGGAAATACGAGCACATAATATAGCAGCGGAAACAAAAAATTTATCTATCCATAACCCATAACATCAAGATAGCATCAACTATTATGAAATAGGAAGGATGGTTTTAGTGAGTTATACCTGGTCCTGGAGCAAGTCCAGCAACAAAACTTGCTTCTTTACAACTGTTGACTAGTTGCTCTTGGGTAGTGGTTGTGTAGCTCCTGGTCTTCACCATGAACAGTTGTATGTGCAACCTATGTAGTGACTCTGGTGGTCTTGCCACAGGCTACAGGTTGACTTCGCCTCTGAGCAGTAGCCAAAGGACTCCTGCCTCTACAGTAGTCCTCACAGACCAACCAGAGCTCATGTCATTCACCAAGAATGGACATGAAGGAGTTGTCCCTCCCATTGGTGTACTAGTCACCAACCTTCTCTCCAACCAACAACAATCACTACTTGTTTCTCTCTTGTAGCTATCCCTCCATGTCAGGTAGGACTTGCTTGGGCTCTCTCAGTTACCACAACTAGAAAAGACAACAGTTTTCTGAGGAAATGGTTCTCAGTTGTTTGAGTTGTGATTTGGGAAGCCCCCAATACCCCTCTATTTATAGGCTGGGTTTGGGCCAGGGTTCCCAGTCTGTACAGGATTGTGCAGGAGTGGAAGGGACCAAAAGATCTTGAATTTTTAAAACTCTTGAGATGCCAAAATGTCATCTGGCACATCCAAATGATCATCTAGTGTGCAAGACGTCTGAATCGCACTACCAAATGGCCATTTAGTAGTTTTCCAATCACATACAAATTTGGTAATTTTGATTCCAATTAATATCACATATTAATTTTCTTGTACCCAAGTAAAGTACAATCAAAACTATTTAAGAAACATCCCAAAACTTCTTTCATCCCAACTGATCTGTCTCACCCAGGTCAGACACCCGTCTCACTCACCTAGATGTCCATCTACTGAGTCTGAGATGAGCCGATCAATTCAATCACATTGAACCGATTGGTTGAAGGGTAGAATTAAGTCAATTTGAACTCTAATCAGCCTAACAATCCAAGCGGCCATCTCAACATTTCATACACCCATCTAGTTTCCCAAACGACCATCTCACTCGGCGAGCTATTTGTTTGGTAGACCTAGTCAGCCAATCAGTAGATCTATTATGTGAATTTAATACCTAACTAGTTTAATAATCAATCCAATCATCATTCAAGATAAACCCCTCTTCCAGTTGAGTTCCTTTGTGTGTAACCTTGTAGGTCCCATATCACATCGATAGTGAATGTCCATAACTAGCTTATGACATGAAAAGCAAGGAGTGGTTCCTAGTCGCACATCAACGCTACCCAAGTGAATGGAAAGTTGGAGAACAACTTTAACCTACAAATTGTGAAAGGTGTTGTAGTTATTATATAATTCCTTTATCTCTGATATCCATGATGAAATCGAGGCATGGATGGTTTTCCTCTCAACATTCAATCCATGTTTCTTGAACCAAGAGCTGAGTGTCTGAGATAATGTGACCTCAATATCATATATTGATTCACATGTGCATGCACATGCATTTCTTAGTCTCACTTATCAAGTGGCCAGGATATCATACTCCAGTAGGAGGGACAAATAACATACTATCACTCACAGCCTATCTCCATGTGTCAAAGTTACCCAATCATCACCTTTATAACAACCCATGTTTTAGGACTGTGTTTGATGATGTCAAAGTGTACCCAACGACATGTGACAAGTGCAGTGATTTTAGGTCTAAGAATCACAACCACCACCTTCACTATGACAGATGATGTGACCACCACAATCATGTGTCACTCTCAAGGTGGGATTGTCTGATACACAGTTCCCTAACATGTATCTATGTGCTTGGTTTGATATTGTCGTATCATGATAAATGAGATTTTGTCATCAACCAACCCACACTGTAGTCTTATGTGTTACTGGTGTCTATCTACATTCCACAATAACAGTTGTCTAGGGACATAATAAGAATATATACACTCATAGCATTAATATGATCTCATTTCTCAAAAGTATAATACTTGAAGACATACATCATTGTGAATTGTCATTCTATAAACATTCACTTTATCTCCTCATTATCTCATAACTGAGTGAAACAGATGAATTCGAAGTTTGTCTTTGCATGCATTAATCAAATCATTTATGGTATATGCCATGTCAATCATCAAATGATTAGCTCTGTGGGCATACCTTACCAACAAACTCCCACTTGAACTTAGAGACAATCACCCAAAAATGATATTCTTGGTGATCTAAACATATCCAACATGCTTTTGTTGCGCTAGTGCCTATTCAGCATGTTAGAAACATTTTGCTAATAGTCAGTATATTGCATGTTTCTTATCTCTTTGCTTTTGAGATGAAATCATTGTAATATGGTATCTGATATTCCTTGCCTAACAATTAGCTCTATTGTTGTTATAGTATCTGTACTGAGCCATCAATGGCCAAAACATCTATAAGTTCATCATATGAATCTTTTAGATCCATATAGTACCATTATGTGTTCACAACATAAGTATACTCAGCCTCTATTGTAGAATAGAATTAATGTCTATTAGTTTGGAACCCTTCCAACTAATAACATCCTTTTCTCTTTTAAAATTAGACATATTTTGTTGCAATCACTTGGTCATTATGGAAGCTTGTATCGATGTAACTCTTTACATCCAACTCTTCCTTTTATTGCTATCCTTATTGACTAGAAATTAATCCTTAAGTATTTCACAAGTACTAGTGGATACTTTAATGACACTCTGATAACCCTTATTAGATTTAAATATAATCTTGTCATGTCCAATACATACATGATTACATGGGATAAGTACATTTATAGCATTTATGATAGATCCATTGTTTACCAGCATATCGAATCTTATTGTGTTGTTTCCATTCTTCATAAGAATTGGAATATATGGTTCATGAGAGATTAATCCAGATTATCACTTATTGAATCCATATGTGTTGAATTCCTTCAACACATTTCTAGTATACTTTCTTATACTTCCATTGTGAAACATTCAAGATCTATCTCATAGATCTTGATCCTTATCTTATAGGATGTTTCAACTTATCCTTCATTGTTGAAGGTATTTTCATGCCAATTCTCAACATTCACAATAGTGGGATGTTATTCCTCATCATATGTGGAATATTCATATATGCTCCCACTAGATCTTTTGTAATAACATATTTCATCTTTTATCTTGATTTAAGTGAAACTCTTTGCCTATCTTATCAATTTAAAAGACCCCATCTCTAAGATGTTTGTTTCAATCCCAGATTGAACCTTGTAGTTTATAGACTTTATTTGCATTCTTGAAGTTATGAAATGTTTTAGTTTGTGTCACGTACACATCGTCTAAAGTATTCCCTTAAGAAATTCATTTTCTATCTTCATATGCTAAATATCTTGGTCTATTTTAACTACAACAACAAGCATGACAATTGGTAAATGAATTTCTATTATATCCAACAACTTGAACTTTGATTTTAAATTTATATTCAACCAATCTATCCTTTTATGTTATCCATGTAGGTCTTTTCCATAAGACTCTATTGCACCCATTTGGTATTACCCCTTTAGT